>OZ025291.1:178465998-179665998 GCA_964019185.1 Maratus speculifer | reverse complement strand
TTTACTGGGTCTAACCTCTTTAAAATTCTTTTGAAACGATTTTTCCCCATAGGCCATAATGTAGTAGAAAAATTTTGACTGTCCCTGTAAATAAACTAATCACGGCAGAAACTTCATTTTCAATAGAGTTTGTGCTTGGGTAAACGTCATTAATGTCCAAAAATTTCATGACAATAAGAGTATATTTACGAGAATTAGAGCGCGGACAGACGGCTATACGACCAGACGGACAGACGGCTAGACAAACCGAGTGCATAAGCACTTTTCAACTTTGCTGGAAAGTGTTAATAAAAAAGATAGTCAAGAGCTCTTCATACAAAATTAATTGATAAAGTGACAAACTTTTAAAATAAATTGTTCAGTAGTTAGGGGGAAGTGGGGTACATTTATATAGTTTTTTCTAAGATTTTTTTTTTTTTTAGTGTGAAAAAAATAGAAAATTCAAGTTTTTTTTTTTTTTTTTTTTTTCCATGAGGTGACAGCAAAACTTGTGTAGTATGTTATAAAAATGTACAATCATTGTTTTATATAATATTTTTGCACGTAATTAAAAAAAAAAATTAAAAAATGTAATGTGTATCAATGTGCCCCATCTACGGGGCAGATTGATACGTTTGAGAAAAATGACGACAAAATAATACCCATGCATATTTTTCACAGAAAATGTGTTAGAAAAACCATTTTATATTTATTTATAGAAATTCAAATCACCCACAATTTATTTTTAAGCAATATTAAAGCAATCAAAATTAAATATATTATGACCTCATGTTCTGGCTGTTCCTTGTCTGATTGTTGGCTGTGGTAACTTTGCATATCTAGCACTTGTTTATAAATAGGTTTATAAACAGAAAATAAAGGATAATTATATTAAAAATTCTGTTTATAATATAGTTATCTTTTTCTGTTCTGCAGTTTGTTTCTCTTACTTCACGTTTCTCATGTCGAAAATACTTTTTTCTCTGGAGAATCGATATAAATTCAAGATTTGCCAGAATGTCGTCCTTTTCCTTTATTAGTTCTACTAGTACTAGCTTTTGGGTAAATTCGTACTTTTTCTGTTAGCGAAAATACTATAAAATGTTCTAATATAAAAAATTAGAGCTGTTTCACTTCAATAGAAATTAATATTAGAAATTTTTGGTGAAAATGGTTGGATTAAGGAGTGTAGGGTAAAATAAAAATAATAAAAAATAATGAAAAAATGAACTAAAAAAGGATTTAGATTGTATTAATGTGCCCCGAGATGGAGTGTATCAGTGTGCCCCATACAGCCATTTTGAATAAAATGAGTCTCAAATCCAACAATTCATAATTTATCTAACAATAAAAAATGAGGAACTGATAAAGAGTAGTTTCACTTGCCAAGGAGAGTATTCTTTTCGGCTGAAAATACTGGAACAGATGTATAATACCATTTCAATTGTACAACTCAAATTTACTTTTGACCTACGAAAACAATAAATCACCCGTCCCATTTCACCAAACTACTGAATCATTCCAAGACTTTCTGTACGTAGTTGAGTGTACTAGCATCACCTTTTGGAGCCGTTTTGAAACTTCCTCTAATGACCCTGTGAGCGGTAGAGGGGGTGTATCAATGTACCCAATTCCCCCTACAGCTTGTTAAATAAAAGTTAATATTATTCATGACAGGTCGTGTACTGGTGAATGTATCGATTTCTGATATTTAATATTGCAACAGTGGTTTACAGTAAAAAAAGTTGTACTAAATCAAACATTTAAAAAAGTACAGTTTCTTGATTCATGAACAATAATATGATAAACTCGGTGATTGGAAATTTTTTTTCAATGACTTCAACATAATAAACTTTACTGAAGAATTCCTCGTGACTCAACTGCAGTATTTTAGACGTTAAGAATTTCCCGATTTATATGTTAGATGTATATGTATGTCCTTTAGCAATTGCATCAAAATTGAAGGGGGCATTCGTAATATTCTAGGTCAGTTTACATGGACTGATCCAATAGTGAGTTTAAAAATAATTAGCTCTTACAATTTTTATTCGTATTTGTATATGTAACTTTAAAAACTCTGAGGAAATGATTCTCAGCTCAGGAAGTCGAAACAATAGTTAAAATATTGTTTTCCACAAAAGTTTTACATCTTCTTAGAGGTGTTCCGAAGGATTATAAACATGCATATTGCAACAAAACATACATAACAAAAAATAACCTTATACAAACAAAAATAATAACACAAATAAAACATAAACACAAATAAATAACATAATAATAACATAATAACATAAATAAAACAAAACTAAGCGCATTAAGACATTAATAAAAAATATAAAAAATCATCAATCAGATAAAATTCACAAATAAATAAATTAAAATGTATGATACGCCCGAGTATCTTTAACATTTTGGCGTTTAGAAAAGTCCTTTGAGATAATATTATACGATAAAGGAGGATACGTTTTCCTTAGGTTTCTGATTTTATTAATAATTCTCGATTAAAAAATCATGTAAATTATGACGCTTATTTAAATGCATGAAGGACATTTTCACATTATCTAAAATTTTTTAACAATAAATGAACAAGCTAACAAAGAAGAGTTTTTGTTTTTGAAATAACAAAATCAATTTAGTATCATTTATATACGAGTATAAGTGAAAAAGTTAGAAGCTGATTTACTCATGCAATGCATTAATGTATAAGAAATATTGATAAATCGAATGTAAAAACTGCCTTTTTTTGTTCTGCTTCTATTTTCCAGCAGGAGGATAAGATGAAAATTAGGTATAAACCTGAATTTGATTTATTTATACAAAATTACCTTTAAAACAAATTTCACTGATTAATAGCAAAAATTCTAACAAACCCTGGTTGCATCAAACCACATATAGTTGAAAATTGCTCTTGATTTTTATTTTTTGCATTAAAGATGAGTAACTACTAGATGGGATAACTACTGTACCAAGGTCTAACTAGAATTAGAAAATTGTGGAATTTATTTGAAAATTAAATAAAAATAGGATTTAAATTTTTATTCCCTGTCACATAGTTTTAATATTATGAAATCATTGTGTATCATTATACACATTCATATACATAATACTTAATTTAAACAAATAATGTAAAATATTATTACATGTCATCTTTTAAAAAAAATTATCATTTTGTTGAATGAACGTGAAAGATTTTTATTAGTTAAAATTTCTCAACCTTTCCAACATTGTGGGCCAGGTTGAGATATTTTAAACTTTTTTTTATTTTGTTTTGTTTTCACTCTTTTTCTATGTAAGATATTAGATTATTATGAGGATTTTTTCATGTACAAATGTTTACAATTCATATCTAATTGCTTCTAAAATAAGAATGAATGTTAATACAATTTAGAAATTCTTTTTACTCAAAAACGATCCTTAAACTTTCATACGATCCTGGATCCTATAAATTAGGTTCAGTAAAAATATTCTATTACACCAAGAAATAAGACAAAAACATTCCATTATTCTACATCTAAAAGAAATTGAGTAATAACTGTTTAATGTTAAAGTTATATACAGCTCATATTCAAAATATTAGAATAATTACCTTTTTTTAGAAATTGAAAATATCGTTTGGTAATTTAATGTCTTTTAATGAAAATATGCAAACGATATTTTTATTAAGAACTTATTGTTGATTAAACTTACTTGTTATCTTAAATTTAATATCATTTTTGAAAAGATTAATTGCAAAAAAAATTATTTTGAAAAGTCAAAATATTAGAATATTTATTCAAGTGGTTCAAAATATTAGAATATTTCACATTAATTCTCCTTTAATTATTACCAATTCTTAACTGGTGGCATCATTGATTAAATTCAGACTATTTTATTTAAAATCAGTATTCTTTTTTGCAGTTTGTTTCTTTTTCGTCTTAAAATGGGCCGTGTGAGTGATATTCCTGAATCTACTAAACTTCGTATGGTTGATTTGTATCGGCACGGTAAAAATCAATGTTTTATAGCGAATTATTTACATTATTCGCAATCGAGCGTTAGTAAAATACTAACACAATATTCAAAAATTGGAAAATTTCAAAATAATCGCCGAAATGGTGGCCGAAAACCAAAAACATCTGCTAGAGATGACAGGAAACTGAAGCGTATAGTTAAGAAAAACCGTTTTAAAAGTGTGCGAATCTTGCGCCGAAAATGGAAAGAAGAAGGAGTTGAAGTTTCTACATCGACAACATTAAGACGTCTCCATAAATTTAAATTTGAATCTCGTGTACCGAAAACAAAACCTCTCATGACTGCAAGACAAAAGCGTATAAGATTGAATTGGTGTAAATCAAGACGTTTATGGAGCAATGAAGATTGGAAAAATATATTATTTAGTGGTGAAAGTATGTTTTGTGTTTCATATGGTAATCAAGGTATTCGAGTTTGGAGAATGAAGCAAGAAGCATTTGATAAAGAATGCCTTAAACGTTCCGTAAAATTTGCTGCTAGTGTCATGGTTTGGGGTTGTATGAGTGCAGAAGGACCTGGAAAGTTATGCATCGTCTACGAAAAGGTTAACTCTCTGATATATCAAGAAATTTTAGAATATTACATGATTCCATCATCAGAAGATTTATTTGAAGATGATTTCATCTTTCAACAAGATTTATCGTCCCCGCATACCTCGGTGTCAACTAAGAATTGGTTCCGCCAACGCAACATTAAGGTACTTCCTTGGCCACCAAATTCACCAGATCTTAATCCTATCGAAAACGTATGGTGTATAATGAAGAAAAAACTTCAAGAAAATCCTCCTTCAAGTAAAACTGAGTTATTGGCACGTATAAAGTCTATTTGGGCTAATATTGATAGAAATGTTTGTAAACACCTTGTATATAGTATGCAAGATCGATTGTACGCTGTTATGAAAGCTAAAGGGGATGCTACAAAATATTAACTACCATTTACTTCATATTCATAAGGTAATATTGTTGCGTAAAATAAAATATTCTAATATTTTGAACCAATCTAAATTTTATTCTAATATTCTGGTGTGTTTAAGGAAGCTGTATACCTAATTTATTGTGCTGTATTTTATATTTTATAAATGTTAAAATCTTATCTAAACGTTCCAGATTTAATTTATAAGAAATTTAATTGCATTTACTTAGTATAAAAAATAAATAAATGACAAATAATTTTTTCTTATTACTTTTTCTGAATTATTCTAATATTTTGAATATGAGCTGTACATGTATATATTTTTGCCAAGTAGGGGGCTATCCAAAAATTTATTAGAAACATAAATATTCCTCAGATTCAGAAAAAATAATAACTGAAAATACAATTAACATTACAATTTAAATTTGAAATCAGTTTTGACGATTATAACGACTCTTAACCCTTTCCGGCACATTGTGCCCGGTCTTTGATATCTAACTTTAATTCCAGACTTTCAAATGGCACCAGTAAAATTTTACTAAAATTTTGCTTTTGCAGTAAAAGCTTAAATTAAGGATTTCAAAATATCTAAAAAATTCTTTTGTGAATTCTGGTGTCAGTCGATAATTTCTCAATTTATTGCATATTTTGCCCTTGCCGGAAAGGGTTAAAGGAATATATTACCTCATTTAAAGTAGTTTTATAATTGGAACTGTAAGTCTATGACTGGCGGTTAAGAATTTAGACATTGGATGTAGTTAAGTTTAGATACATACAGAACCTATTTATATATAACCATCATAATATAATATAGAATTTATCATGCACATATATATTCATAAGCAGAAATAGTTATGTTCGTATGTATGAATTTGATGGTATATACATTGTACAGCTTGAATTAAAAAAATATTACAAAAATAATTTGCCCTTTTTGCTTAATACATGAAAACAGTTTGTCTTTAACATTATAATTAAATTTATCATGTTTTACTGTATTAACCTCTTCGCTACTGGCGATTATTACAGTATTTTTAATTATTACTGAATTATTTCTTCTCTCGTTTGACTTCTAAGCGAGATTTTTGTTTTATTTTCATTAGCTCGAATCTTCGAATTCGAAACATATTATTTTTATATCGAAATTTCATTTATATTTGAGTATCGTTTATAAAATGGGACAAAACTGATGTACCCATTTGGGTACTCAGGGACTGAAGAGGTTAAAGAAAATACTGCACACAAATTAGCTTGGAGTACACAAATCAAAAATGTTTCATCCTAAATTTAAAAGTAGATTCCTTGTGGGATCGATTCCAAAACATATATTAAAAAAATATTAAAAATTATGTTATGTTTCAAACTATGTGTTGAACTCTTAATAAGCACATGTGTGAAAAAACAACAAAAACAAAAAACCGTCTTTAAATCTCTGACAAACATATTTTATTAAATGACGTTGGCTGCGATAAAAATAATTTAAATACCAGGAAAAAAGTTTTAACTGCGGAAATTTCTGTCGAATTCAGTGTAAATATTTTGTTTGCAAAATCGAGTTTTGTTTTATGAAGCGTCGAAGGCAGTCTCTATAAAAATTGGAACTTATTCTTATTTTACTTTTCGCTTTTTTTCGGGGGGTAGGGGTGATAAAAAGAATGATAAGTCATAAAAAATGTCAAACTTATTGAATTATTTGTGAACTACATTGCTTTTATAAGTACTTTTGTTTGTTTAGTTATAATTGCATGAAATGCATAATTTTGGCGAAGTGTAAGATATGGATAGATTATTAAATTTTTAATAATTATAAAAAGTTTTACGTTGGTAAATGTTTATTAATAAGTAAAAAAGTAAATACATGCACATGTAGTTATGATATTTATTTGTTTATTTCTGTAATAGCATGCACAGATAGGTGAAGAGTTACGACAATAAGTTGATAAGCAAAAATAAATGTAAACCGATGTATAGTTACTAATTAATTAGTCGATGAATTTAAAATCGATTTATTTGTAGAATAGAAGGAAATATAATAAAAGAAGATTAATAAATAGGGACTCACATAAATTTGAATTTAGTAATGTATGCATTTATTTCCAACTAAAAAAATGTTACGCTTCCTTTTCTATATGTACCTATAAAAAAAAAAGACGTTTCTAAAATCATCACATATATTTTATCAGATGTCAGCATTTTTTTTCTGCGTATACACTCACATGTCTTTAAAGTGCGTTATTTATTTTAAAATTTCGGTTAATAATAATATTAAAAAAAAAAACGCACCAGCAAATAATTTTTTTTAAAACTCAGTAGTTCAAATGCCTGTCTCCCACAATTCTACTAGTAAAAAAACTATGATGTTTCAATAGTAGCCAAAATATATCAGCATATCAATTCCGATGGAGTACAAAAATTTTAAAAATACTGTCTTCAATGTGTCTATCCGAAAATTTATTTGTAAAAGATATTCAATATTAAATTATCTTTAAAATCTTACCACTGTTGAACTTATCCGATAATCAATTAACATTTCTAAAAAAAGAAAAAAAAGCTTAGTGGAAGAAAAATATGAATCGTCTTTTAAGTTCAGACGAACATATTTTATTGAATGGTCCAGCGGGCAGAAAAAATTAAATATCAGAAAAAAATATTCTTAAATGCCGATTTATTTTTTCCTTTATCTAACTCAAAGCAAATATTTTCTTTGCATAATCGAGTTTTGTTTTATGAGGTGTCGGGGCATTCTCTGTAAAAATAGGATTTGTATTTCTTCTTTTTACTTCTCTTTTCATTCTTATTTGCGCTGGGAAAAAAAGTGTCAAGAGGCAACAAAATCTTTCTAGACAAAATATTGGATTATTTGTAAACTAAATTGCCGAGAAAAACACTTTTATGTGTTTTGATTTGATTGCATTTTGAAGTGCATCATTTTATTCTCTAAAATGGATGGGGGATTAAAGTTTTGATTAATTATAAAAAGTAAATATTTATATAAGTATGTGTTAAGGTACGGTTTATCTTTTTAACAAATCCGTTTATTTAAAAAAAAATTCAAATGGCACACTCATTCGATTTTAGTGTTCAACTAAAAATACATAAAAATTAACATGACTTGAATTTTTAACAATCATTTAAGGTATCCGAATACCTTTAAAATGTAATTTTCAATCAAAGTATCTATTTTTCATTTATGCAATAATATTAAAATCAACTTTTTTATGTGTCTAATTTAGAGGTCTGCACGGGCCCGGGCTTGGCCCGTGGCCGGCGGAATCGTTTCGAATTTTCTAACGAGCCGGCCCGGGCAGGCAGATTTAGAATAGTTTTTTCAACGGGCCGGACCGGGCCGGCAAAAAAATTGAACGGGCCAGACGGGCCGATAAAAAAAATTTTTAGGCCTGCCGACCCGTTATGAAGATTTAAGCAGAAACGATAAAATATGAGCTATTTTCAACGAAAATGGTTTTAACGAGAATAAGTATAAATGTTGCCATACTAGTTTGACAGCATCAATATAAAAATGCACAGTGTATCGGCATCGGAGAATTACATTATGTGTAACCCGTTTTAATATTTTTGTAGCTGACTCATGCCGGTCCGAGATCACGCTTGCATTATTTTTCTACATATAGACTGGCCGGACCGGTACTAGACTTCATTAATGGCAGAAAACATGATTTGTAAAGTTATTAACAGCGATAAAGAACTTATATTAGCTTAGTCTTCGGATATATACTTCTTGATGATTTTTAAATTAATTTCTCATTAATGCGAAAGTTTGACACATTTTCTGATTAATTTTAAATTGCAAAAGTATAAAAGTGATAAGCTTAACTATTCAAGAGATTTGGACTCGAATAGCGTTTTTCATATTTGGTAAATAAAATACTCGTATAACCTTGTTGAGATATAATAGTTTCTCAAATGATTGCAGGTTTTTCTCCCTTCCTTTGTCATTGCTTCCAGAAATTCTATTCAAAACGCTAATTATGACAGTATTTTATTTATTTGCAGTATTCTTAAATTGCTTGTATCAAAAAATGGATAACGCCATTCGATTATATAGTTTCTGAATAAAGATATCTGCTAATCTTATGCGTTTCTGAGAAGAAAAAAAATGAATTTAGAAATGTGTCAGAAAGGAGCTTCTTTGAATTTAAGAATGAATTTGGATTTGAAATCTGAATAAAATGATATAGAAATATATTTATAAATCTTCTTTTATTAAACAGCTTAAAAATTAACGATGTTTTTAGCTTTCTTTCTTTTTTCTTTTATTCTAAACCATATTAATTTTTTAATGAATCTTTATTCGAATGTTGAAAGACTAAGAATCTAAGTAATCATTAATGTTGTTAATGTGTATTTGCTGTAAAATATACTGTAAAATCATTCCATAGATATGTATGCAGTATTCTTTAAAGGAATCTTAGTTATATGATAAAAATCTGAATTTTTTAGAAATAATAGAAATTGTAACGGGCCAAAACTGGCCGGGCCTAAAATATAAAAATTTAAACGGGCCGGACCGGGACCGGGCCGAATTTTTGAGTTTTACAACGGGCCGGGCCGGGCCCGGGCCTGGAAATACCGGCCCGTGCAGACCTCTAGTCTAATTTCATTTAAATTGTTTATGTATCTTAATTATAACCAAAATTACAGCCGTTTAAAGCTACATCTACTACAACTTTTGAATTGTGTTTCAAAGTTACTTCCAAAAGTTTTTTAAAATGAAGTTTTTCAGATTTAATATAAATATATATGTTTGTATATATATATATATATATATATATATATATATATATATATATATATATATGCATGAAATGTCACGAAATTTTTGTACTGCTTTTACAAATGTCTTTTGAGGAAATAGACCACACTCATGATAATATATTAAATAGTTTTATATTTACACTAGAATAACTGATAATCCCGAGACAAATTTTTCGTTTCGTTCGTTAATTGCCATATCACCTGAGATAGATATGTGATTATAAAATGTGTAATCTAAGTCCTAGAGAAAGCTGTTCTGCTTACTATACAATTTACAAAATGTCAATACATTATTCTGTTTTTGAGTAATTAAAAATAAAATTGAAGTGTCAATTTGGAAATGTCAATTTTTGACATAAGTTTGACAATATTTCTCTTTAAAACGCATTTCTAGATAATTACTAAAATGTATATATTTTTTTCAAATTTTTAAAGTAAATGTCAGTGTAAAAAATGGATAACCAGTGAAAATTAAAAACAAAAATCACTTCGAAGGTGTGTGGATACCTTAAAAGAAAATTATAAAAAAAATTATTTTAAAAAATTATATTTTTGTCTAATTTTTAAAAGATTTTCATAAGTACATTAAAAAAAAGACTGAGCATGGATTTTTAGATACATCTGATATTGTAATATATATTTTTACTGGTATATATATATATAGTATAAAGCAATGAAATATAACACATCTTCATGTACTTTTATTATTATTTTTAAATAACAAAAAGCTAGAAGGCTTTTTCATATGCAGATTTATCACATATACAAGAAAGAACCTGTACAAAAATGTTCCAATCTCTATCTCAAATGCAAAAAAAGGCCTTAGCATTTCATGAAAAAGAAATAAATATGAACTGGGAGAAAAAGCCATTTAAGGTTTCAATTTGTATCAGTAAAAGTGCTGAGTATATTAACAAAATTTACGTCTCACGGTATAATTCGATTTTTCTACAAACTTTGAAATTGTCCCCTTAAAGAAGTAAAAATGTAATTGTATTGAAGAAAATATGCAACATTTATTTATGTGTGTTTTATTTTTTTATAAAATTGCACGTTTTCTGATTTAAAATGTTACATGAATTTTTGTTGTTATCGTTATATATTCTATAAATCCCAGTTTCATAGGAAACAATTGGAAACTTTACAGTATTTTTTTTTTCACAGTGTACATACAATTTTCTTAAGAGAATAAAGATAGATGGCTTTGTGATCCCCATGTATATAAAGTTACTAAAGTGTATTAAATTAAAACACACTCTTTTCTAGAGATTCACAACTAGCGAGCTTTTTATATGAATGTGAAATAAATTGATATGCGAAAGCTTATTAAATTACTGTAAGGTTAATTACTGTAAACGAATAAAGACTACTGTATCTCCTTTTTATAGTATTCTTGCGTTTTAACACATAAATATTCAAATATACTTGTTTATGAATTTGGCTTATCTCACCAACTGGCTGGATGGTCGTCGTGCTTAAATGGCGTAAATAAATTTGTGAAGTGTATAACATTTTTTGTTTGTTTACTTGAGAAGTCAAAACAAATCTCTTACATTATGGTCTATAAAGAAATATTGTGAATTGTGTGTTTTAAGGCTATTACGCTCTTTAAAACATATTAAAATTGATATACGTGACTGAGATTCATTAAAAGATGCTTATTATAGAATATCGTATGCATTTAGCATTTAGCATTTATTTACAGAACGACATACCAAAAATTCTGTCACATTACTGTTTTTGAACAATAACGCCTTGAATGACATTTTCAATAGCGGTCAGAGTTTTGATTTTAACTTGTCTTGCGTATTTCTTAATGTGTATAGATACTCTAAATCATATGTTGAGCTACGCAAAGAAATTAAAGTTGATTTTCGCTAAGTTGAGGCTATTTTCAGCTTTGTTATCGTTTCATAAATAAACTACATGTATGCATATAGCTGCATGTTATATAGATCATATCCAGTGCTGCTCAAAAGAATTCGAACATTTTCCGACGATAGGTCGTATTGCTGAAATTAACTTTTTAAATGGCTTGTTGAGCATAAGCCATTTGGCATTGGTCTGGCGTGAAATTTGTTTACTTAGACATAATCTTTCCCTATGTTAAACGGCAAAATTTTTTACAGTAAATCTATTGCATATACTGGAAAGTGTTTTACAATTTATGCTTGAAGTATGAATATATTTGAATATATTTGAAATATATTTGAATATTTATATGTGTTAAAACGCAAGGATACTATAAAAAGGAGATACATTAGTCCTTCGTATACAGTAATTAACCTTACAGTAATTTCATAATCTTTCGCATACCAATTTACTCCACATTCAGATAAAAAGCTCGCTAGTTGTGAATGTCTGGAAAAGAACATGTTTTAATTTAATACACTTTAGTAACATTATATACACGGGGATCACAAAATCATCTATCTTTATTCTCTTAAGAAAATTGTATGTACTCTGTGGAAAAAATACTGTAAAGTTACTAATTTTTTCCTATGAAACTGGGATTCATAGAATATATAACAACAAAAATTCATGTAACACTATAAATCAGAAAACGTGTAATTTTATAATTTTTTTTAGAAAAAGACGATGCATAGAGCTTTATATGTAACTGAAAGACGGGTTACAGATACAATTTTAGAAAGGATTATGGTATTTTTTTTTTCAAATACGTTTGTAAAGCTACATATTGTTCTGCCTTTACAAAACCTTCTATTGTAAATTTAAATCTTTCTTGTACTGTGTCCAGATAAAAAAAATAGTAAGCATACAGGTTCTGGCAATATTTCAAGTATAGAAGTACAATTTTTTTACAAGTATAAATTAGCTCTTTGGGGTAAAATCTATTACATCTGCTTCTAGATTAATATTTTTCTTTATTTTTGTAATTCCTTCTGTTTTATTGCCTTGTTCGGTATATGGTGATTTTTATTCTCTTCCGGCATGAGCAATGTTAATATTGTGTTAAAATTTAATAAAAAATATATTAGATATAATTTACATGAAAATGTTTAATAAACATTTTCATAGATTTCTTTTTTAGAATTTTAATCTTATTTATCTAAATTGTCGCTAAAGAAAATATTATAATTAAATAAGTACTACCGAAGTATGCACTTCTGCTTCAGAGTGAATTTTATTATTATAACTATTTATTCTCCTTGATAGATATTAAGTTTTTAATAGCACTCGGAAATAATAATTTTCAAAATTAAATTACAAAATTGCATCCTTTATAGTCAAACTAAACAAATATGAAAAAAAAAAGAAAATTACAGCAGAAAATTGAATCAAATGGTTAGATTCGGCCGAAATTAGACATTCATCTAATTAGTTTAGTACCGGAAAATATTTTCTTTTGCCTTAGACTTATTAAAATACAGAGACCAATAAAAGCATATATGGCGAATAAAGAAAAAAAATACATCAAATAATGAATTTGCTTAAGCTGTACGAACGTGAATAATAGAATTATGTTTATGGAATTCATAGAAACTAGAGAGCAAAGAGAAAAAAAAATGAATAAAAGAAACTAGTATAGATAATTAAAAAAGGGGCGCTTCATTTAAGGAAAAAAATACATTTTCTGTGGAAATTAAAAGAGGACAACAATAAAGACTGAGTAGAAAAGCAATTTAAGAAGCTACCTGGCGAGCAAATGTTGTAAATTCATTTACGAACGCTAAAATAGCAAAATATCAATTTATTTTATTATAATAATTGGAAATTCTGTTTTCCTAAAAATTTTCTTTCGCTGAAGGAGATTTTATTAATCAATTAAGACTGTAAAGTTCTTTCAAGAGCATATTAAAAATATTTTGTTTCAACAATTTTCTAATATTTAAAATTGTTTTAATGAAAGTAATAAAATTTCATTAACTAAAACATTCATAGTTTTACAATTGTATATAATCTATTGAAATTCACATTTATAATTAAGTTTCACTAAGTAATTATTTTATAACATTTTTCTATTGTTACACACAGGTTTCCTATAATTTTCTCTCATTAAATGCACTTACGTTTGGAGCACCAAGGAAAACTAATTTTTTTTACAATTTGTTTAGAAGATTTTAAATACTTAGTATGGGAAATTTACAAACTCATTCTTATAGCGTTTTATATTGAAATATTCCATTTTTAAGTATTTTTAAGTAAAACTATTAAGTAAAACTTTAGACTTAATTTTTTGGGGGCATTCCTATATAAGGTATAAACAATATATTTTATAAAATTGTAAATTGATTATGAAATAAAATGTAAATATCTATTCAAAGATTTTAAAATTTGTAATAGGTGTTATTTGTGAGCTTAGAAGGATTTGACCTCCATAAGAAATTTATTTGATTGGTTTTTAAATCCAGTTAACATAAAATGATGAACCTTTATTTTATCCTTATTGTTTTACTGTCGATCGTTAGTGTCACGATATACCAATAAAGATAAAATCTTCCTTAATCTCTTGACTTATTGGGATTTTAGTTAGTAACACAATTTAATTTATTTATTACTGATATCATAATAGTTCAATTAAATGGATTCAAGTATGTTCAAAGACACATACAAATAAAAGTCCCTATTAGTGCAATAATAAGATTTATCAATTATATAAAATATGTCAATGTAGAAATTTAACAATATAGTTGTTCAATGGACATTGTTTCTTTGTAATAATTCTGCTGCGTCGATTAACGTATATAAGTAACGTTTACAGGATATGATAATAAATTTGAATTTATTTAGGATAAAAACCTTTGTAAATGACGGCATTCCTTATTTCTTTACATTACCGAAAAATATACATACATTGACAATTCTGGTAAATTTACTACGATCATGGAAAGAAACTGCGATCAGAGTGAATTGTTGTAGAGGAGAATCAATTACTGGTTTACTTCTGTGTGCTTTTCGTCTCAAATAAATTTTAAACACTACCACGTCACATCAACCTAATCGATTTTTGAGTTTTTTAAAATCAGAATTACAGGTTATTTTTAATAGACATTATTAGTTTCCTTGTTTTAAAAAAGCGGCATTGATACATTATATGTATTAAAAATTGTTCAAAATAAGTACTAGACATTACTCACCCGCAAGAAAAGTGACACATCTCTACAAAAGCAAATTTCATAGGAGGAACAAAAGAAAATTTGCATAATTTTACCATAAGATGAAATTGTAGCACTTAGCTTTACAGGAAGGGCTAAAAATACGCATGAAACAAAAAAAAACCCCTTAAGAATAATGACGTAGAAGAAAGTTTAAAGGGTGGGTAATTTTACCTCTTCACACAATCCATCCTTCTTCTGTGGCTACAAATGGACGTATAGCGTATTAAAGGAATTTTCTCTGTAACTACACGCATAAAACTGTTTGAATAGCAAAACACAGTGTAATGAAACGGAAAATGAACTTTAATGTGTCCCTTTTTTTACGGGTGAGCGATATTTGCAGCAGACAAGATATTTTGAAAAAAATTCATAACTAGAGATCAATCAAAAAATCGGCTCCAGTTTCATTTTCCATTCAAAATCTGAGTTTTGTTGAAAATTATTTTTCGACGAAAGTGCTGCCGAAAATTTTGCTGGATCAAAATTGTTTATATTTTAAATATTTTGTATTCTTCTTCGGAAATCAACAATACTTATTGATTTGCGCTGTAACGGCTCAACGCAATCATTATTTGTTGGTTTGATCTTCTCTGTTTATAATTATTACTTATTATTATTAAAATTATTATTATTTCACAGACCAGGCCCCTGACTGCCGGCCAATATGCCTAGCTTAACGAGTTTTTAACTGGCTGCGGAGCAGAAGCCGCTTGGTTGTCACAAGCTGAGATCTACCTGATTGTGGCTGTATCACAATTATTTTTATAATATTTGTTACTATGCTGGCCTGTTCTAGATTACTTTTAATTATCTCTTTGTATTCGTTCGTACGATGTTGAAAATGAAAGGGATTAATAAGAAAAGATGCGGGCAACGCCAATTCTTCCATAGAACTCATACGAGCTGCCTATATGACAACCGCTACTCGATTTTGATTTCGTAATTTAGAGCTTTGATCAGGTGACGAATTCTTCACCTGACTAGGCACCTCCAGAGGTATAATTCACAGGTAACACGAAGGATCATTGACAAAAAGTATGAATGCAAGTTATAACGCAACCAATTCAAAAATGACTAAATTCTGAAGGTGCTTTTTACAACAACATGACAAGGAAATGGTGGAAGTTATTGAAATTATTCCTGAAGGAATCAAATGAAAAAAATCGACAATTTCTTCGCAATGCTCTCTTGTCTTACTTCTTAATATCAACAATTGATGGAACTATGTATCAAATATGTGTTCAAATTATCAAATTATTTGAAATAATTTTTCGATTTCAAAACACAAGTCAATTTTTTGATTTATAATAGTAGACATAATAAAAGGCTAAAAACTGATGAAACTCTAACTCATCTTTATACATTAATTTCAGTGTTCTATTTTGAATATTTGTATACCTTAACTGTCAACCGGCTGCCCATAAAATATTTCTCAAACACATGTATTTTATTGCTTAAAGCAAATCTAATCAATTTATATAAGACAATTTTTTAATAATTTGTTACTGTTCTAGATGGAATTTTCGAAAAAAAAAGAACCCTTATAAATTCTAAAAAAGATTTTTTTTATAGCATGCTTAATTTTCAAATGCTTATGTCCGGTAGATTTCAAAATACATTCGTCTTTCAAAAACCCGAATACATTTATTGCCACGAAAATTCTCTGTAAATTGTAGGAATCCCTCCCTCTTCTGGCAGCAAATCATTGGTATTTCATTAAATGTAATGCTTTTGTTGATTTATGAACATTTAACGTTATTTTAATTGGGATTTTAATTAATAACGTATGTGAATTAAATCCTTTTCAAAATTTTGGCAAGATTAGGGGTATGAAACACAATGTAAATAAAAAAATTAAAGTCTAAAATTTAATTACTTTCCGGGTACGAGCTCTGTGACAGACTGGTAGAGACGCGAGACAATAAAGAGTTGGTGAGATGGACAGAACGTAAAAAAAAACAATGTTTTAATCATATAAAACTCTTCAGAGGGGGTGGAAAATCAAATTTGTAAAGCATTTACACTTGATTATTTTTGCGGTACACTCATTTGAAAAACCATATTTCACCCGAAGGGAATTGTACAGAAAAGGACAAATTTTTGAATTTATTATAGAATCAAGTATTGGAGTCGGTCTCTTTTGGTTTAAAAGTTTATAATAGTCGTTAAACTGATATGCAGCTGGTAAATGTTAGTATATGAATGACAATTAAATTGTCGATTTTAAACTTGCAATAATTATTGAATTAATATATTCACGAAAAGATATAAACTGCAACTGGAGCAGATCAGAGACACTTGGAAGTTGTAAGTCCACTGCAGATATACAGGAATTAATCAGGATTTTCATCTGGTAGTTTATTGGGTTAGATTTATATAAATCACCAAAATTCCTTAAAAAAAAGTACGCTTTTTGGAATGGTAGGTAAATCGAAAGAGGTTATTTACATTATTGCTTGTGGTTATATTTTCCTAAATGAAAAATATTTTTTTTTTCTTACGAGGGTACATGCTAATGAGGTAATTTCCATAGTTTTTCTGTTCACTCCGGTTCTGATAGGCAGCAAAGGGTAAAAATATTGGGTTTATATAGTATAAAACTTCTTTTACTTTTATTAAATTTATTCTTCTAGCATCATTACCATAACATCAATTTCTGTAAATCAACTCCATCTAATATTTCGCAGAGAAAATATTTTCATAGCAGAAGATGTTTCACATATTTCTCTTTCATATCTGAACATTTTCTCTTGAAATGAATGCATGTCAAAGAAAAACGTGGAGAAAAATATCGAATGTTACTTCTAAAAGCATCACTGAAAGCATTTAACAGTTTTTCAGTGAATGCTAAAATTTCCAGAAATCGGAAAACTTTATGAATAAAAATAAAACTTTCCGGATATACGTAAAAATGTACAGAACATTTGAGACATAAGGGAAATATATTTCAGGCCATTTTGGAAAAGAAGCTTACAGCTATAATAAAAATAAAATATTTAATAAAGTATTTTTAAAAATTTGTATATACAGACCATTGCAAAACAAAATCGTGACTATTTTTGGTATACTGGAAATTAGATATGAAATCTGTCTTTTGGTAACACAACTGCGCACGAGTTTCAAAATTTAAAATGGTATGTTTCCATAGAAATAAAAGTTTTCCGCTCGTTAGTGGCACTGTTAGTGGTACTGTGAAGCGGAAATATACATTTTTTTCATTAGTAAGATGATCATTAAATTGCCTTTAAGTTATGAAATGTTAAAGCTGAACACGTTCAATTGAAATCTTTAATTATCTTATACTATAATGCGAGCAAAAATTGTGTGTGTGGAAATTTTATCTCAAAAAAGGGCTCTAACGATTTTCTCGAAAATTTGGATTTTACCATTTTCGGGCACGAGAAGACCATTGGGTTAAGTCACAAGTTCGAGAAAATTCGATTATCGGGTCATTTTGGGTCATAATGAGTCATGATCAAGCTATTTATAGCTAAAGAACGGCTGGATGTATTTTAAGGAAATTTTGTATCCAATCGTTTTTTGGCACGAGAGAACTATTAGGCTGGTTCACATGTTCGAAAAATTTCGATTAAAGGGTCATTTTTGGGTCATTATCGGTCAAGCCATTTTTGTCTAAAAAACGGCTCTAACGATTTTGACCAAATTTTATATTTTATCGTTTTCGATTACAAGAAGATCATTGGGTTAGGTAACATGTTCGAGAAAATTCAGTTAGTGGATCATTTTAGGGGCCATTGTGGGTCATGCTATTTTTATCTAAAGATTTTCTCACGCATTTAGATTAAAAATTGCATTCTATGGTTTTCGGGCACGAGAAAAACATTGGGCTAAGTTACAGGTTCGAGAAAAAATTTTAATGGGTCATATTGGGTCATTAAGGGTCTGGATCAAGCTATTTATATTTAAAGAATGGCAGAATTAATTCCATCGAAATTTTGCCTTTAACAGTTTTTTGACATGAGAAAGCTAATGGGCTAAGACACACGATCGAGAGATTTCTGTTATAACAGTCATTTGTGGGTCATGATGGGTCATAATGGGTCAGGTCAAGCTATATCTAAAGAACAGGTGGATCGATTTTAACGAAATTTTGTATACAACATTTTTTTGGCACGAATAAACTATTGGGCTAGGTCTTATGTTCGAGAAATTTCGATTACTGGGTCATTTTGGGTCATAAAAGGTCTTGGTCAAGTTATTTATATTAAAAAAAGGCTCAATCGATTTCATCTAAATTTTGTAACCAAACGTTTTTAGGCACGGAAAAACTAATGAGATAGGTCACATGTTCGAGAGATTTCGATTATAAGGGTCATTTGTGGGTCATGATGGGTCATGCCAATTTTATCTAAAAAATGGCTCTTACCATTTTGATTATACTTTGTATTATATCGTTTTCGGGCAAGAGAAAACCATTGGGCTAAGACGCATGATCGTGAAAATTCCATTAGTGGGTGATTTTGGGTCATAATGGGTCAGGGTCATTCTTATTATATATAACTACTACTCAATGAACTTTACTTAAGTTTTGTAACGAATTTCTTTTTGCCATTAGAGAAACTATTGGGCTGAGTCACATGTCAAAATTTTTTTTATTAGTAAGTCATTTCGGCTTCATTGTTAAATGCTGTCAAGCTAATTTTACCTAAGAAATGGCTTAAAAGATTTTGATTCAATTTTATATTCAATTTTATATTTTGATTACCTGATGACCAATGACCTAAATGACATGTTTGATCAAGTTTGATTAGTGGGTCATTTTGCGTAATACGGGTCAGAGTCACGAGAATACGGCAACAGCCAATAAGTTGGCGATATTTGACTGCATATTGGTAACATTTGGTAAAAAAATCGACTATTAAAATTACGAAAGCCAAAACACGTATTTAGTGTCAAATGAAAGAATGTCGTCAAATTTGGCTACATCTGGCGAAAAATATTGACTTTCAGAATGTGAACATTTAAAAAAAAACATTCCTAATAGAATTCGAGATGCATTGTTAAACCAATCAGAGTCGAGCTAAAAAAAGTGATTTGGATCTTTGTCCTTTCTTTGTAAATTTTAAAGTAATGTAAAATTTATGAACATGTGAATACATACAAAGTTTTCTTATTGATTGTTTTTGTAAATAGTACTATTATAAATAACATGTCTTATAACATGTCTTATGAAACAGAAAGCTGGTGCAGTGAAAATAAAATATCGAGTTGAACACAAAGTTAATTTTGACCGAGCTTAGCTCGGCCACCCCTGCTAGTAGTATTTTATCTGACTTAGTGAAATAGTTTCTGAGGCTCACTTCTGAATAATGAGTTCATATGAAATGATAAAACATTTCCTAAAATTTTTGCCTCAGTATGTTATATTGATTTGTGTAGAAAATCTCAGTCTGCGCCTATTACGAAATGCCTGAAAACAGCTAACTTAACTAAAATATTTATAGAAAGTTGGTGAACTAAATGAAAAGGATACAGAGATACGTAAAATTTATTATTATTATATTATGTTATATATTATTATATATTATATATTATTATCAAAATGATAATAATATATACTTAAATATTCATAAAATTTATTATTATTATATACAGACAATTGCAAAAGAAAATCGTAACTATTTCTAGCATAATGAAAATAAGAAATGACATGTGTCATTTGATAACACAATTGCGCTTGAACTTAAAAATTTTAAATGTCATGTTTCTGCAGAAATAAAAGTTTTCTGATCATTAGCGGAGAGAAACACTGAATATTAGTAGTATGAATACAGAAATATAGTTGTTTTATTAGTAAAAAGATCACTATGTTGTCGTTCAGTTACGTAAATGTTGCAGATGAACAAATTTAACTCAAATCTTGAATTGGTACTTTATTTGGTTTAATAAGTCTTTTTCTGAGGTCCAGTTCTAAATGATGAATTCATATAGAATGATAAAATTTTTTCTACAATGTGTTAAGTTGCTTATATGATAAAACAAAGTCTACGTCCATTATGAAATATTTCAAAGCAGTTAAGTTGATAAATATGTTTAATTAATACTAATAAGAACAAAGCAGTTAAGTGTTTAATTTAATCCAACAGACTAAATTAAAAACACACAGAGATACATAAAATTTACTATATATAACATACAATATAATATATAGATTACATAATGATCTTCTTACTAATAAAACAAGTATTATATGCAGACCATTACAAAAGAAAATCATGGCAATTTCTAGCATAATGGAAATCAGATTTGTCCTTTGATAATACAATTGCACATGAACTTTCAAATTTAAAACGGCATGTTACCGTAGAGATAAAAGTTTTTTCTCGTTAGAGGAGAGAAATATTACGTAAACCAAGAAACAGAAGTATACTTTTTTTAAAATTAATAAGAAAGATCATTGTCTGTAAGTTACGTAAATGTTTTAGCTCAACAAATTCAACTGAAATCTTTAATTAGTACTTATTAAAGTTCAAAGTAAAGTAAAGTATTTTGTATCTTTATCAGTGAAAGTTTTGCTACAATATGTTATATTGCTTTGTATTGAAAATCAGATCTACGTATTTTATGAGTTTATTACGTTTCAAAAGAGTTAACATGTCTTAAGTATAAGTAGAAAGTTTGAGAACTAAATGAGAAGCGTGCAGAAATACATAGGATTTATTCATTATTATATGCAGACCGTTGCAAATCGAACACGTGACTGTTTTGGGCATATTTGAAATCAGAAATGAGATGTGTCCATTGATAACAAAATTGCGCACGAGCTTCAAAATTTAAAATGGCATGTTTCCGTGCAAATAAACGTTTTCCCTTTGTTAGTGGAGAATAATAGTGCATAAAAGTACTACGAGATGAAAATTACTTTGTTTCAGCTGTAAGAAGACCATTAATTTGTCTTTAAATTTTGTAAATAATGTAGCTGAACAAGTTCAACTGAAATATTCAATTAGTACTTTATTTGGCTTAATAAGTTTATTTCTGAAGTTCACTATTGAATGATGAATTCATATTGAATAATAAAATATTTTCTAATTATTTTGCTACAGTATGTTCTATTTCTTGAATGGAAAAACTATGTCTACGCCTGTTATGAAAATTTTCAAAGAAGTTAACTTAAATACTTAAAGTTGGTTAAATAAATGAAGACCATACATTGATAAGTAAAATTTATTCCTTATTATATTCAAATCATTGCAAAAAAAGAATAAAACGAAAGATAAAAAAACTGAAAGCTATTTTTGGCATAATGAAATCAAAAATGAAATATGTCCTTTGATAATACAATTGCGCATGAACTTCAGAATTCAAAATGGCATGTTTTCATAGAAATAAACGTTTTCTCCTCGTTAGCGGAGAGAAATATCGTGTATTCGTACCATGAAATGAAAATATATACTTTTTTTATTAATAAGAAAGACTGTCTTTAAGTAATGTAAATGTTACAGTTGAACAAATTCAACTTAAATCTTTAATTAGGACTTTATCTGGCTTAGTGAATCTATTGCTGATTTTCACTACTGAATGATGAATTCACATTGAATGATAAAATACCTCCTAAAAGTTTTGATACAATGTGTTATATTGCTTTCTATAAAAACTAAGTCTATGTCCGCTATGAAATTTTTAAAAATAGTTAACTTGACTAAAATTTTTATTTAAAGTTAGTGAACTAAATGAAAAGCATACATAGATGCATAAAATTTATGTTTATTATATGCAGACCACTGCAAAAGAAAATCGTGTCTATATCTGGCTTAATGGAAATAAAATATGACATGTATCGTTTGATAATAAAATTGCGAATGTACTTCAAAATTTAAAATGACACGTTTCCGTAAAAATAAAAGTTTTTTGCTCGTTAGCGGAAAGAAATATCGCGAATTAATATCATGAAACGGAAATGTACTTTAAAAAAAAAGATACAAAGTTAAGTATAAGTAAATTATTAGTATAGTAATTAGTAGTATAGTAATTATGTAATTATGTAATTAGTAATAGTAATTATGTAAATGTTGCAGCTGAATAAATTCAAGTGAAATCTTTAATTCGTATTTATCTGTCTTAGTGTTTTTACATTTAAAATGTATATTTTTCGATTGCCTACTAACAACACCAAAATAATTTTTATATGAAAAAATACCATTACTTTAATAAAGTAAACTTTTGAATTACATTAAAAACGATAATTTCTGATTAGTTATTAGTCAGAAGTTAAAAGCTTAAGGATATACAAAAAAAACGCTATCTACAGCAGACATTTTGATTTTCATAAGTTTCTGTAGTTTAAGCGCGCAGTTTGATTACATGTCTGTTAAATTTTCTTCATATTGATTTACTGTTGACGTTTTCATTTCTTTATGAAATATTGTCAAACTAAATAATCCACAAGGAATGTTTTGTTCCGCGATATTCACGGGCTTGGAGCTTCACGCCTTTTATTCAGAATTGTTTGATTCCGCACCAGTTTTATAAAATAGTGAAATTTGCTTTATTCTGTTATCATTTTGCTTGTCATTAAATAAGATAATATTTCTTTTTCAAAAAAGTGGTGGAAGTAATCATTCTGAATATTTAAACCATAAATTAATGATCAGTTTTAGGGGTTAAAGTTGAAAAAAAAATCATATGAAAGTAGAGTTTCCCCCTATCTGAGAGTATGAAAATTGAAAATGTGTGATATCAAAAAATTATAAAAATTACAGACAAATGCAAAATTCATTAGTCAGTTGTTGTCACCTTCACTGCGAAGGCAATGTTACAAATAGACATGTTTTTATTTTATAAGTATAATTTCGAACATTTCAAACAAAAATTTTCCTGTTCTATTATATGATGTTACATGATGAGACATATCACTTTTTTTTGATAGAAAAGAAAAATCTTCTATTACACCCAGAAACTAGTCGTTGGGGTCCACCGTAATACAATATATACAATATAATATATACAATACATATATAAAAACAATGCAAATGCAACCTAGTTATAAAATGCATTGCAATTCCAAAACTAAATTTAAACGTATGTTTAAATGTTTTTAATATACATAGTAATGCTTTATTAATGAATTGCTGATGAACCAATTTCGACAAATTACATAAAACGCTAAACTATCCAAGTAGTACTGAGTTGCATAAAAGAAACATCCTTATAGCTCCAAAAATAATAATCATATTTACTAACAATTTGTTGCGTCGGATTAAGCGTCTCATTTCCAATTAAAATATATCTTTGAATTGAAATTTGAATGAAATACAAGGTCATGAAAAATCGAAGAATGTGGAAAACAGGATTATAAATATCTCGACAACTAATAATCCGATTAACTTCGTTCTTTATGCAAAATTTATTTTACTTTATTTTATTTTACGTCCATACCTTAAAATAAAATAATAAAAAATTTTGTTCTATCTTTCATTAGAACGAATTTTTTGAGGGACATAAAAAAATAGTTCCGGAAAATCGAGGTTTCTGATATTAAACAGCCTTCTTCCCACTCTTACATATTAAGCACATGCAAAATTACAAGTCTCTATCTCAATTTGTTCGGGAGATAGAGCATTTACAGACAGACACACAGACGGACGGCATTTTTTTTCTAAAAATATGTTTTTCGGAATCTCTAGTATCTGAAACGTGTAAATCCGTCAAAGTTCTTTTTTCATTTTCAAAATGATTGCAAGACTTACCCTATAATACGTATGATGGGCAAGTAAAAGGAATTTATTAAAACTAAAAAACATGTTTTGTTGAGTATATTTTGGTTGTTTTGAGCGATTTTTTTAAGTTAAAGTAAAAAATCGTTTTGTTGTTCAAACAAACAAAAAAAAAAATGTTGTTAACACTCTTATAAAGTTTTAACAAAATTTCATCAATTTTATTTGAGTCTTAGGGTCAATGGAAAAATATATTGTAGATTTTTTTTTGCAATTTTTTGTTTACAATTTCATCCGAAATAATTAATAATAACTTCATTAATCCGTCTCAATTTGAAAAGTTTTTATTATCCAAAAATTATGTTAATCCTTTATAGCTACACAAGTCAATTAAACAAAATTACGTGAGAGAGTTGTGGCTACTGCACACCAATTTAAATTTTGTAAAAACAACAAAATTTTGTTAGAATTACAAATTGAAAATACAAGATTTTAGTAAGACTTAATAAGACTTAAGTAAAATAGTTGAAATTGCTAAAATTTTATAAAAGTGTTAGCAATATATATATATATATATAATATATATATATATATATATATATATATATATATATATATATATATATATTGTCTGAGCAACAAAACCGATTTTTTACTATAGCTAAAATATTCGCTTAAAACAACCAAAATATACCAAACAAAACTTTTTTGTAGTTATAATCAATTCCCTTTTCTGGGTGTAACAATTAAAAATTTTCTGATATGTTAAACGACAAATTTTTAAACGTGAAAGTATGCAGTGGCCGGGATGATTATCGAAGTCATGCGAGCAGAATATCGTTTTATATATTTTAGTAATTGTATTTTATTTTGAATTACAAATAATTGCCATCTTATTACGATAATTGTCAGATTTTTCAATTCAGAAACTTCAAAACACCAGTTTTCGTTGCACATTTTAAAGATCTTTTGCTCCTATAGATAAAAGACAGAAACTATACGATTACATGTATACTGAAAAAGAACACCCGTCAAATTTATAATTTTATGAATAATAATGAACTAAGACTGTATCAGAAAGTAGCCAGTTTAAATTTGCAAAATAAATAAAAAAATAAAAAACTTCTGATAAACTACAATATTCTATAAATATATATAGGACAGTTGCACCATAAACTTTAACTAATAATAACACATTGCTCAGTGGTGCACAAAACAGGAATTTTAATATACATTAGTACATATTAAAATAAAATAAAATTTTTTAAAATAGATCAAAAATCTGGTATTTATGAAATCCCCATCACTTTATCTAATAATCTTAAAAAAGTCTACATCGGCATGACAACGCGGAAACTTTTAACTAGAATTAAAGAACATCGTAGAGATATAGAACAATATAAACAGAATACTGCCCTTGCTCGCTTCTATTTGGCGAACAAGGGTTGCCATATTAATTTTGAGGAAGCCAAAATCATAGTTCCATGCAATAACCCAGTTCAAGGTAAAATAATAGAATCCATCGAAATCATAGCACGTGAAAATAAACCATGTAATGATAATTTATCCTACAATATACCAAAAATATGGCATAACATCATAAAACCTTAAAATTTTTATTTCCTTGCAATATTTTAATTTTTACTCACGTGTAATTGGCAACATTTTTAAATTTTAATTCATTTAATTTTTAATTTAGTAGAAATATCTCTCGAACAAGATGCAAACGTAGTCCTTCCATTTCATATGTTCCTGAAGACGCCCGCAGAAGACGGCGCGAAACGTTGAAAATTTTATTTTATTTTAATATGTACTAATGTATATTAAAATTCCTGTTTTGTGCACCACTGAGCAATGTGTTATTATTAGTTACAATATTCTAATTAAGCTGCATTACATGTACAGGATGTGATAAAAATATTACGTTTATGCAACGTTTTTGCAACATAAAATCTATTTTATTTTTACGACCTATATTCTTATAAAAACATGTTTAAACTTAAATCTAACACCATTATCATAACAGCAACTGGGATACTATACTTATAGATTTATGCATCGTCTGCATAAATCCATAAATGCAGAATCTGAAGAAAATTGTTCAGTCATTCCACCATTTTGAAAGATAATAATAACGGTTACTTGATAACTTTACCATATTATTAAGCCCGTCAATAGTCGAGCGTCGGTCTTTTTGCCACCCATGTAAATGATCCTCCCCTAATGCATATAGCTTTGCGCATACAATGGAAAACTACCATGTAGCTGATTTTAAATTTTCTCCATTACCATAGTGAAGTAACAAGATAGCTATAATTTTCCTTCAGTTATATTTTTAGAAGCAAAGTGGAATATGGTGAAAAAGTCTACGCAACAATCCCTAAAGGCAGTTCATTTTTACCTTTTCACATTATTCCAAATCTCTCTTATAAAATGCATAGTTTAAGTAAATTGGAAAATTATAAATGAATCGAAATTTAATATTCGAATATTATGTGAAAAATGATTTATATTTTACATTTTACATTTTCTTTATACAGGAGGCGGTAAAAAGACCGAACGCGACTAATGACATTCTGAAAACAGACGCCTATTTTTCGTTAAAAAAAAAATCTGACCATATTTTAGTTAGAATAATGATAAATTAGCCTCACTGTTAAAAATCTGCTGCATTTTGTTGCAACGCACTCCCCTGCTTGTATAGAAAACGGTTACTTGGCCGTGAAATGGAGTTTTCTCATTGGTTGGAATAGAGATATTATATACAAGCGGCGGAGTGCGTTGCAACAAAATGCAGCAGATTTTTAACAGTGATGTAACCGTTTTTTATAAAGAAGGTCGAATGGTTCGACAATTTGCTGCAAAATGTTATCAGACATTTTTAGCAGTCAAATTTTATCAGTCTTTTTTAACAGCCATTTTGAAAATTTGGGAGAAACAAAGTACAATTACAAAAAGAAAAAAGAAAAAAAATGTTTAATAAAATATTTCAAAACTTTTGTGCTAATTTTCTAGTTTTTTAACCAGCACAACAAAAATCACAATTTAGAACTTTTTTCATGAACGCTTCTAAATTTTGCTTTTTTAAAGTTTTTCTATGAGTTTATTTACATTCACATGATTTTACATTCTATGAGTTTATTCAAAAGTAGCACCCATATAAAATTTCAAGTTTCTGTTCTTAACAATTTCATAGAAATTCCCATTTAGAATTTCTTTAGAATGATTTTGCTGTTTTCACACATTTCTATATCGAATTTTTTAGAAACGTTTTGCGTTCCTGTACCCTTTGGGGGTAGTGGCACCGGTACAAAATCTAGTCTGGGTTGACAGATACATCAATTTACCAATATTATTTTTCAATTCGTTTTGTCAATTCCAGAAATTTAAAAAAAAAAATATTTTTTTGTAATATTTGCACATATTTGTGGGTAGTGTGTAATATAATTATTATTTTCTTGAACCTGCATTCAATGAGAAACAGACCTGAAAATGCTGAATATTGTATTGTTATCTACAGTACCAGCAATAAATAAATAAATAAATAAATAAATAAATGACATTTAAGAGACAGTTTTAATGTTCGATTGGTTTGTTTTATTTTTTTTTCTATCGTGCTTTGGTTACGTGTAGTAGTGCCCCTTGCAGTTTAACACGGATTATAGATTTTGATTTTTTTAAATTCTGTTAATGGTTTGAAAAGAGCGATTCTTTAAATTCTTTTCTCTCCTAAAAGAAACTCTTTTGGTACATAGACGTAAAAAAGTTTCAAATTATTGAAATACTTCGTGCCTTGACTTTATTCGAATAAAATGGTTTTGTAAGTTGTAAATACTTATATTTAAATGCATCAGGGTAAACTATTTATGTTCTAAAAAAAGGCAAGGCTGATTTACAACATGGTATCGCCAGTACATACCTGGTTCGCACACTGACCCGGACTAATTTCACCTACTTGCAAAATTCACTTCATGGTACTACACAAAAATGAAAAACTTGTTCAAAAAACCTAGAAAGACCTCAGATGAGTCTGATAATTTTTGAAAAGGTAGCAGATTGTAATACCAACTGTAACATTTGCTTAAAAAATGAAACATTGCTAATGAATGCAACAGTAAGGACAATCTGTTACAATTTTCTTTTTTTTTTTCCATAAATGTCAAGACTTTTAAAAAAAAATTAATTAATTTTATTTATTTTATTTATTTACTTATTTTCTGGCATTACACAATAAGCTTGTGTTTAACATTTTTTATAGATAAGCTTGGGAGAATGGAGTCAAAAATCGATTGAAAAATTTAATCCAGAAAGACAAAGGAACAGCAAAAGAAATTAAAGAAACAGTAAATAAAATCGGAAAAATTTGTGAATGAAAATAAAATTTTTGGGACCACCGAAGAAAACGGACACTATCATTTGGCCATATCAAACGTTTATTTTATATTATTTTGGATGAAAAATCTTACAGCCGCAATAAGAATAAAAATAAATTGCTTAATGACAATTGTGCATACAGTATGAGCTTCATTACAAAACAATACGTGAAAATTTCTGGTGCATAGAAATCTGAAATGAGCTGTTTCCTTTGATAGAACTTGTATATGAGCTACGAAAGTTATAATGACGAGTTCCAGTAGAAATAAAACTTTTCCGGTCATTAGCAGACAGAAATATTGCATCTTTTAAAAACGAATAAAATGCGTATGCTATTAGTTTTTCAGAATTAAGATTATTAATCTGTCACTATTCTATGCAAATGACACAATACAACAAATGTAACTAAAGTGCTAATTATTAAATTAGTCATTTTTTACACATTTGGTAATCAGGAGTGTAGTCGTAAAATAACAAACGATATACGCTCTAAGCAGAGGATATACGCTCAAGGCACAGGTATACAGACACTACAGTGTGCATACTGAAGCTTTCTTGAGAAACAGAGGGTATACGGTGCTCCTTTAAAAAATCCAGTACATATACGGCGTATAACTCTCGTATGCCCTCCACTACAACGCTGGTGGCAATTACTCTCATGAAATATTTCTCATCTGTTTTGCCATAATTATAAGATGTGTTTATTCTCAGGCTTTATGCTCAAAATAAGAAAAATAATAAGAATAACAAAATATTTTAACTAATAAATTTTTATTTAAGTTTAAGTAGAAAGAATATTGACCTAGCATATGTGAAAAATAAAGCATATAACACATTGAATGCTGTGGCGCATACATCGTGCTATTAATATTTCCCGGGACGCCATACCACATGTGCGCCATCGATACATTCATTGCACATAATTTACTGCTTTGACGCCGAACTATTGTTAACTTATAGCCACATATTTAAACTAATTGGTAAGAGTAATTCAAAATAGCATAGAGAGTACCGTTTAACATTTATTTTAAAATATTTTATCATTTATTTAATAAATGTAAAACTCTTTACAGTTATCAAACCCTAAACTGTTTTACCGTGCATTAACCCTTTAGGAACGAGCGACCGGTATAATGCCTCTTAAGGTACTCAAAAATCTTGATTAATCTCACCAGAAATTTTTTTTAATTTTGTAAAATATTTTTTTAGGTAATTTCGCTTATTTAAACCAAGCATTTTACCGATTAACTTAGGCAAATATTTCTGTTTTCAAAATATGGATACATTAAAAATTCTGTAAACGACTCTCGAATCGAAACCTTTAAAGTACACAGATGAAAATGATTACAAATGTAAGACTCTTTAAAAAAAAATAAAATAATATTAAAATATTCTTGGATATTTAAAAAGTCGCGTTGGATACCCTGATCTGGACCGCCATGAGAAATGAACAAAATATACTGCCATGAGAAATGGACAAAATATACCACCAGTGACTCTTACATAAATGCCTATATTTATTAACTTATAAGTGGTTAAAATATAAACTATACATTGAATTTAACAAGAAAACTTCGATACTTATAATGGAATAAATTTTTAATCTGAGAATACAACAGCATTGTTAAAACAGTTGTAATTTGTAGAAAAGATGTTCCACATATGATATGGAATGGCCCATTAAAATGTTTAAAAATCTCCACATCTTAAACGTAGATCTTAATACGCAGCCTTTTTTAATAATACATAAATAATAAAAATAAAAGATAATAAAAATTTCTACTTTCAAAATCCTAGACCTAAGTAACATGCCTATTTCAGGGTCTTTAAGTGAAAACCTGACAAAATATCCTGCGCGTGACACTAGCATAAATATCTATATCTATTGACTTATAAGTTGTCAAAACATAGACAATGAATTAAAAGTAACACAAATCTTTAATTTTCCATAATAACATTGTTGATTTAATTTGAGGTTATAATTGCATTGCCAAAACATCTGTTCTGCATGTGACATGAAGAGACTCGTATTTCAGACACTTACACGAAACACAAAATTTTTCATAAAAAAAGTGTCCAGTATCATGTTTAATTTCACGTATAAGTGAATAACATGATTTTGAGAAAATAATGTATATTGTATCGCCTGTCCAATCAGTTTTTAATACATACGCAGAATATGCTAATTTTACTTTCAATACAATTCTGACACCAAATGGAAAATATATTCCTTGTAAAATATATTCAACTATATTTCGTTATTTTTCCCTTGAGATTTGTCGTTTTCAAACAAAAGGATACAGAGTATTAAAGCGTCATGTACTGTGAATAATTATTTATTAGAAAATATTTCTAATAAATAATCATTCACAATACCTGTATACTTTTGTTTCAAAGCGAAAAATCTCAAAGGAAAAAGTAACGAAATATAGTTGAATACTTCTGCTGAAAGCTTTTAACCGTTTCAATGAAAGTTCAAAAATACCAGAAAACCGAAAACTTTAGAAATAAAAATAAAACTTTTCGGAACTGTAGAAGAAATGTATGGTATTTTTCAGGCATAACGAAATGCAATTTTAAACATTTCGAAGGAAAAGAAACTCGTAGAACCATAATACTAATAGATGTAAACTATTAAATAAAATATTTTAAAGCTTTTACAGATACACACCAGCTTCATTACAAAAGAAAATCATGAATATTTCAGGCGTATTGAATTTAGAAATGAGATCTGTCCGCTGATAAGACAGTCACATATAGCCTACAAAAGTTGAAATGACATGTTCCGGCAGAAATAAAAGTTTCGCTCATTAGCGGAGAGAATTATGTTTTTTTATAAAATGGAGTGACATATTTTTTTAGAAAGAAAAAGGATCGTTAAGAAGTCTCTACATTATGTAAATGATGCTATTTAACATGCACAACTCAACCATTATTTAGCACATTAGTAAGCTTTTATTTACAAATGAATATCATTACATATTTTCATTTTCCTCTAACACATGAAACACATAAATTATATTTCTTCGCACTCAGAATTGAACAATGGAATAATTACTGCAAAATATTTTAAAGCATAAAATTTTAAATTGATATTATGGAAATAACAAAAACGTAAAAATCTTGTGTTAAACATTGATTATGAAACTCTTTCCAACACATACAGAAAGGTTTAATAAAGCTTCGCAGTTTAATAAAGTAAAAGAAGATTGTCTAAATAAATAATTCGTAAAAATCATAAGCGCTGTGCATATATAATGTTATCACTTTAGTGGGGAGGGAGAGGTGATACATGATGCAGTATGATACTTTTAGGGAGAAGGTTTTATCTTTTGATATCGTAATAATTTTTGATCCAAATAAATTTTTAACTTTTTATTTGTAACTTAATCTTTACAACAACATTTTCTTTTTTTATTTGTAACTTGATTTTTACATAAAAATAGTCTGCAATCTTTTTTTTAGCATGCCATCAATTTTTATAAAAATATAAAATTATTATTAAAACCATCAAATGATTATAAACTTATTTAACTTAAAAAAATAGAAAACTTTAGCGTTTCGTCTTCCTATTTTTCTGCCATATGTGTATACATATATAATCTGCTGTTCGAGAGAGTAGGTGAGAAGTATGTTTGAAACGATACTTGTGTTTATCAGTAAAGAAGAAGTATGTTGTCCATCTGTTTTGGGTATGAAAACTTTGTCTACATCCTTCTCCCCTCTTTTCCAGGTGAGAATAAGTGCGAGAAATAATTATTACTACTATGTAACAAAATTATACTATTAAATGCTTTTAAATAGCAACTGTTACTTTTTTTAAATTTTATTTGATATAAAATTATTTCATGATATTTTAATGACTTCTCTTCATTTAAAATAACAAATTAAGCAAATAATAAATATGTAAACATATCTGTATATCACTCAAAGAAAGGAAAAAAGTCAGGGTTTAGTCCGAAGACGATAACATATGATATTGTAATACAAGGAGGGAGGGGGTCCAAATTTACCAAAATGTTGATAACGTTACACCTTCACGCATTAAGATATTTAACTTCATCAATTTCCATCAAAAGGAAAAAGAAAAAATCTGAATATCAGGGTGATCCAAAACTCTTGCCTTGATTATACATATTTACTGTGCTTAAACTATTATGATTAGCCATATGTTTGTTTGAATACATTCTAAGTACTGTTATAAATTTTTATAAGAGCACGGACCTCAGTAAATTTTAAAGTGTGCTTCTTTGGCAGCTCGGAGAATGTCTGAGCGGTATTTTAGTTGCTGCCAAGTGTTCTGTAAAATGCTTTTTGTTACAGTACACACAGCAGCTTGTGTGCTAGTCTTGATTTCTTTGACGTCAGCAATTGGTGTGGAGAAAACTTTAAATAATCCTAAAAGTTAAAAATATAAATAAATAAAAATCGGAGGATTAATATCTGGAGTTCACGGAGACCGGTGTGTTGGGCTCTCCCTTCCAATCCAACTTACCAAATCCTTCCAAAAACTACTAAAATCGACATATCCAGTAATACAACAAGTTACTTTAATATACAAACAGTTAATTTGTAATGAATTATTATAACTAGGGCAAGATTTTTGGTTTACCCTATATTACATGTATTCTTCTCTAGTAGCATAAAGTTAATTAGAGTGCTGCAGATCTGTCTAATATTTTATATATTTTTTCTCTCATAATAGAAGATTTTCCATTAGTTTTATTCCTCAGGATCTCAGAATTTTTTTAAACAAGGCACATAAAACGAAAATATAAAAACGAAATAACACGCATGCTAAAAGCATTGGTGAAAACATTTAATAGTCTCAGTGCAAGTTAAAAAAACAGTTATTTGAAAACTTTATGAATAAAAAGAAAAGTTTTTGAAAATATTGAAAAAAGCATATTATCTTTCAGGCTCAAGAGATATTTTCAATGAAAAAAAAATACAACCGTAATAATAATAAAAATAAAACAGTTTTAAACACTTGCAGATGCAAACTAGCTCTATTGAAGAAAAAAATGTGCATATTTTTTAGTATAATGGAAAACAGAAATGAGATATGATGTTTGCTAAGACATGTGTGCTACAAAGTTGAAATCAAATATTAAGGTAGAAATAACTGTTCTTCTTCTAGTTGGGAAAAAGAAACATATACATATATGGATGGATATAGACATTTTTCTCTTTTATTAGAAAAATTATTAAGATATTTTTACGTTATGTAAATAATGTAGTTTAATAAACACAAATCATTTAATAATATTAACATTAGATTAAATGATGAAATATTATCTAAAATTTTATCTATAATTTATTCTATTGATATTGTACGCAAAATCACAGCAAAAATGCTTTTTTATAGAATTTTTTAACATGATTTTTTTAATATTTTAAATAGAAAGCTGGTTAATTAAATGAAAACATGTACATGCGCAATAATTCTATATTTAAATAAATAAATTCTATTTATTTCTACAAATTAATCTGCTTTGCAACCGTCTCATAAATGTTGCATATAATATTTGACAGACGGAATTAATTGAGACTCACTGACTCAGCAATTAATTAATATGGGATTACAAACACAACGTATTCTCTGAATTTTACATTTCCAAATATTTTGCAATGCTTCATGCAGAATTTGTCTTATATTGCGTTCTACATATAGCTTATTGGAGAAAACTGCAATTTTAAGAAAATAAATTTTGATGAACTATTTCACCTGTTTTAATTAAATTGTAACACTTATCTAGGATACGATAAGAATAACCTATATGCAACAACAACAACAACAAAAAAAAACTAGTTGGATGTGTCAATCCCAAAACTTTCTTCTATCTCATAAGTACATTTTAATATTAAAAAAAAAAACGTGGTGACCCCAAAGTTACCCATTATCGAATTTCCTCGAACATTTGACCTAGCCTAATGAGATTCTGGTATCCAAAAAGCCTAAAACGCAAAATTTAATTAATATTCTGGGAAAATGAGCTTAGTAGTGCCTCATGTTGGGTAATTTATACTAAAACCTAATAAGCATCTATTTATGCCAAGACCTAAAAGAATCTGAAATTTGATGGAATTTCGTCCATTAGTTCTTGAGATATAGTTGTAACAAAAAAATTGCAAAACGTAGCACAGCAACACCATATCTTGGACAATTTATGCCAAAACGTAAAAAAGCGTCTAATTATGTTATGGTGTAAAAGAATCTGAAGTTTGATGAAATTCTGTGCATTAGTTCTTGAGATATAGCTAGTTTAAAAAAAACCGTGTAAAATATAGCACAGCAGCACCATCAGTTGAAGGATTTATAACAAAACGTAATCATCGTGTAATTATATTATATGTCATTTTGTAACAAAATCTGAATTTTGATGAAATTCTGTGCTTTGGCTGTTGAGATATAGCTATCGGACAAATCGTGCAAAATGCAGCATAGCTGCACCACCTGTTGCAAGGTTAATACCAAAATGTAATCAGTGTCTAATTATGTTATATATTCTAGTGTAACAGAATCTAAAATTTGATGAAGTTCTCTGCATTAGTTCTTGAGATACAGCTATCGCAAAAATCGTGCAAAAAGTAGCATAGCAGCGCCACCTACGGGGCAGTTCACACCAAAACCTTATCAGCCTCTATGTATCTCAAGGTATCGCGGAATCTGAAGTTTGGTGAAATTCTGTGCATTAGTTCTTGAGATATAGCTATCATGAAAATAATGAAAAACGTGACATAGCAGCGCCACCTGCTGGCCAATTTACACCAAAACTTAATCAGCGTCTATGTATATCAAGGGGTCACAGAATCTGAAGTTTGGTGAAATTCTGTGCATTAGATCTTGAGATATAGAAATCTTGAAAACCATGAAAAACGTAGTATAGCAGCACCACCTGCAGGCCAATTTTCACCAAAAACCAATAGGCACTAATTCATATCAAGGTCTAATTGAATATAAAATTTTATTAAATTTCGAACATTAGTGCTTGAGATAGAGCGCCCACAAATTTTTTGTCACATACAGACAGACATATATACAGACAGACAGACAGACAGACGGACAGACTCACAGACAGACATTTTCAAAAAATAGTCAAAACGTGTTTAGGACCTTCTAAAACGTATAAATCCGTCGAAAACCGGAAGTCGAAAATTTTCATGAATCCAATACTTTCTTCTTGTAAAGATAGAAGAAAGTAAAAAACTATTTTATTTTTATTATACGTGTTCTTGTAAAAATATGTATAACTTCATTACACTAACAACAACTGGAATACTGTAATTTATTTAACTTATTTTAAGAAACAATTCATAAAAAAATTAGATATGTATTCCTTACTTTCTGCACCCGGAATTTTCACCCTGATAACGAAGGATTCAAAGAGAAATGTGAAAAGTAAAATACTGATGTTAATATTACCACAAAATGCTTTTAATAGTTTCATTAAGAAACATCTGTAATCTGAAAATTTTATGAATAAAAATAAAATTTTCTTCATGTATTAAAGAAAAATACATTATCTTTCAGACATAGCGAAATCTATTTTGGAATATTTTGAGAGAAAACATTACAATTAACGTAAAATATAATAAAATATTTAATAGATTATTTTTAAACATTTGTGGACAATCGGGAAAAAAAGAAAACATACCCTTTTATTGCAACAAATCATAGTAGAAGAAAGGTACTGATATCAAACGATTGGGAATTATTTCTATCTTTAAATGTTACACATAAAATTTATTTAAGAGACCATCCACATATCAAAACGATACCAAACTTATTTTTTCAATACCAATACTCAAGTTAGATACCATAAATAAATGCTATACTATTCAAGTAGCCTAAATACAAATTCCCAGCAAATTTGTATAATTAATTTCCCAAATATTAAATATATTAAAATGATCACATTTTAGTGCTTGTATCCAAATTGAAGTTAGATATTTGATTGCTGAAATGCTACAGAATGACTGAGTCAGTTTTATTAATGTATTATTTTTTTCAACATGAACAGTTTACTCGGTTAATATGTTTTGACTATTGCAAGTCCAAATGTTTCAATAAAATGAGTAATCCGTATATCTTTCCAAATTATGCTGTTCTGGACATCATAGATGGACCTTTGATCCATCATTTTGACATTTGTTTACTCATAATTCAAAAGACACTTGAAAGAAAAACATTGAAATTGAGAATTCGTTTAAAGAGAAACTAAGTAAATATAAGTTTGTCAAAAAGATTGTAGGTCGCAATTCATATTTTTTTTCGAAAATTAATTTAAAAATTCATATTACATATAATGTTTAAATTACAAATTCGATGCATTTATAGTTGGGATTTTCTGTATTATAACCAAACAAAAAACACCGCACTAGAATTGTAATTTCATGAGATATTAAAAAAATATGAAAATAAGCTTGACCATTAGAAGTTCTAATTTTTTAATGTTTATAATAAAAAAACTTATGATGCAAATGACTTGAAATTCCATTTCTAGAAATAGTTTGAGACATTATTTAAAATACAGGGTGATTCATAAAAGAATGGGCAGAACTTTAAGGTTTATAATACACTTAAAGACAAATAATATTAAATAGGAGACTAAGGGTCCCAGACGTATTCCCAAGGAGATAGGGGGCATTAAAGTTTAGGGTCCGAAATTTCAAATGATTATAAAAAATGGAAAAATTGGTCGATTCGTTTGCGGTTTTTGCAAAAAAATTTTTTTATGCCATTATTTTCTTGAAATAAAATTTTAAAGTTCAATTTCAAAAAATGCCGATAGGGGGCGCTTTAGACTTTGGAGTAACAAACAACTATTTTTTAACGTTATTTTTTGTATTTCTTTAAATGATTTCGAAAGCTTAGACTTAAACTTAAATTTTGATCTAAAAATCTGAGCCCTAACGAGTAGTTAAGTAGCGTAAACTGAAATTTGAAACCCTTCTCCCCCTAGAACAAAAATCAGTTATTCCCGATCTTTGTGTCGTAGATTAGGCTCTAAATACTGCCGCGTTTTGCTAAAATTATTCTTTATGTCAGTATTTTCTTGATAATAAATTTTAAAGAAAAGTTTCAAAAAATTCCGATAGAGGGCGCTTTAGACTTTGGAGTAACGAACAACTATTTTATACCGTTATTTTTTGTGTCTCATTAAATGCTTTCTAAAGCTTAGACTTAAACTTAAATTTTCAGCTCAAAATCTGAATCGCTGAGCGTGGTTCAGTAGTGAGGGGAGGGGGTTCAAATTTCATCTTCTGAACATAGTTCAGTTTGCACTACTTAACCATGCCCATCGATTCTGTGCTGTGATACGAGGCAAAAATACAACTTTCGTCAAGGACTGCATAGTCGGAATTCACTCATAAAGGCACTGGCACAGTTGGAAACGTCGCTCATGCAAACGTTAAAGCTCCATTCCCGACGCTAGTCACCGGGTGAAGAAGGAGACAGAAAGTATGCAAATGTCAAATGGGGAAGAAGAAGAACACGTATGCAAAATTTCGACACGATTCAGGCATAAAAACCACTGAACGGTGAGTCAAGTGTAAGTCGCTGTAGTAATGAATCGGAAGATGGTGCCCTTCACGAATAAGGAAAAGGCTGAGATGCATTTAATTTACGGAGCGGCAGATGGAAATGATGCATTGGCACAACGAATGTACGGAGAGCGATTTCCCAACAGGCGGTTGCCTAACCGCAAAACTTTCGAGCGCTTGCACAGACAGTTGTGTGAGACGGGATCATTTTTCGCTTCCCGGTCGAATGCAGGTCGTGGAAAAAAGGACGAATCAGTAGTTGTTGCAGAAGCCATTCTGGATGTAGTAGCGGCGCAGCCAAGTACAAGTACACGAACAGTGGCCAGCAGGTGGATACCTCACAGTCCATGACTTGGAGGGTACTGAAGGATGAACATTTGCTCCCGTTTCATGTGCAACAAGTCCAGAAACTGTCTCCAGGGGATTATCCAAATCGTATTGAATTCGCCCGCTGGTTTCTGCACCAGAACGCGCTAAATCCACATTTTGGACGAACTGTGCTTTTCACCGATGTATGTACCTTCACACGTGAAGGTACATTTAACACACACAATGCACATGTATGGGCGGATGTCAATCCACATGCTACGTATCCACATGCTCATCAGAGACGCTTTTCCATCAATGTTTGGGCAGGAATCCTCGGAGACCCCTTAATCGGACCGTACCTTCTTCCTGAACGCCTCAACGGTAAAACATACCTCACATTTCTGCAACATGTGCTGCCAGACCTGTTAAACGTTGTTCCTCCACGCATCCGGCGGGTCATGTGGTTCCAGCACGATGGAGCGCCAGCCCATTTCGTACGAGACGTCCGCAACTATCTGGACAAAACATTTCCGAACAGATGGATTGGTCGAGGTGGTCCTGTTGCTTGGCCTGCTCGCTCGCCAGATCTTTCACCTCTCGATTTCTTTTTTTGGGGACAATTGAAGGCTCTTATGTATGAGACACCCATTGAATCCCCCGAGGAACTGGTCGCCAGACTTTCCGCCGCTGTAGGGGAAGTGCTCGAAAAGCCTGATGTTTTCGCGAATGTTCGCCGTTCCATTCTTCGCCGTTGTTCTGCGTGCATAACCTCTGGTGGTCACAATTTTGAACATTTATTGTAATTACATGTTAATAAATATGCTTTGGTAACATAATCCTAATTTGTGTCTTTTTACCTCGTATCACAGCACACAATGTGTGGACATGGTAAACTGAACTGTGCTCAGGAGTAGAAATTTAAAAACCCCTCTCCCCAGACACTTAACCACGTCTAACGATTCAGATTTTGGGCTGAAAATTTAAGTCTAAGCTTTAGAAAGCATTTAATGAGACACAAAAAATAACGGTATAAAATAGTTGTTCGTTACTCCAAAGTCTAAAGCGCCCTCTATCGGAATTTTTTGAAACTTTTCTTTAAAATTTATTTTCAAGAAAATACTGACATAAAGAATAATTTTAGCAAAACGCGGCAGTATTTAGAGCCTAATCTACGACACAAAGATCGGGAATAACTGATTTTTGTTCTGGGGGGAGAAGGGTTTCAAATTTCAAATTTCAGTTTACGCTACTTAACTACTCGTTAGGACTCAGATTTTTAGATCAAAATTTAAGTTTATGTCTAAGCTTTCGAAATCATTTAAAAAAATACAAAAAATAACGTTAAAAAATAGTTGTTTGTTATTCCAAAGTCTAAAGCGCCCCCTATCGGCATTTTTTGAAATTGAACTTCAAAATTTTATTTCAAGAAAATACTGGCATAAAGAAAATTTTTTGCAAAAACCGCAAACGAATCGACCAATTTTTCCATTTTTTATAATCATTTGAAATTTCGGACCCTAAACTTTAATGCCCCCTATCTCCTTGGGAATACGTCTGGGACCCTTAGTCTCCTATTTAATATTATTTGTCTTTAAGTGTACTATAACCCCTTAAAGTTCTGCCCATCTTTTATGAATCACCTTGTATATTGTCAAAAGTGGTTGTTGTCATTGAAAAATAGACAATGTTTGACCTGGTTTTAATTTGCAGATAACCGCTTAATCAATTTTTATCTACATCATTTAAATGTAGACTTTATTTCCAATAGTTTGATACCAGTAGCTTATTTCCATTAAAAAATTAATTGCAGACTTAATAGGAAGTGTTTTTTTCTATGACTGTGCAGACAGATATTCTCAAAAAAAATGTGTACATTTTCCGACGTATGGAAAGATGATATAGCTTCTTTGGTAGGAATATCGAACTTAATGGGAAGTGTTTATTTTTTTCTTCCATGACTGTACATACAGATAAGCTCTAAAAACAAAACCTGTATACTTTCTCACACATGGAAAATGAAATGGGTTCTTTGATAAGACTTTCATAATTAATGGGAAGTGTTTAATTTTTTGTTCACAACTGTACATACAGAAGAGCTTTAAAAAGAAAACCATGTATATTTTCTGACATATGGAAAGATGAGATGGATTCTTTGATAAGACTTACTTATTGGGAAAGAAATGTACAAATAGCCAATGTCTAAAAAAGAAAATAGTTTATGTTCTGATACATGGTAAAACGAGATGGGTTTTTTGATAAGACTGTCGCATATGGGCTACGAAATTTGAAATAGCATGTTTTTTAGGATTGAACGTTTTTCACTCATTAGCGGCGAGAAATGTTACGTTTTTCCAAAGTGAAATGAAATAATTTTTTTCAGAAATAGGAAGAATTATTTAAATATCACTATGCTATGTAAATGGGGAAATTTTACATTTTAAAACAAAATAATATAATATTTAGTACATTTGTAAGCTTCTGTTTGCATCAAAACGAATATAGCAGAATATTTCAAAACATTTTCAATACAACTGTATCATATTACATTATATTATTTCAAGATTAAAACTGTACCATAAAAATCTCAACAATTAAATGTTTTAATGCATACAATTTTAATATTAACTAAGTGAAAGTTTTCGCATTGCTAATTAAACGCAAACTAAAAGAGTGAAAAATGTCCACATCGGGATTCGAGCCCAGAACCCAGGATACAATGCTCCACAATTAGGCACATCACAGGCCAAAAAGACATGACGAAAATGAAGCATGATGTTAGAGAGAAAAAAAGCAGTCGAAACAAAGAAGGAAGCTGCATGAAAACTATTTTAAACCATTCTTTTCTCCCGAAATTGAGCGACATGTGTTATGTGTCAGCTTAGTCTGTGACTTGCCTTAAGCTATGAGGACAACACCCAAGATAACATCTCTCACTGTTAAATGTTGGCAAGGCTGTAATTGCAGCATAAGATGGAATTGTTTTTGGGAGTACACAGCCCCTGCGGCTAAGACTATAATATGAAATAAAGCCCAGCATAGTTAAACGCACATAAGTATAATTAGAATTAATTTTTCAGTTAATTCCCAGCAGTGAACTGCTGAAAATTATTTCAACTTAGTTTTAAACTTAATATTAAAACAGTTAGATATGTCCCTCACTAACAAAAATGTTCATAAACTAGAATTTCAGCGAATATGACGCAACGAATTTTTTACTCGTTCTAGCTATTTCTTTTAGGTTATTTAATTTCCCAGTAGCCTTATAAGTTCTTGAAAAAATCTGAAAATAATCAGATTAATGTTACTCTCTTTATTTTAACAGCTAAAGATAAATAAAGGTTAATACAGGTTCAGCAGAGGGTTCTGAAAATCATAATCAATAATTAATAATAGATATTTTTAAAACTCATACAAGTGTAGGATTTTATAAATAATCATTTTCTAATTTTAAAATCTTAACATAAACACCATCTAATACTTTGTAAGATATATATATTATAATACAAAATATTTTATATATTTGCATGGTGCAGATGGAAAAGTCATATTATTCACTATTTTATTAAGATATTGAGTTACTCATATCACCATGTTTGTGTTTTTAAAGGTGAATTAGACTCTAATAGTGATTTTATCAAATGGAAATAATTTTGGTTGAAAAAAAAAATCCTGAAAATCTTGGATGAACCAATTTGCAAGCTAAAATAGAAGTAAACTGCTTTAATGATTAAAAAAGAAAGAAATAGTGTAAAAAAATGTTTCTATAGTTTAATAACAGTTAAGAAATTGATCAATTTGTCATAGGAACGTTTTTCAGAAATTTATTTTTATAAATATTTTATTGTGTTTTGATTGTTGTTGTTTATTATCCTCAATATATATATATATATTATATATGGTGGGAGCGACATTCTAACTCCCACTGGCCAGTTTACTATAGGTCTCGTATAATTGCTTTCCCGTATTGTTACTCTGAGGAAAAGTTACTCCAGCAACGCAGCCGAATAAAGAATTAGATCAAATTTAAGCGAGCCGCCAAAGTGTGCTGAAGAGAGCTGTTTTTTGGAACATTTTGTCGTTCGTTCGGCGCGAGAAAGAGGAGTAAACGCTGCCGACCCAGTGGCGTGGTTGGTAGCGGCAGCTGCTCCCACACCACTGGTCCCTGGTTCAAATCCAGCTAGCGGCATGGGTGGGTGTGTTTTCTCTGTGATGTGTATTAAATGTATGTACTGGATTTTCTGTAATAATAAAGTGTTCTGAATTTGTTTCTGTGTATTCTGGATCAATCGAGGCAACAGCCATTGTAGCTGTAGGCCTCAAAGCACTGTTCACTCAAACTCCAACAGGAGTAAACGCTAACTGATATAAACATTGATATGTTTTTTCAATCGTGTAAATAGTTGTATGTAGTTTGAACTTGTAAATATAATTTGCTTTAAAAGTTTTTGCTAACAGGATCAAGTTTTTTTTTAAATGTGTCAATATCATATTAAATCTCATTTAATATGATATTTCGAGAACTGAAGTTCTACGTATATACAGATTTGATTAAAAAATTTTTGTTTTATTTTATTTTATTTTTTCTTCTTGTTATTTTAAATGTATAACTACTTTGGTTTAGAACAAATATTTTTCATAAAAGTTTGCTGAAAAACTCCTATTTTCTATATTTAAATTTAAATACTAACCTTGTAACGGTAAACACACGTTGGGTGTCATTGGGTGTCATTTGTAACGGTTGGGTGCCCGTACTGGGTGTTAAATGCAGACATAATTCAGTACATAAAATAAAAATACAGTTTATTCAAAACGATAAGGGCTCAAGGGGAGTGGAGCAAGTCTGTAAGTTTCACAACTGAGAGTACTACTAAAAGATTAAACTCATACTCACAGCTCCGGAACTAGCCCAATCGGGGCACCTCTGATTACTTCTCAGCTATTTTTCGACTAAGCTGCTAGATAAAATCTATTAGACAGCCCGTGGCTGTATATATTTCTTTATTAACTTTGAGATGATCAACGTAATTACTATTAAATTCTTACCACTTTCCAACTTCTCGAGTCAAATTCCAAAACTCCTTAGCAACTCACTGGAGGCTTGCTAACACTCGATATCGCTTGCTCTGGATCAATCAACGCAGCTAGACACACTCTGCTAAACACCAGCGGGCAATCGCCGCTAGAGAGACACTTCACTGGGTAATATCGCTAGACACACTCTGCTGGCTAACGTCGCCAGAGACACACTTCGCTGGCTAATATCGCTAGACACACTCTGCTGGCTAACGTCGCCAGAGACACACTGCTAGCTGGCTAATGCCGCCAGAGAGACTTAACACACACTCAAACGCCAAGCTTTTATATGCTGCAAACTGAGATACTTCAAATTTACATATTATTACTAACCGCGACCTAACTGTAGAATCCGAAAGAGACACACACGCTCTAGAAAATTAAAGTAAAAGAGAGGATAGATGTCGCTTTCACGCTTACACATGTTAAATTATTGACGTCACGATCTCAGAAATACTAGAGTGCCTTTATTACAAAGGTCACTCCCTCACAACCTAAGCAAAAATATTACAGGTTTAGGAAAACGTGCAAGTAGCTGTTATGGGAACAAGTAAATCTAAAAAATGTGCCAGGATATCATGTTTATTAGTAATAATCAGTTTTTTGTATTTTTCTCAAAATTAGGTAAAGTGAAGAATGTAAATTTTGCATCTGTACCCTTCATTTCTCTATCAAATCTGATCAAATTTCTTTGAAAATGAAACATAATAATAATGCAACGAAAAAATATCAAATACTATAGTTGAAAGTAATTAACAGTTTTAGCAAGTGTTGAAAAGTACAAAAAGTCTCAAAATTTTATGGAAAAAAACTTTTTGGAAGTGTAAAAGGGAAGTACATTGTATTTTTTATATTACAGAAATATATTTAGAGCATTTTATAAGAAAAAAACCAATGGCATAGTCATACTACGACTAATAAAGTAATTTAAAACATTTCCAGTTCAAGTAGGCTCTATTGCAAAAGAAAATCTAATATTTTCTAGCATATGAAAATCAGAAATGAGATGTGCCCTTTGATATGATTGTCGTGTATAAGCTACAAAATTCTGAATGACTTATTTCCATAGAAATAAAAGTTTCCATTCTGGGGAAAGTAATACGATGTATTTACAAAATAAATATTTTTTTCAAAAACATTTGAGATGATTTTGCTATGTAAATGGTGTATACTTACAAGTTCAACTCAATGTTTAACACGTTCACTGCCGCTTACGTGAAGATGTGATGATAGTTAATGCCGCACTGTAGAAGTTTGCTTTTCCCAGAAGCCGATTTACTTTTTATAACAAAGAATCAGTGTAAGATTTTCCCGCACCAGCGTGTGACTGGTTATTGGACATCACTCCACATCACGGGCTGGCGCGTGAGTGGCCCTTTAACGTTGGCGCCTTATCACGCACTGGCGCGTCTGCGTCAGCGAACGTGTGAAGTTGTACATGGGTCCACTTACTGAATGATATTTCCAAAATGTTTACATTAGCATGAATGAAGTAATATTTCTTAATATTTTTACTTCAATTTTAATAAGTAAGGACTGTTTCCTAGAAATCCGAATAAACTTTTCATCTTTGGAAAGCAATGAAAAACGATACAAAGAACACAAATGGGCATTTTAAGGTAACTTTAAATAACCATTACTACATTAACCATTATTACATTAAGGTAATTTTAAATAACATTATTTTATAAAACTGTTGTCGAGCCTCAATTAGACTGTTTTGTTAGAAATTATTGATTTTGCCTTTGGTGGCATTTGCTAAACGTTGTACAAAATTTAGGTCCATAATTTTGAGACAGTACTTGATACAATTGATACAATAGTTTCTTAATATTATTGGCTTTCCAGCCTTAATATACATTTTGGATATAAGATACGCTCAGATCTGTCCAATTGGTTTGATTTTGGGAACGTCACTCAGGATGTAGACGTCTCTACGAAATTGAAAAAAGTTTCTACGAATGTTTTGCAGGCAGAAGTGTCTGAGAACGATTTTATTAGAAAAGACTTAGGATTAAGTCTGGCAAGCAGGTGTAATCACTTTCGATGTAATTGATTTGGATGTAGGGTTTGTGGCGACGCACAGTGGGGCAAAATCCCGAAAAGCTGGCCAAAACATGAAAATGTTATTCAAATTGTACGAAAATTCGTATGCAGGTGTTTTTGAGGATGCTAAGTAAGAATACAAAATTAAAATTAAAAAAAAATGGCGGAACAAAAATTAAAGTATCTCGAAAGTTATTCAATTTATATGCAATTTCGTAAACTTTTCAGGGTGCTAATTAGGATTTAAACGTTAAACTTTAAGAATAAATAAATAAATAAAATTATAGATTAAAAGTAAAAACAATTAAATTTAAATAAAATTTAAAATTTTGAAGGCAAACTTAAAAAGGAATTTTCAAAGAAACAAGGCATTTTTAATCGAAGTTTAGGAAAGTATGGAAAGTTATGGAAAGTAAAATATTTGACTATTTAATATTTATATTATTAAAATAAAAACGAAAATATATTCCAGAAATTCATTTTTAGAATCAACTGTTGTATAATAAAAAGATTCTTCAGAGGTCAAGTTGTCGAAATAGTTAGCAGAACTTGTTGGCGGTATTGGAAGATCCTGTGACTCTTAGGATCAATGATTTTAATTTCTTCCCACGATAATTTACCTAAACTGGAAATGAAAGAATCTGATGACATTAAAAGGCGTAAAAATATCTTCCATTTTTTTTTATACTGCATCTTTGTGATAAATCTTCTCTATGCCTTTTGATCAGTTTGTTGTATGATTCTTGAGTATCTTATGGCATTTGAAAAATTGGCAGTAATGAAAATAATGTTATTTCTTTGTCATTAATAAGTAGTCTGTGTACTAAAGTAGGCATATAGAATCAGGGATGCGGCTCAAATCTACGAGCTATTTGCTATTTGTAAGGAAAAATCTTCGAAATTTATTAAGTAAATGACATGACTACAAGAAATTACTTATGACATAGAATCGTTTAATGAAATCTTCGTATACGCTCGTTATAGAAGCACAAATAGTTGTGTTTTCAAAGAATAGTGAATTGTATTGCTATCATTTGTGCTTCCAAATCTGGGATTTAGTTTCTCGACGAGAAGTCTTTATTGTAAACGAAATATTTTTTGCTATTTTATTTTGCAATTTCAGTGTTCCTTTTTTCATGCAGAGTACGAGCTTTTCATTTTTTCTATCCAGTTTGTCTGCCAGATGTAAGCCCTCTCTAAACATCTTTGCATGTAGCTTAAGATATTCTAAATTCTAAATTATCTCAATCCACTTTTAATAAAAAATGTCATATCGGTAAGATGTTGTTTTGATGCTGTCTGACATAGGTAGCAACTTTGAGTATTGCACTAATTCGTTATTAACGACTATTTCTTCTGTATCAATGATTGTATTAAAGGAAATAAGTTGATTATCTTGGTGTTTACTACAATCCTATTCATTGACAGTAGTTTCCGTATTTCTTGAAAAGAAAAATGGATCTTGATTGGCCCGATAAAGTCAGTGAAATGAAGATCTTTGAATTTTCGAATTGACGATTAATGAATTGTTCGCAACATTTATGTATTCTAGTAGCCCGGTAGAACAGAGACCTTTTGACATCTTCAAAGCTAAAAATTTGCTTAAATGTACTCAGAATAGAAGTGCCATCACATCCTCACTTGCAAATCATATCCAAATTACTAATATAGGCGAAAGTGATATTCATAGAGATTTTCACTCGCATTAATGAAATACGCTCAGTAGTTTGATCTAGCAAATATTGCCATTGACAAAATAGTTCTTCTAATTGCAATAAAACAAACAAAATTACTAGCTATAAAGATAAGAAAATTTTATTCTACCGGATTAGTAATAGAGAATTATTTTCATTTTTTTTATTACTAAGCTTACTTATCAAATTAATTGAATCTTATGACTATAGTACTTATTTACAATATAATAGGTAATAAACTATTACAAAATTGAATAATTCAAAAATTTGAAAAATACTTATCAGCTAAATTATGTAAAAAGTAGTCAATTTCAAAATTTTTGAAGCTGCCAAAAAGTGGCATTTTTACTTACGGTTACTAAAATATGCGTGAAATGCAGAAAGGCAGTTTTAGGCAGCTGGTTTTTTATGAATCATTAGACAATAGCCCAGGTTATTATTTCCATTACATTTCGTTGCGGAACACCGTGGAACATTTAAACTTTTTGATGTTTGAAAGCAAAAAAATAAAAAATTTTCTAAAATTTTTTATCCAAAAGTGATAATGAATTTATTAATTTTTATGTGCTTAATATAAATTTTGTAATACATGCAAATAAAGTACACACTATCATAGTGTGAATCCATTTTAAATCATTAAAATCATATAATATTATAAAATGTAGCACGCGTTTAGATGAACTGTTGTTTTGCTGTTTTTGTTCACTCTAAATGATACTCCTTCAAGCATCATTTTTGAAATGATGCTGCTTGTAAGGGCAAAGCAAAAATCTTTTTTTTAAATACAGATTCTGACTCTCCAAACATTATTCTATCCAGCTGTATAATCAAAATTCCCTAAATCGTAACTTCATTTTTCGACTTTTGGCCAGCTTTTTGGGCTTTTGCCCCACTGTGCGACGTCAAAAGCACTTGTTGAAATGGCGTTATCCCTTGATAGCAAGTCAAGACATTCGGATGAACTCAAGCCTTTCGGACCCATCGCAATACAAATGAGGATCTTGTCTTGCAATTTCGCTTTTGTAACTAATTTGATGATAGGTTTCGTCATGGAGACGAAGTATGTCGTAGCTACCATTATCATAAAAAGTGGATTGAATGAGTTTGAAATATGACTTGTCATCCTATGAATCCTCAATCAGAGAATTGTTTTGAAAAAGTGACCTCATTTCGTTTTCGCGGCATCCATTGGATTTTTCTGTTCATTGCGATATTATCCAAAAAATAGAGTCCATCTAAGTCAATAAAAAAATAAATAAATAAATAAATAAATAAAAGATTATTTAATGAATTTTCGGCTAATGGACGTTCTCTTATATACAAAACTCTGTATATAAGAGATATACAGGGTGAGTCATAAATATCGAAACAATAGGCTATCTCCTTAAATATTGCCTCCTGACCCATAATTCCAATTGGAACGTTTCACGAAAAAAGGTGATTTTTTTAATAAGATAAGTTGCAACTCCATGGGGGGGGGAAGGTCTATTTTAAAAATTACGAAAATAAAATTTTTATACGGCCCCAGAGGAAAAAACTTCCAGTTAGAAAAACTTTCCTTATCCATTTCTAAATTGAGCAAAAAAAAAAAAAAAAAAAAAAAATCATCCCGATAGCTTTAAAACTCAGAGTTATGGCAATTTTAATAAATCGTGAGATTTCAAGGTATGAGACACAAATTGAAAGGCGTGTAATTCAAGAAACAATGTTGCTGTAATGTGTCAAGGAAACATTTATTTTATTCATTTATTTATACAGTAAAAATTTTGAAAGTTTTGTGATGGTTAACCATATAATTTTTAAGCATTATAACATCAGACATCTTAATAAAATATTTTTTTTTCAAAAAAATTAGAGTAAATGAAAATAGTTCTAACTCAAAATATTATTTGTCGCGTTGAATTTTTTTCTTTTGATTAAATGAAAATGTCTAATTTTCAATTTTGATTCAGCATTTTAAATAATATTTATTTATTTTTTCATATAAAAGTATTTAAAATAGCAATATAAAAAAGATGCTATTTGTTTGTATACAAATCATATTTTTAAAAGTAAATTTTCTCAGGTAAAAACGTTTTTCGGCGCGTTGGACATTTTTTTTTGGGGGGGGGGGGGTTGGGGACGTTAAAAAAATATTGAACTCGCTAGACTGTTACCATAACTGATGGTTATCGACTTATGTCAGTTTAAAAATGAGAAAATTTAAAAATGAAAATTTTTTTTCATTATTTTGGCCCTATCAACATCATATTTTTCTTGTTAACATTGCTATTGCAGGATACGTAAAAGGTGCCCCTAATTATGGTCGACACTAGGCGTATAATTCTGGAGATACAGCTATTGCGGAAATCACACAAACGCCTGTACAGTAGGGCTACCTGTAAGGCGATTCACACCAAAATCTAATCAGTACCAATTTATATCAAGGACTAAGTAAATATATTTTTTTATTAAATTACATGGATTAGTTCTTGAGATAGAGCGCTCACAAAATTTATGTCATAAGCAGAGATACAAGAGCAGTGACTCACAAACAGACATTTTGTAAAAACATGTTTTTCGGTATCTCTGAGCCCTAAACCGAGTGAATCCGTCAAAACCAAAATTCAAAATTTTTATGAATCCAATACTTAAAATAATCTAAAGATAGAAGAAAATAAAAATAGGTATTAAAACCATCAATAATTTTAAAGCTGAATAGTAAAAAGTTGACTTTTGAAAATATTTCGGTGTAATTTATTAAAAAATATTTCCAATGATTTCGTTAATAGTAGTATCATTATCGCTATTACTGTTTTTACTAAACTTATTGCCTGCGACAATAAGTTTTTAAAACACTTTAAATGAGAGCCTAATTAATATCACTTAATTTAATGGCACTTTTAATAAGTGTTTAATAAGACGGTTCGGCCAATGGGTCGTGCCAGTTACAAGGCTGAGGCCAAGCTCGAGATAATGCAGACATTTAGCATATTTCAAAGAAGTTTAAAGCGAAAATCTATACGCTTTTATTTTATAGCTAAAAGTTAAAATATTGTCTTTGATCGAAATTTAATAATGCGTAAATTTATGGTCAATCCCTAAATTGTATTTCAAATGAACTGATATCGCTGCGCTCAGAGGTATGCTTAAAAGGTGTAAGTCACGAATTTTGGAAAAATTTGGATTTTCATATCTTTCGGAGATTTGTAGATATCGAGATGAATTTTTTTTTGTTTGTTCAATTCAGGAATGGATAACGAAAATTTTTCTAATTATAAGTTTTATCCTCTGGGGGCCGTATAAGAATTTAATTTTCGTAATTTTTAAAATAGACCCCCCCCCCCTCCATGGAGTTGCAACTTATAAAAAAAATCACCTTTTCTATGAAACTTTGCAATTGGAAGTATGGGTCTAGGGGCAATATTTAAGGAGACAGCCTATTGTTTCGATATTTATGACTCATCCTGTATAATACACATATCTTATATAGAAAACTGTAACTGTTCATGGCCAAAATTTTGCCTTTTTCGTGGTTTTTTTGTAAAATTATTTTTCATAACTGCAAATTTTATGCAGATTTTTAGGAAATAGTCTTTATTCCTTCATATGGTAAAGTGCAGCATAAAATATTCATTATATAACATTTTGTTGCCTGTAAAAGTATGACTGTCACCAATGGATTAGTAACAACGTGAAATAAATAATGCTATATTTAATATCTAAAAACTTATTTTAATTTGTTTATTTTACATGCAAAAATTATATTAAATTTTAACATATGTATTACTAATATTTAATTTTTTACATACTATTTCGATTTTGTGGAGCAAAATTCCTTTTGATACTAAATGATAAGTAATTCATTCCTTGCAAGTTAAATGTTTTGAATTTTTTGTTTTATTTTTAATCGTTTAAAAAAAGACTGTATTGTGGGATCTGTTTAAGCATAACTCGAAATTAGTTGACTTAATGAACTGTAATTTTAGCATTTTTATCACTTGTAGAGATAAAGTTCCCTTTAAAAAAGCATCGAATAAAATTCATACTTATTTACAATTAATATTAAAAATATATGCAGATGTGAAATTAAATTTTGAAAATAAATATGATACGAATTATATATATGATATTTATAAATAGAAATTGAGTTTTAGAATTTAAAAATATGGGAATCAAATTTTACAACTCTTATCAGTGTTTTTTTTTTTTTTTTTTTTTTTTTTTTTTTTTGTATGTTACTAAGGGATCTGTCCCCTGCGAGCTACGCTCGTCAACGCCCATTGCCACACTACAAATACGGTAAAAGAATCAGTTAAATTTACGGCAAAAAATACTGGCGGCAATGTTGCCAGCAGTTTTTCAGTAAGATTAGATGCGATTTTTTTTATTACATCTAATTTTACTGCATTTTTAAGGGAAAAACTGCTGGCAACATTGCTGCCAGCAATTTTTGTCGAAAATTTAACGGATTTTTTTTATAACGGACGCTAAAAACATATTAATTTGGTCGGCTTTTTAATGATTGCGAACCATTGAACTACAACAATTAAAAAAGCGGTGATGAATTATATATATTTCCTTTTGATAGGGGAATTTTCAGGTCAAATCTGTTGCTGTTTAACATTTACTGGCACACTACAAAAAAATCCGTTAATTTTTTAATATCTATTTCACATTTTTAACTAGTTGAAAAGTGCAGTGTTGCCAGACTAGTAACTTTAAATATATTTAAAACAAACGTTACATTCAATCCTTTTTCCCCGAAACGAATTTAGTGTTGGTAGTCCAACCGCATTAATTTGCGTAAACTCTCTTACATGTATGATATTTTATTTTTAAACGAAAATCTATCCCAGCAAACTTCGGGGAGCGCATTGCTTTCTGCAACGTACACCTAGACATTTTTCAAACACGTTAATCTTTCGAAAGGAATCTAAGATCAGGAGATTGATTATCAGATTTTTTTTTATTTTTATTTTTTGAAGTAGTAAAGATAAATATTTTTAAAAGATAGCGCCAGCAACGAAAAGGTACTATGAATTTCAGGATTTTTTTCCAACAATGAATTCGGTCTTTTAAAACTAAATAAAGAAAATAAAAAGAAAGCTAATTCGTAAACGAGACCTAGATAATTTTTTTGAAGTTGTAAATATTAATATTTTTTATTGAAAGATCCTTATAGGACTGGAAGTGTATAGCAGATTTTTTTGTAATTCAACTTTTTAGGGTATGTGCTCTACTTGGGGGGGGGGGGGGAGAGAGATAAGGCGATTACGATTTTAATATATCGAAAAAACTGAACGCTTTCGCTTCTTTACGGAGCATTTTGAGAAGAACAGGGTAGAGAAAATCAGAGACACGATGAAAGCTCGCTACTTTACGATGCTACGATGTTAATAAATATCTCGGCAATTATCAAAAATGAAAAATCTGATCCGCACGTATATAAGTGCTTATATTCCTATATTCTTATATAAATTTGAAGATGCCTTGTATGTTAGATTTTCCAAGTCTTTGACAGACACGCAGACACACACACGCACATGCACAGACAAATGCATTTTTTAAATTATGATATACATAGCTGATCTTAAAATTATGATACATTTTATTTTATATTTACAAACATAATGATAAACAGAAGAAATAAATTATCATTTTAGGTTACGATTTATATGAATAGCACCTGTTAAAATCCTATCTCAAATATCTCCTATATTTGATCTCCTATATCAAATATCGTAATAGCAGGGAATCCTTGAAATAGTGTTATAATTTTCTCTCTTAAACATTTTCTATCATGTTGATTTGAATAGAATTGTCTTGATTTTTAATCTTTATAAATGCTATTTATAAAACCTATTTATTTATGAGCTATTAAATCATAATGTTGATTTGCAACACACATAGGCAATACAAGTTAATCACTTATTTTCCAGCAAAATGATGAAACTTAAAAACATCTAAATAGCTTTTCCTTACTAATAATATAAAAAAAATATTATTTTTTCTTGAATAAAGAAAATGAAAAACAATTTCAATTTTTAAAATTAATTGATTTTTGCTTCTTTCCATAGTCAAAACCAATATTTGTAAATAAGTTTCTTGAAAAATGCTCAAAGTAGGGAAAATTTTACAACGCTTTGGAAAGTATTTCTGCCGGCGACAAAAGTTATAGAAGAAAACGGATGGAGCTTCTATTTAATTTAAGGGCAAGTATTTTTGAATTAAAGATGGATAAGTGGAATAGTTTTATAAGAGAACAGATTCCAGAATATAATGTTTTCGATTTTTTTCTATTTAATCTATTTTTTGCAGAAGTATTTTTCCCGAAAAATCTGTCTTTTTTCTCAACAGAGAATTTTTCCTATCGTGTTATTTAATTTTTTTTCTTTTCAAAAATAAAACATTTATTTAAAAATGAATTATACAGAAGTCTTAGAATGTGATTGTAAATTAATAAAAAAGATATGTAATAAAATCTGTGGCTGCAAAATACTGCCTTTGATGAAAACTGTACTAGTTATAAAAAAAAAATAATGCAATAAAGTTGTGAAAAATCGGAAAATGTATGTTAAACGGGGTAAATGATACGTTCATCTTAAAATTAGTTTTATGAATATTGATATCATGATGCAATAGCTGTTACAATCTTATTCAAAAATTCATGCAAAAATGCAAGAATACAAAATTTATGAGGATTATATATTTTAAATTCAGAAATACTGAAATAATGTGACACCCTTTTAAATAGGATAGAATCGCCATGACAACTTAGAATCATTATCTATCATGGGATATAATTGAATTAATTACGTATGATAGGATTTAATAGAAGGAAAAAAACCTTTATTAACATGTTTTTGAGTTTTGATTTGATTTTCATAAAATTGGAAATGATTCTACACATTTCTGCAATGATTATGGATATAAAATTACAAAATATTCAATTGGACAATTTAATCGGTCCATCGGATAGACGATGAACCAAACGGCAACTATACGTGATGTGTATTTATACAGTTACCATCACATCTAATAATAAGTGTAGAGTGTTATAAAATGCTTCTCAATCTAGGAAAATACAATATTACTGCGAATGAAAATACAGCATAACCTCAAAAATCGGGTATCATCGAGACCAAGACGAAGCCGGATTCCTGAAAAATATCAAAAGTATTTCCGATATTATTAACGGTGTCTTTATTTATACATCTAATTCATAACCGAGTGATAATTATGTTATAAAAAACTGAATTAAAAAGGAAGCTTACTTTAATTGAAATTTTCTATGTTACAAGAAAAGAAAAATTAAAAAAAGCAGGGAAAATTTTCCGTTCATGAGTTCTTTTTCTTATCAACCTTTACGGTTGACCTTATATAAAATTTCTGCATTTTTAGCTTCTGAATTTTAATGTCATAAAATGTCGAAGATCTGAATTCATACTCATCAGATAACGGTTTTACAAAGCCTTACCTACTTTCTTATCAAGCTCATAATTTTTTCGATCGCAAATTGAAATGCGTTATGTTGGAAGCAAAATTTATTGGTTTTGAAAAAAAAAGTCTATGTTCCAGTTCTAATAAATACATAAAAAAAACCTTCCAAAATTTCAGAGATTAAAAATACACGCGGTCTACTACTAATAAATAAAAAATAGTAATAAATAGATAATTAAATAAAATACTAATGATTAAATTACCAAATTTTCAGAGAATAAAAATAAATGTGGTACTTTTGCTATTTTGCTTTCCCCCGTAAAGTTAGAAGTGGTGAAAAAAAGAGAGAAAAAAAAATTGATGCCGGATATCTAAAAACCGGAATTTGAAGTCGCACTGTATACAATAACCTCTTCTAACTTACTTATGATATTATAAGTCCTTTATATCTAAAAATCTCCGTAAAAAATATTTTTTTTTAGATTTAAAGAAGCAAAGAAAGATAAAAGAAAATAAAAAGAAAGTTTCTTTGCTTTCCTCTGATACTCGGAAATGTTTCTGAATAGGTTTAAATTTATTCATAGGTTTAACAATTATCAAGACTAAATAAATAAATAAGTGCGGACAAATTTATATAGTTATTTACAAAATTATTGGAAAATAAGCCTCCGTGAAAGCAACCAGATAAAATTGTTAAAATAGGCCTATCACCTAATGTTAATTTAGTTATTTTATTTTATTTTTACTTATTTATTTATTTATTTTTGGTGAGGTTAATACTTAAATTTGAAATCAATTCCTGTCTGCAAGCCTACATAGATTTCCCAACATAGCTAAAAAGTCCATATGAATTCCAATTTGTCTATCTACCATCTGTCTATTCTTTCTTTCTTTCTAACCGATGACCAGGCCCCTACCTGCCGAGTTATCTCAGCTTAACGGGTTAGATACCTAGTACCGGGGCGGACGACCGCCTAATTGCCACGTAGCGTCAATAAACTTTTCTGCAGTACTTGCTTGTCGTTGTGCATACTTTGTTTCACCTGTTAGTTAATGGTACATCCTGTTGTTTGAACTGCAAATGGCTTCGACACATGGTCTCGTAATTTAAAGCCTTGATCAGATGACGAGACCTTCACCTGGTAAGGCACCTCCAGAGGTATAATTCTCAGGTAACTTGGAGAACTTTGCACCCACGACGGATTTTACATGCACCAGGCGCCATTAGCGTACATGGTGGAAGCCATCTGTCTATTCATCCTTCTACCATCCGACTTTATTGTAACTCTCATAAATATATTCGCACTGTCTTGTAATTAATATATGTTATCAAGGTTTTCCGTGGCATATACTTTACTGAATATGAATTTATATTCATTTCAAGTTATTTACAGGTACACTCAAAAGAATTCCGTTAAATTACAGTCTATAACTTTTTTAAATGAAACTAATTTATTGCTTTACTTGATGAGTATAAATTCTGTCGATCATATACATGGCAGCAATGACAGTCTATGGACTTTTATTGTGGGAACGGTGCTTTCAGTTGCGATACAAATTTTTAAATTTAACTTTATTTTTCTGTTACTTAGTGTATATAAATTACGACGCTAACATACCACATCTGAACATATAATCTACAGTTCAATAAAAATAGTTCATTTTTATTGAAGGAAATTGTTGAAGGGAATTTCAAATGTGTAACCTTGCTATGTAATATCATAGCATTCAAAAATTATGTTATTACATCATTATATCGTGCATCACATAGCATAATATTAAGCATTTACACCACATCCTTGTATATGTAAATGGATCATAGACAGGGCTGCACAAAAGTATTTGGATGGTAATTGCTGAAATTGGACTTTGAAACATATTATGCGTTTTCTTAATTGTTTACTTATACTTCATCGTTTTATTTATTAAACGGCGAAGATTTTGTTGTCGAATGTATTGGAAAGTTTTCCACAATCTATTCTCCACGCATGATTTTTCATTATGATTAAATGTATTATAATAAGTTATATAAAAGGAAAAGTTAATAGCTCATTTTATTAAATGCGTGAAACGAGAATCGTTTAAGTATTATTCTATTAAACTGGATATATTAAAAGATTTTATCCATTGGTTCTTTAAAAAATATGTTATAAAAACAGTAATGCCAGTTTTCGAAACTAATTGCGTCTTTTCTAAATTCCCTGTCAAAACCGATATTTGTAAATAAGTTTTTTCATAGATTTAGGGAAGGTTTTAGAAACGATTGCGAAGGTATTTCCGCTCCCGACAAAGTTTATAGGTGAACACAAATGGAACTACTATTTAATTTAAGACCAAATATGTTTGAGAAAAAAAAGTGGATAAATTAAATAGTTTTATAAAAAGGAAGATTTTAGAAAGTAAGCAAATAAAGAATTCAGAAAATAAATAAATAAAGTTTCATATTATCCTCTTGAATCCATTTTTAGTTACAATGTTTCAAAATCTTCTTTCATGTTTGAAAAGGGCATTTTACATCGAGAAATTTCTGATTTCTTCTTTTCTAAAATCAAGTAATTTGAAAATTTCAGAATCTGTTTGCAGATAAAAAATGATATAGAGTTGCAAAAACTATTTCCATTCTTGCCTTAAATGCAAATGCTCTTGATAATATACATATAATTAATAAAATAGATAATATTTCATCTGAGGCTGAATATTGGCTTATGCGGGATATTATCTATGTGCTTTGAAATTTAGATTTAGCAGGTTTTGCTCAGTTAATTTTTTCAGTTAATAAATGTTTATATAAATTTTATCTGAATGTTTCAGAAGTGAAAATTTTATCTTTACTAAAATATGCTTTTGACCAAAAAGTGTCAAAAAGAGACATATGTTAATTTATTTGTGTGGATAAATGAAACACGTTTTCCCAGAATGCATATTTATTAGTGTATTTACATGGCTGTTTGTATGCACGTACTTGTTAATTACTTGGTAATTGTTTCTTTAAAAAGTGCCTGTTTTTAAGGCCTTGTCCTGCTAAGGGATTGAACTAAGAATTGCCGCAATTTATTTTCTGCTTTGCGTCTCGTATTTAGTGTTTACAATTTAGCGGATATTTTTGCTCGGTTTAAAAATAGTTTAGCTAAATTTTTCAAAAGTGAAAATTTTATCCTTACCTATAAATATGATTTTAACCAAAATATGTCAAAAAAAGAAATATATCTTATTATCGTTTATTAGCGTGGATAAATGACACGTGTTTTTCAAAAGTGTAAATTTATTAGTGTATTTACATGAATTTTAAACACATTCTTATTAATTAATTGGCAATTTTTTCTTTAAAAATGCCTGGAATTAAAGCCTTGTCCTGCTATGTGATTGAATAAAGAATTGTCGTATTTCACTTCTTACTTTGCCTATTCAGTGTTTCCAATCTAACGGATATTTTTACTTAGAAATGTTCAATAATAATTATTGCTTTACTTTTTAAAGATATTCTTGATTAAATACAGCCAAAATTACGATGAAAAATTTCCCGTATAAGTTTGGAATTAATTCCTGCATAAAAAAAATTTGCTAAACAGAAACATTGTTTAAATTTTTGAAAGAGTAATGAACAGTGTGCTGTAATGTTTTTAATTGAAATTTTCAGCGGTGGTAATATTACCTATTTTTACTTTCTTCTATCTTTATAAGAAGAAAGTATTGGATTATGAAACTGTGGTACATAAAACTTTTTGAATTTCGGCTTAAGACGGATTTACACGTTTCGTTAGTCAGAGATTCCAAAAAACATACTTTTACAAAATGTATATCTCTGAGTCTGTCAATCTGTCATTCTTTCTGCTAGTCAGTTTGTCTATCTGTATGTGACATAATTTTTTGGGGCTCTCTATCTCAAAAATTAATGCACGGAATTTCACAAATCTTTAGATTCAGTTAGACCTTGATAAAAAGGGAATCTGATTAGTTTTTGGTGTATATATCTCAAAAGGTGCTGCTGCTATGCTGCTATTTCACAATTTTCATAATAGCTATATCTCAAAAACTAATGGGCGGATTTTTATAAAACTTTAGATTCCGTATATCCTTCGTTTTAATAAGGTACCTGTACCCAATATGGACACCCTAAGGAAAATGTATTTTTTCACCCCCATGTACAAGTCATAGGACTCCAAAAACATGTGTCCACTATCCTTGGACTGTTGACTGTCATTATTAAAATTAGCGACCTTGTAATTATTCTGGTTTAATTTAAATGATAAAAACAAAAAAAAAAAAATGTTTACAAGTGTCCATATAAGGAACTACCTGTCCCTATTATGGACAAATGTTTCCTTATTGACTTTCTACACGGTGTGTATAGAGGAGCCACTTTTCCAAAAGATTTTAGAGGAGAAGGAATTAAAAAAAGTATCTTAAAGTATTCGAAGAAGGAGGGGGACAGTAAATATCTTCAGAACATGCATTTTAAAAAGGGGGGTCATTCTCGGTTTTTACCCTTAGAAGAACGATGCAAAGCCCCTTAGTTATTGGTAAACATTATGAAATAATATTGTTGGTTTTGCTTAGCTTTATAGCATCTGTCTGCGAATTTACATCTGTTATTACTCAATCCTCACAGCATGGACAAATAGAAACTTTTTCACCATGGGCAGGGATTCCCACATAATCCTCATGAACATATCTGCCACAGGTGATGCATGGCCGCATGTTCGACAAAGCTAAATTACTGCAAAAGAAGCAGTACCAGCTCTCCTTTGTTGAGGAAGTCATACCATTGGTACCTACGATTTCGCCAACAGATATCCTACTGGCGGGGGGGGGGGGGGCTTCTTTTTATTTTTCTGCAAGGGTTTTTTGGAGGAAGGTTTGGGGGGATTTTTAAATGGCATCTTGTTGAACAAAGATTTTACCATTTTGATGCCTTTTCAATTTATTGCTTGGCAACGTTGAATTTTCTTCTTTCTTACGGTTGTAGTCGATGGGGACATAAGCTGTCCATATTGGGAACCGGGCGTAGTTTTACTAAATCTTGTAACAAATGAATAAATAAGAATATTTTTAAGCAAAATATACAATAGCAATCGAAAATATGTTTTATTAGCTTTCTAAAATACTCCACTTTACAACATTTAATGTAATTTACCATCTCCAATAAGAATTTAAGCTTACTAGTAATTAAGATCAGCATATCTCAAAACACTCCTAAATGGCAAACAGCACGCTTTTTTACACTTTTCAGCCTTAATTATCTTTTCAACTGCTTTCCTTCGCGAAAATGTTGAGCCATCTCTCGATTAAAATTATTACCTTTAAAAATATTAGGGGTGTCCATATTGAGAGCCCTGTCCATATAGGGTGCAAATACCTTATGATTTTAATTATGTGTGGTGTAACTTACACAATAGGTGACACTGTGATGCGGTGTTATTCAGGATTAGCGCAATAGCCTTACCTCAGGACTTAATGTGCGGATTTTCCATAGAACTTCAAATTCAGTTATTCCTGATATAAATTAATATTCTTTAGTTTTTAGAATAAATGGCTCAACAGATGGCGCTACAATCCAGTTTTCTTTTACGATTTCTGCGATAATTCTATCACAAATACTAATACACGGATTTTCATCGAATATTAGATTTTGTTAGAACTTGAAATAAATTGTTGCAAATTCAGTTTTGGTGTAAGTTACCTAACCGGTGACGCTGCTATGTTTTATTTTTTCGGAAGTATTAACGTTTATGAAATGGAAGAAAATTTAGGTATTGCCAAATCCGGCTAATTTTTAGTACGAATAAAAAATCATAGTTAGATTCAATTTATATTAACATCAAAAGTTATTAATTTTTTTCTCTATAAAATACATAGACAGATCATATTTTAAAAACTTTTCTTCTGCAGTGAAGTTCTACGATAATTGTTTTTTACCCCCTCCCCCGGGTTCTTAAAAAGTTAAGAAAAGAAAAACAATGTCGTATTTTAAAATTAAATGATTTTTTCCCATTTCCCTTGTGAAATTCGATATTTGTAAACAAGTTTTTTGAGATACACAAAATACACGAAATCTTTCACAACGTTTGCGAAAGTATTTCCGCCGGCGACAAAAGTTATGGAAGAAAACGATTGGAACTTTCATTTAATTTAGAGGCAAAAATTTTTTGAATAAAAAATGAATAAGTGAAATAGTTTCATGAGATGACGAATTTCACAATCTAAACGGTTCAATGTTTGTCTTCTTTGTTTAAAAATATACTTAGTTATTGTTCTATAAAAAGTCTTTGTCATAGGCAGAGAAAAATGTACGTATTATAGAATTTTTGTTTCTATAATACAAACATTAATTTATATAATTTTTATGATAGAGGAACAGTTACAAAATTGAATAATTGAATTTATATTGCAAAGAACATTATATTCCTTACTTTTAATGTAATTGTTTTGATTAGATTTTAAACACAAAACTTTTATTTTTTATCCGCAAAATTGGCTTAAAACGAAGCAATCGCTTACATGTTAGTGTGGTTAAAGGACTTGGACATGTTTTCTTCGTCTGTGTTATAGTAATGTAATTATTGGCTGTTAATTATCTGCATAACATACTTGTTTTTTATTTGTTTGGTTTTTCTGCAATCAATCTTTAATCATTTTATAATCTTTTAGGCACATGTAAAAATGTGTGGCAGGACTAAAAATTCCTTTTTTTCCATTCCTGAATAATTTTATCATAGTTGGTTCCACCATGACTATTGTCAGGTTCTGGTGAATATATACTGTTTAGTATTATGGTTATATGTTATCTTTTTACATAAATATTTTATTCATGTCACCTTCTGTGCAACTTGGCGTTTTCAGGTAACATTTCTTCTATTTGAAAACGTATCCCAACTATTATTAGTTAGATAGTATAGATTTATCCAGGTGGGGATGCCTACTAATTGGTTTGAGCTCAACAAGCCCCACCCAAGATAGTATAGTATGGAAAAATGTGTGGTATCAATTGATTGAAATTCTTCCTTCCATTCAAAATGCATGCCTGAAATAAGGCAGACAAAAGAACCCCACCGGCTATTTAGCGAGATAATAGACAGCCTCGGAGAAAATCACGGAGAATCACGGAGAAAATAACGGAGAATCACGGAGAAATGACAGTTTGAGATGATGAACAGATAGTAGCCCATTCTGTTGCAGAGGTATTCCGTTATTATTTTATTTTTTTGGTTCTCTCACGGGCGGAGAGCGAGAAGAAATCAGTCCGGCTTCACCTCACCAGATTTCAGTGTGAAGAGGTTGGTTTTCCTGAGTAGCGTTTTCGAACTGAGAGTGTATGAAGTGCTGTGAGGCTCTTGGAGGATAGAACCGTCATAACTGAGTGACCACCGATAAATCTATTTTAACAAAGTTTTTTAGTGTGAGAGTGATTTAGTTACTTTAATAAGTAATCCAGTGCTTAGAAAGTAATTGCTGCATTTAACTTAATATCGCACTGGATCATCTATATCCGAATTCTTAATTGTAAATATTGTTTTGTTATATGTAAATAATATGTAAATAAATTGATAGTTAATTTTAATTGGATAAGTTAGTATTCATTTTGAGTTCCTTCTCCCGATGTGTCCGATATCACTTAATGATAATGGTGGTAGCAGCATACATAAACGAAGAAACTTTCTTCGAAGTTTTGTGGACTAAGGAAGGAAGAGTGTAACAACTATAAAAATGAATATCTGAGATTTTTTTTTATTGTTATAAAAATTCATCTAAAAATATTTTATAAGAAGCTTTGTTATTGCCGTTGTATTGCATGTTTCATAAAACGCATTTACAATGGGCTCCTTATGACCAATATTACGACACATGTGACCAAAAGTTATCGGGCACTTTTCGATCTCAGACGATTTGTGAAATATATAGAGAAATAATTAATATTACTTGTTATTTATTATTTATACTTTATGTTATTCATTTTTTCATTTAAGCAGATTTACGTCGCAAAAGAATTTCCATTTTAATAGTGTACCCGCAATCTTCTTATTCATTCATAGTATATAAAAATCAATTGATAATGAAGTAAAACGATATATTTCTCCACGAATGAATGTGAGTTTTTGTATAAAATACGTTTTAACTGTGTTTAACCAGGCATGGAAACTTTTTCGCTAGGTTGGTATTCATGCTTCTTAAGCAATTTTACATTTGATTTTCATTTGAAATATTGTAATCAAGGCGAATTTTCTCTCAGGATAAATCCCCATGTATTAATAAGTATATATATATTAACTCTAATATATCTTTCTACTGCACCTTATCACTGTTCCAGAAAGTGGCGTTAAGTTCTTTGACAAAGATAGTATGCTTTTATAAAAAATCATACGTTAATTTGGTGAATGTTTTGAAGAAACCTTTATATTTCTTTACGAATATGCGTACTTGTCTATGGATCATTCTCAAATAAAAGGAAATTTTGCCTTTGAATACTTTTTTTGTATAATTGGAGTTAAAAACAAAAACAGTGCAGAATTCACCTTGTTTACTAATTTGAAACGTAAAAATACACTTAACTGTACATAAATTACTTAAAATGTGCATAAGAAAACTTATAAAAACTTAAAAATACATTTAAAATTTTAAAAAAAAGTTCAGAACGTTTTCAACCGTCACTTACGCGGTCTTCGTCAGTGAGAAAAACTACAAATGACAGTTATTACTGCTGGCGTTCTCAGGCTCATTCGGAACAGCAAAAGAATCTTTCATACTACTAGTCACCTAGAAGCTATCATTAGAGAGTCCATCGAAACAATATCCAATAAAGAAATAGCATGTAATGATGCACTTTCCTACGATATTCACGCAATATGGAGAAATTTTATTCATAATAGTTAATCCTGTGTTTTTTTTAAGTATTTTCAATAGTTTTTATTATATCCCTTTTGTTCCGTTTTTTTACCCCCCCCCCCTTTCCTCCCTCGATGTAAAAATGGACTGTTCCGAATGAGCCTGAGAACGCCAGCGGTAATAACTGTCATTTGTAGTTTTTCTCACTGACGAAGACCGCGTAAGACGGTTGAAAGCTTTCTGAACTGTTTTAAAAAACTTTAAATGTATTTTTAAGTTTTTATAAGTTTTCTTATGCACTTTTTACGTAATTTATGTACAGTTAAGTGTATTTTTACGTTTCAATTTTTTTTGTGTTGTTTTTAATTTTCTATTTTTTTCTATTAATGGAATGTTTACATGTCGGACATTATGAAAAGAATATCAGCAGAAATCGTTAGCCTTATTTATGGCCTTAATTTATAGAAACCCAAATTAGTAATTGGAAGATGAAACTAATTACTTTATAATTCAATTTCATAAAATATAAGTATATTAAAAATTAAGAAATTTATATTTAATCATTAACCCACTTGTTATAACCATTCATGATATCATATATATTAAAACGGTAGGCTAATTCTTTAAGATCAACAAAATCAGGCATTTGCGAATGTGTGAAGTTGAATTTATTAGTACTTCCAGTTAGAGGACAATCGAAGCAAGTCTGGATAGCTCAGTGGTTTAAGGAACGAATTTAAATCTCTCAGCTTTTGTAGAGAACTAGGGTTCGATCCCAATGCTCGGCAATATAATTCATTTGAATAATGTTACATTTTACTACGAGGGAAAGTTATATCATTTTTATTCTTTTGTTATCATTATTATTTTTATGCTTTATAATTAAATAAAATTTAACACTCAACGATGTTTTTTTTTAAATAACAATTTTATTTTAAAAATATTTCAAGTAATTAAAACATAGTAATTATTAGATATAAACAGCCAATTTCCAGTTCAGGGTTTTAGAGACATATTTGTAAGAATATTTTTTTAAATAAATAAACAACAACAAATACAACACACACGAATAAAAATTGTATCCGTTGAATTAATTTTAGCTATCCTTCTGATAAAAGCAAGCGCTGTTAAAATTCTTAAAATTCTACTTAAAATTCTTTCAGTTGATTATTTAAGTAGGTTAGACTGACAGAACCATGAAACGCTTTGAATCTGTTCGAATAACATAGATAACATAGAAATAAATCAAGTTTTCAAAACTTTAATGCATTTACAGGTAACTAATAAAAAAATCTGACATTATTCTAATTAATCTTTTAACATGTTTATCGTCAAATCTTGACGTTCACCATCTAGTAAATATAAAAATAAATAATGTAAAAGAAAAATATTTTTTGTTCACAAAAATAAATGAATTTGATTGTTTTGTAAAGTCGGATTAATTAATTTTTAAACAATAAGTCAGAAAGTTGAAATCTCTGTAGTAACTCAAATTTATGTTGTTGATGATAACTTTTGTGAAATAACATTAGACAATACAAAAAGTCTTGAAATTTCTTATTTCCATGACCTGTTTTCCATTACCATGTTTGACAAAAGATATAGTAATGACATTTTTGATGGTTAACCTCATTTTATGCTAAATTATAGCAATTAAAGGCTTACAGTATACAGGCTTATTTACAAAATAGTCCTAGAGATCTATATAATTCGATTAATGTAGTTAATAATTTTTATTATTATATTTTAGTGAAATGAAACACGGTAATGACACATAAAAAACACACTGATCTCAATTTTTGAATAAAAGTGTCAAAATGAAACACTACATACCTATTGCAAAAAAGTTAGACACCACTGCTTGTAAGAACATGTGCTACTCTACAATACAGTACCTAAAAGTATACTCTGGCGCCAACTAGTGATGAGCTATGAAAAAAACTTTTTGCACCATGGTAATGACCATCACTTCCAGGGACAAAGTTTAATTAATTAAAATTAACAGAAAAAAATCTTTTGTAGCTAAAATGTTAATTATATCGTAAGTATAGAGATAAAATTTTATTACATTGTTGTTGTTTTTGCTCAAAGGCTTTCCAACACTTCAAAGTGTAATTTTGAATTATTAAATTTGAAGTTAGGGGCATGCCATGGTAATGACATTTGCAAATTTTTAATTTTTTTTAACATTAAAATTGCTGTTTTTCCCATGTTTAAACTGTTGTACAATGTAGTTCTTTATCTATTTTTAAAAATAAAATTGAAACATTCATGTTAGACACATTCATTTTTCCTTTTTTGGCCAAGGACATAAAATTTCCCTTTATCTGAGAATGACCTATATACGAAGATTCTGAAACAAGAGAAAGCAGATATTGCATAAAATCCCCAAAAACTGTGAAAAAGCGGTCGTTTAAATATTTTTTTCTTTTACAGGGTGATGTGAATATTTTTTTTTATTTATTGACTATACCCTACGCATGTGCGTATCGTCAAACTCACATATAGCTCCATACATACACAGGAAGACTGTTAGTTTTACACCTATCCCAATATTCTTGAAAAAAAATTTTTGAGAAAGACGCTAAAAAATATTATTATTTTACGACCATAATATAATAAGTTTTGATAGTTTTTAATTTTATGAATATTATTATTAATATTTTCCAGCAGTAATAACAGATATTTCCATTTACATCAATTATGCTTGCACATGGCACAAACGCTATAAAAGTTTGTGGTAATGAAAGATGGCCATTAAAATTATGACAGCTTTTCTCAGCATGGTTGTTCATTTGCTAATGAAGAATATCGATAATCAATAAATTTCGCAAACTCTTATTTTTCTTCTACGTATTGGTAACCGGAGAAATATCCTGAAAAACATCAAGTTAAAGAAATAAATTATGAGATAGAAAAAGATTTTACACCTTGGTTCCAGAACCTTATTTTTGTCATTCAATATTTTTATTTATTATTTATTTATTTATTTTAGAGAATGTTTTAAAAACTATAAATGACGGATTACCGACTTAAAATAAAATTTTGCGTCTACCTAAAAATGTACACTTGTAAATGTGTGATATAATGATTTAGACATTTTTTAAGCCATCAGTGTGGTACTTTGGAAAAAGAAAATTGAATAGCCAGATTACGAGAACAAATATGAAAAACAGAGATTAATTAATCCTTTTTCACCAAGCTACTTTTAGAGGAAACTGGAATTCAGCTTAGTATATTGCATATATTTTTTTTAAAACTTCGATATTCGACTGGCCCTTTTACATGACTTGCATCATGCAGTTAAATAGAAACTTATGCAATAAGTATTATGTATTACTTCTTGCAAATGCATGCGCGCAAAATTATTTCATACAGATGCTTATATTTCATTATGTATATTTTCTATATCTGTCTACATATATATTAACTGTAATATACCATTTATACTGTACCTTGTCAGATATCCAGAAAGTTACGTTAAATTCAGTAGCAAAGATAGCATGCTTTTTACGAAAATCGTGTGTGAGCTTGTTGATTTTTTTAAAGAAACTTTTATATTTCTACGAATATGTGTAAGATTCTAACATAAGTGAAAACAAATGCTGCACAAAATATCCATAAAATGTGAAAAAGCGGTCATTTAAATTTTTGATATTTTACAGGTAGATGTATATACTTTTTTATTGAATTTGTTTATCCCTACGCATGCGCGCACAGTCAATCTCACACAGATCTGGACACGCATAGGAAAATTGTTGGTTTTTACTCTTATCATAGCATTCTTGAAAAAAAAAAAAGACACTAAAATATATTTTTCTTTTACGACCATAATTTTAAAAGTTGTGATACTTTTAATTTTATGAGTATTATTATTAATACTCTCTGGCAGTAATAACATATCTTTCCGTTTATACATCAATTATTCTTGCTCAAGGCACAAACGATATAAAAGTTTGTAGTGATGAAAGATCGTCATTAAAATCTTGACAGGTTTTCTCAGCATGGTTGTTCCTTTTGCTAATCGAAAATATCGATAATCCATAGCTTTTGAAAACTCTTATTTTCTTCTACGTATTGATAACCAGAAAAATATCCTGAAAATAACAAGCTAAAGAAATAAATTATGAGAAAGAAAATTGCCTTACATCTTAGTAACGCAACTTTATTTTTGTCATTCAGTATTTTATTTATTTATTTTAGAGAATTTTTAAAAACTATAAATGACGGATTAACGATTTAAAATAAAAGTTTTTGTTTACTTTAAAATGTAACCTTATAAATGTGTGATATAATGATCTAGACAATTTTTTAAGCCGCCAGTATGGTGCTTTGGGAAAAGAAAAATGAATTGTCAGATTATTAGAACAAAGAAATTTTGTTAAACAAATAAGAAAAAAAAAGAGATTAATTAAACTATTAAAACTATCTTAAAATCATTTTATGTCGTCTTTTGCGAATAATTTTAATAAAACACCCAGTTATAAAAAAAAGGAATTAGTTTTTCTAAAATGAATTCCAAGCTTTTGGTTTAAAATGAAATGATCTGTTTTTGAAAACATATTTAGTAAAAATAATTTGTGCAAAAGGATTAAAATAAATAAACTTTGTCTGCACGAACCTTTTTTCTTTTTCTTTTGCAATTAAGTATTTCTAGGATAAGAAAATACTGGCATACAAAACTTATTTTAAATTTACTTTTAAAACTTTAGCAAATTTCTGTAATTATTAAAAATGTAATTTTAAGCATGAGAAAACATAGTATACTATCTTTATTTCATTCATGCCAGGAGTGAAGAGAAACAGTAATTTCGGTAGGTAATGAGAGGGAAAAATAGTTTTCATGTTCCTTGTTTTTAAAAATATAGTTTATTTTACTCAAACACACGAAGATAAAACTAGTGGAACTCAATTAGACGATTTAATAGAAATTCCTTATTTCCTAATTTAAAAATTTTCTAAATTTTACTTAAATTTTAAAAAGTAATAATGCGTTGCACCCTATAAAAAAATTCATTAATACTGAATTTGATTTAGAATTGCGCCAAACTAGTAAGCTATTGCAAAGATGGCATAATTTAGCGTTGCTTAGTTTTGGTTGCAAAATTCGGCAATAATAGCTTGGCGAAAATTTAAGCACTAGTAATACTTATTTTGAAAAAATAAAATACAGTCTTAAGCGTTTCAATAGTTGCTTAACAGCCAAATCTCCTCCAAAATTGAATTAATGTTACTAACATGTTTACGAGGATTCAAATAAATAATCATTAATGATTACACACTTAAGAAAAAAGTAACACATGTTCGTGAAATTTGAAACATATATAAATCTATCAATCCTCTCGACACCCACTGTAAAGTTTAAGGCGGGATAATTTTATTACCCTTTTCATGTTGGCTTCAAATTTTTATAATAACTAGGAAGGGATAGGGATCTTTCTCTCATATGCCTGAAGCTTTGTGTGAGGACTTTTTACACAACAGATTTAAAGAGCACATATATGATCTATACACCCCAGTGTTTAAATCCCCGAATACCGAATTAAGCTCTCAGCAATGAGCAGCGCACATTAATCATTCGGTCCAGGAATTTGAAAATGTTTTATTACTTTTTTTCTTTGCGCATTCGACTCACTACCATAAATTCATAAATGTATAATATGAACTTCAATATTTTCAAGTTTTTTTAAAGGTGATTAAAGTAATCAAATAAAGATGTTAATTGTTAATTTTTATTTAAAACATCTTAGTACTTTCAAGCCTTAATCAGGCTTTTCCTCGGAGAATATTTTAGCTTATTTTTATAAATGCATGGCAAATACATCATTTGTACAAGTTCATGACAAATGCATGATGCGTTTTAAAAAATGAACGAGCAAAACATTATTGTAGTTGAAAGTAGAAGTTTTTTTTAATTAAATTTTTAAAAAGAAATAATGTATTTGTCTAAGTAAACAAAAATGTTTCCTGAGGAAGAGTATGATTAAGGCTTGGAAATACTTAGATATTTTAAATAAAAATTAAATATTAAGATCTCTATTTGATTATTTTAGTCGTATTTTAAATAAACTTGACGATTTTAAATTTCATATTATATATTTTGTGTTTAAATTAAGGCTAAAATTGCGTTCCGACGTATGTTTTTATTTTATTTTATTTTGTTAAGAAAAGCTTTTGCACAAACATGCACGACAGAAATTGCTGTGTAATATTTCTGTGATATTGTTAATGATGTCAATTTTAAAAAATAAAAATTAAAAAAATCTTCATATTTTTTTTCATTGATAACATGCTCTGCTGTATCTTCTGTAAGATTAGAATATTATTTTTCTATCACTGTATTATTTTTTGTAACAAGCTTTATTCTCTATTTTTTTCTTTTATGTCAGAAGAAAATTTCTTACCCCCCCCCCCCCTAGTCTCCAGACCCCATATCCTACGCCTCCCGACATATGCTTCGATGCTCTTGCAAAGGTAATAATACAATTCTGTTCCGCTGTCCCATTTCTAAGTTTAATGTCCCATCGCGATAAACCTTTAGTCGGCGCATTTTCGTGATTCAGGTAGCCATTATGGAGTGTCGTCTGGGAGAAAAATTCATATTTTTGGAAACTGCCTCCGGAATGTTCTCAGAAACGAAAAAGAATTGAAATAAATGCCTTTTCACGTTTCGTTAAGAGGAATGATTACGAAATTTTCCGAGCTAAATGTCATGAATGGGCTTACAACCTATTTAGAGTATAATGGGCTTGATACAGTTTGAAATTTTTTTCTCAGTAAGATGCCAAATGAATAAAAAAAGTTGATAACAGCAGAAAACTACGAAGAAATAATTAATTCAACGCTGGATATGACATCAGTCTCAGTTATAAAGTTTTACTGGCGTCTAACACGTATAATTTATTTAAATAAGTGGAAAAAAATATATTAAGAAATATCATTTCTCGTTTTCTCAAGACAAATTATTATGGAAATTTCCGCGTTAAATATAATGAATGGGCGTACATCCTATTTAGAGCGATGTAATCTTACGCTGGTTTCTTGTGTACTTTAACGGATGAATTAAAAAACTGACAGCGCTTAAATAATAACTAATAAAGAAATAGTTTCAAAAAATGCTATGATCTTAGATTTTATCTTATATATGAAGTTTCTTCGATTTTAGTGATGGCTATTGCAAAATCAATTTAAATAATATAAGAATATAAAGTAATGTTTTTTACGCCTCCTTAGAGAAACTATTCTGATTAATTTCAGCTAAATGTCATGAACGTATTTTCTCCCTATTTAGAATATACTCTGTGTGATATAATTTGACATTTTTTGCATATTACTGAATGTATAAAAAGGTTATATAAATACAAAAAAAAAAAAAAATTATTAAAATCTGGCTAGCGTTATAAGATTTTACTATCTTCTGATATTATTAGCATTATTTTTACGCAATTTTCTGTTCAACTATTTCAACTGAAAGCTTTCACATGACACCTTTTATATGCAAAAAATGTGCAAAACTTTTGGGATTTCAAATTATCAGATTAATATAAGTAAGTTTATGAATATTTATGCTGATATATTAATAAGTATTTATAAGGGATAATTTAATTAGAGTGTGAACTCTTATTTAATTAATCAATCTATGGTCTCTTATATGTATTTAAAATAAGAGATATCTGTTTGCTTACCTGCCTGTACGTGGAAAGCAACAAAATTACAACACCTTGTAAAATATAAATATACATAAAAATATTCAAACATGCTTTACTCTTAATGTTTTTTGTATTAGAAAAATATTTAAACATGTAAGAATATAAATTTAATACAATTTAATCGCATGTATAAAAATTCAATCTTTAAAAATTAAAACAAAACAAAATGAAACAAAATTGTACCAAAATTCTATCCTTATTCAATACCACAGTTTTTAAAAATCTTTTTTTAATCTCTCCCAAATACTTTTCATTTTCCATGCGGTATCCCGTTATTTTATTACCTGAGTAATACTGTATACGTCTTTTTTGTTGTCTATTTGAAAAAGATGTGGTGTTACACTATTGATGACTGGTGAACTATCTAGTCATCTATTTATATCCTATTGCTTTTCCATAGCATATTTACTGAATTTATTAAATATACATTTATTAAATATTTACTAAATTTCTTAAAATGTCTTTACATAAAATATTTTCACTTGTCATTTCTTTGTACAGAATCAGGGCGTTCATTTCAGCTAAATTATGTACATTATAAGACGCGTGCATAGGCCATCTACGGCATTTATATTTCGCATTATACTTTTTCACTATTTGTTCGATTATTATCGACCCAAAATTTTATGCTATTATAAAATTTCACGGTTTCTGGAGGTTGTTTATTATTTTTTTCATTGTTAAAGATTTATGTGTTGAACTTAGCCGAAGTACTTTTTTGTCCGATTTTCTTTTATAGATTGTTACACATGTTACATATGCAGATTGTAACACATGCAGTTATTCGATAGAAAAACTGCATCGTATTGTGTTTCCTTTTAAATCCCTTTGTAATTCTACAGATTTTGGTAGTTCCCTGTTAGTTTGAAGAATAATTCAGACTAACGAATTTATTTTTATTGCAAAAGGTTTGTTGCGAGGGAAGAACGTATGAAAAAATTATCAATGGTAACGGTTCTGCAATTGCCAGTAAATAGTTCAACCAACTATAAAATGACAGACTTACTAAATGAAAGCATTATCTGACTTATATTATTTTTCTTCCTCTTGAAATGAATATATCTTCCTTCTCAACAATGCTTAACAAGTAAGTTTGATAATCGCCTTAGTTACATGGTCATTTTTGAATAAATATAGTTTAAAAAAAACTAAAAAACACGCTTTTTAAGTATATCAAACTAAGAAGTGAAAAATAATTCGTACTATAAGATGAAAACGAAAATAGATGAAAAATACTATATTACTATAAAATCATTGTTATTATAGAAATCAATTAATAAGCAATAAATAAAATTATCGTTGAAAAAAAGCGTGGGGTGCTCCATCTACCATGCTCCATCTGTTAGTTCTTAAGAAGCACCCCACGCTTTTTTTTTCCCACGATAATTTTATTTATTGCTTATTAATTGATTTCTATAATAACAATGATTTTATAGTAATATAGTATTTTTCATCTATTTTCGTTTTCAGATTATAGTAGGAATTATTTTTCACTTTTTAGTTTGCTATACTTAAAAAGCGTGTTTTTTTTAGTTTTTTTAAACTATATTTATTTTTCACTTTTTAGTTTGATTACTTTAAAAGCGTGATTTTTAGTTTTTTTAAACTATATTTATATTTAATACAAAAACCAAATTAATCGGTTGGATAGTTTCAGAGAAATTGGTGTACATACATAGAAAAAAAAAATACATACGCGTCGAATTGATAACTTCCTCTTTCTTTTCTGAAGCCGGTTAAAAATAAAAATCGTAATACGGAAATTTGTTTTTAAATTTTACATAGATGTAAATAATGTCAGGAGTGTGGTTCGAACCCACAATCTCTTTCGAAAAACAGAGCTTCAATCCGGCGCCTTAGACCGCTCGGCCATGCTGTCTACACTCCATTCAGTGAACGTATTCAACACTTTTAATTAGCGAAAAATCACTAATTTTATTAGTTTTTGCCTAATTACTAAAAAAGTACTGAACCAATTTTGATGAAACTGAAGTGGTACCAATTCGAGAGCATCGTCTTAAGTAACACCAAAACCAAATTAATCGGTTGCATGATTTCGGAGTAATCGGTGAACATACATAAAATAAGGAGAGTTACAAACTCACAAACTCACAAACATACAGGTGAAGTTAATAAAAGCGTGGTACAAAAAAAATATTAATCTCATCTTCATTTCATTTTGATTGCGAACTTTCATCAATTTCAAAGCATTCTTGACTGTATTTTCTGTTATACCTGAAATCAGCATTCTATAACATGATTATAATTGATATGATGATGTAAAATGATCTTGATAGTTGTGTGTAAAATAATCTAAAATTAGATACTGCTATGAATCTTTAAATATCAAAAGCCACCTTATGGTAGAAATAGGTATACACTGTAAAAAAAGAATTGGGAAAGTTACAAAAATTTTTCTAGTAGAATTGTATTCCAAGAACTTTTTATGTAACGGCAACAATAAAAATTCATGTAACAGATACAGATTTGCACTTTGAATCAAACAAATTTTAAGGTTACTAAGAATTTTTTTGGGAAATCGTATTCCAAGAACTTTTTAAGTGACGATAACGAGCATTATAGATAAAATTTTAGTAAAGTTACCAAAATTTTAGTAAATTCTTTTGTAAAGTTACAGATGGTTTTAGTTTAGCTTACAAGTTTTGTAGATTGACATCATTTTCTTGTACAGTGTACACATAAAATTTTAGTAAGCATAAGACATTTCGGTTAATTTAGATTACTAAGGTTACAGATTTTTTTTACAGTGTAGCATATGAAAATTTTTAAATCTAAGATTAGTTAGAAGAAAATGATATAGCTGAATAAATTTAACAATTATTCTAGAAAAAAGAAAAAAAGTAGTTTGGAGAAGTGACTAAACTCAGAGAATAATTTTAAGTTAAAATTTGAAATGTGTCTTTTGACACCTTTTGCAATAAATAGTTTAAAATTTTATTAAATAGGGAATTTTATCGTTTCCCATATAAAGTGATGTATTTTTTTCCATTTTTCTCTCTAATAAAATATTAAAAAAATGAGAAAATAACAGTAAAGAATGAATAAAAAATTAAATGAGGAAAAAGATATAGACTCATAATTTTACCATTGACGGTTGCGCGATAACGACTATATTGACAATTAATAAAGAATTTACAAGGAATATAAAAAAAATGTACGCACAAATTATTCACTGGCGTGTTCTTTTTTTCTTTTATGTTTAGCTAAGCAATAAACAACTGGTATGAAAAATAAATATTTAATAAATAATAAATAGCTGAATCCAGACTGAGCTCCGAATGAAAGAAATGCATTCTAAAGTGGTACTGAAAGTTCTAAAGTGCAGATAAACCTTAGGTTAGAGTTAGAGAGAAAAAAAAAGCATTCCCCAACACAAATGTAGAGAAGACAGTATGATAAGTACCTGTCCCTGATAAGGAAACACATTTTCATGTCTAAAAAGTACTTTATTTTTCAACATAATCTATATTTACTTTGATACGCTTAGTATAATATTTTACTATTTATTGTATCCACTGTGAAAAGTACGAATTCTAACCAATCCTTCGAAATAGGTGTTTGTTTCAGCATTATTCTGATCGTTAAAGCCATTTTTTTCACCAAGGTGTTTTCTCACATCTGAAAATAGAAAATAGTCTCTAGTATGGGTAAATCTTACAAATATGGTGGTTGTGGAAGCAGTTCGTATCTTAATTCATAAAAGATTGCAATGGCGACGACACAAGTGTACACGTATACATTGTCTTGATAAAAAATAAGTTTTTTCTTGCCAAATGCGAACTTTTTTCTTTCACAACATGGTTGAAACAATACAATAAGTTGGCATTTCATTGATCATCAATTTCCATAGATTGTTTTGCGTATTTCTATCTAATTAACGAGAATCTGCATACATCGCAAAACACTGTTGCCATGCCTTTGTTTGCAGATAAAGTCGCTGCCTTATGCTTTTTGGCGCACATTGCTTATAAAAAATCCTCTGTTTGAACTAAACTTTAGTCGCAGGTGTATTGTGATAAATCTATGTTTCGTCTACAGCCCCATTAACTTCTCTGAGTTCCGCTTTAATCTCGTCATTTTCCTTCTTTTTCAGAAACTGCTTTTTCATTGTTTGATATTAAATTTTTTCCATCGTCGAAATATTACTAAATTGTTTTATTCACCAAAGTTGATTCCACTCACAAATTAAACAACATAGCGAATTGGCAAATTGCAAGGTTTGTTGAGAGAGGTCACTTTTGCGAAATAAATTACTATTTTTTAATTCTAAGAGTGCCATCTCTGGCCTTGGTCAGATATCTATCAACTGCTTTCGTATAATCGTCAGAATTAGAAATTCATTTTGGACAGATAGAGCTGTTTAAATTTTTATGAGCAATGTTCGAGAAGTCTACAGTCATCGATACTTCCTACAAATTATGAATGATTTGCAGAGGGTTTTCGTATTTTCAAAATCATATAATGCCCAATGAATCTCACAGAGTCACACTGGAAAATTATATTTTGAAATTAGACGAAGCTTTGAAAGAAGATTATCCGGACCGGTATAAACTGAATTGTTATATTTATTTAACTTGTATACAAATATATTTTTTCGAAATTTTGTTTTTCTAAAAGAAAAAGAATATTACACAACATGCATAAGCATTTCCTTTACAAGAATGATTACAAAACATTCTGGGCAAAATATCATGAAAGGACATGAAGTATAATGTGTGTGATATGATTTCACATTTGTTTCAGTAAGTTATCAATAGAATAAAAAATACCGAAGATAGAAGAAAACTACTAAAAATTACTTAATCCAAAACTCTTTATGATATTAGATTTTATCAAGAACCGTCATGTGATTTTACAGATGGCTGCGTCTAATAATTAAGAAATAATTTCTTTACATGTTTTTTTAACCGAATTAATCTAAAATTTCTGAAATTGTCATGCAAATAATGTTTTGAATTAAAATAATAATAGATTTCAGCTATCATATTTATGAAAACCGATAAAACAAAACGCAAGGAGTAGCAAGGTTCTTGAACAAATGTGTTTCCAATTTGCACATTTTAAATTAAAAAAAATATACAAGAGATGAATTAAGTTAAACTTCTAGTTTTATAAAAAAAATGCTATGCAAGGCATATTTTGAAATACATCAAAACAAAAAGCAATATGGAAATGTAACAAATTACGAATATTAATTAGATAAAAACAAGACTATACCTACTTCTTTCGATATAAATTATTTATAGATTATCGAAACAGTTTATTCTACTTTTAGCGTTAGGGAGTGGAACCTTCTCAAAAGTTCCGTTTAATATCACTTTCAAACACGTGAAAAATATAAAAATTAAGATAAAAAATTACTTTTATGATGAGTGCAGAGGTATGCTGTCCTATTCTCTGACGGAAATTTTGTAGTTTTCTTTACTTCTACTGTTCAATTGCCTTAGATCATTTGATAAGAATAAACTACGATTTTTTTTAATCTTTTTTTTAAATCATCGAATAAAAAGTAAATGACATTTATTAATTTTGAAAATGCAGAAAGACGCAGTTGTTCTTGTCTTCTTACCCCCTTCTTTTGGTGGGACTTTAAGTTTGTGAGGTTATACTGATTTTTGATTTAATCTAAATGATATAAAATAATAATAAATGATAAATTTTTCACTTGTATTTATTAACCATAATAATTACATTTCTAGAGGCATATGTCGTGAATGTACCTTTAACCCTTCATCTACCAACGGCACTTATAAGTACCACTAAAATTACTTATTATATAAAAAAATTAATACGTTGATTTGTTGTAATACTGTTTAGAATGTGTTACATATACATTGCTTTATTTTCTTCCAAAAGCCTGATTGGTTACACGCAACAAAAATATCTTTAAAAAAGTTGATTTCTTTTGCCTTTGTAATTTTTCAGCTTTCTTGGCGCTGAGGGAGGAGGATGGGAATATTTCAATTCGTAAATATTTCTATATTTATATTGTAAGAAAATCATATTTGTACATTTTATAATTCTACAAAATAGTAAGAAAACAATTTAAAGTAAAAGATTTGACTGAGGTTATAAGTATTCCAAAATATCCCTATGCATTCAAATTTAATTAATTCTTCTATGCCTCCAATCCTTCTAGATCCTTCAATATTTAATTAACTGATTATGTAAATCTTTTAATTTCGTTTAAACACTTTACGTAAAATGTTTTAGAATATAAAATTTTCATGAATTCATAATTCGGTTTATAAAGGGTTAACTTATCTACAGCGCTATTTATGATTAGAATGTTACATGTTTTTGAATAATTTATGGAATAATAAAAAATAAAAGATTATTACAAACACGAAGGCAAGAATATATCAGATAAAGATCATTTAACACATTTCTTCCATAAAATTTACTTGTTAAATACTTTGATATATGCATTAGATTCGTCCGATTTCTTTATGTTAAATAAAATGCTAAAAATTTTTTACTTAACTTATTTATCAATAATTTTTCATTAATAATATTTAAAGTAATTTTCAACTTAATAATAGTTAAGTAACTAAATTTTCAACCAGTGGATACATATTATATACATTTGTATATTTAATAACTTCGAAACATGGCAAAAGTTATTTTTATTCTCATTGGTGGAGATGTAAAATATCTCACAAACAACTAATTTTTAACATAACCTATCTTGTTGGAGAAATGGGATACATAACTACTAAAGCAGGCATTTTAGAAACTAAAATTCGTAAAAAGAAAGCTTCCAAAATTCACAGCTGTGCTTAACACAATGCGACGACATAGGTTGTAATGGGAAGGTCAATAGGTTTTAAAGGAAAGATTTGTAACATGTTTGCGACGACATACATGTAAAGGGAATGTCACTTTTTTGAGAAAAAGGTGCATTTCGCAACATTAAACTAAAGATATCGTGACTTCGACAAACGCAATTTTCCAGGAAAGTTAAATATCGCAAAAAAGGGAGGGATACGATGGTGCCGTTTTAGAAATATAAATGTTTATCAGCAATTGATAAAAAATTACTTTAAGCTTTGTTTATAGGGCAAATGGGTTTTGACAAACTGTTTGAATGGCATTGTTTTATAACTGAGATTCACAAATTTATGATTACTTTATAGGTTTATGGAATTTTTTTAACATTATGCACAAAAGTTATTTAAAAGAGAATTAAAAAATGCTATAAAGAAGTTATTTAACACACTGATGGACATAAATCAAATTTAGGATGAGTTAGCGAACTCTTCTTTGTTATGTTCCAAAAGAAATATTCATTGCTCAAAACAAAAACTATTTCTAAACGAACGTTTTCTTCTAAATATTTCCCTGTTACTTTGTTTTTGAAAAAATTCATTTATTTGATATCTCAAAATTATTTAATGCAAAAATAATGACATTTAAAGACATGATTTGGGTATAATTGTAAATAATTAACAAAACCATTTTAAATGATAAGTTAGTACGTACATTTTACTAGACTAAATCTTTCTAAAGTGTATTTAATAACCGAAGAAATTTTGCATTCAGAAGAAAATGCTTTGAAGGGTGAAATTTTCATTAATTTATGAATTGAAATAAAATGAACTAAACTAATATTTTGAATAAATATTCTTCATTTTTATCAGAAAAGAAGAAAAAAGCATTTTTTGAAATAAAGATCTCAATAAGAAAGCATATATAACTGTGCTTTTATGCTTTATTACTAAATTATGTAACCTAAATAAAGTGATTAAAAAACTCATACTGATACGTAAAATCATTACTATTTGTGTTTAATGATAACAGTAAAGGAAAAATATGTACAAATAATGTTATGGGCAAAAATACGTTAAAATTGCTTAAAAACATGATTTTCAGCAATTCAACGTGGGAGTAAAATGAACTACAGTTTTCCATTACAGGATAGGACATCTTCCCTAATGTACTCACCATAAGAATAATTTTTAGTTATCATTTTTTTTCTTTTCACGTGTTTGAAAATTATATCAAATGGAAGTTTTGGGAAACCCCCATCCTTGCAGCGAAAAGCAGTATAAACTATTTCAGTGATCTATGTCGAATGAAGTAATTATGATATTGTTTTTAGTTTTTAAAACCTCCTGACAACCGCGAACTGATTTTTTCGTTCACTAAGCTGCAGGTTTCACTACAACTTAAACAATATTCAAATTAATATAATTTTACAAATAAAAGCCAATTTTGAAGAATTAAGTTATAATTATTACTCTCAAAGCTCATACACCTATACGTGATAAAATATTTTGCACCAGGTTGGAAAAAACATCTTTTTTTAATATTTTCAAGAAATTAAGGAGAAAACATCATTACAATTTTGCCCTTTTGCACGGCGGTGAGGGGGTTAAATACTCGTTATTTGTACATTTTTTTACTGCTTTCTAAATTGAAATATACTGATGTTCAAAATTAAGTCCACAAGCATAACGTCTGTGAAAACTGATGAACTATTCACTGTGTTCGCACGGACTTTGTGACAGAGATATATTATAATGGGAAAAATAAAATAACAATATAACAATATGAAAAAGATGTTAATTGTGAATTGAGATAGAGGGTATATCAAAAAGTGTTAAATAATCAATTAGAGATACAACAATTTCCTCGGAAAAAGTCTGTCTAATATGGAGTGCGACTACCGTGCACTGCTATAAACGCCTCAAAACGAGCTCTCATGCTATTTATGAGGATGTCAATATATGTTGAGGCAACAAAGCCCATTTTTCGAAAAGCATGGCATTTAACTCGTCCTGATAGGAGGTTTGTGCTGTGCAGTAGTTCTTCCTAGATGATCCCAGACATGTTCGTTCAATAGGACTGAGGTCAGGAGACCTCGAGGGCCATTTAATACGATGAATATCTCTCCTCTTAAAAAAAAATCAATAATGTGAGCTTTGCATTGTTTCGCATTATCCGCTATAAACATGAAGGCTAGAATTGCAGCATACGAAACAAATTCACATAGGATTCATGGATCTCATTTCTATACCGATGTGCGTTGATAGTACCCGCATCCAAGACATGCAGTGGTGTAGGACTGTTCAACATATGGCACCTCAGGCAAAGAATCTTTCCCCACAAAATCTGTCGATTGCTTTTATGTAGGAGAGATGATAGTGAACTCCACGTTTTCTTGAAATAAAGATTTGACTAGAATTACTCTGCGTGGTAAATCTTGACTCATCACTAAGAAGAATACGCCCCCATTTTTGTTATGACTAAGACTGATGTCTTTGGCTCCGCAACAACGAAACTCACCTGTTGGATGCTGTGAAAGGGACCGCACGAATGGACGCCGGGCATTGGAGATAAAGTCCTTGAATCTTATGTGAGGTTGTTCCGGGTGCTGTAGGTCTAGACTTCATGTTTATGGACGATAAGTCGAAGCCACACAAAGTTAACATTGTTCATGATTTTCTTTAACAAGTGGATATTCGTCGTATGAATCTTTCCTCGAGTTCTTCGGATTTCATTCCTATTGAATATGTTTGGGATGGTCTAAGAATTCCATTGCACAGCATAACCTCCTTTGTAGTACAATTTAGGAGTTAAAAGCCACACATGAATGAACTTTGTTGCCACAAAAATGTATTGACATCCACATAAACAGTATGGCAGTTCGTTGCGAGGCTTGTATAACAATACACTGCGGTCACACTCCATGTTAGACAAACTTTTCCTGAGATAAATATTTTATCTCTGATTCATGATTTAATACTTTTTGATATATGCTATTTCTTGATTAACAATTAGTATTTCTTGATTAGTAATTAGCTTACCATTTTTCTCAGATTTTATGTTTGTGACCTTAATTCTGAACATGAGTAAAATGCAAAAAATTCAAAAAATGCCTTTAATAAGATTTTCTGACAAATCTCTTAGTTTAACTTAATTCTTAGCTTATACTCTTTGATTTAAAAAATGTGATAAAACATATCTGTCCAAAAATATTGCCTTTCCTTGCGTTTTATTTTCTCGACTTCCATATCTAATAGAATCTAATATTGCTTTAATTGTAAACTTCATATGCAGGAAAACTTCAGAAATTTCACATTAATTTGTCTAAAAGAAACATGAAAAAAAAATTATCATTAAATTATTAAATGCAGCAGACTGTAAAATCTCATAGCGGTTTCTGATAAAATCTTATATCATAAGAATTTTGAAATTAAATATCACGAACTCCAGAAATGCTTCATTTTAAAAATTAAAATTTACCTTCAAACAATATTTATGTGCTATTGTGAAAACATAATAATATACTATTTAAATGAAAAACAAAACTGAGTAATTCAATATGACATTTTATCCCAGTCAAAAACTGACAAATCCATTGACTTTTTAAAAAATCTAAATTTCGAAAATGACAGTTATTAAAGGAAGATAAAAATATCCCCATTAAGTTAATATTTATATTCTGTATGTCTGTTTTATAATTTATAACTTTACAGTATTACCTAAAAATGTAATGAATTTGCCTGTCGCATAATGACGTTATGAAATTTTAATTCATAAAATAGATGAATACAAGAATATTCCCTGTCATAAATAAATAATGTAATATTTGTAACTGTTGTCGGAATGGAAATGTGAATGTTCTGATATATCCTGAGGATATTATTATATATTCATATATAATTTTTCAAAGGATCGTTTGAAGTATTAGAAAACGTGATTTAAAAAAATCATCAAAAAAATTGATGTTACTTTTCTATTTCCACTGAATGGAAATTCTGAATGTTTATATGAGTTCATATAAAGTTTTATTAAAACATTATAATTTATTTAGAAAAGTTTGAATATGGAAATTTTAGAAAGTAAAAAGCAACAGAAAAAATATACAATATGTAAGAACTTGTGTATCTTTTTCAAAATCATATGTTATGATTTGATTGACGATTTTTTTTTTTTTTTTTTTTTTTTTTTTTTTTAACGGAAAAAATAAAAATATAGCAATGTTCTTTTTCGACTTAAAAAAACACTTATTCTTTGTCGAAATGGTAAAAGGTTTTTTTTAAACTGTATCCACTTAAGATATAACATATTCAGTGCTTGTTGAGTTTTATGTAACGTGTGGGAGAGCATCTGGAAGAACATACTTATTATCACTTGTTTCATACGTCTCAGGCAATAAGTGATGAATGCTACAAGGTAATATTAATCAATTTAAATGAATCTCAGAAGCAAAAAAGTTGTAGATTAATCCGAGATATACGAAAAAATTATCTAATAAGGTAATGTTCGTCGATATGGGGAAATATCTGTCAAGGAAAGTCTAAAAGAATTCGCTGAGATATATTGAACCATCCTCTGTATTCATCAGGTATGGCTCATTCAAATTACAATTTGCTCTCTTCACTGCAGGGCATCGAAAATTGTTACAATTTCTTCTATGTAAAACATATATTCTCCCTTTACGAAATTAGCTTTGTCTCATTCAAATTACATTTGTTTTCTTCATTGTAGGGCATCGAAAATTGACTTTGTCATATAATTACTTCTATGTAAAACATATATTCTCCCTTTACGAAATTTGCTTTGTCTCATTCAAATTGGAATTTGTTTTCTTCATTGCAGGGCATCGAAAATTGACTTTCTTTTATAATTACTTCTATGCAAGCCATATATTCTCCCTTTACGGAATTCGCTTTGGCTCATTCAAATTACAATTTATATTTTTCATTGCAGGCCATCGAAAATTGACATTGTCTAATAATTGCTTCTATCTAAACTATAACTCTCCCTTTACGGAATTCACTTATTGCTTTGTGAATGTTGTATCTTCTGATATGATTAATATTGAATGAAAATATATATTTTCATTTTGACATATTTATTTACTCAAAAAAAGCAATCATATTTATGTATTTAATATAATACCTAAAACTTGATAGTTATATCTCAAACCGATTCAAATGGATATAGATGTACTTGTCCGTACACATTTAACTCAGTTAAGTATCAATCATGAAATTCTTGGAACGGATAAAGAATTGTATTACAAATAATGATATCTCAGATCACTTCTCTAAAAAATATTTAAGACAGGTTTTTTTTTAACATATATTTATAGAGTGATAGTTTTTAGAAATGGAAAATTTTTTGTTATTCACAATTGAATAATTTTATGTAATTGCTTAAAACAGCATAATCTTAAATTTTCAAATAGTGTGATATTAGTTACTATTAAATTATCTAATTTTATTTAATCAACATAGTTCAAATAATAATGAATGATTTATTTTGTTATTCGTTTTTATTTTTGTCACATCTCGATATATTATATCATCCATAATCCCACAATAAATATAGAGTCAATAAAATCTTCGAAGGATGCTGCTCAAACAAACATTTTCTTCTAGAATGTTTCCCAATGAAGGTTTTGATTTGTTCCAAATACTTAGGAATTTTCTGCTTCAATGCTTTTTTATTTACCGGGGTGATTGGTTACAATCCATATATATATTTAAGCTTTTCAGCAGATTATCACCTCATTTCTAAATAGGCCTTCCTCTTTGATATCTTTCCTTTGATTCTTTCGTGTTTGTTATTTGATTATTATAATTTATCGTTTTGCTATTTCTTCCTACCATTTTCACTGCAATAATAAAGTATGTATACGTAATATATATATTTACATATACATCTATATCTATATTGATATATATATACACACACACACACACATATATATATATATATATTAATCTTATTCAAGTAATAAAAAAGTATCAAAGTTACAAGAAAATTCTGCAGCAGATTTTCAATTTATTATACAGCATTTGGAGCAATTTTAACTTTTTGCAAAATTTCAGCAGTCGTATTTTTTTCTATATGTTCTTTTATTGAGATTTATTAACCACATAAATAATAATGTTAAAATTTTTAATTTATTACATAGGGGAAAAATTTAAGTTTCTGTAAATCATCAAATTTCAAGATGAAAGATATGATTTTTTCCTTATGTATAAAAGACTGGAATTCGCGATTTTTTTTCCTGCTAGAGATGCATGAAATTTATGATTTCTTCTGCAACAGAAAAAAAAAAACAGTTACAAGAAATAACTGTAAATTATGAAATACTTCGACAAAAATAAATAAATAAATAAATAAAAATAAATAAAAAATAAACCATGACTGCGTAAAAAGCCAACTAAAAAGAGGGATACAAGGTGACGTAGGAAAATAGTAGTGTAGGTGATGGAAATCCTTTTAACTTGAGTAATTGCAGTTGGAGGCATCAGATTAGTGTTTAGGTATGTAATGCGGCTCCAGCAACCTACATGCTTGCCTCCGACTGCACTTACACAAGTAAAACTATTTCAATTGCATACTATTTCCCTACGTTATCTTGTTTTTCTCTTTTTAGTTCGCTCTTTACGCAGTTGGGATTTTTAATTTTATAATTAAATTTTTTATTTCGATATATTCTTTTATTAGATTTATTAAGCGGCTACCAAAACAAAATATTTCTCATAGAGTTTTTGTTTCTATTATTTTATATTTACCCATAACGTTTGTATGACGGAAAAACATTTTTGATTATTTTTTCCCTTTGATTTAAAAAAGAATATTTTGTACTTTGCACCATGTAATGCTTTTAGAATTTGATTATGGGATGACATAATTTTTTCCTCTTCTCATCTGTAAAATCTTATAAGTTTCCCAGTCTATCTTGTAAAATGTTTAGTGGCCATCATACGATTTGGGGTTTCAGCAAGTTATATAACCAAAACATTCCGCCGATAATTTGGCGATGCGTACCTTTGGCAGAGCTCGTCTGCGAAATTTTTGAACGGAAGTATACATCCGCAGTCTGTTTTTTGGTTCGATAATGTACCTTGAGAGTGAATTTTATACAAGTGACCTTGAGAGTGTATTTTAGCCGCCCTTGGCGACCAGTTTCGTCTCCCTTGATTGTATACTAAGCATTAAATAAAATTGCTTTTATTCATAATTTATTTTCATTGCTCAAATTTTTTCCAAATTAGAAGATTCTGCTAGAGAAATGTGTTAGATGGCATATACGCACAACATTGGCACGATTGCAACAAAATGGCAATTATTTGTGCCTCACATTATAACCCGGCTATAATTATTTATTTATTAATAAACTGTTTGTTTACTTTTATTATCTTTTTTAAAATGACATAAATTGTTTTATTTTATAATTATTAACAATTTTTTTTTATTTATTATTATTTCCTTTTTAAAATAATAGAAAATAGATAAAAATATATATCTTACTGGTATTTGAAAACGAAGTTTTCACTAAATTGGCGTCAGAAAAATAACGCGCCAATGTGGTGCATATATGACATTTGTGCTGATAAATCAAGAACTCAATAGTTTTTTGCTAGCCTGACGCAGATAATATATTGCCAAATATTGTGCCCGTGGCAATTTTTCGTATTTCATTAATTATTTAAAATATAATAATAATAATGTAATCCTTTCACTCATTTCATTTATAATACATAACTTTAATTTGAAACTGAAAAGTTTAATATTCATGACTTTTATTTATTTAGTTTAAGTAAAAAGAATAGAAAAAAATAAAAATAATGATATTTTGAAGCTTCATAATTGAAGGAACAAATCGTAAATAAATACAATTTATCACAACCTAAATCTTACCAAAGATCTCTTGCACAGTAACCAATAAGATGCATTTCATTTGGACTTTGCCATTAAACAATTAACAAATAATCGTGATTTTTGTGCCACATACGATAGAGTAATATATATATATATATATATATATAGATGGCTTCCGGTAAAATGTATATATCTTCCGGCCCAATGCTCTCGGATCTCTTCACATATGTTCCATAGAGCCATTGTTTATCCAAGGAAAACAAATAAAGTATGTTTTTTTGGTCGAAGTGGAGCACCACATCCGAGACACAATTGTTCTGAGCTCTTGTTTCTGATAGGGTTTAGTGCCTTTTGTTTTGTATCTCTCTGGCATCAGCGAGGATATTTTCATCCTATTGGGAATCCAGCAGCATCGAGCCATACTTTTTCTAAATCACTAATACCCTTTACTTTAAATATTTCAGCACACTGGGTCTACCATTTCCATTGACTTCCGTGTAAATTGTATGTATAAACCAACATTGATTATATTGATTTCCCAATTTATTTCATGTAATAAAGATAATGACGTGAGTTTCGATGGCGCTCATGTTTCAGAGATTCTTGTCATTGTAGGTGACGCTATTCTTAACTCAGTATCTTGAAAAGGGTCGAGTCGGTTCGAGTCGGAGGTTATGTACCAGGTTTATTTATTCTGCTATTAGTTCGGTATTTTTCTATATAGATTTCATATAATCATTGAATCTATGATTAATGCACTGTAAAAAACCAGAGTGGCGAGTCGGGAGGGGTTATTTTCTAAGTTTTTTTAAATTTGGGAAAATTAAAGATTCGATAGTATTTCCAGAGTTGCATATTGCTAAATATAATGGCGCTGCCATGAATGGAGTTATAAATTTCCTATTTACAATTTTAATTTGTTAATTTAAGAACAAAGTATTTTGAAAGAGATATTAAACAAAAGTTCTATGCCATCATACTTTTCCGCTTGTTTTAAGAATTAACATTTTTAAATAATCTGAGTAAGAAAATAATTTTGATTTTTAACACGAGGCTTTTCCTCTAGTGATTCTATAAATCTATATTATAAAGGCCAAACGTATCTGTGCGTAACGCATACGTCATTTTGCGAATGGCAACACTTTCCCTGGCAATTTCGGTTTTGCAATTTTCGCTACTGCAAATTTTACAGTTCTAAACATCGCACATTTTAAATTTTTACACCGTCGTTTAGAGAAAAAAAAATACTTTTAAATACAATTTGTTTGAAAGCTGTATCTCAATTTATTTTTGAAATATTAATTTTTTTATACTTTTTTGCACCAGTTTTTAACTGTGGCAACAGAATCACTTTATTTTCTCTTAAAATTGAAAAGTAAAATAAAAATTAAAATGCGCAACACTTTCCCAAGCAATTTCGGTTTTACAATTTTTGGTACTGCAAATTTTGCACTTCTAAACATTGTACATTTTTAATTTTTACACCACCGTATAGAGAAAAAAAATGTAATTTTAAATGCAATTGTTTCGAAGCTGTATTTCAATGTATTTTTGAGATATTAATTTTTTTTTATAATTTTTAGTACCAATTTTACAATTGTGGCAACAGAATCACTCCATTTTCCTTTAAAATAAAATAATAATAATAATAAAATAAAATAGAAATTAAAATGCATATGTTATTTAAAAAATATCATCAGTTATAAAATGCGGTGAATTTCCGTTTTATTTCGTTTAATAATTTGGAAATTGAGTATTATAGTTTTTTTTTTTTTGTTAATTTTAGCTTAAAATAGTATTTGTTTGAGAGTTAGACTGACCAATACAACATGTATTTTTTACTGTAATTAATTTTATAGATTTCTTATAAATCAATGCAAAAGTTCTTTCTTAAAGATTTTCTTTCGTCGAATTTCGACGGGTTACACCTCGTATAATCTAATTCCTAAAAGTATCTAATTAATTCACACTTTATTTCATTATTTTCCGAGATGTTGTAAAGAAGTATTCTGAAACCGTTGAGGTAGATAAGTACAGAGTGTCCATAATGAAAAGTATAGCCCAGTTATAAATTTTAATGATATCAGCTTTAAGCATTGTAGAATGTTGGTTCAAGTTTACAAATAAAGAATAACTGAAACATTTTTAGATAAGCATGTGTCCCGAGTACAGTTTTGTTATTTACTCGCTTCCAGTGCCACATACGCATATTGTAGCGTAAAGAGTTATATCTTGGCTAATTATTTAAAAACCATTAGAGTAATCCGATATTTTTTCTGTGGAACTTTATAAAAAATAGTGTCTACTTTCCACCGCAACCTAATGATTTGCTTGAATTGAGACACAGAATAGAAGAGGTTATTGCTTCGGAGAAGAGGTGTGCGAAGGTATGAGAAGAGGTTATTGCTTCGATTTCTCCGGACTGAATTACTGAAGTATGAGATGAATTGGATTTCTGGTTGGATGTGTGCCATATAACTAAAAAGAGACATATAGTTAAAAATGTAATTTAACAAATTAGAACGACCATTTGGAGAATGCTATTTTCAGAGGCTGAAATTTTAGACTTATTAAAAAAATTTGTACATAAAAATGTAAAAATAAAAAACATCATTTTTGTGATGATCAAAACATGGCTTACGTAATAGCAGAGTCATATATTATGTATGGCATGTATTAAACATTATTATTTCTGGACCATTCATAAACAAATTTTAAATTAAATGTCGTTTTACAAGTTTTGATACTACAAATTTTTAAACTTCCAAACACAGCAAATTTTCAATTTTTACACAGTCGCACAGGTAAAAAATGTATTTTTAAAAGTAGTTTGTTTGAAAGATGTATCACAATATGATTTGAGTTATTACATTTATTGTAACTTTTATTACTTTTTTTGTCATTTTAGCAACATAACTATTTCATTTTTGTTGAAAGTAAAGGAAAATACTAGATTATTGCTTCTTTTTTTGACAAAAGAAAAAAAGGGCTTACGTAAAAACAGACATATATTATGTACGTCATGGATTAAATATGCACCAATCAGAAAACGAATAAAATGCGGACATCACAAGGATTCAGATGTCTCTCAGATATCTATAGATCGAGAGCAAAAACAATTTTCCAAATAGTTAAAAATTTTATTAGTTTATTCTCAATTTGACATTTGTTTTTGTAAATAGTCTAAATTACACTCAATAATGGTAGGGGGAAGTGGGGTGAATTGATACATGGGGCACATTGATTCACCCCGTCTACCGCTCACAGGGTCATTACAGGAAGTTTCACAACGGCTCCAAAAGGTGATGCACTCAACTACATACAGAATGTCTTGGAATCATTCAGTAGTTTGGTGAAACGGGACGGGTGATTTATTGTTTTCGTAGGTCAAAAGTAAATTTGAGTTGTACAATTGAAATGGTATTATCTAACTGTTCCAGTATTTTCAACCGAAAAGAATACTTTCCCTGGCAAGTGAAACTACTCTTTATCATTAATGCATGGAAATTTTTCCAGAGAGAAAATTCGCCTTGAATATAACATTGGAATCTTTTTCACTAGGTTGGCATTTGCGCCTTTTAAGCAATTCAAAATTTAATTTTCATTTGATATGTTATATTCAAGGCGAATTTTCTCTCTGGAAAAATTCGATTCCCGATATGGAATCTTTTTCACTAGGTTGGCATTTGCGCCTTTTAAGCAATTCAAAATTTGATTTTCATTTGATATGTTATATTCAAGGCGAATTTTCTCTCTGGAAAAATTCGATTCCCGGTATGGAATCTTTTTCACTAGGTTGGCATTTGCGCCTTTTAAGCAATTCAAAATTTGATTTTCATTTGATATGTTATATTCAAGGCGAATTTTCTCTCTGGAAAAATTTCCATGCATTAATATATATTCAATCGATGCTAAATAAATTTGATTTTCGTGATTGCCCCAGATCGGTGGCTAGCGGATTGTATTCAATCTTGTGCTGCATTTGTAGCCCTGCCAACAAGTAAGAGTGATAAGTTCCTAGCTGGGTGTCGTTTCATGTGGTTTAGTCCGTAGAACGTCAGTGCGCTATACTGATGGCCCGGATTAGATTCCCGGTATGGAATCTTTTTCACTAGGTTGGCATTTGCGCCTTTTAAGCAATTCAAAATTTGATTTTCATTTGATACTCTTTATCAGTTCCTCATTTTTTATTGTTAGAGAAATTATGAAGTGTTGGATTTCAGACTCATTTTATTTAAATTGGCTGTATGGGGCATTTGTTACAATCTATCTCGGGTCACACTGATACAACCTAAATCCTTTTTTAGTTCATTTTTTCATTACTTCTTATTATTTTTTTAACCCTACACTCCTTAATTCAACCATTTTTCACCAAAAATTTCTAATATTAATTTCTATTGAAGTGAAATAGCTTTAATTTTTTATATTAGAACATATTATAGTATTATATAGTAGCTAAGCATAGTATATATAGTAGTATTTATAGTAGCTAACAGTAAAAGTACGAACTTACCCAAAGCTAGTACTAGTAGAACTAATAAAAGAAAAGGACGGCATTCTGGCGAATCTCGAAATTCTTTTATGGACTCTCTATATTATTTTGATAACCTACATAATTTTAACTACGGCTGATATATTATTTACATACATCATAATAGAAATGGGGTAAAAAACTTATCATAAAAGTTTTCTGAGTATACGTTTCTCAATAGATTTCTTCAGATTTGAGGTTAATTATGGCCTAGAATAAATGGATATTCTCTCCGTCTTTTCTCACGGTAATTATATGCGACAATAGGTTATAGATAATTGCCCTCTTAAATAAGTAAATACTCTCTCGGTATTTTCTTACGGTAATAAGACACGGCAATAGGTCGTAGAAAAGGCAATTAAACGGACGCCGAGATCAATCCTACATACTTATGACTATTCCCTCAAGTGCAGATCGATGCAGGACATTTTTCCGATTTTCTAATTTGAGAGATAACACAAGTTATCAATATAAGGGCCGAAGAGGAAAAATGCATTTTTTATGACGAGAACTGTTTCCTTATTTTAGGTACTTCGAAATATCTAGGATATACGTATTGTAGTTTAAATTAGTTGTTCAGAATAAGGCTTTTTTATGCGGAAAAAATATAAATTTATTTTTCTTGACTAAATAAGTACTGTTCGCTTTAGAAAAAAAATATATATTCATATGCTTTTCTACATTGGATTTGTGTTATTATTTTTGGTCATTTAAATAGCATTCTTTAAGCAATATTTTAAGATTCATAACCTCAGGGTTTTGTTTGACATCTTTAAGAGAATTGCAAGTGGTTAACTTTCTTCTACCTATGGGGTATTAAATATGCAAATAACACAAATGATGTTAACAATATGAGAAAACTTTTCTTTATTGGAAAATCTCGGGACATATAAATTTGGCCTAAATTGGATGGTTTGCAATAAGGAGTTACTATAAACCGTTCATTTCACTAAATAAGTACAGTTTGTTTTAGAAGTAAAAAAAAAAAAAGTACTCGAATCGTTCTTTACGTTGGGTTTGTTATAGTTACTTCTGCTCATTTAAATGGCAATCAATATTTCGAGACGCAGAAACGCATTTTTTTTTTATCACTAAGAGTATTGTAAGTGGATAATTTCTTATAATGTATCACTAAACTATGAAATTATTTTATGGATCCTCTGTATTATCCCGATCACCTACATAATTTAAACTACGGCTGATATGTTATTTATATAAATCATAATAGCAATGGGATAAAAAAAAAAAAAAAAAAACTTATGAAAGTTTTCTGAGTATGTATTTTTCAATATCGTTAGATTTTAGGTTAATTATGGTCTAGAGTAAATAGATGTTCTCTCCGTCTTTCCTTACGGTAATAAGGTACGACAATAGGTTATAGATAATTGCCGTCTTAAATAAGTAAATACTCTCTCGGAATTTTCTTACGATAATAAGAAACTAAAATGGGTCGTAGATAAGGCTATTAAACGGACACCGACATCGATCCTACATACTCACGACTATTCCCTGGAGTGCAGATCGAAGCAGGAAATTTTTCCGATTTTCTAATTTGAGACATAACACAAGTTATCAATACAACCGAAGGGGAAAAACGCGTTTTTTTATGATGAGAACGGTTTCTTTATTTCAGGTGTTTTGAAATATCTAGGATATACGAATTGTAGTTTAAATTAGTTGTTCAGAATAAGATTTCTTTTTTTCTGAGTAAAAAGATAATTATATCTTTCTTTTGACTATATGAGTACTGTTCGTTTTACAAAGTTAAAAAAAATATAGATATTCTTATGCTTCTCTTCATTGGATTTGTGTTATAATTTCTGCTCATTTAAGTGGCATTCTTTAAAACAATATTTCAAGACACATAACCCCAGGGTTTTGTTTGACATCATTAAGAGTAATACAAGTGGTTAATTTCTTCTACGTATGAGATATAAAATATATAAATAAAATATATAAATAAAATAGACGATGTTAGCATTAAGAGAAAGGTTTTCTTTATTGGAAAATCTCGGGACATATAAATTTGGCCTAAACTGAGTGGTTTTAATTAAGGAGTTGCTATAACCCGTTATTTTGACTAAATGGGTACTGTATGGTTTTGAAAGAAAAAATGTATATTCATATGCTTTTCTACAATGTATTTGTGCTATCATTTCTGCTCATTTAAATGGCATTATTTAAAGCAGTATTTCAAGACACAGAATCTCAGGGTTTTGTTTGACATCATTAAGAGTATTGCAAATGGTTAATTCCTTCTGGTTATGCAGTATAAAATATATCAATAAAACAGAAGAAGTTAACTATTTAAGAAAAATTTTCTTTATTGGAAACCCGCGGGACATATAAATTTGGCCTAAATTGGATGTTTCTAATTAAGGAGTCGCTGTAAACCGTTCTTTTGACTAAATAAATAGTGTTTGTTAAAAAAAAAAAGTTGTATACGTAATAAAAGAACCATGTTTTATGTAAATCTTGGGTTAAACATGGGCCAATCAGAAAACGAATAAAATGCTAACATTATAAGTATTCAGATATGTCTTAGATATCTCTAGACCAAAAGCAACAATCATTTTTAAAACAGACGGAAAAAAAACCTCCACCTCATTTAGTTTATTTTCTTAAGGTATCACTGTTTGTAATTTTTTTGGTAAATAGATTAAACTGCTATAATATACCATTAAAACTATCGAATTATTTTATGAATTCTTTGCATTACTCTGATCTCCTATATAATATTATCTATGGCCGATATATTATTTACATAAGTCATAATAACAATGGGGTTAAAAAACTTATTGTAAAAGTCTTGTGAGTATATATTTTTCAATATATTTCTTCATGTTTGAGGTTAATTATTGTCTAGAGCAAATAGATGTTCTCTCCGGCATTCCTTACGGTAAAAGATACGACAATAGGTTATAGATAATTGCCGTCTTAAATAAGTAAATACTCTCTCGGTATTTTATTACGGTAATGAAACAATAGGTCGTAGAAAAGGCAATTAAACGGACGCCGACATCGATCCTACATACTAAAGACTATTCCCTGGAGTGCAGATCGATGCAGGAAATTTTTCCGATTTTCTAATTTGGGGCGTAACACAAGTTATCAATACAAGGGCCGAAGGGGAAAAAAGCATTTTTTATGATGAGAACGGTTTCCTTATTTTAGATATTTCGAAATATCTAGGATATACGAATTGTAGTTTAAATTAGGTGTTCTGAATAAGGCTTTTTTAGAGAGAAAAAAAGATAAATCTATTTTTCTTTTGTCTAAATGAGTACTGTTCGTTTAAAAAAAACTATATATTCGTATGCTTTTCTGTATTGGGTTTGTTTTATTATTTCTGCCCATTTAAATGGCATTCTTTAAAGCAATATTTCAAGATTACTTCACGGTTGTGTTTGAAATCAGTAAGAGAATTGCAAGTGGTTAATTTCTTCTACCTATTGGGTATCAAATATGTAAATAGAACAAAAGATGTTAACAATATGAGAAAACTTTTCTTCATTGGAAATTCTCGGGACACAAATTTGGCCTAAATTGGATGGTTCTAATTAAGAAGTTCCTATAAACCGTTCTTTTGACTAAATGAGTACTGTCTCTTTTAGAAGATTAAAAAATGTATTCGTATGGTTCTTTACATTGGGTTTGTGATGGTTATTTCTGCTCATTTAAAAGGCAATATTTGATTGACAATATTTCGTGACGCAGAAATTCAGAGTTTTGTTTATCATTAAGAGTATTTATTATAAATGGTTAATTTCTTATAATATATCTTTTAAACAATAAAATTATTTTATGAATTCTCTGTATTCTTCCGATCACCTACATAATTTTAACTATGGACGATGTATTATTCATATAAATCATAATGGTAATGGGATAAAATAAAATATCGTAAAAGTTCTGTGAGAATATGTTTCTTCAGATTTGAGGTTAATTATGGTATTGAATAAATAGATGTTCTCTCCGTCTTTCCTTACAGTAATAAGATACGACAATAGGTTTCAAATAATTGCAGTCTTAAATAAGTAAATACTCTCTCGGTTTTTTCTTACGGTAACAAGGCACGACAATAGGTCGTAGAAAAGGCAAATAAACAGACGCGGACAACGATCCTACATGGTCAAGACTATTCCCTGGAGTGCAGATCGATGTAGGAAATTTTTCCGATTTTCTAATTTGAGACATAACACAAGTTATCAATACTAGGGCCGAAGGGGGAAAATGCATTTTTTATGATGAGAACGGTTTCCTTATTTTTGGTATTTAGAAATATCTAGGATATATGAATTGTAGTTTAAATTAGTTGTTCAGAATAAGGCTTTTTTATGAGAAAAAAAGATAAATTTATTTTTCTGACTAAATAAGTACTGTTCGCTTTAGAATATATACAGGGTGTCCAAAAAGTCTAGAAACGGCCGAATAATCCGAGAAATACATATGAGATTAAAAAACGTAAATATACGTGTTAAATATTTTTAAATAAGCTACTCTGTGATACCAAATTTGACCTTCGAAACCAACCCCCTGGAGGTCAGAGGGGGTCCAACTTTGAAATCTTAAATTATAACCACCATTTTTTTATTGCAGATTCGGATTCTACGGACAAAAATACGTAACTTTTGTATTTGATGTTTATTTCAAATCTTCGTTTATCACGGTGTAATCGGGCATATTATATCGATACATATTCCCGCTTTTCCAACGGGATTTTCCATAATCGAAACTGATTGGGCGGAATTTTTGACGTCAAATTCCTCGTCTTTTGTAGGAATAGCGTTTCCTGAAAATCACCCGTGGCGATTATTTCAATAGTGCTACACTGTTAAAAATTTGACCCATTTACTGCAGCGTCACTCCACAGCTATTATAGAATATCTCTTTTGTGACCAATGAGAATGCTCCATAACACAGTAAAGTAATCGTTTTCTATAAAAGCGGTGGAGTGACGATGCAGCAAAAGGGTCAATTTTTTTACAGTGTACTCTACTGTGTTATGGAACATTCTCATTGGTCATGAAAGAGATATTCTATAAAAGCTGTGGAGTGACGCTACAGCAAATGGATCAAATTTTTAACTGTGTAGCACTACCGAAATAATCGGCACGGGTGATTTTCAGGAAACGCTATTATTGCAAAAGACGAGGAATTTGATGTCATAAATTCTCCCCAATTAGTTTCGATTAGGGAAAATCCCGTTGGAAAAGCCGAAATATATATCGATTTAATATGCTCAATTACACCGTGATAAACGAGGATTCGAAATAAACATCAAATACAAAAGTTACGTATTTTTGTCCGTAGAATCCGAATCTGCAATACAAAATGGGGGTTATAATTTAAGATTTCAAAGTTGGACCCCCTCTGACCCCCAAAGGGTCGGTTACGAAGGTCAAATTTGGTATCACTGAGTAGCTTATTTAAAAATATTTAACACGTATATTTACGTTTTTCAATCTCATATGTATTTTTCGAGTTATTCGACCGTTTCCAGACTTTTCGGACACCCTGTATATATATATACATATATATTCGTATGCTTTTCTACATTGGGTTTGTGTTATTATTTCTGGTAATTTAAATAGCATTCTTTAAGCAATATTTCAAGTTACATTACCTCAGGGTTTTGTTTGACATCATTAACCCATTAACGCCCAGCGTCCTCTTTTGAGGACGGTTACAAAAAAAGCAAGAAAGCGGTTTTCCCACCAGTAAAGAGGGAGATAAATATATACCTTCTTTTATGAGACAGAATTCTCGATAAATCTAGATAAAAGTTAATTTGATTTTAAAAGTGGTGAAAAATACAAAATTTAAATTTTAACGAAGAAAATAATTTGGGCGTTAATGGGTTAAGAGAATTGCAAGTGGTTAATTTCTTCGACCTATGGGATATCAAATATGTAAATAAAACAAAAGAAGTTAAAAATATGAGAAAACTTTTCTTTATTGGAAAATCTCGGGACATATGAATTTGGCCTAAATTGGATGGTTCGCAATAAGGATTTCCTGTAAACCATTCTTTTGACTAAATTAGTACTGTTTGTTTTAGAAGTTAAAAAAAGCATTCGAATGGTTCTGTACGTTGGGTTTCTGATAGTCATTTTTGCTCATTTAAATGGCAATCATTCAGTCAATATTTCGTGACGTAGAAACGCAGTTTTTTTATTATTAAGAGTATTGTAAGCGGTTAATTTCTTATAATATATCATTAAATCATGAAATTATTTTATGGATTCTCTATATTATTCCGATCACCTACACAATTTTAACTACGGCTGATATATTATTCATATAAATCATAGTAATAATGGGATAAAAAAAACTTATAAAAGTTTTGTAAGTATATATTTTTCAATATATTTCTTCAGATTTTAGGTTAATTATGGTCTAGAGTAAATATATGTTCTCTCCGTCTTTTCTTACGGTAATAAGATACGACAATAGGTTATAAATAATCGTCGTCTTAAATAAGAAAATACTCTCTCGGTATTTTCTTACGGTAATAAGATACGACAATAGGTCGTAGAAAAGGCAATTAAACGGACGCCGACATCGATCCTACATATTCACGACTATTCCCGGGAGTGCAGATTAAAGAAGGAAAATTTTCCGATTTTCTAATTTGAGACATAACACAAGTTATCAATACAAGGGCCGAAGGGAAAAGTTGCGTTTTTTATGATGAGAACGGTTTCTTTATTTTAGGTATTTCGAAATATCTAAGATATACGAATTGTAGTTTAAATTAATTGTTCATAATAAGGCTTTTTTCCGAAGTAAAAAAGATAAATTTACTTTTCTCTTGACTAAATGAGTACTGTTTGTTTTAGAAAGTTAATATAGATATATTCGTATGCTTTTCTTCATTGGGTTTGCGTTATTATTTCTGCTCATTTAAATGACATTCTTTAAAGCAATATTTCAAGACACATAACCTCAGGGTTTTGTGTGACATCATTAAAAGTATTGCAAGTGGTTAATTTCTTCTACCTATGAGGTATAAAATATATAAATAAAATAGACGATGTCAACACTATGAGAATTTTTTTCTATATTGTAAACTCTCGGGATATATAAATTTGGCCTAAATTGGATGGTTCTAATTAAGGAGCTGCTATAAACCGTTATTTTGACTAAATGAATACTATATTGTTTACAAAAAATGCATATTCGTATGCTTTTCTTCATTGGATTTGTGTTATAATTTCTGCTCATTTAAATGGCATTCTTTAAATCAGTATTTCAAGCCACATAACCTAAGGTTTTGTTTGACATCATTAAAAGTATTGCAAATAGTTAATTTATTCTGGCTATGAGATATAAAATATATAAATAAAACAGAAGATGTTAACAATATGAGAAAACTTTTCTTTATTGGTAACACCCGGGAGATATAAATTTGGCCTAAATTGGATGTTTTTTTTTTTATTAAAGAGTTATTATAAACCATTTTTTTGACTAAATGATTACTGTTAGTTTAAAAAAAGTAAAATATATATATATATATATTCGTGTGCTTTTCTACTTTGGGTTTGGGATAGTTATTTCTTCTCATTTAAATATAAATATTTAAATCAATGTTTCGGGTCACAGAACCACAGAGTTTTATTTGATATCTTTAAGAGTATTGCAAGCGGTTAACTTCTTCTATCTATGATATATTAAATATATCAATAAAACAGAAGATGTTAATAATTTAAGAAAAGGTTTTTTTTATTGAATACCTTGAAGATCTATAATTTTGAAATTTGTTTGTTTTAATTAAGAAGTTTTTATATACTACACTGTAAAAAATGTCAGATGTTTCTGAATGTATAAAAATGTACTGTAATCAAAAGCGAAAATATACAGTGACCTCTTCTAACTCACCTAAGGTTTCGAAAAACGTTTCTTTACCTTTAAAAATCCCAGAAAGCTATTTGTTTTTGAAATTTAAAGAAGAATTTATAAAAATTAAATTTTAATACCTGCCCGTCCATTTCGGAAACGTTTCTAAGTAGCTTTTACAGTGCAATAATCATTTTTCTCAAATCAAAATATCACTTTTTCGCATGCTACCAATTCATACGATAATATTTTGATATTCAGAGAGCACGTTTAATAGACAAACATACAAGATTAACAATATTATCATTAAAATAAAAATTGACATTATTTTGCTACAATTGCATGCACAAAATCAGTTATGCAGCTGAAAATGTTTACTTGAGAATTGATAGAATCCGAAAAAGTGATAGTTTCATTTGAGAAAAGTGATTATTCTACTATAAAAGCTACTTAGAAACGTTTTCGAAATGGACGGGCAGTTAATAAAAAATAATTTTTATAAATTCTTCTGTAAATTTCGAAAACAAATAACTTTCTGGGAATTTTAAAGGTAAAGGTTTTCGTTTTTGATTACAGTACATTTTTACATATTCAGAAAAATCTGACATTTTTTTACAGTGTAGGTCGAGAAGCTGAAAGTTATTTGAAATATTTCTTTTTGAAGTACTAAAACAATAAGTTTAAAGTAATTATAAAACATGTTTTTTAACGTATTATTATTAGTATGAATTACAGAAAAGGTTGCTATTAAGAGTTTAAGGAAGAACTTTGCTTCTCAATAGTGATTTCGATGCAATTTATTCGCCGGTTAACTTACGAAGCCAACATCTTAATAAAATAACACGGACCTTAAAACAAGCGGGTAAGTGAGATCGCTTGATAGCACAGAGAGCTTCGTTTATATTTCGTTCAAAATACAGGGTGGTCATAAAAAAACTTTGCCGATATACGGAGCTCTAGCGGCCAGTCCGCTCAAGCTATCGAAATGAAATTTCAGATATAGCTATTCATAGGTATGAGCTTGAGATTCTGTGAACGACAACAAAATGGCGCTCACGGTTACGGTTATAGTTACAGAAACTCGAAAAATCCAATGGCAACATCCATTTTTTTTAATCGCAAAATGCTCAGCGCATGCAAAAACCTTAAAGAGCATTGGTACCGTACGTGTATCGCCAGTAACGGACATGTTATGCACGCACAAAAAACCGTTCTGCGAATCCTTCCCCCCCATAATAAAAACTCGACTGGGGCGCAAGGAGGAAATTTGCATATGACACAGAGTCAGTACACTAATCTCTGATTACAATACATATCGGAGAAACTAAAACTTTTATTTTGATTGCACATTTTCCACATGGGTGTCATCACAGGCAAATAATGATGATGGCACCAATGTGGAAAATGTGTAATCAAAATAAAAGTTTTGATTTCTCCGATGTGTATTGTAATCAGAGATTAGTGTACTGACTCTGTGTCATATGCAAATTTCCTCCTTGCGACCCAGTCGAGTTTTTATTATGGGGGGGGAGGATTCGCAGAACGGTTTTTTGTGCGTGCATAACATGTCCGTTTCTTGCGATACACGTATGTTCCAACGCTCTTTGGGGTTTTCGCATGCGCTGAGCATTTTGCGATGAAAAAAATGGGTGTTGCCATTGGAAATGTTCGAGTTTCTGTACCTATAACCGTGACCGTGAGCGCCATTTTGTTGCTGTTCACAGAATCTCGAGCTCATACCTCTGAATAGCTATATCTGAAATTTCACTTCGATCGGTTGAGCGGACTGGCAGCTAGAGCTCCATATATCGGCAAAGTTTTTTTTATGACCACCCTGTACTTTATCCTTATTCTTATTATGTGCTATAAACTATATGTCAAAGTTTAAAGAGATTGATTCTTTAGTTTTAACAAACTTAACAAAATTTAGAAAGTAGTCCCTCCTCGGACGACCCTCTCCTCTCCCAGAATCTTTCACTTTTACAAATATTTAATGTTAAGAAATAATATTTGTATTAGTGCTCAGTAAAAAAAAAAAAAAAAAAGAAAAAAAAAAGAAAGAAAAAGAAAAAGAAAAAACGCACTCTAATTGTAATAAAAACGTTTAACTAAAGAAAACAGACAACATTGCCCCTCTCCCAACAAAAATTCAATTTATCTTAAATTTATCAAATTTGCATTATATATTATAAACTATGTCAAAGAGTAAAAGCGATCATTTAGTTTTCCTAATTTTAATAAATTCCCCCGTTAATTGGCTGTGCGAAAAAGTATCTTTTCTATAAGTTTAAAAATTTATATTTCATAAATTGGAAAGTTGTGACCTCGCTTAAAAAAAAAAAATAAAAATAAAAATAAAAAAAAGATTTTATGAATTAGCACATAAACTAACATCCGCATGCAGAAATGCATTTAATGAACAAAATATCCGCATTTAATGAACAAAAACGTATGAAAGAAAAAGAGTAATAAATTTATAATCTAGAAATACTGAGCTATAAACCCTTGGGGACGTGCCCCAAAAAGGTTTAATAATCCTTGTTTATACACACCAGTAAAATTTTACAGTAAAATTTGCCTTATTTAATTGAAGCATTTTCTCGATTTCATAAAACACAATTCCGTTTTTCAAAACCGGTGACAAAACATCAAAAATTTCGTAAAAAGCTACCGTCGCGAAGGGTTAAACTTATTTCATGTTTAACGTATACACATATTACACCGCATCCTTTTATTTTATTTATTTTGCTTAATTTACAGAAACTACTTATTTTAAATTTGTTTATGTATTAAAAGTCCTCAAGTTTAAATATTTTATTTTATTCCTTAAGGGGGGGAAAGGCTATATATGATTCTAAACATAACGTGTGGTGAATAAATCTGATTATGCACGTTTCACATTTTCGAAAGAGAAATATCATAGCTTGAGAAATGCCTTTTAAAATCACAAAAAAAATCTTTAAAGTATATACGTTCGAATAATATCTTTTTTGAAGCATAAAATGATATATAAATTGAATGAATTCAACCAAATTTGAGGTATGGTGGACGTATTTAGAAATCGACAAATCATATCAACGAAAAAAGAATTTTCTTTAAACAAAAATAAAATCATAAGAACAATGCTTCCAAAGCATTGTGTAACATTTTTGGAAAAAAAAAATACTTACCACAAAATAAAAATGTGTACTTTTTTATTATTTTCCGAATACAAACATTTTATCTTTATGCACATTTAATTTATATGAGAATTTCTTTCAATAAGTAATTGGAGTAGGCTCTCAAATATTTAAATGTCACCCACTACTTAAAGAATTATATATTTGTGGCGTATCTCTATTTTTATTTTCTTGTATTTTTACGAGAAGAAATTATTGGATTAATGAAAATATTCGAATTCCAGCTTTCGATGGATTTACATGTTTTAGGGATCAGAAATCACAAAAAATATGTTTTCACAAAATGTCTTTCTGTGAGTCTGGATGTCTGTATGTGACATAAATTTTGTGGACGCTCTATCTCAAAAACTAATGCACAGAATTTAATAAAAATTAGTATTCAGTTAATTATTGATATAATTGGCGTGATTCGTTTTTGATGTAAATTGTTCAACAGGTATCGCTGTTATGCAGCATTTTTTACAATCTCCGCAATAGCTGTATCTCTAGAATTAATCCACAAAATTTCATCAAACTTCAGATTCATTTAGTCTTTGACATGTACTGGCATTTTTTACGTTTTAGTATTAATCGCCCAACAGGTGTGGCGATTTTCTGTAGATTTTTTTCAATTATAACTTTGTATTCTTATTAGTTCTATGATTTCACCAGGGAAGCATCACTAAAAATATTCTTATAGCTTATTTATAGAATATACAGGGTGTTTATAAAGTCCTGGACCCATTTTGATGTTTAATAACTCATAAAATAATGAAGATAAAAACAAACGTATGGCATTTATTGACGGAATAACTCATATATTTTCATTTTCAGGTTTGAATATCTTTACTTTTGTAAATATCGTCAGCGTGTGTTGTTAATTTTAGATAATTTCATTTTCCAGTCTAAATATCTGTACTTTTCTAAATATTGTCTGTTTATTAATTGCATTTTTCTCTCTTTTGTTTTTGGCAACTATTGCAATGTTATGTTTACTTTTGATGTGTTTTTCTATGTTACTTTTGTATGTGATGTTTTATTCGAGCCAATATTAAGGAGAATACATACACCCTAAGAGAAAGCACATATTTTATGGTGGTTCATAGAAACAAATTCGATAGTGCCAGCACAGAGAAATTGCAGAAGAATTTACCAAAAAGATCCTCCATCCAAAAGCAGCATCTTGCAGTGAAATTTTTTTTCCAGAAACTGGAAGTATCGCAGATAAGAAACGTTCCGGACTTCCCTGCACAAATGATTTTGATGTTGAGCGTTTCAGAGACCCATTTTTACACAATCCTAGAAGATCATTGAGATCAGTGGCAAGAGAATTGCATATGCCAATTTCTACGGTGTACAAGGTTATTAAGAAAGCCAGAATTACAACCGCAATAGCCTCTGTGGATGCCGACATGCTTGCCGCTACCTGGCGTGAAATTGACTATCGACTTGATATTTTCCATGCGACGAAATGGGCACACGTGCATGTTATTTGACAAGGATCATGAAACTTTTTAAGTCTATCTAATCATTTATGTTATTAATTTTAATCTATATTTATTATTTTATGAGTTTTAAACATCAAAATGGGTTCGGGACTTTATAAACACCCTGTATATACCAGCCGCTAAACGCAGCTCTATTCTCAAGTCATTTCTTACAATCTGCAGATTTTTAATGGCATGCAGCCTTACAAACAAAAAAACCCTTACAAACCAAATCCCAATATGATAGCGCCATCTCTTAAAACAAATTACGAATATTCTTGGGATATTACATTTCCCGATTTCTGCAAAAGCTTTAGCTCAAGAACTAATGCACGAATTTCCATCTAACTTGACATTCAGTTGAACGTTAACTCAAATTGTTGCATTAACATGCATTTTGTATGATATACACGATTTTAGCGAAACCATATCTCAAGAATCATTGCACAGAATTTACATCTTTAGAATGCCCATGATAGACACAGATTGCCATTTAATTTTGGTGATAGCGAAAGTGATAGCGAATTTAGAAGTATTAAAATGCATGAGACATAAGAAAATTTTAAGATTGCCATATCTGACTAGTTCTTTATTTGCAAAGTACATCATAAAAAATTTTGAATTATAAAAAAACAGTATATGAATACAAATAGGCATAAATAGACATAAACTTCTAGATAAACACATGCCTTGCAAAAACCCTGAAAAATATTTTTAACGAATATGCAACGAGCTGGACGAACATATTTCGTAAAAAATTTCCAGAAATATTTGTTATTTCTCTTTCCCCGTATGATACTACTACAAACGCCGTTTCTTTAACAAAACGTTATTGTAAAACTTTAAATACTTTTTGTTTTCTCCGAAATGAGGTCTTCCATTTTTCTCAATTCTTTAATATTTCAATCGATACCCTTTATTTTCTGTTTAAAAAAATGTTATCTTTTTATACCTGTGCAGACATATACAATCGAAAAGCATAATTTTCTTTGTTTTTTTTTATTTTTCAAGATCATAAAATGTAAAAAAAAGTAAAAAATGTTCATTTCTTGCTCAAATGGCAGCTATTTTTACAGAATTAAACTTTTAAAAGTAAACACTAGTAAAAGATCCGTAAAATTTAATGCCTTTGAATAACATGGCTATCCAATTTGTTTGAGATACTTGTGACCAGAGAAAAACGATCGTCCTATTGTAATTTCATGCTATTCACGTCCAGGTACTCCCCATCTTGAACAGTGTCTTCCTTCTTATTTTCTCTTTCTTTACTCAGAAAATTTTAAATATATCATTGGAATGTCAATAAAATCAGGTTATTATAACTCAGGTTATTATAGTAAATCTGCAGATCAGAAGCCTCAACATCAGCTCTTCTTATGACTGCTTTTTACCCCACTTTGCTTATAACTTAACTTTATACAAACAGCAATCGAAAGTTTCCAAATTACATAAATTTATAAATCAATAAGCAAGTCAAAAATTGCGTGTCAAACCTATCAAATGAGGTTCGTTCTTACTATAGCGAAGTTTAAAATGTATACAGATCTAGGTATAAGAGTTGCTGCACTCCTGTGCAAAAATGTATGGATACAAAATTTTTAACGATTTTATATGTTAAATTCAGTTATACAGATATGATATCAGTTATACGGATAATATTACTACTTCCTAATTAGGGCATAATCACCGATAGCAATCTGGAATCAATATCTAACATGGGATATGAATAAATTATTTAAAAATTATAGGATTTGATAGATTGGAGAAAACTTTTATTAAGTTGTGACTGGATTCTCAGAAAATTTGAAAGGATGCAACAGCATTTTGCAACGATTTTATATATTTAATTTCAAATCATTCAGCTTGGTAGTTTTTGTGCACTTATATCTGAACAGACGACAAAGAGATGGGTGGACCAGGTAATGACTATAGGTGTTACAAAGTTGAAAAATTATGATATTTTTCCATGAACGAAAATGTAATAAAATTTTTTAAATAATAAAAATTTTTTAAGTGTCTCAGCAAATAAACTACAAGTTTTATACACTTTATTTTCAATAACGAACAGGGCATAGTACTCAATAAAATATATCAATTACAGATCAATCCAACGATATTAAATCAAGTTCGGAAAGACAGACAGACGACCAGATGGACAAAGAAACATAATTCACAAACTAATTTTAACTTCTTGTAATGCTTTAAAAACGCATGACAGATTAAAAATTTAACTTTCAAGAAATTATAAATGGAATCATACTTGAATACTTTTATACAATCCTGTATTTCACCCACTTTTTATTTACACGATACTAATTGGCTGTTATTTAATTACAATCGGTAATTTAATTAAGACTTATACACACTTAAATCTACTGAGATCATGTTTCAGAGTTTATCATACATAGAAGGCCTTGTATCCAATTTTTTGCGTGGCGTTGTATATTATTTTATCTACATTGTACAAAGATATCTTAGTGTATGAATCGTGCAAATGTAGTTCAACACGAAAATGCATAATTAAAAGAAAAAAAAACTTTTAAGCTATTTCCGTAACTCAATATCTCTTAGAAATTCTTTTGTATAATCCTGTATATGAATTATAACACTTATACATAAAATGTTACATGCAAAATTTTAATTAAAAGCTCATATTAAAACAAAAATGAACTATCAGCAGTCATCGATTATATACACTACTTCATCGCAGTATCGAATCTGAAATCTTTTGAGTGTCATTGTAAATACTATGTGTTTTCTCTCATATAGAAAGTAACTTGTAGTTGCCCTCATCAACGTATAGCAATTTAATAAAATGTTAAATAATTCAATATAATTAAATACTACCCAAACAATGAAATACTTTTGTGTAGCCCTGTAATTAAAGTACAAATATCCTTTGCACCGCACATTGTACAGAATATTTATTTTAATGTACTTCATAGATGCATATCAATTTCAAAATGTACGAAAAGTGTAACATATTTAAAATGCATTTGAAGGTATTCTTCCCATAGGCGTTATGTAACGGAATATTTTTGACATCCTTATAATTAATGTATATATCCAATGCTCATAAAATTTGAAATGACACGACAAAATTATGCAACAACCTATATTTTAAATATCAAACCATTTGGTTGCGTACTTTTTTTTCATGGTTATGTGCGGATAGACAGACATATGAACAGACCAGACACTACTGTAAGTTCTACGTATTTATACAGTTACGAGAGCATTCAAAAATACGTAGACGTTTTCAGAAATTTGATGCATTAAATTGATCCCGTTTTTTATGCAACGATATTCTAAAATTTTATGAGCTGCATATTATTATATTTTTTTAGACAACATAGCACATTTCTTCAGGGGGGCTCTGCTCCCCTGAATTCCCCGTTAACTCATTAAATTTTCTATTGATTCTTTCGCAATTGATTGATTGTATTCGCAATTTTCTATTGATTGTGCGACAGAATTTTTTTTTAATTTTACCATCTAACCACAAAAACCTGTATTTGATATATAAGTAATTTATAGAAAAGGAGATTTATTTATTTATTAGGAAAAATTTATGTAAAAGAGTTATCTAATTGATAATTCTAATGTTTTTACAATTTTTGTTTTTCAATAATTTCACTTTTATTACTTTTCTATAAAATTTAGATCTCAGATTTTATCTAAATATAAATCCAAATCTTTTTGATAACTTTACCTCGTTAAAATCGCCCAATAAAGACACTTATTTCCCGCTAATTTTGACGTCATTTTGACATCGAGATCTATGCGATGCAAATTAATGGCATCTATATTTACTACCTCTGACAATAAAGTTCGGTGAATGAATTCAGAACGACCGATCAGGAAACACTGGGGAAATAAAACACTGCACTTGCATAGAGCCAAGTGTTGACCATCTTCTCCCACCGTTGTTCAGTTGAGCGTCATGTATGTTCACTGTAAGACGTGCTTTACTAAGTGCTTGTTCAGTGTGTTGGTTCTTAACTGAGAACAAGAAAATAAACGAACAAACGATCAGTTTAAAATTTGACTTTAAGCTTTGGAAGACACCGAATGAAATTCATGAAGGGTTGTGCAAATTGAACATCCGCCATACTCGCCAGATCTCAATCCTCCAGTCTTCTTCCTATTTTCACGACTGAATCTGTCTTTGAAAGAAATTTGACCATATTGCTGACATCCAATTAAACGTGACGAAACTTTTGAACTTCATCCCAAAAGAAGACTTCTTGCGAATTTCCCAGGACATGTATAGCAGATCTCAGCGGTGCATAGTTATGGGAGATGACTATTTCGAAGGATAATATGGTAATTTCCGTTAATATTTCATTTACATTAATGTTACAGGACTATTCACCGAACTTTATTGTCAGAGGTAGTATGTGGGACATATTATTAAAATTTACTATCCAACCACTTGGTTAACAACAAGTTTATTATTATTTAAAAGAAAAAATCTTTATTTTAACGCGCATCCGACAAATTTTAAAATTTTGATAATAAATTTCTGTAAATAAATAAGGATTATCATCATAATGCATGACCATTTAATTTAAGCGCCAAAGTGCATTAGTTTTATTTTCGGTATATGATGTCATATCGCTTGTTTTCGTGCCCTAAAATCAATCTTTCTTTATCTTTTATTATTAAGAACATACTTGAAAATTTCCATTTTCTTTCCAATATGAAGTTACATTAATTTTCTTTTAATCATATATATTATAAAGCAGAAGTTCTGAAACTTTCAAACGAGTGTTTTCAAAAATTACCCGATGGATCTTTTTGCAGATTATATCATTCGATAGGAAATATTTTTGCGAAGGTTTATGATACAGATATACAGGGATAACTCTGATTTTTCGTACTAAATTTCGTATTTATCCGTTATTTTTGACGGAAGGGTTGCAACAACTAATTTTTTGGCGATAATTATATTTCAAAATAAGAAATGAAATGCTTTCCCTAATGGAAAATAATATAAACATTTCGAAAAAAAAACCCCTGTTAATTCATTGATTTAAAATAAATAATGATTAAAAGAAAAAAAAATCCTTTTAATGCAAAATAATATTATGAAAGGAAAATATTTAACTTTAATGAAAAAAAAAAGAATATTTATAATATTTAAAAAGTAACTCAATGTGAAAGAAAGTTTTGAAGGGACACAATATTTGGCTATTTATTTCTTTCGAGCCAGATTAAAAGAAAACAACATATCAAAAACTTCATTAGGTGTAACATAAGTATTTTTTTCTTTCTTTTTTTTTAAATATTTTTAAATCTAATTTTCCCGTAATGTGTTTTACAGAAGAAACTCGCAGAATTAATTTTTTTTTTTTTTTAAAAAGGCTCTATATGTTGTTTGTTCAATTGGGTGTTTCAATCTACTTTTGTCGCCAATCAATGCGATTCTAAACCAAAAAAAGCACAAGACGGAGCGATGTTCGCAAGAACTATTTTCTCTCTCTCTCTTTTAATGAGTGAGAGCATTTTTAGGAAAACATTTTACATTTAACTTAAATACATATATAGCAGTTAATACCACAAAAATGAATAATATTTAAATTTTAGGATAATTGTTTTTCCACATACATAGATATTGTAAAATAATTTAACTGCAACTTTTAAATTTTTTTGGCACAGATATCTCATACGCACTACGTTGGTGCAATTTGTCTATTACGCCAATACTATATACAGGGTGTATCTAAACTACTGGGCAAAACTTTAAGGGGTGATAGTACACATCATGACAAACAATATTAAATGGAAAACTAAGGGTCCCAAACGTCTTCCAAAGGAGATAGGCGCCATCAAAGTTTAGGGTCCAAAATTTGAAATGATTATAAAAAACGGAAAAATTGGTCGATTCGTTTGCGGTTTTCACGAAAACTATTCTTTATGTCAGTATTGTCTTGAAAATAAATTATAAAGATAAATTTCAAAAAATGCCGATAGAGGGCGCTTTAGACTTTGGAGTAACGAACAACTATTTTTTACCGTTATTTTTTGCATCTCATTAAATTTTTTTAGAGGTTTAGACATAAACTTAAATTTTGAGCTCAAAATCTGTGGTTAAGTAGCGCAAATTGAATTGTGTTTAATGAGAGTGGGTAGGTTCAAATTTCAAATGATTATAAAAATCAGAAAAATTGGTCAATTGATTTGCGGGTTTCCCTACAATTATTCTTTATGTCAGTATTGTCTTGAAAATAAATTATACAGCTAAATTTCAAAAAATGTCGATAGAGGGCACTTTAGACTTTAGAGTAACGTACAGCTATTTTTTACAGTTATTTTTTGCATCTCATTAAGTTTTTTTTTATGCTTAGACATAAACTTAAATTTTGTACTGCAAATCTGAATTATTGAGAGTGATTAAGTAGCGCTAACTGAACTGTGTTCAATGGGGGTGGGGAGGTTCACATTTCAAATTATTATAAAAAACGGAAAAATTGATAGAATCGTTTGCGGTTTTCTCTAAAACCATTCTTTATGTCAGTATTTCCTTGAAAATAAATTTTAAAGATTTATTTAAAAAATATTCCGTTACAGGGCGCCTTAAACTTTAAAGTAACCAACAACTATTGTTAACCGTTATTTTTTTTTTTATCAAAATAAATGTTTTAAAATCTTAGACTTAAATTTTTTGAGCTCAAAATCTGAATCGTTGTGAGTAATTATGTAGCGAAAAATTGAACTGTGTTCGTAGGGTGAGCAGGGTAACATTCCAACACCTGAACCCAGTTCAGTTTGCGCTTCTTAACCCCTTCCAACGATTCAGAATTTGAGCTCAAAATTTAAGTCTAAGCTTTTGCAAGCATTTAATTAGATACAAAAAATAACAGTTAAAAATTGTAGTTGGTTATTCTAAAGTTTAAGGCGCCCTCTAACGGAATTTTTTGAAATTAATCTTTAAAATTTATTTTCAAGAAAATACTAACATAAAGAATGGTTTTAGAGAAAACTGCAAACAAATCGATCAATTTTTCCGTTTTTTATAATAATTTGAAATTTGAACCCTTCCATCCCCATTAAACACAGTTCAGTTAGCGCTACTTAACCACTCTCAACGATTCAGATTTGCAGTACAAAATTTAAGTTTATGTCTAAGCATAAAAAAAAAACTTAATGAGATGCAAAAAATAACTGTAAAAAATAGCTGTACGTTACTCTAAAGTCTAAAGTGCCCTCTATCGACATTTTTTGAAATTTAGCTGTATAATTTATTTTCAAGACAATACTGACATAAAGAATAATTGTAGGGAAACCCGCAAATCAATTGACCAATTTTTCTGATTTTTATAATCATTTGAAATTTGAACCTACCCACTCTCATTAAACACAATTCAATTTGCGCTACGTAACCACAGATTTTGAGCTCAAAATTTAAGTTTATGTCTAAACCTCTAAAAAAATTTAATGAGATGCAAAAAATAACGGTAAAAAATAGTTGTTCGTTACTCCAAAGTCTAAAGCGCCCTCTATCGGCATTTTTTGAAATTTATCTTTATAATTTATTTTCAAGACAATACTGACATAAAGAATAGTTTTCGTGAAAACCGCAAACGAATCGACCAATTTTTCCGTTTTTTTATAATTATTTCAAGTTTTGGACCCTAAACTTTGATGGCGCATATTTCCTTCGGAAGACGTTTCGGACCCTTAGTCTCCCATTTAATATTATTTGTCTTGATGTGTACTATCACACTTTAAAGTTTTGCCCAGTAGTTTAGATACACCCTGTATACATCTGGGTAATTAACTGACGCGAAAGTGTCATTATTTTGCTTGATATGGCAACCCGGATGTTATTGTCTATTTATTAATAAATTGTCTATTTAAATTTTTTTCTTTTTTTTCCAATGATATACACTATTTTAATCTAGGCACATTTGTCATATATGCGCCAAAGTTGCGCGACTGCAATAAAATGGCGATTTTATGCCTCACTTGGTAATCTGGCTGTTGTTTATTTATTAATAAATTTTTATTTTATTTTATTTTATTTTTTAAAGGATATAAATAGTTTTGTTTTATAATTATTAATTAAATTTTTTTAAATTTATTGTTATTTTCTATTTAAAATAACAGAAAATAATTGTAAACTCTATATGTAACTGGTATTTGAAAACAAAATTTTCTCCGAATCGACATCATAAGGAAAAAAAAAAACTCGCCAATGTGGTGCGTAAATGTCATGTATACATTTTTTTCACTATACTACAGTATTTACACATGCTGTATAAATAACGATTATTGTTTTTTCCAAACATGTTTGGCACAGATATTATATACACATTGAGGTATCTGACTATCGCCAAAATGGTGTTATTTTGCCTGATATGGTAACCCAGCAATAGTTGTTTCGGTATTAATAAATTGTTTATTTACTTTCAATTTCGTTTTAGAAATTCTATAAATTGTTTTGTGCTATAGTAACTTTTTTTAGTTATTAATATTTTCGTTTTAAAATAACGAAAATAATTTTTAAAAATGCACATTTCTTCGCTATTCTAAAACGAGGATTTTGCCTCATTGGTATTGGAAGGAAATCTTGCAAATCCGGGTTTGTGCCGGAGGTTTTTGTGAAATAAGATATTTTCAAATGTAAATTGAGTGCTACATGATTAACACGTCGGCCAATTTCGCCAAACTATTCAAATTTACATAAATTAATTTTAAATAACGAAAGAACAATAAACATAAATTAAAAATACAAATTAAAAGTCGAATTAAAAAGCACATATGACGTAAAAAAATACGTGTATTACGTGTAATATCAATTGCTATCATACTTACAATCACCGATTACTGACATTTATTCCTATAATCTGCTATTATTTTTTTTCTCGACAGAATAATCAAGTAGTACCGTACATTGTACAAACTCCAATTAATATTACAAAAATAGAGCTAAATAACTAAATTTAGGTGCAAATGCACATACCCATGTTGTAAGAAAGAGACAAAAATGTCATTTATGCACCACGTTGGGGTGATACATTTCTGGCGCTACTTTAACGGAAACTTCGTTTTCAAATGACAGATACATTTTCTATTTTACTTTTCTATGTATAGAGCATAACATTTTGTATCATTTTAAAATGCAAATGAAAGTAAATAAATAGTTCATTAATAAATTAAAAACAAAGTTGGATCACCATAAGAGGCATAAAATGTTCATTTTGTTTCAATTACGCCAACGTAATGCGTATATGACATCTGTATCAAAAAATGAATTTCACTCATTCAAAAAACATTTACCTTATTTTTCTAAGGAAAACTTTATTTTACTTTATTTATTCTGCTGCATTCCAAAAACGGAACACTGTAATAGATTTGTCAAGAGCAGATATACGTTGCGAAATATAATATAATATTGATAGAGGATGTATTAAGGTTTCCACAAATGTCCATAATCTCAAGTTGAGAGTTTTAGAGTTCAAAAACTATCAAATGAAAATGAATCACTTGAAAATTGTTTAAATTCAATGGTTAATCTCTGCGATCATAATGCTCGCTATTTTAGAAGTATGGTGAATAGACGATATTTAAATTGTTCTTTTCATAATTGACTCATTTATCTATCAAACTCTACAATAAATGGTCAACTGAAATATTTTTTTCTTAAAAGCCCGAATTTTATCGAATGCATAAGCTGATAGAACAAAATATTTTATTATTATTTTAATATATTTTGGCGTCAACGAGCCTTGATTCCATTGTTGTTGTTTTTATTTTTGGCTGGGTTTTGTTTTTTCTAGCTCGCTGAGTTTTGCACTGATGAAGAATCTCGACAGTAGATTCGAAACAGCTGTTTGCTAACTTTTAATGCATTTTTAGTGCATTTATATTCATTGGTTTTCTATCTTTAAATACAATGGCGTTTTATATGATTTTTAGAAATGTGAAAGAGCATTCGAGGTGAAGTTGCTTTAAAAAACACAATCGTATTCAATATTTTGTTTGATTCATGTTTTGTTTTGAAAAATAGACCAGCGCAGCGGACTTAGCCTGCTAGTTCATATATATATATATTTCATTTACCTTTATTTACATAAAAATTCAAACATTATACTGACGGATTATACATGCTTTTAATATTATGATGATAAAGGGTTGCTAGGCAACTATAAAAAGCAAAAGAAGAAATAAAATAAATACATTTGAAATAAATAAATCTCTAAAGCAAATTGTTTTATATTATTAGAACACATTTATAAAAATTATCCAAAAATTACAGTAATAATTTTAAAAATCTGACAAATGCTTGGACAAAAATTTCAAAAGAATTTTAATAATTTCAGCCTCGTATTCTTAAATTTCAGTATTCAATTTGTCATTTAATGCCATTGAGCAAGTGAGTCATTTTCTTTCAACAAATGAAAATCTTAAAATCGTCTGAATTGCCATAGAAAAGCATTATTGTGCAAAATTAAATGTCCTGTATTTTCCAAATAAATGAATCAAATTGAACAAAAAATTATACAGCTAAATCCAAGTATCACAAGAACATACCCACTTAATTTCAAGTTAATCCGTTTTTTTGCGACAGTTATCGCGGAACAGACAAACAGAAACCAAAGCATTTCGTGTCTCCAGAGTAAGCCTTCACTGACGTTTCGGCAATTAAACATCCATTATAAACAGAATTATACAGAATAAAAGGAGTGAACGGAATGTAACGAAATTTAGTATGTAGAGTATACGGAAGATGCGCTCACAGAATTTCGAAAAAAATTAGTTCCAAACTTTTCACCAGAGGATGCATTTCCGGCAAAACTTTAAAGTTAATACAGTAAACGGTTAAAACAGAATACAGAAACAATATGAACATTTACTGACTATTTTCTGATCACTTTGTTATCAAAACTTATTAATTAAAGATATAGAAAAAATAACGGAACATTCTTTGAAAAAAAAGTTCAGTTTTCAGAAACAAAAACACATTAGGATGAAATTGCACAAGAGGGGTATTCGTTAATCGTATTCAGGACAATGTAAGGAAAAATGCTGTATGTGACCATCCTCGTCCACCTGCAAAACTTGAAGTTGATGGACAGCGTGTTAGCAGATCGTAACTGATCAATTGGGATGCTTCGCACATGAAGTGATATGGAGCTCTTTACATCATTCAATGTCGCGAGACCTCCTTTTTTCGATACACCTGATTTTTTTGTGGCTCCATAACTAAGAAGACTTAGACCCAGCGAGCATGCTAGTCATAGATTACGAAAGAAGCAACTAATAACATATTCGACTGTTAAGTATTAGAGCAATGTCGCCTTCACGGACTCATGGATATGCGAGGGCGCACTATCCTTCTTGAAAATGGTCAATGTAAGAACCCGCTTTTGCTGTAGTCGCGGCACAACAAACATTTGGTGTCGATGGCCGGTAACGAAACATGTGGGACCATGTGCAGTTATTTTTTCAAAGAAGAACGGTTCAAACAAGAATGCCGTCGTGAATGCACACCAGATAGACACCTTTGGAGAATGTAGGTGAATTTTAGTGTGCATCTGTGGATTTTCCTAAGCCCACATGCGGCAATTGTGTATATTAACTATCCTAGTCAGGTATAAATGAGCCCATTCACTCCACAAATTATTTCAAAGCTATAAAATATGAATAGTCATTCTGTTGAGCAAACTGACTGCAAATGACAGACTTCGTGGCTTGTCCCTATTTAAGAACTCTTGGGTATGGTTGATATTTTATGGGGTTTTGTGCATACTTTTCGGACGGTGTTGTAAGAATAGCATGTCTGTCGAGAAACTGCTCACACACTTAAGTCCCTAAATCTGATATTTATGACTTTCAGGCAATTACTTTCTTGACGGCATTAACAAGTATCGGTGTGACAGTTTTACGGCTTCTTCGGATCAATTCTTACTCATTACGGTTGAACTCTTAATTCCGCCGTCTTTCAAATCTCTTAATCATACCCGGATACTTTTAGTAGACATGATCCATGCTATAAGTTCTTTACACGGCAAAATTTGCGAAATGTAGTAGAAGCATTCTTCTTGTTTCTCTAAACAACTTCCTCAGTAACGCACGTTCAACTAAAGTCACCGTCATTATTACAGCCAGAAATATTGATGTAATGCATGAAAACATCTGCAAACATTTTATTACTTAACCTGTTTTGCATACAGCTTCCTCTTCTCCACAAGCATGCAAATCTCGACATTTCATTCCTAGAAGTGACAGCTTTTCATGGTTTACATTTTATTACTCATAATCCATGTTCTGGATTGTTAATATTGCTTCTTTATTCCGTTTTGGTTGTTTATCACATTAAATTTAATGTTTTTTTTTCTGGAAAAGGCGCCCTCTAGTAGACATTTGAAAACTAATTATTTTTTATTAATTCCGTAAGCTCATTTCGTGTGTTGTCTATAAAGGAAATTTAATTGCATTTCGTTAACCCGTTTGCGTTATCAGATGCTTTTTATTGGGTAATTTTAATTACAACTCCCTATATACTGAAAATAATGTAAAGGTGGTATCTCTCCCTCTGCAACTAAAAAACCATATAAAAACTCTAATATTATTTCAAAGAAATGGTCTTGCCCTGAAAAAGTTCAATGGAATTTTAATTAAGCAAAAATATACCAAAATTATGATTTTGTTATTGTGTAAAAAATTTATTAATGTATAGAAAATATCAGTATTGGGATATGTTATACAGTAACCCTGTTTTCACAGTCTGAAAAGATCAGCAATGGAAATCTTATGTAATATGTGGCATGTCATAATTTTCAATTGATATAAATATCAAAACAAATTTTTTTCAGTCTACATACAAATCTTAAAAGTGTTTCATACAATTAAGTAATAATCCCTTATCTGATCTTTTAATCGTTTCAGAGAAATATGGTCATTTCAGAGAAATATGGTCATATATCTATTATTGTTAAATAGCTGCCAGGATACATATAAATACATGACATACATATAATAAATGCAATGTCCTCATAATAATAATAATAATAATAATAATAATAATAATAATAATAATAATAATAACATTTCAAAGAATATTTCTTTTCATAGGGCTAGCTAAAATGACCATGCCATATAAAGTAAGCATATTAGTAAAAATAACATGAAATAACACAAATACAAATTTATAGCATTCAATTAATTTTATAAGTATATTAGTACAGTAAATAAGACAAGCAATAAGACAAAGAAATCAATAGCATAAATTTTGAATGGCGTAATTTCACAAGTAAAATAGTAAGATATGTTGTGTTTTGAGCATCCATATTTCATTTCTTTCCAAAACACAATCGACATTGACAAAGACGCTATACATTTACATTCTTTAAAATATTTATTTAGAAGAGCACGATTTCTTCAGAAATTTTTGTATCAAACGAATAAATACACGAATAAATTTTTTTACATCTTACCATTATCAGTATCTTACAGTTTTCGGTAGAAGTATACAAATACACGCGTAAAACATAAACATGTGTAGTTACAATAAAATAAAATTTTGCTACACTACGCATTTCTGATATTAAGACAAATATACTGATTTATCGAAATAGTTTCCCAACAAAAGATGTAAAAAGAAATAATATTTTGAAATAGGAATCGATAAGCAAATAACATACTGCTTAGGCAAACATATTGTAGGCGAAAATATTTTCAATGGGACTATATATCATACAAACATGCAGCTTAAAAATAAACTGCCAGTAATTCACGTAGGGTTAATATGAACTTGCGCTTTTAGTGAATTTTGAAACTTTATTTTAAATTCAGTTAAATGTAATAGAATATTGTTTTTAACCCGTATGAAATTTTATTTAAAAGTAAACATTGACCATTCCCCTCCTCAAAGGAAAAGACAAAAATGTAAACAAGGTTACTCATAAAATTTACTGCCTCCTAATTATTGTATTTATTTAATTTTTTTGGCAGGCAAAATGCCTTAGCAGTTTAATTCTGTAAATATGAGCAAGATCAGAAAGATTAGTCAAATTAATAGAATTACGAACTAAACAGTAAATATTCGAAAATTTTTTTAACTGAATCTTGTCATTAAACAAATCATAAGATCCCTTACTTTAACAATCAAGTAGATTTAAAATTTTGCCACCATATTATATCATTTTCTAACGTAGTTTTCTTGTCTAATTATGATATAAATTACTGATAATTTTCTGGATTTTGTTCCATACACAATTCTCCCCTCTGCTACACACTTTTAAGGTTTGCTAGAAATCCAAGTTTACAATTTAAATGTAACAGATTATAGCCTTCTAAGAATTTGTATTACTTATTTACAAGAAAAGAAGAAGCTTCATTTATGTAAATATAAATTCTCGGGGAGACAATCTTCTTTTATTTTTTTTTATTAGTTCATAGACTTTTATTACTTCATTTTATTACTTCAAATAACACTGGGCTTTTTACATAATAGTAGTTGCACACACCACCAAAACAAGTCCTGAACTCACTGCTCACAGTCATCTTTCGAATTTCGAACATAACTTCGAATAGAACGTTTTTAACAGAACTAGTGTTGCCAGATTTTTTTAAACGGAAAATACTACCAGCTACATTTTTAATTCAGCAGAGCTTTTGTGCCATTTTCGTGCCATTTTCAATATTGTACCGACCAAAAGTATATGAAGTTATGCTTCAAATTGAACCAAATTTTTTGTGTAAGTGTATGACTATGGCTAGTTGGTCCTCCCTTAATTTGAAAAAAATCCGCCGGAAGGGGGCGCTGCAATCGCGATGTTTGTGCCATTTTCAATATTGTACCGACCAAAAGTATATGAAGTTATGCATCGAATTGAACCAAATTTTCTGTGTAAGTGGGTGGTTATAGCTACTTAGTACTCCCTAAATTTGAAAAAAATCTGCTGGAAGAAGGTGCTGCAATAGAGAATTTTATGCCATTTTCAGTATTGCTCTACCTAAAAGTGTATGAAGTTAGTTCTAGAACTGAACTAAATTTTTTGTATATGATTATTTTTTGGTAAAGCAAGTAGGATCTCCCTGAATTTGAAAAAAAATCTGCCTATCATTCTATTGTCTACTGGCTCGTGCAGAGACGGAAATTCGTTTTTACTTATATTAATTGACTGAAGCAGAAATTTAAGATGAAAATCAAAGTTGGCATGATATTGAATTAAAATTATTAAAGCATTAAAATGAGTAACTATTTTCAAAAAAACTTAAAATGTACGTATGAGATAGAAGAAAGTTTTGGGGTTGGCACATCCAACTAGTTTAATTTAACAAGTAAGTTATCAAAATAAACTATCCACTGCTAGTATATTTTTAAATGATATAATAAATTATTAATCCTCACGTTGTTGCTTTAGACTAACATATAATATAATTTTGTTATTTGGGGATCTTAATGCATAAATTTTGCATATAGCAATTTTAAACCTATTTACAAACTAAAGATGGCGCCGCTGCACGTTTATACTTTCTATTTTATAATAAAATTGATCCATTAAACTACTTTGTTTGAATCTTGTTAAACTATTCTTATTAATAAAGTATTTTCTTATCAAGGTTTTAAAATACATTTTTTATTCTACTTTTGTTGATTAAGATCTAACTGTAATTATATCTTGTTATTTTACAATTCATACTTTTAAAAAAACTATTTACTCTCGATCATGATCATAGATCGCACAATGTCTAGTTTATTTGTATTTAATCGACCTTATTGTAAACTTTCATCGATATAAATTTAAAACTTTTTATTACTATAAAATAATTACATTATTTCTATTAATTTCATAATATTATTGTTTAATATTAATTTGTAATTTAATATTTTTAATAATAGTTATTTTAATTATATGGAATTAATTATATCTATTTGGCTCCTGATATAATTTTCTTTGTTAACTGTCATCATTTAACTGTTGGCAAGATGAGATTGCAAATTTGAATTTATGTATATTTTTTTCTCTCTCACGTGGTGGTCATCCTAAGTATTTATTTTTGTTTAATAGTTGTATGTTTTGAAAACATGGGAAATGTTCCGACGTTGTGACCACGTATACGATTTTTACTTTCTTCTATCTTCAATAGAAGAAAGTATTGTAATCGAAATTTTTTTCGACTTCCGGTTTTCGACGGATTTACGAGTGTTAGGGGTCAGAGTTTCCAAAAGACATGTTTTTACAAAATGTCTGTCTGTCCGTCTGTCTGTGTGTGTGTCTGTGTCTGTGTCTGTGTGTATGTCGCCATTCTACCGTCAAAAAGTGTATGAAGTTATGCATAGAATTCAACCAAATTTTTTGTAAATGTTTTTGGCTGTGGCAAGCAGGTCCTACTTCGGTTTTGAAATATTCCGCCGGAAGGGGGTGCTGCAATCGCGATATTTGTGCCATTTTCAATATTGTACCGACCAAAAGTATATGAAGTTATGCATCGTATTGAACCAATTTTTTTGTGTAAGTGGATGGTTATGGCTAATTGGTCCTCCCTGAATTTGAAAAAAGTCCGCAGAATGGGGCGCTGCAATAGTGAATTTTATGCTATTTTCAATGTTGCACCACATAAAAGTGTATGAAGTTAGTTCTAGAACTGAACTAAATTTTTTGTATATGATTATTTTTTGGTAAGGCAAGTAGGATCTCCCTGAATTTGAAAAAAAAATCTGCCTATCATTCTATTGTCTGTCGGTTCGTGCAGAGATGGTAATTCGTTTTTACTTTTTTTAATTGACTGAAGCAGAAATTTAAGATGAAAATCAAAGTTGATATGATATTGAATTAAAATTATTAAAGCATTAAAATGAGTAACTATTTTTTTTTAATATTAAAATGTACGTATGAGATAGAAGAAAGTTTTGGTTTGGGATTGGCACATCCAACTAGTTTTAATTGGTAAGGAAACCGTTTGGCATATAAAGAAGCAATGAATCATTATCGTTATCCATATAAACGTATTTTCCGAAAGTGGTTTTTATATTTATTTAATTTAAGAGGTATTTTTAATAAACAGAGCTAACTATATAATTAATTTCTAAACATTTCCATACAAATCTTGTTTTAGGTATATGAAAAAAAAGTTTAGCGACTTACTCTATTGCTAACGTCTGTGTCATTGAATATATGACGAAACGAGCACACATTGTAAATCGAATTAGAGTCAAACCTTGTTATTCCGATACTCTTACGACCAGAAAAATGTGTCGTCATAATCACAATGTCGTGGTAAACGGAGTTGGAAAAAAGTATGTTCATAAAAACTGTATGTTTTATTATTTTAAGAGAATTTTAAAGTCTAATCTCTTCTTGCCTTTTTGAGCTATAAAATAATACACAGTCCAGTCACATTAATGTGACCACCTGTCAAAAGCCAGAATATCCACCTCTCGCAGAGCGGACTGCTGCGAGACGTGTAGGAAGAGAGTCAATAAGGTTCCTAAAGGTGTTCACTGGGATATTGAGCCATGCCGACTCTAATGCCGTGGAAAGCTGCGCTAGATTAGGGGGTTGAGGATCCATGGCGCGAACAACCCGATCGAGATGGCCCCACAGATTCTCGATTGGGTTTAAGTCAGGTGAGTTTGCTGGCCAGGGAAGGACGGTAAACTAATCCTGGTGCTCTTCGAACCACGCACGTACACTGGCAGCTGTATGGCACTTCGCATTGTCCTGCTGGTAGATGCCATCATCCTGAGGAAAAACAATGCGCATGTAGGGGTGAACATGGTCCGCAAGGACAGATGCGTACTTGTATTGATCCATCGTGCCTTCCACAATGATGAGTGAACCCAGAGAATGCCAGGAAAACATTCCCCAGACCATAATGCTCCTCCCTCCAGCTTGGACCGTTCCGGCAATAGTTGCAGGATGTTTGCTTTCAGAGGTTTCACGCCTTATACGCCAACGTCCATCTGTCCGATGGAGCATAAAGCGCGATTCATCGGAAAACGCTATCTGTCGCCACTCAGTGGATGTCCAGCTGCGGTACTGGTGCGCAAATTCCAGCCTTCGTCGTCGGTGAACAGCAGTCAGCATAGGTGCACGAACCAGGCATCTGCTTCGGAGGCCCAGATGCAGCAATGTTCGCTGAATAGTAGTTTGGGAGACACTTTTGGTAGCCCCTTGGTTCATTTGAGTGGTCAGTTGCTCAACGGTAGCCCGTCTATCTGCCCGAACGCATCTCTGCAACCGTCGTTCGACTCTGTCATCTATGGCCCGTGGTGCACCACATTAGCCACGTCGCTGATTTTGGACAGTCCCATTTTGCCATGAACGGTACATTTTTACCACAACAGCACGCGAACAGTTCACAAACTCAGCTGTTTCGGAAATGCTTCCACCCTTGGCCCGAAAGCCAATGATCATGCCCTTTTGGAAGTCTGATAAATCGCTTCGTTTCTGCATTACGCCAACGATTGAAATGTTTTCCGAAGCCCTCACACACCCTTTATATACCCTCAACTGCATTGTGCTGCCACCTGCCTCCTGTGATTGGTTATTTAACGTCGACGTAGAAAGTACGTGGTGGTCACATTAATGTGACTGGACTGTGTATTATCAAACAAAACAAACACAAAAATAAAATTTAAAAGAATGAAAATTAGATTTCTGATAATTTAATCTTTTATTACGAAATAAAATGTTAATGTTTTAAGGTTTATTTGTCCCTAGATGTGCTTCATAAATTTTTTTATTGGATACATTGAAATGTTTTCGAAATCCGTTGCTACAGAAATGATGTTCTATAATTTCCGATTGCTTCAATGTAATGCGTTTCTTCGGTTTTACTCAAAGGCCTCTTTATTCTAATTCCATATTACTTTTTTCCTTTTGTGTCTGAAGAAATGTCTGTCTTTTTTTCATTTCCCTGTTTACGATTTTGGAAATCCTTGCATCTGCTAATTTGGCGGCATCTTTATCAAAATTGATACACATATGATCATGACTAGCTATGTCTATTTCGTGATCCGACATCTCATTAAATAATATTGGAAGAGGGATGTCTTCTTCTTACCTTCTATACACTGCGGATGTGTTGAACTTGGGTTATTTTCTATAAAACTAGTATGGAAACAATTACAAATTTTCTTAGATCATCAGCCCAACTTTTATGAAAGTATTTTAGAGCATCTAGATAAAACGGTTTTATGTCATCAATGATATTTATGGAGTCTTAATTCAGTAGCTTACGGCAATTCCTCTTTCAAACGATTCCTTGATTGAATGGCTACAAAATTGCAGCTTTATTCGGCGGTAAATAAATGCGTTGAATCGAGTATAGGCCAGGAATTTTTCAGCGTGTGTTGTACTATACCTTTTACTATGAAAGCAACTTTTTAGGCGTTTTTTTTGGTTATTTTTTAAGTACACTGAGAAAGACTTCACATTTCAAAAATAGCGCATTTTTTTGCTTTTCCCGATAAATGGCTTAAGCTTTTATTTGAATCTGACATGTTTACTGCTAATGAAACATTTACCCTTTCCTTACTCTTTTTACCTTTTGAGCAAATATCAGACTGAAAAAGCAATATCTTAAAAAAAAAAGAAACCCGTTTCATCTGAATTAATAAAAACATCATCTGATGTGTAACATTCTTATACGAGGGGATCCAAGAATAAGTTTGACTGTCGACTGTGGTCAGAGTTGAATAAGAAAGTAAAGAATTCGAATGAGACATTAAAGATAAGACATATCTTTAGTTGTCAACTTAAGTACCAAATACGTTGAGACATTTCTCATACCGTTTAATAAGCCGCAAAAAACCCTCCAGGAAAATATCTGGGCTTTGCATACGGAGAAGTCGTTAAACACTTCTTCCGTATGCAAAGCCCTGAGATTTCCTAGAGGGCCGCTTTTTGAAGTTTATTAAGCGGTTTGACAAATGTCTCAATGTATTTGGTACTTATGTAAAAAAATAAAGATATGTCTTGTCATTAATATCTCATGCTATTTTTTTACTTTTATATACGACTCTGATCATTGTTGATAGGGCAAACTTATTTTAGGATTACCCCTAGTATATCTTTCAACGAAGACACTTTCCAATTCTTTACATGAATGTGGCTTACTGCCTCTGTTTTGCCGCACATTTTCTTGAAAAAAAAATCTGAGCCTTGATTTTTTGACCCACTAGCTACTTGCTGAGAATTCCGAAACCTCTTTTCTCTCGATTTTTCTTTTAAAAGTATACCCGAAACCTGCACATTTTGATATTGTGTGAGATCACACATAGGTGAACCATTCTTGAGGAACTGATTCTTAAACATCTTCGCAGTTTGATTTTCGCATTTTCTTCCATTTAATTCTATCTTGAACATGTAAAGAATTTTTGAACCTTCGGTTTTAACAAAATATAGTCACAAATTTCATTCTAGAAGGTTTTTTTGATTTAGAAAACGTTTATCTTCGGTAATGCAGACTTTTCGTAATCCTTTACTATTTTTAATTTTTTTCCAACGTCTATGAAAAGAGTTTAGTTGCCATTTTGGTGTAAACAGCTCTAAACACTACAAAAAAAAAATGTGAAAATTAAATGTTTTAAAGTTCAAATGCTCAACTGCATATGAGCCACAAGTACAAGCCCATTGACATCAGTTCTTTTTCTTTTATCTCGTACATTCTTTAAATTAATACACATTGTACTCTCATTGTGAAATATAGTGGGTGAGTAATTTTGGTATGGGATAAAGAGAGATCGCAAAAAGAGGGTAACACATTTTTCTCTCACTAACATAAGTGAGTAATTCATAGCGTGTGGATTTCTTATTCAGATAAGGGATTGCAATAAAGTTTCTTCTTTATCTTAATGGGTATTTTAAACACTTTTGTGAAAAGTTTGACTAAGACATTTCTTACCACTTAATTTCCGTGCCTGTAAGATTGATTACAAAAAATGTAAAAATTTCCTTAATTGTTGGGATATTCAGAGCTAAAAATTATTTAATAAATAGCAGACGAAAAATATTTAGGATAAGTATAAAAAATATGAAAGGTGGAATTTTTGGAATAAGATAACTTATAAAAGATGTTGGTCCTTCGTATACATTATATGTGAGTATAAGAGAAATGCGTGCTCGTCATAAGTCCTGGTTGTCAGAAAGTTATTTCTAAAGAAACTCAAATCTCAAAATTAGGCTAAGCTAATAAACTGCATGCAAATTAATTTCAAGTACCGGGGTTGTTTGATCATAAGCATTGACTACACATACAGCCACCTGAACAACTTTCCATATATGTGATAATATAAAAATGAAAATTTTCAGTACAACATTTAAGTAATGGAAAGTTGCTACTAAAGGGGATGGGACATACATATGATGGCAGATTTACGGTAATATACAAGAAGCATGTCCGAACAAAATCTATTCAAGAACGTACCGCAAAAGAAAATTTTTCAAATTTAGTTTACTTTTATTATTTCGAAGAAAAAGTTTTACTTGAGTGATTATAATGTTACGGTGATCTTACTATGTTTTATAATTGCACTTAAGTTATTCAAGAAAGTAAAATTAAATGATGTTTTTTAGCATTCTGCATTCTATTATATGAATCACACAGTTAATAAAGAATATAGCTAAAGAGATCGTTACAGAAGGTTAGAACTGATGAGAAATAATTAACCTTACATTTGGAATCAGCGTCAAAAATATGAATAAGCTCTGCTCAAAAATATTTGGAGCCAAAATGCGTGTTAAATTGTGCTATCAGCTACGTTCAGAATTCCAAATAATAACAGTATATTAAAATAACATAACAAAATTACAGAATTCTCATAGGTATGTTATCAGGGTACAGACAGATCAGATAGTATTTAGCAAAAATCCCAGTATTTTCTTATAATAAAACTCATCTTGTTCAATCGCGAGAATAACTGAGGCGAGTTTTCCAAAAAAGAATTTATTAGCATTAGCTAGCATTTCAACATTGAAAATTTATCTGTTACCACCCCCTTTACTACTATTTAATTGTAATGAATGCTATTTAATTGTAATGTCTGTTATTTACGCATAATAACAGCAAGTGTTTTAAATAATTTACAGTGAAATCAAAAGAAAAACATGCTAATAAATACTAAACATTTTAATAAAAATTTTAATTTTACTTAAGAAAGGTGTTATAATAAAAATAAAAGACGTTGACATGTTTCGGAACAGTCAAATAAGTTCCATAATCATAATATAGATTTATTTTATGATTATGGAACTTATTTGACGGTTCCAAAACATGTCAATGTCTTTTATTTTTATTATAACACCTTTCTTAAGTAAAATTAAAATTTTTATTAAACTGTTTATATAAAAGGTGAAGGTTTTAAAATCTGGATTTTAAAAAAATCAATTGGATTTAAGTAACTTTTTATCATAATAAACATTGTCAGTAAAATTTTAGTAATTAAAAACGACTTTTTATTCATAAATTCTATAATGTAAATTTGAAATGAGTTTAACTTGAAACATTATTTCCCATTAATGAAACTTATACTTTCAAACTTATCTGGTATACATATGTATATGGAGTTCAATTTTCGCAGAACGTGAGTGAGAAAAATTCGACTTTCATAATAAATTGATGAGTTATATATCTTTTGAACTTTGATTTTACGCTTAATACGTTGAAATGTCGATTATATGATATTATTCTCTCATTCACCTGTAGTTATTATCCTCAAGTGGGAAATAAAAGGAAAGCAGCATCAATTTCATTCATATGCTTTATTTTAAATTCAGACATATGAATGATAATCTGCTGCCTAAATTCGCCGATTGGGTATTCCTCAAAATGAAGATTAATTCACAAAATATTTCAGGTAAAATAATTGAAATATTGATTTTTAACAAGGTCTTGTGATCACTAGTAGATAATTAACTATTCCACGTTCTTTTTCTATATCATTAATGTATTGAAGTTTAAAATCGAAGACAGAGCAATATTATTTTTAAAAAGAATTCGCCTTGAATAGAAAAAAATTAACTTATGCCAATTTTACTGACAACAGTGAAGATTTTTGGGGTATTTTATTATTATTTTTTTAAATCTTAAAGGTAAGATGTTTAATATTAAAGTGAAAATATTTTCAACTAACATGCGTAATAAATCACAGGAAAGGTAATTATAGGCAACGCTTTCGATTTTCCGACATTCATTTATACAAACCCACCTGATTAACAGAGTATCTTCATATTTTTTATTATAAGAGATATTTTGACTATATTTTTAAAATATTTGTCATACATAATCAATTATACAATCTTTAAAGCTGGTAAAAATGACTGATAAATGATTAATACGCATTTATTGTTATTGCAAAACATTGTGAACATTTGTAATAACACAGAATTTCGTTAAAATAATCATTTATACAGATCACTAAATTTCTAAAATCCTGAGGAACTTTCATAAGCAAACAATCTTTTATATTCTAATTCACCATGGATAAAAATTAGTTTGAGAACCAAGAATATGCGAGTATAACGAAAATACATATATCACGCAGGATCGAAAATCTTACTATAAATCAATTGACAAATAAAGAAAAACAAACATTTATTAATGATTTTTTTCGTGAAATAGCTTAGTATGAAAATCTTAATTTTTTTGGTTATGGCAAAAAATTGAACGCAATCGTAGAATTGTTTTTTAAATTTTATTCATTTTCTTTATAACAACCCCTTTATGATTAGCCATTTATTTTATTTTGTGATAACAGGAAGCAGCCACTCCAAGTATAGCAATTTTAATGATAAGTTAATTTTCATACTTTTATTCTAAGAACATTCCTTACTAACTCTTCTCCAAATGCATCGCATAAAAACGAGACAGATGTCAATCGAATACTGATAATGTCAGTTGAGTAATTTTATCCTTAAACTTCGCTTAGCTGATATTTTGCATCAAGGATGTCCGCGGAGTCATTTGTAGGGTTTTTGATGACTTTCGAATGCTTCCTGTTGCAAACTTTTTAGAAATATCAAATCCAGTCTAAAAAGTGCTTGGAAATTTTAAATCATTCATATTTGGCTGTTTTTCATATTGTATGTAGTGTCAAAGTTTCTGGCTATTTATCCTACTAAAGTTTTGAGATGATACCCTTTTAGGAAAATATGTTCTAAATTTACTATATTTATAAATTTCTGTAAATGTTACATGGACATGACTATCCCTGTGAGATGTATATGTATTGCATGAGAACCTGCGTGTGCATTCCAAGTGTTAATTATTACTAACGTTATTTAGAACTAAAAATCTATTAAAAAACTGTTTTGTTTCGAATTTTTACATAATTTTATTTGTAGGCAGCCTTAAGATTTTTACCCTTATCCTAGAAAAGTTAATGAGATAGGCTCTTCTTACGGAAATGGATTTTTTTAATTTACTATGATTTATATTATTCTTGCAATGTATTTTTATATGGGTATGACAAATTCTATGAGGTAATGCATTGCATATGACGTATGTGCGCGTTCGCGAACCATATGCTTTCTAATTTTTTTCTAATTTTTCTTGTTAACTATTTGCACCTTTTTCCATTGTAGGCAGCATGTTTTGGTCTCGTATTCTACAAAAGTTCATTTTAAGACGTATCTCGTATGAAAATGTAATTCTACAGTTACCATGTGTTACATTTCCGCTTCAGTTTATTTTTACATGGACATAGTTATTGCTGTGAGATGTACATATGTGCATCGTACACTGTCAGAAAAATTCATCAATATGCACTAAATTATTCTTATTTTTTCACAAATAATTTCCGTGCTTCCAGAAAATATATTTGATCCATGAATTCATTCCGAATGTCTAAAAAAGAGGAAGAGATTCTGTTTATTCTTAGCACGCATGCGTGATGGGTCTATTAGTAATAAATTCAAATTTATTCTTGAAACGAAAAAAAAAATCAACAGATTAAGATTTCCAATTTAGTTTAAAAAGATAAAAATGTCTTCGAATTTAAAAATAAATAAAAATTAATTTCTTCATTCATTCAAAAATACTCGCTATTTATTATTTAAAGTTGAATAAAGTTAAATTTGCAAAGTTATATATAAATACATATTCTCATTTAAAATATACTTTAAGCGAACACATTTAAAAGATATTTTAATTAAAAAATTAAATGCAAAAAATCGATATTATTACAAAATAATCTTATCAAATAGAAATAGAGTACTCATATATTACCTCTAGCAATCTACGTAAATATATTTAAAATTCACATTAAAACTATCATATAAAAACTCCAGCTACAATCTGATTAAAGACGAAATCTTCTTAAATTAACTTCAAAATTAAAAGCTGTTTAACGAAATAGATCAAACCACACCCATATGAAACGAACACATTTACTTCAAAGCATTTTCTTGTTGTACAACGGTAGCTCCGTGCTAGCGCTTTCACCTTCCAACGCTGGGGTTGGTGGTTTAATCGCCACTTCCAACAATTTTATCTTTTCCAAACCTTTTTCAATTGACGGATATTTTACCTCTTTTAGCGGGAGAAATAATTGGATATCCGTCAATTTACAAAAAATTACTGGCAGCGGTGCTGCCAGTAATTTTCTATGAACAGAAGGAAGATTTTGTTAGTGTAGAAGACGAGTATGTGCATTTAACGCTATCGATTTAAGATAATTTTGTATGTTTCCAGTCATGTGAATAAAGCCACCTTTCATTGTTTATCAACAGAAAGTACATCCCTGATAACTGAAAAAATGGACAAGTCTGTTCTACATGTAGAATCTCTTATTCTTTTAATTACTTTTTCAATTAATTTTCAGCTGTAGAATTGCACTCGAAATTATTGAATATTTATTACGTGATTTATCACATTGCTAACTAAGCGCAGACCCAACGGATTGAAAAATGTCGAAATTGGAATCAAAACCGGAGCCTTCGGTAGAGCACTTGGAGCGCTATTCTAAGGGTTTTGGTTCCGATTCCTGGCATATATGTTTTTCACTCTGTTGATTGAAAGCTTAGTTAGCAATCAGATAAATTGTCTTATAAGTATTCAATATACACTCACTTCCAAAAGTTAAGCACGAAGGTGGAAATGCAAAAAAAAACAACAAATACTGCTTTGATTGACACAAAATTTGGCAGGAAAATAGCATATATATTTATGCATAAAACAAAATCAATAATTATGTACAGAAATAAAAATAATATTGAATTTTTATAAGTTATCAGATAATTACATACTGGAGACTTATTCAGAATTATGTATAAAGTGAAAATAAACAGCATAAAATGTAAAAAAAGACATTCATAGGGTATGTGATCCCCCGTCATCAGTATACAAAGTATACACCTCGTGATTATGCTTTGAAATAGGTGGTCAACCAACGCAGAGTTAAGCTGTCGCCATTCTTCATTTTTCCAGCTCAATAACAGTGGCTGGAGGTGGGAGACGTAAATATACAGCATGGCCGAGAGCATCTCAAAGATTTTCAGTGGGATTAAGGTCGAGCGAATGTGTTGGTCACGCCATACGCGGAATTCCTTCACTCTCCAGGTAGTCATCGACGATGCCAGCTCTATAAGGACGTGTGTTATCGTCCACTAAAACAAAAGTAAGATCAACTGCTGCAGTGTACAATCTCACAATGTGTTCTAGAACTTTACCTCGATACCTGACAGCCGTCACAGAACCCAATTTAAAGATGTGCAGGTCGGTGCGGCATCCTAATGAAATCCCTGCCCACACCATAATGCTTCCGCCTCGGAATGCATGAAGTTCGGGGATGTTTTGGGGCTGATTGCGTGTTCCTTGTTCAAGCCATAGCCTTATATGTTTGTCATCTGGTTGCAGAACAAATCTTGACTCATTAGTAAACATGACATTGCTCCAGTCAGACACAGTCCAATTGACATGGTCCCAGCACAACTTTAATTGTGTCCTTCTTGATTGCACGGATAGAAGAACACAAACTCGAGGTACCCGGGCGTACAGTCCACTCATATGTTGTCTTCGGAGTACAGTAGCTGCAGATATCGCCTTACCAATAGACGCTGTAACCATAGATGTCACACGTGTGGAGGTCGCTGTGGGATTCTGCTTGGCTACAGTAGCAATATATCGATCTACCGCGGGGTTTGTAACCCTTGGCCGACCGACTACGGACCTTTGGAGAACTGTCTGTGTGGTTTGGAATTGTTTCCATAAATGTGGAATTACAAAATGATGAACGCCGAATAAAAGAGCAATCTCCGTGATGACTGTCCTGCTTCAATGCGCCCCACAGCACCGCCACACTCTCAGAATCTTCCATTCGTCTTCTAGAAATCATTGAAACACGTATGTCTTCAAAACAAACTGTACAAAAGTTTTAAACACTTTCTATCAACGCTTACAATCAAATTCTGTAACCCTTCATAAACCTAGCTTCTTATAAGACTGCCCTTTTTGCATATATCATGACATGAAAGCGCGATTAGCTGTTACCTAATATATTTGCTTACTTCCATCTACCTCTGCACCATCTACCAACTTCTTCAATACTGATTCGCTTCAGGAAATTAGCATTTTCCTCTCCGTGCTTAAGTGTTGGATGTGAGTGTACGAAGTGAGTGAAACTTGGACATTTTCGATACTCACACCTATTTTTGACATTATATTTGAACTTGCTACTGACATTTATATCTTGATAAATCATTAAACCATTAAATTAAAACCATTTAAAACCAATTTAAAACCATTAATTAAACCAGTAATTTCAAATCATGCATATGTAAACTTTAAATTTCTAATTTTAAGTAGGTTTTTAAGCATAAATAAAACTACTTGCTGACTGATTTGTAATTTTGTATTCTTGTATTTGAAGCAATCAAAGAAATCAATTTCTATGTTTTTATCAATTTCTATTTTTTTTAAATGAAGAAATCAATTTCTATTTTTTTAAAAATCATAGGTTACTATTAATACATTTTCGAAAAATAATTAAAAAATATAAATAATTTAAAAATTACTTTTTCAAAAAAAAAAAAAAACATATATATATACATATATATATATATATTGTAACCTAAATATTGAAACTACCTTAGTACATGATCTACTTTCCCTTTCCATGTGTTAGAATTGTACAATTTTTGGTACGGGCCAATTTCTATCTTGATTTTATTTTGTAATTTTTCTAATATTATTTCAGAATTAACAGAATGAGTAGTTTTATTTCTAGACAAATAATTTTCTATTAGTATATCTGGAAATTGGTATGCAGTGCAGTTTTCTTTACATAAATCCTTTTCCAAAACAATTGAAAATCTCATGTGAGAAATAAAAGCAAAAATTCCCCAAAGTTTTCTACTTCATTCACAAATATGACTCGCAAATGCCATTGCTAAAATTGGATGATTAGGGATTCGATAAAATAAAGATTAATTTACGAGAAATTGCATATGAAATAGTTTCATTTTTCTAAGCATCATTTAACTGGATCACTTTGTTATTTTTGAACTTGGGACGTTCTTTGGGATATCACGGAAATCTGAATGTGAAGATCTGAGAATAATTTTGTTGTGAAGAAAATGAATGCAACCAACTGAGAATTCTTCAGAAAACTTTCAAAGTTTTGCACCAGTGCTTTTATGATAGCTTGAGAAAATATTTAGTAGAGAAGTATTTTAACGGTAAAAAGGCTTGGAAAATGGTACATGTAATACAAAGTAAAAGGAAAGGAGAAATGAATTAACAGATTAAAAATTTGTGTTCGTCAAGATTTAAAATGACAAAAAAAAGTTATGAAATTACAAGTATAATTGTTGACATTATTTTACTTTTTTCTTAACGACTACTAAAGCAATTTTTATTTTTGTATTAATAGCCTTGGCATTAGAAAAAATGTAAATTGATTGCTTGTAAAAAAGTCTGAAATTATAAATACAATAATAATGCAATTTTTGGAAAAAATCTAATTGCATCTAAAGATATTGGATAACTTTTTTTTATCGAGGACTACTATGGATAAAATTTTATGTTTCTCTAAATAGCTTTGGGATTAGCAAAAGTGTAAATTGATTGTTTGGCAAAATAGTTGAAATTCTAAGAATAATAATTATACAAATTTAGAGGGAAAAAACCGCATTTAAAGTCAAGGAGTACTTTTCTTTCGTAAGAACCACTAAAACTATTTCAATGCATGAAAAAAAGAAACAGTTTTTAGCAATAGCTGAACTATAAATTCATCATTCGTTAAAAAATAAAATGAAAAATGTAATAGCTATGTTAATTCTAAAAAGAAAGCCAAAATTTTTTCTTGTCTTATAAGTCACGTAATTACTGCTTTCCAATTTCATTTTAAACCAACTATTAATTTGTGATTTCTCTATGACAAATTTATTAAAACTGATCTTTTCAGCAGTTACCATGTAAAAAGCACATGTAAATGATGTCTTATGATTTACATGGGATTTCTCAACTAATGCCTTTTAAAGCTTATCAAACATAAAGTAACTCAGATAATTATGTAATGCGCTTTATGGATCAAAAAGATATTAAATTTGGACGAAAAACTTCAAATTATGAGCTAAATAATTAATTAAGGAATTGTTTGTCGTCGATCAAGAGATCTGTATACTATGTGAAATGTGACATCCAGATACAGTCATTCTGAGTAAATTTTGTATGTGACAAAATCTATAAAATAAATAAAAATATGTAAAAATAGCCATTATATAGCAAGAATTTGAAATTTGCTGGTGCACACTGATTTATAAAGACAGAGTTATTTCTTCTTTGTAAAGTTTTATTTCCTGAATAATAATATCACCGCTACAGCGATTAGAGAATTCTGCATCAACAAATTTACACAGAATATCTTTCGTTATAATTTTAGAAATAAATTTTCAGCGCACGACTCCACATTTTTTATGTTTAAATTACTCGATATTATCAAAAATACTAATGTTTTATATATCTCTATGATTTGAGGAAGTTTAATTGCTATAATCCTTTATTTTATTATTATTGTTTTCCTTTTGGAGAATCGCATTACATTTTAGAATAAAACTATCGTTAGATATAAGTAAATTTATATGAATAATTCTATTTTCAATTCTATATCACTAATTGAAAATACATGAAATAGTGCATTAATAAGCTGCAAATGTAATCTACAGCAAATTTTTCACATATTCAACATTCTGCTTGTTTTAGGATTGCTTGAGTTTATAATATTTGCGTAAGAATAAGAAAGGCGACAATAATAAAGACGGAATTTAGTTTATGAGAAATTCTTTTGATAACATGCCAAGAAAAAAAAGAAGAAAATGCCAAATTTTAAATCGCGAAATGCTTGAAAAGTTGTAAGACATCACCCCCTGACAAAATGGAGCTAATATGAGACACACAAAAACGTATCAAATTTTATTGTAATATAAACGAATATGTGATCACTTCTCTCATGTTACTGATATTCATTACAATTAATTTCAATATTTCAAAAAAAAAAAAAAAAAAAATCCAAAAATATGTACATTACAAAGCCTTACTTTTTCAATAAAAAAAACTTTTCTGTCAGATTTTAAAACGTTTGATGTGCAACAGTTTAATAATAAATTAACCCTTCGGACTCTGGTACCTCTTACATAAATTTTATTCGACTAGCACCAATTTTTTAAAAGAACTTTCCTTGATTGGTTGGTTGGTTGATTTTTGTCGTCCGATTATCTACGCTAATGGGATATAGGACCAGGGGGAGTGCCCTCCGTGGGGGGTCTTTCTAAGGGAACCTAACCCGTATTTACGCAAGGTTCGAAGAAAACCACGGAAAACTCCGAACGGTTAGGCCGACAGCCGCGATTGGGTTCGAACCCAGCACCTGCCGTCTACCAGTTGAGAGGTCCGAACCTCTCGGCAACTGGTGGGGCGAACATTCCTTGAAGTAGACAATTTAAAAAATTCTCTGATTAAATAAGGAAAATTTTATTTTCCTTTATTACTGGTGCCAGAAACAAATTTTGGAAGGCAATATGATGTTTCCACAGCAAAGACAACGGAGTGACAAGGGTTAAATAAACTATTAGATTTATTCCATCAGATATAGCTAATCTGTGCTAACCTTTAAAAGTTTCAATATATTTAAAGCAGTCTGCGTAACAAACCATCGAACTCAGGGGGCTGAGATAGTGCATTAAATTAAGTGAGTATATTCAACTGACATGAGATGGGGCCTTAATAATAGTATTTTATCATTTAGCTTGAAACATTTGCCAAAAACAAAACGGAAAGCGCTGTTTTTTAATCTAATTTTTATTCTGTTATTTATTTTTATTATTTCGGCTATGTTTTTCTTTACTTGTTTATACCATATATATATATATATTATATTATATTTGTTGCAGGTTTTTGTTCGAATGATATGATATGCTAATAAACTAATTTTACCATTGCAGTCGACACCGCTTATAACGTACTTTCAGGGGAGCAGAAAATATGAAATGCGATTACCGAAGTGCTTTGTTTATATTTTAAATGTTGAAGGGAATGGTCACGGAGAGTATTGGTTGAAAAAAATACTTTCCATACAAATGGACAAATGAGGGACATTCATTCATTAAGAAAGCAGCATTTGTATTAAGAGCCCACACTACTAATTGAAAAAGCCCCGGATGATAATGTAAAGTCTATGGGGGCGTTCTTTTCAAATATCTCGCTCAAATTCGAATATTTTGACTTGATTTTTTTGCATAGGATAGCTGAGGACGACCCACAACCGGCCTAGTTTTTACTTTTTTGATTTTGGTTATAGTCTTTTTATATTAGGATAGTTTCAGTTTCATAATCGGTACAAACCGGTTCTGAAAGTTCATGTATTTTTTTAAATAAAATCTGATACCAAAATCGAAAAAGTAAAAACTAGGCCAGTTTTGGATCGTTCCTCAGATATCCTATGCTTAAAAAAAATCACGTCAAAATATTCAAATTTGAGGGATATATTTGAAAGTCCCCATAGACTTTACATTATCATCCGGGTCTTTTTCAGTCAGTAGTGTGGCGTCTTAAAGGTTTATCTCCGACATCTGATTTCCGGGCATTCAAGGGTGTATTGCGATTCAAATTGCTTATTTTCGGATTTATTTTTAAAATTATTTTTGCTCTCAAATGCATCAAACTGGTAAATTGTCTTATTTAAAAACTACAAAAGGTGATTATCAATTTTTCGATAAATGCAGAAAACATTGAAAAATGCAATCAAAGTTGGCCTTTTGAACCAATTTTTCCGAAGCGGGAGATCTGGGAACGTCACAAAGGGTCATACAGAGAAAGTAATTGTTCATAAATCATATTCTAATGAATTGAGCGCAAAATGACACCACACGGCACCTTATAAATCTCTTCAAAAATCACCTCAGCAAGTTTCATGTTTTTACTTTTAAAACTAAGTCTGAAATTGTATCAGAAAATTTTGAGCTGTTGAAGGTGAAAAAGCATTTTTTTTAAACACCCTTAAGTCGGAGCAGAATTCTTTTCTGATAAAATAGTGGTAAATGATGCCACTTTAAATATTTCGTTTTATCTAAATTATAATGGAATTTTTTATATATAAAAATCTTTTTTGCATCTCTTAACGTTTATAAACCTCAAGTGGATACAATAACTAAATAATTATCAAATTTTACTCGGTTGTTATTTCTTATAGATATAAATGTTCGAAAACTATTGCGAAAAGCAGATGGTTATAAATTTGTTTAAATAAAAATTAAATCAGATAAGTTAAGCATACAATAGTTTCTATTTTGATGTGTCGTTGAATCGTGGGATCTCAAATGCACCATTTAACTTTTCCCGCTTTGTTATCCTTCAATTTGCAAATACTTAAAGAAATATCACGGGAGTCTGAATATACAAATCTTGGAAGCAATTTTGCTTTAGAGTGAACTTCAGTCTTTCGAGAATTCTTTTGACAACTTTCAAGGTTTAGCTCTGGTTGTTTTATCGTAACTTGAGTGTGATAATTTGTGCTTGAATAGTGAAAATGCTTTGAGTGGAAGCATTTGAGATGTGGAAATACTCATGAATTTAAATAATCATCTTAACCCTTCACTGCATGATCTTTCCTATTTTTACGAACAAAAATATATTTGAAATCTCCATATTGGAAATATATCTATATTATATCTATATTATATCTGTATTATAAAGTCCAAACATATCTGTGCGTAACGCATACGTCATTTTGCAAATGGCAACACTTTCACATGCAATTCAGTTTTCAAATTTCAGTAGTGCAAAATCTATACTTCTAAATATTGCTCATTTTTAATTTTTACACCATCGTATAGAGAAAAATATGTACTTTTAAATGCAATATATTTGAAAGCTGTATCTCAATTTATTCTTTACACATTAATTTTTTTATTATTTTTAGTACGAATTTTATAATTGTGGCAACAGAAATACGCTATTTTCACTTAATTGTTAAAGATTGAAAAGTGCGCATGTAAATTTTGGGAAGATGAAAACTATGACGGGTTTAGATCTCATTTGAAATTCTAAGATCGTGTCAATTTGAATTTTTTTTTCATACGCATTTATAACAAACATAGAAACCTACATTAATAACTTGATCTTAATAACTGATCTTTATTATGCTGAACTCACCATGATATATGCTGCTGATGACATGATTTATGCTGCTGAGCTAACTATATAACTGATCTTACTTTGCTTTATTATTCTACTTTTACATATGCGATTAAAGTTTAATTTTAATAATTTGGACAAAGGAGTTTTGTAGAAATAGTATTTTTTTCTTAATTTTAACTTTAAATAATATTTGTTTCAGAGTTAGACTGACCATGATAAGATGCATTTTTTACTGTAGCTAATTTTGTAGGCTTATTATAAATCAATGAAAGAGTTCCTTCTTAAACATTTTCTTTCGTCGAAATTCGACGGGTTCCACCTTATATATGAGGAGCCCAGAAGCCAAGGGGTATAAGTAACAAAATTGAAAAAAAATGAGTTAAGTGCACGGGCTAACTGGAAATATGTCTATTTATTTGTAGGTAAAGAGTTAAGAGTGATTTTTTCATTATGTACTGAGTTATAGGGGTCAGTCACTTAACCTATTTCCCAAAACTGTGAAACGATTGGAGGCCAAGGGGTATAAGTGCAGTTGTGTCCGTTAACGTCTATATAGCAGAAGCACGACGAACGACATACATACAAAGCCATTTGCTTTTTTTATGCATTAAATATATGCATTTTAACTGTTATCAAGTAAGAAAAATCATGCGTTAAGCATGGATTATGAAACACTTTCGAACACTCCCTGAAATCTTTAAAAATTTTTGCTATTGAGGGTAATAAAGTGTTACAGTCCATTGCCAAATATGTATTCTGATACCTTTTAACAGCCCTATGTTTTATTTGTCGGTTGATATACACTGTATAATGGGAAAAATTAGTTTGGCAAGAAAACGCATAACAGTTTGAAATTTCTCTTTCAGCAGTTTATATTAATAGATGGAAGCACACTTGTATACTTTTGTTCATCCTGTAGTTTATCTTGAACCTTTATTATACGCCAGTATTTAGCTGAAATTTACTTCAAATTAAACACACTTAAGACTACTGAAATCACATTTCCAGAAATTATCATTCATCGATGACATTGTATAAAAATTTGTGTGTGATCCTGTATATCAATTTACCTATATTTTACAAGCATTTCTTAGTAAACTGAATGCAGTTCAGCATAGAAATACAAGACTTATTTAAAAGAAATCTTTAAGTAAAGTACGCTCATAGTCTGTAACCTTTACGAATATTTTTGTGTAGCCCTGTATATGAACTATAGCATTTATACATATCATATAATGTGTATACATTTAGTGAAACTTAAAAGCGCAAATCATAATTAAAATAGCATTTTGTTCATCCATCAATCATCATCGATAATTATACAGTAATTCGGATAGAAATTCGGTTCTATTTGAAATCTTTTTTTGTGTCCCTGTAAATACTGTGTACTTTGTATTATGTGCGAAATAATTTATATTAAGCCTCAGCGATATACATTAGTTTTATTATACATGAAAATTGTAATAGAATTAAAACAAGTCGCAAACAATTCCCTCTTCATTATTAGGTAATGTAAATCTTTGCATGGTCCTGTAAATAATTAATAACTATTATTTTCACCTCAGATTTTATAGAATGTCTATTTTAGTGCAATTCATAAATGCATATAAATTTTAACATGCGACAAGGTGTATTTCAAATTCATTTAAAACGATTTTTCCCATAACCCGTAATGTAACGGAAAATTTTTTATTGTCCCTGTAAATAAACTAATCATGTTAGAAATATGTGCAATAAGTTGCACAGAGTCATTGCAAGAGTCATTTGCAATAAGTTCGTGTTGAAGTAAACATGAATAATTCCCAAAAATTTCAGGGCAATCCGAATATATTTACGAGAGTTAGGACAGACGGACGGACAAACCAAAATCATATTCACTTTTCAACTTTGTTGGTAAGTGTTAAAAAATATGAAATTCCAATGTTTCTAAACTTATAATAAAAATTTAAAACTTATATTAGAACAAAAGTTTTTAATTTCATTCATTATATCAACATTGTTCATAAATGTTTCGTAAATTCATTTTTTTATTTCATATTTTTTCCTTTTTTAGAATTTATATTAAAATAAAATTTTGTCCTTTGATTTATTTGTATCAACATTAATCTTAATTTTTTCATAAATACAATTTTTTATTTAAAAATTTTTCAATTCTTGTGTTCATTCGGCACTTGTACCCTTTAGTTTTCAAGCAGTTTTCATTACTGTTTGGAAGCCAAGGGGTATAAGTGCCAAATGATAATAAATATTGCTTAGTTATAAATTAAAAAAATATCCTATTCCACCTTTTTTTTAAACAGTTATTGAAACAAGAGTTCAAGGATCATTAAGAAATAAGCAAAATTTTCATATCTTAATTCATTCAATTACAGTCGATGTGTAACTTTGAACTCAATTTACTCGAAATCTAAATTTTGTCACTTGTACCCCTTGGCTTCTGGGCTCCTCATATATAATGGGAAAAATAGTAAAGAAATATAAATTTCAAATTTTGTACAAAAACTCTACAGTTTATGACATGTACCCTATATACACCATTAGAGATTTTAAATATCGTATTGCTATACTTTAAAATGTTTAATACTTTAATTTTTTCGTATTGCTTTAGTTTAAAATTTCAATTGAGTCGGCTTAAATTAATTACTTTTATCTACTTAACAATCTTCAACTTGCTTTATATTAATATTTTTAAGTATTCATTAAAAATAATAAAACTAGATATTGATTTTAAAAGATTAATTTTTTTTTTCTTTTTTTTTTCCGTAGAAAAAATTTATTTTTTTTTGTCAAATGCAGCCATCTGACATGCTGAAAATAAGTGTTATTTCATTCTTTAGACTCATCTTGATCAGTTGTATAGATCATATTGACCATATTTGTGGTATATAATGAGAATGGTACATTGTGTTTTTAGGTAAGTGCCAGATTTGGGACATGGTACGGTAAAGGGTTAAAATAATAAACAACCACATAGGCTTAAGGGGTCGCTTCACTCAGATGAAAAGACACGTTCGCTAATGCTAATCCTATGGAAGAAATTTATAAAGATATCTCGGTTGCATTTTAATATTTTTAAATGATTTTTTTTTGTATTGGATCGAAATAACCCTCATAAAAATATCAGTAAACAAAATCGAAAAAGTAAAAAACGGCCTGCATTCAGATCAATCTCAGCTATCCAATGCAAAAAAAATCATTTAAAAATATTAAAATGCAACCGAGATATCTTTATAAATTTCTTCCATAGGATTAGCATTAGCGAACGGGTCTTTTCTTTTGAGTGAAGCGGCCCCTTAAAGGCTATATTTCATTTATTGTGCTTTTATTTTCTTTTATTCATTATCAAAGGGTTTTTCTAGCATCCCTGCTTTGAAATTTTAGCACTCTGTTCCAAATAAGGAATTTGTGCTTTTATTTCTGATTCATTCGTGGAAAGGTTTTCTATGGACTTTTGACACATCCTGTGTATAATATGATATCCATAAAAACTAAAATAACATGAATAGCCTCAACATTATTTAATGTTTAGATCTGTGCACTTCATCAGATGCAATTCATAATAAATATTACACACACAAGAGTCAGAAAAAATTAAACTCAGTTTTATTTTTTCGCTTTACATTCCATTTATTTTTTAAGCAGTATAGCTTTTTAGTGTAGTTTACTTACAATTTTAAATACGTAATAAGTCAAAATTAAAATTATATTAAAAGCTATTGAATGTATAGTATGTGCTAATTTTAATACACTGGATGGTGTTATTGTTCATCAATAAAATTGAAAGGACGAAAAGTCACTATTTAATTTTCATCTTGTCATTTGATGATGTAGAACTGATTTTCGTTATTGTTATTCAACCCACATATTTCATTAAACTGAAGTTGAAAATGTAAATACTCAAAAGCAGTAAGACTAATAGCTGAAAGGTAAAATATAATTTTCAAGTTCGTAACTGTATGTTTTTAGGCCACTTTAGGTTTTTAAAAAATGCATGATTAAAACCGTAAAAGCTTTATCGACGAATTTAACGGCCTAAATGCCGACGATTTATGGAATAACAGTTTACTTAAAATATGAAAGGCCTTATAAAGTTAAACTCATACTTTATACTTCGTAGCTTTGAAAAATATGATTCTCGTTTAATCTTTGATGGATGCAGTTAACTGCCCCTCTGTTTGATGGATTTCTTAACGGAAAAACTTTTTACTATAGCTACTATTCAATGAAATCAATTTTAAAAGCCAAATGTATTTTCACGGAAGACGGACATTTTAAAGAATTGATTTTTGCGGGGAAGACTTATTTTTTTCTTAAATAAAAAAAAGGAAAACATTTTGCTTTAAAAATGAATAGAAAACTCTCAGATGCTTTTTAAGGTTAAAAAAAAGCTCACAAAATCAATATTTAATTTTAAATATTGCTTCAGTCAAGAAACAAAAAAAACCCTGGGATATTATGGATTGATGTAAGGAATTTATTGGGAAAAAGAAGCTTGGTTTTTTATAAAACATAAACTCCCAGCAGCAGTTTATTTTTGTTTATTATGTAATAAAAGAATATAAAATGTTGTTTTATCGACTAATAAAAGTAAATATTCTCATCATTATAAATTTCCCTAATTCAGATAATTTTTAAACACAAAAGCTGTTCACCTGAAGATTACACAACTTTTTTGCAGAAATAAAAAACATGAAAAAAAATAGATTATAAAACATTTTCCAGAATTAAGATAATACTTAAAAAAACTTAAGATAATACTTAAAAATCATCATTCAGAATTATGGGAATAGATTTCTAAATAAATAAAATTAATTTTCTTTGAAAAGATTCATTTTATTAGGTAAAGAGTCGAAAATCACGATGTCTAAAATTTTATTCACGTCAAAACTAGAATACAGAGTAAGTAGATTACAAAACATCGCAAAGACTCTAAGTTCAGTCTTTAGATTTATTAATATTTAGCAAGATAAAAAACCTTTTAACACAACGAAATACATAAAGTTTTATTTAAATCGCTCACTACCACAATGATGCTAGAAACTCTTTTTTGTTCGTGTTCAAAAATCCTAGTGTTAAAAAAAATGTCTGTGAAATTACAGAGAATCTATGAGTAATCCATTATCTTATCTTTTTTATGTAAAATTACAGAGATTAGAAAAAACAAGATTCTGTTAAATAACATAGAAGTTATGCGGAAAATTTAGAATAGACTCTGTAAATTAACATCGTCAAAAACACCTAAGAAACTGTAAATTTATTTATAGTGACAATAATTTAGTGTTTTAAATTAGCAAATCACTCAATCTTCAGTGAGCTTCAAAGAACTTGAATTTTCCAAGTAAATTTGAACAGCTTTAGCGTTAAATGATAAAACAATTTGTTGCTAGCCGTCCTGGGATTTGAACTCCAGACCTTTTGACATTAACCCCTTCGTGACGGGACTTTTTACGAAATTTTAATGTTTTGTCACCAGTTTTAAAAACATAAATTTATTCCTTCTTAAATTGGGAAAATGCTACGATTAACCCTTTACGGCGCAGAGAAATTCTGATCGTAAAATGAGAAATTGTTGACTGACACCGGAATTTACAAAAGACTGTTTTAGAAATTAAGAATTCCCTGATTTAAGCTGTCATTGTAAAAGTAAAATTTTACTAAAATATTATTGGTGCTGTTTGTAAGTTTGTAATTAAAATTAGGTGTTGCCGGGGTGGTAACACAGCGCCGGAAAGGGTTAAATAAGACAAACTTTACAGTATAATTTTACTGGTGAGGATAAACAAGGATTCTTAAGCCTTTTTGCGGCACGTATACGTGTCGCTCGTCCCCGAGGAGTTAACGGCTTAAGAACTTCTTAGTAACTGGGCTATAGAGCTATTGATATTGAGTTTAAAGTATGTTTTTTATGGTTCAGAGAGTTTCCCTCCTAAATCCGATAAGATGTTTTTCCCTTTTTGAACTATTGTAAGTTAACAACAACAAAAAAAAAAAAAAATAAATAAATCATTAAACTAAATTTTAGGATTTAGTATTCCAAATTAAATTACAAAAGTATTTGCAAAATGCGTATTTTGAATTAAAATTTTTAACAAAGATAAAAATATTTTTAAATAAATACATGGAATTAGATAAGGGAAATGAGTATAAAATGAAGACCGAGAAACCCAATCGAATGCATTTACCGAACATATACTGTAAATTAACAGAAAGTTTCCCCTTTTTGTCTGTATATGTACAGAAATATTTAACAGTGTACTTACACACATGTTTGACTCGAAAATATTTGGATCCCATCATAGATAATATCAAATATTCTCAATATTGCAAATCTTGTCTGTCTTACAGACCTGATGGCTACTTGCGTAGCATTCATTTGAAACGGAAAAACTGCCAAAAATTTATTTCGAATCAAAAATTATATTTACACGTGTGTTTTAGTTTCTGATACAAAATTACTTTAACGTTATTCTAGAGTTATTGAAAAAGTTAAAATATGTAAATTAATTTATATGAAAGATTAGGGCTTTATATAAATCCCGACAAAAATAAAGAAATATCATTGAACATAGTGATATTTTGTAAAAAAATAAAATATGTTAAATACAGAAAATTACGAATTCTGGCATACGGTAAAACTAAAACGGGATTAAAGATTAAACATCTGATATTTTCCACTTTACTAATTTTACATTTTGCGCTTCCAAACCCAAGAAATCATCTATGAATGTCTGAACAATTTAAAACGGATTTTTTTCTATTTTGTCTCTGCAAACTGAGAAGAAAAAAAAATATAGTCCAACAGCCGACCGCACAAAATCCTAAGTCATCGAGCAGAAGAAAAAATCCTTTATATTATGGAAAAGTAGTCATAGAGGAATCTAATGATTCATGTCTGCCAGAAGTGAAATAGTGCCTAAGCCAAAAATGAATACCATTAGTGGTTGACTCGTAGACATAGCATTATGTTTTCCTGCTCCCAGTTTTCCGTGTTTTCATATTTTTGATTGTACGGCAGACACAATGATAGACCTACGAGTGAGCCACTAGGGGTATTAATTATCTGCTTATGCACCATTTCACTTCCGGCAGATATGGATCATTAAATTCCCCTTTGACTACTCTTCCATAATATAAAGGATTTTTTTTTCATGTACTGGTTGACTTAGGATTTTTGCGGTCGGCTCTTGGATTATTATCATAACAATTTAGTTATTATTTCGCCATGTCCTATAGATTCAAAAAATTCCTATGAAAAGAAAAAAAATAAATATGAAAATTTTTATTATTTTGGAAATAATTCTAATTTTGTAGTTTCTAATGAAAAATTAAACAATAAATAAATGTTTTGAATTTAGTTTACAATTTTGACAATATTTCGGATTTTTAAGACCCTGAAAAATCTAAAATTCAAAAGATGAAAAATAACGAAATTTCATCATTTTATTGTTATTTGTGGTACCGCCCATACAGAAAAAAATTAAAATTTCATTGTATTTTGACTCTTGAGCACAAAAATACACAGGTCATATTAATGTGACCACATGGAATTCTATCCGTTTTGTTACATAGCTAGACATATATAGGAGGAATTATTCTGGAATTTAAGGTTTGTAAACAGATTAGTACAGATTATATATTTTTCCGAAGACATTTTACCGAAACCAAACAGAAGACTATCAACAAATTGTAAAAAGAATCTTTTGCATTACCATGTCAAAACTAATGAAGCAAAAGCGTTCAAATTGCAGATTAAGAGACTTATCATAATAAAGTGTTTTATTTTTATGTATACACGTTGAGAAATTAAGGTTCTTATGAAAACAGTTCCAATCTTTATCGAGCTTATAATTTGTGGAGTTCTTAATATAAAATAAAATTTCTTTTCCGAAATCATGACAAACAATACTGTACACAATACTCTGTAATCAGAATTAAAAAATAATAAAAATTGATGAATAATTAATAGGTTTACTAAATAATTTTTCATTGTGCGTACGTGAAAGCAATCAAAATATAATTTGTGTAATGTGTTAGCTAAATGTATAGAGCAACTTTTGTTAAAGTCTCAAAAACTTAAATTGAAAATTCTAAAAATTATCATGGATAGAATAAGCTCAAAATCCGTTGTTGCGAAAAGTAGCAAAAAGATAAGGGACTGCTTCATATATTGATTGATTAGTGTCAATACAGCATATGTAATATTGCACGTACTACTATATTTGAATACAGACCCCCCTTTTTTTGCCTCATTCTGGGATACGGACTTGGTTTATTCCATCAACGATAAATTTATGAACTTCCAATCTATGTTTTTGAGACTTTCCCAAAAGTTTCTCTATACATTTAGCTAACAGATTATGTAAATGGAATTTTGACAGTATTCACGCATGCGCAGTGAAAAATGTTTTAGTAAACCTGCTCATAATTTGTACAATTTTTATTATTTTTTGATTCTCATTACAGGGTTTTGAATAGAATATTATTTGTCATGTTTTCTGAAGAGAATGTTTTTTTTATATAAAGAATTCTGCAAATTATAAGCAAAATATCTTGGCAAAATTTTGGGCTGATTTTATGAAAATCTTAATTTCTCTATGAGTTACATGTTAACCTCATAAAAATGAACATAGTTTATTAGAGTAACCTATTTAATCAGAATTTATAGTTTGAACGCGTTTGCTACAATAGCTTTTGACAGGGTTAATCCAAAAGATACTTGTTCTGTTTTTAATTTTGCTGGTGGTCCGCCATGGGATTTCGCAAAATAATATTTGCGGGAATATATGACCTGTACTGTTTTGTTTACACACTTAGAGTTTCACGATAATTTCCCATGTATTTTCCAGATATCTAACAAAACTTCAAAAATCGCAAAGTTGTCACATTAATATGACTGGACAATGTAAATAAATAAAGGAAGAGTTTTTTTTTTTATTTTTTGACTTTTGTCACACAGACCCCCCCCCCCCCAAAAAAAAAAAAAAAAAAATAAGGGGAAGAAAGGAAAAAGGGCTTCTATCATTATGCAATACCAGGTTCGTAATCTTTTGCCGCCAAAAATAGCACAAATTTATAATTTTCGCATTACCGCTGGTAAGAGATTGAAATTATATGGACCATCCCCTAAAATTTTGTATCTATTCTCTCCCCAACCATGCACATTGTTAATTGTTCCTATTTTATCAGGATCATTTGTTTCTTTCAAATTTATTATATTTGGATTATCAGTTTGTTCAACTTTTTTCATCAGTCTGATCCAGCCCATTAATATGAATTGTTTTCATTCTATTTATGTACCCTTTTTGGAAAACTACCTTCATTTTCCGTACCTTGGGTCCTTGCAGACCTTTTTACTTCGAGTTCTACCCTAAAAATGAAAAAATACGAGGGGAATTACTTATATGCTTTATCTAAAGTATCTACCTACAGCTATGAATTAAAACAGTTTCTATCTAAGTACACGGGTAGTACCATGAATTTACCATTTACTTATTTCTATATCAACTTTACACCCTGTAAATTAGTTATTTTTAATGTTAGTAACCTGATATAGTCCATAAATAACAATAATAATTCATTTTATAGATTTAAAATTGCACATAATTTGTTTAATTTTACTTTAAAATGTCAAAAATAAATAAATAAATAAATAAAAAATAAAGCTAACATCAGATTTGGAGTTGAATTGTATTTTAGCGAATCCGACTACGACTCTTTAGCTCAAAAATGAGCTGGTGTATGGAATGAATGGATCTAAAACCGATTTCGACTCTGACCTTTTCCCTCAAAAGTGGATCTGACTCCGTCCCATGAGCCCTACTTCGACTCCATAGCCCTACTATCAGCATCTCTGAGGATTGTCCTGAGACATTTTCTCTAGTTCCTGTGAGGTGCTTTACTATTTCGAGAAAAAACCTCAAATGACCTCTTTGTCCTCATTGGTCACTTTACCCCTTCTACCTCTACCTGTATTCAAATGTCTGTTACAGAAAAAAATGTGCAGCGATGTAATTTATATTTGAATCAATAAAAAAATATGTTTAGCGTATCACATGATTGCGAAGCACTTGAAACGATAATCTCCAATCAGTGAAAAAATTACTGTGTCCTATATAAGAACAACAACTTATATTCTCACTATATGAATAAATTTAAATTTAGTACCATTGAAAACAAAAGAAAAAATATTTTTAAAAGCATTAGAAAAAATTTGTATCTATAAAGAAATTTGGAGACTTTATGAGCCACAGAATTTTGCTTTTACATGGCATTGCTCCAAGAAGACCTCGTAATATGTATGTTTGACTATTATGTTTTTTTTTTTGTAAAGTGTATAATTATAACTTAAATTTTTATAGTTATTGACCGACTGAAACAAGTTTTGCAAGACGGAATTAAACCGAAAACGAATTTCAATCTATTTTGTCTGAAAATGAAACACTCTTACAATAAATTTTAAGCTGTTCATATATACAGACATGCAAAATTATTATTACGTATTTAATGACTAAAAATGTATACACTTATCTACAGAGGTACTTTCTCTGAATTATACGCGAGAATAAACAACCTTTTTTTCCAATAAATTAAAAAATATTACTTAATCATAAAATTCTTTTACATTTTAAAACAAACAAACAACAACAACAAAAAATAAAAATAAAAATGAGGAATTCATTCATTGTTAATTTTGTAGTTATTAATAAAAAATCTTACAGGAGAGCTTTAAATTATTTAATATTTAACTTTTAAATTGATTTGAATTTTTTTAAAATTTATGCTTTAAGAAACATATTATATGGCCAAAGGTGGCCAGTCACTTCCGATTTTAGACGTGTTAAATTTCTAGTAAAATACGTAACGAACTTTCTTGAAATTCCAGATGTGTAAGCAAAATAGTACAGGTCATATACAGGGACTACCAACAAACTGAAAAATAACAAATATCTTTTGGATAACACTGTCAAAACTAATGTAACAAAAGCGCTCAAATGGTAGATTTTGATTAAGTGCTTATTATAATAAACTGTGCTCATTTTTATGAGAAAAACAGATATACTTGTGCAAAAATTAAGAATTTCTTAAAAACAGTTCCTAATTTTGCCAAGTTTTTCGCTTATAATTTACAGAATCCTTAATAAAAAAAGTTTTTTTTTTATTTTTTCAGAAAATTTGACAAATAATATTTTACATAATGCATTGTAATCAAAATTAAAAAATAATATATATATAAATGTAATGTGAGATGTTTTACTAAGTAATGTTTCACTGCACAGCACATGTGCGAATGCAATTAAAATATAATGTGTGTAATATGTAAGCTAAATGTATAGAGCAACTTTTGTAAAAGTCTAAAAAAATATAGCTTGAAAATTTTGAAAATTATTATCGATAGAATAAGTTCAAAATCCGTAAATTCCAAATTGAAGCAAAAAGATGAGGGGGTGTATTTATATATCGATTCATTAGTGTTTATATAGCATACACGCTATCGCACGTACTACTATATTTCACCAATTTATAGTTTTTCATCTGTAACTTTTAGTTTTGAAACAATCAAAAATTATTTTATATAAGCTGAAAACATTTTTTATGTTTAGACATTCAAAAACTATGACGATTGAAACAATAAAAAATTATTTTATATAAGCTGAAAACATTTTTTTTATGTTTATACATTCAAAAACTATGAGCAAAATAAACATACACCAAAAAGATGTCATTTTATACCAGTTGAAAGTGTATTTATAACATCTTTGTATGAATATAAATCTAGAGATAACATTTCAACATCTTTCAAGATTATAATTATAACAGCATTTTAACAAAATAAATAATAAAAATTATATGAACGTATTGGGAAAATGTAAGTTTTTGTAACATAATAACATTTTGAGAAATGCATTAGCATTCGGTTTTTCCAATATCGATACCTTGTAAAATGCAAATCTACAGGAAACTTTTGAAGGGCTTTTCTTAAAAAGAAACTTTCCTTATTCTTCAAAGTTGGATTTTTCGATTCCCTTGGAAAAAAAGAAAAAGAAATGGCATAAACTTTAAAAAAATATTATTCGGTATTACTGTTACATAATATAAGGTAGACATAAATTAATTTGGAAAAGTGCATGTTATTTTTAAAAAATATCTGCAATTTGTTTCTATGCAAATGTTTTTAAATATCCTATTGATAAATGATTTTTTATGATAAGTTAGTAATTGTATGTTCTCCCCGATCAAACAAATTGCAGTACTGATGCATGATTCCTATTAAGGGTGTATTCGAAAAAATGCTTTTCCACCTTCAACAGCTCAAAATTCTCTAATACAATTTCAGACTCATTTTTAAAAGTAGAAACATGAAACTTGCTGAGCTAATTTCTAAAGAGGTGTATAAGGTGCCGTGTGATGTCATTTTGCGCTGAATTCATTAGAATTTGATTTATGAACAATTACTTTCTCAGTACGATCCTTTTTTTCGTTCCCAGATTTCCGCTTTGGAAAAATTGGTTCAAAAAGCCAACTTTGATTGCATTTTTTGCAATAATTTCTACATTTATCAAAAAAGCGATAATCACGGCACCTTATGTACTTTCTAAGTAAGACAATTTGCAAATTTGATAGCAAAAATAAATTGAAAAATAAATCGGAAAATAAGCAATTTTTATCGAAATACACCCTTAAAGAATACATTTGGTAAGCTGCAGACTGTAGAGCTCATCTTTAATGAAATTAAACACTGAAATCTAGTGTGGAAGGGATGGTAGACACTGTGTTTTTGATTTTCATTATATAATACTCCTATGATAATTTTAAACTATGATCTGAGCACTGAACACAGAAGTATATTCGAAGGCTTATGATACAGGGTTTTCCAAAAATGACCGGTATATTTGAAAAATCATTAAAAAACAAACGGGCAGCGATACAAATACACCGTTTTTTGCAATATGCTTGGGACAACACTAAATTTTCAGGCAGTCAAACTTTTGAAATTAGTTACAATTTTCAACAAAAGATGGCGCTGCAGGCGAATTGAAAAATATAGAAGAAAACGCAGTATATGAGTTCGCCATTATGTAAGTCGTCTTTTTGCTGTAAGCGTGTGCTGATCACAGATTGCAAGTTTGTGGTGAAAAAATGGTTTACTCCTTAGAACAGAGGATTTTTGACTTGAAAGACTAGGTGTACCGTCGCAATCCAGGAAACAATTGAACAACTGAAACAGTACATCTCTTCTGCATGTGAAGTCATCCCGTCCGATACGTTTACAAAGGTTTCTGGCAATTTCGTTCAGAGGCTACGCCATATTATTGCTACGCATGGTGGATATGTGAAAAACATTGTTATTTAGATTTTACCAAACTGCAGTGCCATCTGTTGTTGAAAATAGTAATTAATTTCGAAAGTTTGTCTGCCTGAAAATTTACTGTTGTCCCAAGCATATTGCAACAAACTGTTTATTTCTATCGCTACCTGTTTAGATTTTGTTGATTTTTCAAATATACCGGTCATTTTTGAAACACCCTGTATGATGATTTTAATTATGTCATCAAACTGGTTCTTTACTCATAATATTTTGAAAATTATTCTGATACGAAATTACAGAATTATGTTTTTCAACACCGCATAATAATAATCTGCCAAAAGAATTTAAACTGTCAAAAGTATAAAAAAACGCAATTTAAAAATAATGCAATTTGTAATTATAAAAATAAACAAAACATAAGTCCAATGAATGAGAATAAATATATTATGTCAATGAAGTATGATGAGTTTGTTGAACTGAAACGAAATATATGTATGTTTAATAATTCATTGTGACACAACAAATGAATTTTAAATTATGAATTAGATAAAAAATAAAACAGCTTGTATAAGTTTTAAGGAAATCAGGAATTATATATTCAGAGATCTAAGGAGAATATAAACTGAAGTTACAGTCATTAGTGAATAATAAGAAGAACATTAAAACATAACTTCTTGTTGGGCATGGGAATTTAAAATTTGAAAATTTGATTCTTTTATATATATATATGTGTGTGTGTGTGTATGATATTTGATAATTGGTATATTTTCAGTTTGATTATTCATTATGAATTTTTTAATTTTCATGGTATCTTATATATATTTTTTAATATATAACATCAGTATCTATTTTTTTAGCAAGATTATAAATATTGTGTGCTAAGAAAATTGCTGCGTTGCGCATAACCTTAGTGTACTGCCATCTTGTTCTACTATGTATTTTACTGATATCACTTAATAGAATATTCCATTAAGAGTAGCAATATATCGTCTAATCCTACATATATGGTTCATATATTGTAACACAATTAATGGTTTTATATAAAACTATATATATAATAAGTTAAAATATAAAAATTCTATGCAAAAAAATATATATATAATTTAATATTCGTCTCTAAAAACAACAAAAACCACAGAACAGCTAAGTGCTCTGTTGAAAGATCAAATTCAAAATTACTTGAGTACGTTTTTTGTATTAAATGTATTCCCAAATATTAAGTTAGCTGCAATTCCATCTCATATATTTCAAGATCTTTCTCTACAGCGCAGCGTGAAACACATGGTCTATTTGCTGCAGATGTTAAATAATATATACCAAAATGAAATTAGCACCAATTTACGTCGACCCAGCAAAATAGAATTCCATGTTTTAGTTCTCGATTCACTGTGTAACAAAATTCAAGTAATGCACATATAGACATCTCGCAAATGTCAGACAGACAGAGAAACAGACATCAATAATAATGATAATAATAATAAAGTGTATATTTATCAAATCCATTAAATATTCAAGAAATAAAAATTTTCTTCTTATAAATATAGAAAAAAGTTAAAAGCCTCCCCCCCCCTCAAAAAATGTATTTTAAAAAATTACAACGACTATTTGGAAAATGATATATTCAAAGACTAAAATTTTAAAGACATATAAATAAATTCTATATTTAAATTAATAATAATAAAAAAATCATTTTTATGATGATCATAACGAGTTATATATTACATACGCCATGCATTAAACATTAATATTCCTAGACCAATGATTAAAAAAACCAGTAGTTTATAGATTGTGCACTTTTATATGTTTGAGTTAATCAAATTAACTTCTGAATGTCTCATATTACGAACGACATTGGTTAAACATTAATATTCCTGGACTTATCATAAACAAATTTTAAATGAAATTTCAGTTTTACAATTTTCGAAACTGCAAATAAGAGATTGTGTTGAGAATAAAATTCACTTTTAAATGCAACTTGTTTAAACATGTATCTAAATTAGTTTTTGAGTTATTAATTTTTTTAAGTTTTTATTACTTTTTTGCCATTGTGGTAACAGAAATATTCCTTTTTTTGGACATTAAAGATGGACCAATCAGAAAACGAATAAAACAAAAAACAGAAGTATACAATTTTTGGACAATATATATGGATCAATCAGAAAACAAACTAAGATGTGGAATAAAATAAGTTGTGGAATTCAACCAAGAAAAATATTCAAATATACTTCATATTTTCCAATTCTCTACAAAGAAAACCAACTATTTTCCAAATAGTTAACAAACAAACAGACGTGGTGAATAAAAAAAATCAGTTACTGATAATATGAAAATATGTAAGTGTATTCTGAAAATAAATTCTGGCAATAAATGTTATTAATGTACCACATTTTAAAACCATATAAAACATAAAAAATAATAATGTCAATAAATGTGTACTTAATGTATGTGTAATCTTCTGTGAAATCATTTTCTATGTATGATACGTCAACACGATATTTATAGGTATAGTTATTATCTTCGTTTAATTCTTAAGCATACGTAGGGCTATTTAGAATAAATATGGCTTCAATAAACTGGAAATTTTTGATAATCTCAAACATGTATCTACTACAGCACAAGGCATTTGAAAAAGAATGACATGATTATAAGTGATCTTAATTTCATTGTAAAAAATGTGTCAAAGATACGTTGATTTTTTTCCTGTTTTATAATTATTGAAAATGATTCTCGTTAGTCAAATAGGAATAATCCAAGTCAAAGTCTACCTAAAGCCAAATATTTTGAATGCATTATGAACAATGCATTATGACTGCATATTATGGGTTTATTTACTACTTATTTTTTACCCTTCTTCATCGACAATCGTCATGAATTGAAGGAATGCATTTCTTTCAATCTATCATGAAATTTCTTACTTCATGAATATTTTCTGTATATCTACTTAAAACAATTGAGTAGTGCATAAAAAGTCTACTGCGTTATGTTTAAAGCGTTTATTTTAATAATTGTTTACAGCGAATTTATGATTTGTCATATAATCTTTATTTTATACACTTCCATCCACACTTCATGTGTATTACCACTTTTATAAACTTTTTCATGCGGTTATTTACTTATTAGTAAAAGAAATATCGAAAATCCATGAAATGAAATAAAAAGACTTCCTGTGAATAAAAATGACTATCTGTAAAACGACCATAAACTGTTACAAGTTTAACAAAATATGAATTAAAATAGACAGAAGTGAGAATGGCATGATATAAAAGGATATAGACTGTGACGTTGGAGGATTTCGGGAATAGTAGAAATTGGTTTTATAAGGGGTATACGTACTCTGAGGATATTTTTTATGTATTGCTAATCTAATGAAATATTTGATCTATATATTTGACGAAATATGTGATTACTAGCTGACCCGCCCGGCGTTGCACGGTTCCGAGATAATAATATTAAAAGAACATGAAATTTGTGATTTTATCTCGAACTCGAAATATGTGAAATTACATTGTCTGAAATACACGGCCACTGACTGTGTGAAAAATTGGTTTCAAAAATGAACAAATAATATTTAGCGGTAAAAATGTTCAAAAGGACTGCAATGAGGAACGGGGAGAAACTACTCATGTAATAATTAGAATTTTGAAAATCTCAATGTCAGATACATCAAAGAAACTTTAGGATACTTTCAAGAAAGTTTTGAGCCTCGTAAATGCCGTAGATTTTGCTAACTATCGCACAAAAATATACATGCCCACAGACAATTCGTTTAGTTATTTTATTAGTGTAGGTTACTGAGGATATTGAAAATAATTCCTTTACTGCAAATTCATTAATTTTATAGTTTTTGCCTTCTTTACATGCAATTTAAAAATAGATAAGACCATGATCCGTACAAAAAAATCTGTAATATTGACAAAATTGACAAAAAACCGATGCTAATCACACAAAAAATCGTTAAAATCCACATCGAAAATCTTACTGAAAATCGCAATGAAAAAAAACACTGAAATTGAAAAATCATACCAGACAAAATTTAGTTAATTAAGCTTCGAAACGATTTTATTTCTATGATTCTAAAAAAATAACCTCAAAATGTGAAGAAATACTAAAAATCACAATAAAAAATTATTTAAAAAATCCAAAAACCGCCGCACGAATTCCAGATAAACTTTATTGAAAAGAGAAAAAAAATTACTATAATGAGTGAAAAGAATGAAACCGTATTCCTTGCACTAATATGGGAAAATCGCCTCGAAACATAAAAAGAACGCTAAAAATCGCCAAAAAACTAAATAAAAAAAATTCTAATCAAAAAATAAACAATCGGGCTTCGAGGTGCAAAACTACATGTATAGAGGTACCTTTCCTTTTGTAGCTCTACATTCAGCGGTCTATTCAGAACAGCGCTGATACACACACATACTTGTCTCTTTATTATTATAGATTACTATGAATATCCTAATTACTAACTTTATTGCTCATTCGTTAATTTTATGTTTTTTGCTTTTTTTACATGCAATTCAAGAATAGATAAGATCATGATGCATACAAAAAACTATAATTTTTACAAAAATGACAAAAAATCGATACTAAAGGCACAAAAAGTAAAAAAAAATCGCTAAAAATCACATCAAAACTCGCATTACAAATCACTGAAATTGAAAAATCATAGCCGATAAAATTTAGTTCATTAGTTTGAATCAATTTTGTTTTTATCATTGTAAAAAATAGCCGCAAAATACGAAAAAACACTAAAAATTGCATTATAATATTCGCTAAAAATTCAAAAATCACCGCACGAATTCTGAATAAACTTTGTTAAAAAGAGAAAAAAAAATTATTATATTGAGTGAAAAGAAGGAACCGCATTCCTTTCACTAATATAGAAAAATCGCCTCGAAACATAAAAAGAGCGCTAAAAATCGTCTAACAAATTAAATTAAAAAATTTTTAATCAAAAAATAAAAAATCGGGCTTCGAGGTGCAAAACTACATGTATAGGGGTACCTTCCTTCCTAATTTTGTAACTCAACATGCAGCGGTCTCTTCAGAACAGTGCTGACACACACATATACTTGTCTGTTTATTATTATGGAAGATTACTGTGAATATCCTAAGTAATAACATTATTGCTCATTCGTTAATTTTATATTTCTTGCTTTTCTTACATGTAGTTCAAGAGTAGATAAGATCATGATGCATACAAAAAACTATATTTTTGACAAAAATGACAAAAAATCAATGGTAAACGCGCAAAAAAAATCGCTAAAAATCACATCGAAAATCGCATTAAAAATCACTGAAATTGAAAAATCATACCAGACAAAATTTAGTTAATTAAGCTTTGAAAGGATTTTATTTCTATGATTCTAAAAAAATAACCTCAAAATGTGAAGAAATATTAAAAATTGCAATAAAAAATTCGTTAAAAAATCCAAAAATCGCCGCACGAATTCCAGATAAACTTTATTGAAAAGAAAAAAATTTACTATAATGAGTGAAAAGTATGAAACCGCAATCCTTTTACTAATATGGAAAAATCGCCTCAAAACATAAAAAGAACGCTAAAAATCGCCTAAAAAATTAAACAAAAAAATTCTAATCAAAAAATAAACAATTGGGCTTCGAGGTGCAAAACTACATTTATAGAAATACCTTCCCTTCAAATTTTGTAGCTCTACATGCAGCGGTCTATTCAGAACAGCACTGAAACACACACATACTTGTCTCTCTATTATTATAGATTATTATGAATATCCTAATTACTAACTTTATTGCTCATTCGTTAATTTTATGTTTTTTGCTTTTTTTACATGCAATCCAAGAATAGATAAGATCATGATGCATACAAAAAACTATAATTTTGACAAAAATGACAAAAAGTCGATGCTAAACGCATAAAAAGTAAAAAAAAAATCGCTAAAAATCACATCAAAAATCACATTAAAAATCATAGCCGACAAAATTTAGTTCATTAGGCTGAAAGTTTCAATCAATTTTGTTTTTATCATTGTAAAAAATAGCCGCAAAATACGAAAAAACACTAAAAATCGCATTAAAAATATTCGCTAAAAATTCAAAAAATCACCGCACGAATTCCGAATAAACTTTATTAAAAAGAGAAAAAGAAGTTACTATATTGAGTGAAAAGAATGAACCGTATTCCTTTCACTAATATGGAAAAATCGCCTCGAAACATAAAAAGAGCGCTAAAAATCGTCTAACAAATTAAATTAAAAAATTCTAATCAAAAAATAAAAAATCGGGCTTCGAGGAGCAAAACTACCTGTATAGGGGTACCTAACCTCCAAATTTTGTAACCCAACATGCAGCGGTCTCTTCAGAACAGCGCTGACACGCACACATACTTGTCTGTTTATTATTATAGAAGATTACTGTGAATATCCTAAGTAATAACATTATTGCTCATTCGTTAATTTTATGTTTTTTGCTTTTCTTACATGTAATTCAAGAGTAGATAAGATCATGATGCATACAAAAAACTATATTTTTGACAAAAAGGACAAAAAATCGATGCTAAACGCACAAAAAAATCGCTAAAAATCACTTCGAAAATCGCATTAAAAATCATTGAAATTGAAAAATCATAGCAGACAAAATGTAGTTCATTAGGCTGAAAGTTTGAAACAATTTTGTGTTTACCATTGTCAAAAAATAGTCGCAAAATGCGAAAAAACACTAAAAATCGCATTAAAAATTCGCTAAAAATTCAAAAATCACCGATCGAATTCCGAATAAACTTTATTGAAAAGAGAAAAAAAATTACTGTATTGAGTGAAAAGAATGAAACCGTATTCCTTTCACTAATATGGAAAAATCGCCCCGAAACATAAAAAGAGCGCTAAAAATCGCCTAAAAATTAAATTAAAAAATTCTAATCAAAAAATAAAAAATCGGGCTTCGAGGTGCAAAACTACATGTATAGAGGTACCTACCCTCCAAATTTTGTAACTCTACATGCAGCGGTCTCTTCAGAACAGCGCTGACACACACACATACTTGTCTCTTTATTATTATAGATACTTTATATACACTGGTGAAATAAATTAAGAGAATCTGCATGTTTTATCGAATTGCAAGAAAAGAACTGAACTGAAGGAAAATCAATTGCTTATAGATAAAAATGCAAATCTGGTACGACAAATACGTACCCATACACGTGTGTGCAGGCGGAGCCAGCTGAAAAACAGGCTTTATAAGAAAGTGGAATATAAAACGAATTTCGTTCGCAGGGACACATCGGGTAATTTCTTGTATTATCTAGCAGCAATCGGTTAAATTCACATAGGAAAGGAAAAATGAGTAATCACCAACGTTTAGATAATGATATGAGGTGACAAATTGTGGGAATGCTAGGGACAGGCCAATCGCAAGTCCAGATATGCAGAGAGTTTAATTTAACGCCCAGCGTTGTGTGTAACCTATGGAAACAGTTCCAGGATACTGGATCCATCGAGAAAAGGTCTGGGCAAGGTTGTCCAAGAGTCACGACGGCCAGAGAAGATCGCAATTTGTTCATTTTAGCGAAGCGTAACAGAGGGGTTACAGATCCTCAACACGTTCGGGACCTGTATGCAACCACAGAAACCAGTGTAACAAGAGTGTCTGTTTCCAAAAGATTGAATGAAAGTGGGTTGTTTGCGTCCCGCTCATGTCTACGAACAGGAGAGTCCGATTAGCATGGTGCAGGAAGCATAACGATTGGAGGAGTATGGAGCAATGGGCGACCGTTCTGTTCCCCGACGAGTCCCATTTTAGCCTAAACACCAATTCTTGTCATACTTTCATATACAAAGAGACAGCCTACCCTTCAATGTCCGGGAAATCAACAATTATAGCAGTGGCGGTGTAATGGTCTGGGCAGGCACCATGTTTTACGGCCGCACACATCTCCACATCTTTGATAGAGGCTCTTTGACTGCTGTAAGGCAGATTCAGCCAGGTTCAGCCAGGTGGGGAAGCCTACCAATTGGTTTAAGCTCAACAAACTCCAACCACTGCTGTAAGGCATAGGGATGAGGTCTTGGAGCACTATGTTTGCCTTTTCCGCGGTACAGGGGGCCCCGTGTTCATCTTACAGGACGATAACGCGAGGTCACATAGAGCTCTTCTGGTCAACGAATTTCTCGGGAGTGGGGATATTCGCCGGACAGATTGGCCAGTCAGGTTTCCAGACTTCAACTCTATAGAGCATGTCTGGGACGCTCAGGGGAGGGCAATTGCAACTTGCGCCGTCCTCCGCGAACCATCCAGAAATTGAAAACAGCGTTTCTGAATAAGTGGGACCGATCGTCATAAGCACGGATAAAATGCCTTATTTCCAGTATGACATCACGATGTGAGACCTGTATGACTGTAAGATGAGACCATACCCCCTATTAACCCATTTCTTTTGTGTATTCTGCAACCTGTGTTTCAGACCTTCAGGCACCCATGAGCGTTACGCACGAACATGTGTGTTTATTATAGCTGTTAAATGTTTATTTTGTTTGTATTATATCAACCTATGTTCACACAAAATCTTATTAAAATCTGTCCTGTAGTTCTGGAAATAGTAGGTCAAATATGAAAATTCGTTTAATATCTTACACAAGTGTGTATATTATATATATATATATATATATAGTTTGGAAAATTAGACCCTATTAATAAGTTATAAAAATTAAAAATAAGAAAAAATTATAAGCTAATTGTTTTTTAGTGTAATTTTTGTAAAAAACGCAGAAGTAAGAAATATCATGTATTTGTCTTAATAAAAAAATCGGTGCATAAAAATGCAGTTATTTTATTAATTTCACTTGTATATGTACTATTCTCTATTCATAAAATTATATCGCTATACTTTTGCAATATCTATATCTTATTTTTGTTAAATAGCGAAAGTATGTATGGTTGCATGTAGCAGTCCAAAAAATGTCTTGTATTCTGTACATTCTATTTTTTTCTAAGTTTAAAATAACTATACAAGTTTAGCGGTATCATTCATTTCTGCAAGTTATTGGAAAGTAAAATTCAAGATGTATAACATGCTTTAGAATACGATAGCTCTAAAAATATATAAATATTTTTATACAAAAAAATTGGGAAATATATTTAGAGAATTCAAATTTTCTTCAAACTAACATATCAGTTTGAAAAGTTCCTAAATTGTTTTTTCTGTAACTATTTAATTTTATTTTCATTGCATTTTATCTTTTCATGTGCACACTTTTCTGAACCTTTACCTTTTTTCTGAAGCAACTAATGATATTAACTTACTCTAATTATTAAAATAAAATATCTAGATAATCTTTTTTTAAACGTTTAAATACAAAAAATTATATCTGGGGAAATAACTTAATCATTTAAAAAAGACATTTAAGCTGAACCATTTAAAAGATTTATAATAAAGACTATACCGTTATAAGGGCTTTTATCGGGGGGGGGGGGTTAAAATATTAAGATTTTAACCAAACATCTGATGTAAAAGAAGAAAAATTAAATTAAACATTGAATTTAGAATTTCGCTAAATTAAACATTTAAACACCTTTCCAAGCTGATTCTAGTTTTTGAGTCATAAAATGCCCCTCCTCATATCTCCTTACGCCGCGTTTTTCGACCTAAAGTGTCACCCAAAAATTATTACTTTCTTTCGGTTATGAGTTTCAAGGAAATTTATATGTTCGATATCATAAGTACTTATTTAGATTCTATAAGTTCTTCTTCATTTCATGAGTATATTTTGCAGAAACATGTGTAAAAATAATCAGAAAATAAAACACCAGATGCACATATCAAAACTTAGATATTTATTTTCATTATCAAGAAATATGTTTATTTTGCTGAATATTTTCTTTTTCATTTACTCAACAAAGTATGATATAATCTATAACATATGTGACATTTTCTTTAAAGAGAAATATATTAGGAAGACATTAAGTAAATATGCTCAAGTGTGTCGCAAAAAAGTAATAAAGAATTGTGAGAAAGATTTTTAAAACTTGTGTCCTGCAATACGTTGTGTGCTTGTGTCTTGCTATACATTTGTTTGTAAAAAATGGAGAATATAAACATGATATAATTTAAGCTGAAAATTTTTTGCAACACCTTCACTATTCTTATCGTGTAAGGGTTTTTTTAAGCATAGCAACATACAAACATTTAGAAAATGAACCATTAAGAAATATTAAACATTAAAAAAAAAAGTTGCTGCCAGTATTTTTTAAAATGGTGATTTGAAACAACTATTTATTTACTTTACAACCCTTTTCTCACAGTCATAAAAGTTTCACCTTTTTCTTGGTATTTAAGTAGTTTATTTTTCAATTAGGGAAAAATAAATTTTTCTATTGCTTCTGGAATTAATCATAAAAAATTATCTTTTTCATGTTTTTTAAGTTGTTTATTTTGAATTTGAAAAAAAAAATGCTATTTTTTCTTATTATCAGAGTTTAATATGTTAGTTAATATAATTTCAAAATAAAAAAAAGGAGGAAAAGGAAAATTCACCGTTCTCTTCTCTAATTCGACGATTTCTTTAATTATGCTTCTGTCAGGCAATAAAGAATTAAAAATAAAGCTGTACTCAAAGCTATGAATCAAAAACTAAAACTTTAAACAAAAAACAAATCATGACAATAACATCAAAATGTAAAATTTAATTATTTTGTTTGAAAGTTCATGTTGTCGGATATATAAAAGCTAATGTTAATTTTACAAGCCTGGTATACGAAGAACTTTTACATCGTCTTGGATAAATTTATCTGAGACTATTTAAGATACTGATATAAAAGGAACTGTCTGCGTTTTTCTTCAGCTGACAGCTTCAAGAAGACTATTCTGAAATTCAGACCTAATTTTTTGAACAGAGTAAAGAAACCATTTATCATCCCTACGTGCAGCATATAGGTTAAGACATTAATGTCTCTTTAACAATTTGAAAATAGATCTTAACTTGTTTTGTTAGGTGTAAAAATTAAATTATCACATAATAGTGGATAGATGTATTGACGGATATTATTTAAAATTTCTCCTCTCAATATATTGCAAATATTAAGCGGTTTGAATGATTATTAATAATTATATAAAAAATGTGAAAAATATCCGAGACTGGTAACATTATAGCAATTTTGAATGCGATAATGATTTGCACTTGTCATGCCGAGTACGGATTTACTTCAAAACTCTAAGTTTAAGTTCAAAAATATGCATGATTAAATTATTTGCATTAATTTTCATTTTCAATGCATAAAATGCTCTTTTAGCATAAAAATTGTTAAAAATATGTGACAACATTCATAAAGTTTTAAGGTATCCCTATTTTCCGTGTCTCTAAATTTGATTTTTTTAAATAAGCACTTTACAGAATTATTAAATTTGGAGAAAAAAATCAGCTATATAGATACAAGTTTTATCTTAAAATTTTCAATCAAAATTTGGTCTTAAAATTTTATGAAGTAGTTTTTACAGTACATTAATATGTTGACTGAACCGGATATCAACACAAAATATCAGTTTTCTGGTATTAACAGCTTTTAAATAAACATTATCAGCTGCGTAACAAAATTTACGAATAAAAAATTACTAAAATAATCATTATAATACACGTTAATCTTTCATGTTTATTTTCTGAAAATGAAAATGTTTACCTGAGAAATGATAGCTTGCGAAAATTTGATATCTGGTGTTGATACAAGGTTGAGAAAATTGATTAATACACTATACAGGGTGTTCAAGGTATATTGGAACAAAAATTAAGAGCAGCTAGGGGACATCACAAGAATTCATATTTGCATAGAAACCTATGGCCGGGAGTCGTTTTATCTTCGATATAAAATGTATTAACTGTTTTGTTTATGAAAAATGTCATTAAAAAGTTAGTATTTCACAAAATAATTATTTTTATTGATTTTTACAAACATCAGCATTTCTGCATATTACGCTGTAAAAAAAAATCTGTAAAAGTACTACACTTTATCTAGGAAACTGGGATTCAAAGAACTTTTGCTGTGACGGTAACAACAAAAACTCAAATTTTAGAATCGGTTACGTGGATTTTTCCTGTTATCGTTACATGAAAAGTTCTTGGAATCCCAGTTTCATAGAAAATGTTTAGTACCTTTACAGATTTTTTTTACAGTGTAGTTTGCCAACAAAAATCATTATCCATATAATTTGACTTTTTTTCTGAGAAATAAAGGGCAAGTATTTGGATAGAGACATTTGCGAATTTTTTGATTCGACAGACAAATAGTCGGAGAAAAAAACGAAAGTCATATGCTTTTAAAAAATAAATTTAGACTGTTGAATAATATATTAAAAATATAACAGGATATTTGATAGATAGACTGAAAAAGAAATGAAAGTCATAAAATTTTAAAAACTAAATTAGAAAATTTTGAAATCTGAGCTTAAAAATTAGTAGAACATTAGGTACAAATGTGATTTGAAAGAATATTATGTTAGATGCATTGAACTTTATCATTTTTTCAGATTTACTTCGCATTTTCAAAGGAAAAAGAAAGACTTTTGAATGCTACGAAAATGAAAAGATTTATTTATAAGAATAGCTTTGTATAAGCATTTTCCCATCTAATCAATATGCCTAAGATTCAATAATAAATCTTTTTTACAAAAAACATTTATTATATCATACTTGAACATGTTTATTCAATAAATTTTAATTAAGATGGTTCTGTGAGAAAAAAAATATAGAGAGTTTATTTTAATCTGAGATAGGCGTATTTTCATGTCTTAATTGCATACAAAAAGAAGAATTCATATTTAATTAATGGGTTGAATGGTCATCAAAATGATCATCATTTCAGCATATTAGTTTATCTGCAAAACGTATTATCTCAGATAACTTAATTTTTCTGTAGTTAAATGTTTTTCTTATTTGAGTATTTTTCTGATAAATAAAATGCAAAAAATTGGACAGAAGACTTGGTGAAGATGGTTAGATAGACAGACAGTCTGAGAAAGAAAAGAAAGTCATGAGCTTTTAAAAACTAAATTTTAGAATGTTGAACAATGGATTAAAAGTATCGTAGAATATCTGACATATAGGCTGAAAAAGAATAAAAGTCAAAAAGTTTAAAAAACTAAATTAGAAAATGTTGAAATCTGAATTTAAAAATTAGTCTGAATCCGAAGCTTGATGAAATTTGTGTGTAGTAATTTAGGAGATAGAGCTATTGCGGAAATCGAACAAAAGACAGCATTACAGCGCCACGTGTTGAGCGATTTACTCCAAAACTAATCAGCACCGTTTTATATCAGGGACTACCTGAATATAAATTTTTATTAAATCCCGTGCATTAATTCTTGCAAAAGAGGGCCAAAAAAATTTGTGTCACATACAGACAGAGTCAAAAACTCAGTGTTGAATTCAGACACTATTCTCCGGGAGGGATTTCTGTAGCTCCGAGGGGGGACATAATAGAGTTCCGGGGGAGGAAATTGCACTTTTTTCCAGTGAAAAAGCAAAATCTAAATTTTCCAGGGCGAACATTTGATAGCTCCGGGGAAGGATGGGATGTCCCCACCCGGAACACCCCCTGAATTCAACACTGCAGAGACTCATAGATTTTAAAAGTGACAATTGAAATAATTCACTTTGTTAAATTCACCATAAAAATAATTTATTATTATTTATCACAATTTATTATTATTTATTATACATTGATTATTATTTATCATAAATGTATTCGGTGTTGTTTCGAAATTAAAAATGACATTCTAAAGATGCACGGCACCATAGATCGTGCAACTTTGAAATATCAATTTTAATTGTTTTGAAAATGATTCGGTGATGAATTTAAATATTTCAACAATTAAATGAAACTAGTTTTCTGTTTTTTAAGATCTTCTTTACACCTTTATAGCAATTAAAAAGAATGCAAAGAAAAACATTCCATGATTTTCGACCCCCAAATTCACCTGACAAAAAATCAAACTCAACAATTTGACTAGGAATTATGTCTTTTGTAATCTTTATAATCATGAATGTGAGCAACTGCTGGCTATGGGAGGATACGATCATTATCCGTCATTGGACTGTGTAATAATTAATTCATGGTTTCCTTATTTAGAAAAAATAATCAATTTATTATTCTCAAGTGACTTAAAACTTATTTAATACCAAGAAATTAATAATGAAGAATGAGGGATTCAGTAAAGAACGCATATTCTCCCAAAATGGAATGAAATCTTTTACTTCCGCACACATTTTTTCAAATTGTTATGGTAAAAAAAGACCTTAAAAAGACTGTTTACACTAAAATAAAGCGTTCATTTTACAGTATAATACTTGCTGCTGGAGCGCCAGTTTAAAACATTAAAATTAACAGTAATGTATAGCAAAATTAGCCAGTAATATGCTGTTTAATATAATACAGTAATGTACTGTGTAATTCATTTATATGACAGCATATTACTGCTTATTTTACAGTATAATACTGGCGCCACAGCTGCCAGTATTATACGGTGAAATCAACTTTTTTTTTCAGTGTAGGAGGGTAATGATCCTGAACAGCTAGAAAAAGCATTTCAAAATTTTTATGAAATCTAGTAAAAATATTTAAAATGCGTTTAGTTTTCCATATTTCTTAATTTTTTGAAATTCTTTTTATTTTTATGTTTTTAAAAAATGTCTTGTTGGGGTGGGGAATTTGTTCGTTAAAAATTCTAATTGATACTGTGTTTATGCTCTGTAATACAAGGTGTATCATGAATGATCGCTCAAATTTGGTGGATAAGTAGAAAATTCTACAGAGGAAAGTATAGGCGCAAAAGAACGCAGGAAGTTGTGTAGGACGATTCATAATTTCAACTCAAGCAAAAAGCTCTCTAAAAAATCCAGTAGGTCATCATTTGACAAGATGTCTTTGGAGCAAAATAACGAGTCATTGTACATTAAATGAAAATGCAGACATGCATATAATAGTCCAAGACGAGACAGCAAAAGTACCTAAGGTATCGAGCACAAGAAAAAATCCCCTTTATTTTATGGAAGAGTAGTAATAGCGGAATCGAATGATCCATGTCTACTGGAAGTGAAGTGGTGCATAAGCCAAAAATTAATACCACTCGTGGTTGACTCGTAGGTTTACCATTATGTTTGAACTACAATCAAAAACATGAAATGATTGTAGGACAGAAACAATGTAAACACTTACTAGTATTAGTTTTTGGCTTATGCACCACTTCACTTCCTGCAGACATGGATCATTATATTCCCCTATTACTATTCTTCTAATAAAACAAAGGATTTTTTGTGCTCGATACCTTAGGTATTTGTGCTGTCGGCCCTTGAACTGTAACTTACGGTCTGGCAGAGACAGTAGTCGCAGAACTGTGCAAATAAATACAGAAAGCTACTCCAATTGGCAATATCAAGAGGATCAAATGTTGATCGTTCTTATCATCTACTATGCAAAATTGAATCGGTTATTTGTACCTGTCATCATGATGAAAGAAGAAGATGATCTACACGAAGAATTTTAATCGACTAAGCTAACTTATTCTGCATACATTTGTGCAGCTTTCCGACAACTCTCCTCTATTGCAAATTGCAAACAAAATTAACAGCTTACTACATATCATTTAACATACAATGACTTATATTACTACTGCAAAGTCAATTTGTCGAATGACGACCAAGTGGACTTGCCAGAGAGCTTGTAGAAATAGTGGATGCTTAGTGCCTTATACAAATCATGCGCTCGTTTGCGCTTACATAATTTCTTGCATGAAGTTGCCATCTTTTGCTTTTTTACCCTGCCCATTAAATTTGAACAATCATTCCTGATATATTTTGTATAAGAAACTTCACAAGATTGCAGACTACAGATAGACACTCCCTAGATTTCATTCTCTTTTAGCCTTTGTTTTAAAATACCAAGTTAGAAATTGCAAGTAAAATGTAGCAAATGAGTTGCGTTCGTATTATAACGAAATTTTTTAAATATTCAGATGTTTGTATAATAGTATACAGTTCTTCGGATACAATAAAATACCTGAAATCTTTTGTATGACCCTGTTAGTACTATCTTCTTTCTAGTATGCAGAAAGCAACTTTTAGTAAACCACAGCAATGAATATCAATTTCGAAAAGTGTGAAATAGTTTAATATAATTTTAATGCACCAAACAATGCTTCTCCCTCTGTACCATTATGCAATCAAATATATTTGTGCGGTCCTGTAAATTAATAACAAATATTCTTTGTACCACACATTGTACAGAATGTATGTTTTAGTATATACTTCATAGATGCATTTAAATTTTTTTATGCTCGAAAATGTGTAACATCCTTAAAATGAACTTAATTTTTTCTTCTTCTATTCGTTGTAATATAACGGAATACTTTTGATTTTCCCTGTAAATACCTCCGATTTTCATAAAATTTGAAATGGCTTGACAAAATAATGTAATTATTATATATTTTTAAATTTCAAACTATTCTGTTGGTTATTTTTTGCTCTGTTATATGCGGAGAGACAGATGGACGGACGGTCTGAACGATGGCTATAGATGTTACATATTTACACAATTACAAACGCACTTAAAAAGAACACATCGTCGACATATTATAGAATAGAAAAAAAAAACCTTTAGAATTTTCAGTTGCAATTCGACATTTCACATAACATTATCATGATATATATATACCGGGTGTCCCAAAAATGACTGATTGCAAGTTATTGAATTTTAAAATCCGTCAGTTATTTTTGGGACACCCGGTATATATATATATATTACAAAAAAATTTCTAAAAGAAAAAAAATGGAAAGAAAATTCATTTTAATTGAAGAATTGCATGTAAATGTTAGTAGACGAGAATAATTAAAATAATATACTTTGTAAAAATCACAACAAAATGAACTAGTCGTTGGGGGCCACCGTAATACTTACCCATCATGGATATGTATATGAAAATAAAACATGTGAAACTATTTATACAATGCATTGCAATTCATAAACAGAATTTAAATGTTGTTAATATACATAGTAATGCTATATTAAAGAACTGCTGATTTACCAATTTCGACAAATCATGTAAAACGCCAAACTACTCAAGTAGTACCGAACTGCGTAAAAGAAACATCCTTATAACTCCAAAAATAATAATTCTATTAACTAACAATTAACTGCGTCGGATTAAGCGTCTCATTTCCAATTAAAATATACTTCTGAATTGAAATTTGAATGAAATACAGGGTCATGAAAAATCGAAGAATGTGGAAAACAAGATTACAAATATCTCGGCAACTAATAATCCGATCGACTTTATTCTATATGCAAGATGTGCGTTATTTTATTGCCTTTTACGTCCATGCCTTAGAACAAAAAAATTCGAAAATTTTTATATACCTTTCACCGGAACGAATTTTTCGAGAGTCCGAAAAAAATAGTTCCGGATAATCGAGGTTGCTGATATTAAATAGGGTTCGTCTCATTCTTAGATACTAACCACATACAAAATTTCAAGTCTCTATTTCAATTTGTTCGGCAGATAGAGCGTTTACAGACAGACAGACAGACAGACAGACGGACGGCAAAAATTTTTTTTCTAAAAATATGTTTTTCGGAATCTCCACTATCTAAAACGTGTAAATCCGTCAGAAATTTTTTTTCGATTTTCAAAACGATTGCAATTCTTACCCTATACTACGTATGATGGGTAAGTAAAAACAAAGCACAACGCATTTCGAGCTAAAACAATAACTGCTCTTCATCAGCTGAATCAATACGTGTCGTGTGGGGACACATGTTAGGGTCCCCTTACACAAGGGTCCCTTTAGTGCCTTGATCTTTTTAATTTTATGGTGATTTTTACGAAGTGTGTTTTAATTATTAAGTATCGTCAGAGGTTTCAGTGTTTTTGACTAGTAGACGAGAATTTTTGAACGTCTCGTGTGAAACGTATTTTTACAAATTCTTATTTGTATTACCTGTAATAATTATCATTTCGCATAATGTTTTTATTTAATTTTGTATAAAGTATCTATCAAGCTCTTCCCGGAAAATCTTCGTAATTTCCAAAGAGTAAATTTTACTATAAAAAAAACTGTTTTTTTTTTTTTAAATATTTTTTATTTTAGTGTCTCTACCATGTCATCATCACGTACATCGCAACTATTTAGTGCAAGTTATCTACAAGCCCTAATCAGTAAATTATCTGCACGTGTAATGGCATAATTTCTGGATTACTATATTTTTGTTTTAAAATAAATAGCGTAAATAGCATTTGCGATAAAGAGAAAGACGCGCTCAATGAAATAAAGTTACAAAAACTAGTTTCTTAAAAATTTTTTAAGCGAAATAAACAATTATTATTCAAAGATTTATTTCAAATATTTTTAAAATAATTTCGTGTAAAAACTGTTAAAGATTTAATTATTGCTAAAGCAGTTCCCATACCTTAAACTATTAAATACAAAAATCCCCGTGGTTTTAAGAGAGAACGTGTTTCATGCATGTAATTATACATATACGTATAATATGTATTAAAACAGCATATTTAAGAAATATAATAACAATATGTTTTTTGAAAGTTGAAAAGAATAAGGCTTGAGAATAAATACTTATTTTTCATAAGATGCATCTCATACGGGATGCAAGCGCTATGCTAGAAATGACCGATTGGTACCACGAAGTTTTAATAGATTTTCTCGCCTAATTTAAAGACGAGATTTGTGAGTTTTTTTAAATACAAAGAATACTGTTAAACTTTTGTGGTTATAATCAGTCATTTTTTCGAAGCTCTTGCATTCCTGCTCATACTTTTGTATCAGCTTATGTATCTGAAAATTTTCCGTGGTGATTTAAAGTGAAATATTCTTGAATTCGAATTGAATTATGATATATTTCAGGACTACTCTTTGCATAAAGAGTTGAAATAGCTATATTTTGTTGATGATATTCTTGAAAGATAATTGCATAACTTTTCTGGACCATTAATTAAAATTTATAAATTCTGCCTTAACTTTAATATATTGTTCTAATTGTGACTTAAATAATGTGTCTTAATATATGTATATGATTTATTTAATATCTAAAATGTATTTTAATAATTTAAATTTTTGTTTATTATATAATATCAATTCTCCTTATTCTTTTTTTTCTAGGTAAGTACCATTCCTGACTCTTATTTCAGCGATATCGTTCAGTGAGTTTATTTTTTATTTTGATTCAATGGTATGTACACTGGTGTCCAAAAGTTAAGCATAATTGGTAATTAAGTAATTATTTTTAAGTAATGAAAGAAATATGAATCGGAATGTGCTGAAACTCCAGGTGTGTAAACAAAATAGTACGCGTCACATATTTTCGCGAAGAGTTTTCCCCGAAATCGAACAGGGGACCGTCAACAAATTGAAAAAGAACAAAGATCTTTTGGATAACCCTGTCAAAACTAATGTAGCAAAAGCGTTCAAACTGCACATTATGATTAATTGGCTTATTGTAATGTACTGTGTTAATTTTTACAAGGATAGCATGTACACTCGTAGAGAAATTAAGGTTTTTATAAAAACAGTCCTAAATTTTTCCAAGTTTTTTGCTTATAATTTGCAGAGTTCTTATTATAAAATAATGTTCTTTTCTGAAAATATGACAAACATCATTGTACACAATACCCTGTCATCAGAACTTAAAAATAATAAAAATTGTATGAAAAATGAGTATGTTTAGTAAATAATTTTTCATTGCGCATGCGTCAACGATATCAAAATGTCATTTGCATATTGTGTTAGCTAAATGTATAGAGCAACTTCCGTAAAAGTTTCAAAAACATAGCTTGAAAATTCTGAAAATGGGAGCCTATAGAATCAACTCAAAATCCTTTATTCCCTAAATGAAGCAAAAAGATGAGGGGCTGTATCCATATTCCATTGTTTAGTGCCTACACAATATTGCACGTACAACTATATTTAGGTAAAACCCCTGATTTTTTTGCTTCCTTTAGGAATAATGGATTTTGAGTTGATTCTATAGGCTCCCATTTTCGGAATTTTCAAGTTATGTTTTTGAAACTTTTACAGAAGTTGCTCTATACATTTAGCTAACACAATATGCAAATGACATTTTGATATCGTTGACGCATGCGCAATGAAAAATTATTTACTAAACATACTCATTTTTCATACAATTTTTATTATTTTTAAATTCTGATGACAGGGTATAGTGTACAATGATTTTTGTCATATTTTCAGAAAAGAACATTATTTTATAATGAGAACTCTGCAAATTATAAGCAAAAAACTTGGAAAAATTTAGGACTGTTTTTATAAAAACCTTAATTTCTCTACGAGTATACATGCTATCCTTGTAAAAATTAACACAGTACATTACAATAAGCCAATTAATCATAATGTGCAGTTTGAACGCTTTTGCTACATTAGTTTTGACAGGGTTATCCAAAAGATCTTCGTTCTTTTTCAATTTGTTGACGGTCCCCTGTTCGATTTCGGGGAAAACTCTTCGCGAAAATATGTGACGCGTACTATTTTGTTTACACACCTGGAATTTCAGCACATTCCGATTCATATTTCTTTCATTACTTAAAAATAATTACTTTATTACCAATTATGCTTAACTTTTGGACACCAGTGTATAATGACACTAATATAAAAATTCTCATCTAAACAATCTGAAAAGGTATTGTAAATTGATTTGATTGTTGCTATATAAAAGACTTTGTGATAGATGTTTTACATTGGGTGAACAAAATAATTCGGTCATTATTTTTGTTCAAATATTCATATATTTGGAAACAAAATACATTAACATATTAAACAAAGTATTGTACATCACCGACTACTACTGTCTGCATCTCCCTGGAAACTTTCGAATTTTGTTTTAAAAAAATAACCTACCTTATAAAGAAATCCGTGTTTGAAGCTAAATTTTGATTTCTATTTAAAAAGAGACCTACTAAATCGTTTTTTATCCATGAAAACAACCAGTAATCAGAAGGGAAAAGATCCGGAGAATGTTGCGGGTGCTGTAAAATATCCCAATTTAGCTTTTCCAATCGTGCCGTTTTTTTCTACGTTTGCAAAAAAGTATTTTTCAAAATTTCTCGGTTACAGCTCATAAAGCCACCAATTTCGTTGTTTTTGAATCATTCTCATGGATTTCCGTCACACAGAAACGACTTGGCAACTCACTCCTAATGGTTCTGTAAGATTTTCTCGTGTTTGACTACAATCTTCATTCGGGAACGCCTCTAAATCTGTATTTTCGAATTTTTTATGCTGTCCAGAACAACGCCCCTCTTCAACGCGGAAATGTTAGTCGTGAAACGTCGAAACCGAACCCTACATATTTACCATTTGCAGCTGCGTCACAATAAACTTTCACAAGCATTCAATGGAAAGTTCAGCTGCAATTTTCTTCCAATTAAAGCGGAAAACAAATGTTTCTAATTTAAGAGAAAAATTTGCATATTTAACATAATAAAAAACAAAGTTTTTGCATAAAACTCAAAGTGGTATAAACTGGATATTATTGACAGATTGACTTCTTTGAAATAATCTTAATCAGCTATCACTGTTAGACATTCAGACCAGTCGGCGCCGTCTTTTAAAAACGGACCGAACTAATTGATAAACACAATATAATTCCCAACGAACTTGGCGGATGGACTTTCTTCAGAAAATTTCGAGTATATTTTAAAATAACATTAAATATAGGTTTTTTATTCACTGTTAAGAATCTTGTCCTAGTTTGAACCAAATTTTGTTTCTCAATAGTTGCCACAGCAAGATAGCAAAATCTTGAACCAATATTTGGAGCTGCTTTTGAAGCATAGCTCTAATAATTGGAACGAAGTTGAAATAGCAAGCTCCAAATTTTGGTACGAGATTTCACCATCTTATGGTGGCAGTGACAGAGCACCAAAATTTGGATCAAACTAGAGCAAAATTTTTAACGTTGTTGATGGTGAAAATTTTCAGCGAACTTTTCAAAATATGTCAAGTGCTGTCTGCAACCTAAGAAACACGAAGTGCTACTACCGGAAAGTTATATTTTACTATCACGGTCTAGTCACCAGAAGAATGTCAAATTGAAGTTCTGGTAAACGTTTTTGTATTGACATAAGAAAACTTACTAATAAATAAAAATTGTTTATTTATTAATTGAATTAAAAGAGAAAATCTTCATTACATCCAATCTAAAGAATCATCTTGGCAAAAAATAGATAGAATATAGCCTGTATCTGAAGCAATATCTTCACCAAGCCGAAGTTTTAAAAAATGACATCGGTTCTGCAGTTGCTCATATTACTTCAACGAAAATATTTTTCTTTTTTATAATATTATCAAAACTAGAAATACCAAAATGGTCAAAATGTCAATAAATAATAAATTGAAAAAGAAAACTCATTTAATTATGTTTTCTGAAAAAGATAAAATCTGAAATACTTCAACCTTAGTTCGCAACCATCTTATTCGTTATTAATATTTTAATTTCTTGTAACACTTACTGGCTTTTGCGTTATATTTTATTGCTCAAAAATGTTGTCGTTAACCTTGACGAAGTTTATATATCACTGGAATAACAAGAATTACAATTTTCTTCTCTTTTTAATTTTTATAAAATAATGAAGATAATAATAAATATTCCTCGTAGGCATTAGGTTGTCACTATACCAAATCTAAAAGTATCGACAGTTTCAGAGTCATTTGAATAATGATAATAACAAGATTATGCATCAAATAATTGAAATAACCAGCATGTCAATGTGAGCTTCTTTCCTCGGCAGTTTCAATCGTGATTTTAGAATTTTTACTCTTCATTTCATTTTTAAAGATTTCTAATTTTTAAAATCCGATCTTAGCGAGTATTAGACTGTTAGGCGAAGACAGACTTGCTGATTTATCCTTATTCAACAGCTCTTGGATATTGTGGATCTTGTATGTGGTACAGTGCACACTTTTCATGCAATATTTACTTAGAGGAAAATATGAACAATTAAGCAAAAATATAAAAATGATACTTTAAGTTTTGAAAGTTTTGCCGATTTGAGATTTAATTCTTCTTTCCCATTTTTCATTTTTTAGCAGCATTGAAATCTTGATTCAGTTCCATTGAATGTAAACAGAAAAACAACTTAAGAATTTTCACTTTAATAGATATGTAATATAAATAAGCAAAAAGAACTCTTTGAATAAAACAGCTGTTTCGCCTTTTGAAAGAGAATGCCTTAAATAGGCTTGCTTTTACGACATGAATAAATATTCTTTGTAATATATTTTCTTAAATATGCTTTTTCAAGAAATTTATTGAAAAGATTCGAATTCGTGTAAGCTAGGATACGATCGAACTTTAAAATATTGTGCTTACATTTACAATGTTTCAAAGACAGTTGTGAAAGAGATTGATATTTCTGCCACTAAAGATATTATATACTCTCTTACATACTCCCAACACCAGACCGCGATAATATGGCAACAAGCCTTAGCATGCTCTAAACTGCTCTGTCCGAACAAAAACACACATGACACACATTTTGACACATTTACAAACTTATTTTTTAACGGAAAGATATAAAATTAGAAGGCTAGATTATTGAAGCGCTTTCAAATCGAACTGTGCTTTTCATTTTTTATAAATAAATTACCTATTGAGTTATAATATGTTTTAATTACGTGACAAATACGTTTTTTACCTTTCCGTAAGTAGTTGTTATTCTTTTTTGCTCGGAAGTTCGGTTCAAAATACCCACTATAAAAACTCTTTGTGTCTGCACGAAAAAGAAAAAAAAAGTGATTACATTGGTTCTGAAAAAGACACCTGCTAGCAAAAATATGAAAATGATGCTTTAAGTCTTGAAAGTTTTACCGTCTTGATTTTTGGTTTATTCATTTTATTCTTCATTTTTTTTAGCAGTATCGAAAACCCGATTCAATTCCATTTAATGGAAAGAAAAGCAATTTAAGAATTTTCACTCTTATAGATGTGTAATACAAAAAAGCAAAAATAACTCTTTGAATAAAAAAGCTCTTTTCCGTCTTTTCAAAGAAAATGCCTTCAAAAGTCTTATATTTACGAAATGAATAAATATTCTTTGTAATATACTTTCTTATGTATGCTTTTTAAAAAATTTATTGAATGGATTCGAATGTGAAGTCATTCGTGTAAATTAGGATACGATCGATTTTTAAAATATTGCGTTCGCATTTATAAAGTTTTGAACATAATTGTGAAAGAGATTGATATTTCTGCTACTTTAGGGGGTAAAAATATCTAAAACAATCGCATACTCTCAACAACAGATCGCGATAATTTGGCATTAGAGATTGTTGTCAACAGCTCTGCTTAACAAGAGCAAAAATTTTTGACACATTTTCAAATTTATTTTTTAACGGAAAGATATAAAATAAGAAGGCCAAACTACGGAGGCGATTTGGAATCGAACTGTGCTTTCTGTTATTGATAAATAAATTACCTATTGAGTTATTATCTCTTTTGATCGCTTGACAAACACATTTTCCACCCTTCCTTTAGTGATTGTCCTTCTTTCGCGTGGAAATTCGGTTCAAAATATCCACTTTGAAAAAAAAAAAAAAACTTTAAAAATTTTTTTGCGTTTGAAAAAAAATAATAAAGCATAAAACACAATTCTATTATAATATTAATAATATTAATATTATAGTTTAATAATATTAATGATTGACAAGCAAACAAGTCAATTATTGCTTGACATGTTTGCTTACAAGTCAAACAAGCAAACTTGACTTGTTTACTTGTGAAAGTGAGCAATTTCGGAAAGACAGTAACAAACAAAATAAAAAAAAACAACGCAAACAAACAAACAATCTTTTAAAAGGTATGAATTTTCTCTTCTGAAAATTTATAGAAAGTCAATAAAAGTCATTCATGTAAGAGAGTAACCGATCAATTGATAAAATATTGTCTTAACACTCACTAGGCTGAAAACTGGATTTGAAACGACTGATTTTTCTGTAACATTTAGGAGCAAGCCGAATAATAAACAATTTTATACTCTTTCCAACAGACCATAAGGAGTCGGCGTTCAAAAGAGTTTCCAATTATTAATAACGGTAATTATCAGAGATAATAAAGCTTGGGTAAGCAATTTCGATAAACAAAGACAAGCATGGCGATAGGAAGAAGATGAGGGATAGCATAATTTCATAACTATGGACAAATGAATTAATGATTAATTTTTTGTTGTATAAACGATATGATATAATTAAGATGTCAGTGCGAAAAGAGCATTGATTTTTACTGGATAAATATATCAGCAGTATGATTTGTTTTAGATTTATTTCAGCATTTTCAACATTTAAATATATTTTTAGTACATAAACAAATCATATCGGGATAAGATTTTCTTTGTGTTCTTTTCTTTTCTTTTAAATACAAGTTAGATTAGATTGCGTAATTTGAAATAACCGATTTATGAATATCCGATTTACCTTCTGACGAAATATAAATCATCCCAAATGAAGCAAACTTTGATGTAGCCAATTTTTTTGAGAAAATTATCATTCGAATTCAATACTGACAAAAAACTGTGATTGAAATTTTTATTATTGGATTCGTTTCTTTCAGATTTGTGTGTTCGAGTAAAATCAGCTGAATTTTTAAAAACGAGGAAAAAAATTTAAATTTCCTCCTGATGCATGCCAATTTTTATTTTTGTATTTTTCGAAATATTTGTTAAATTATTCCTCTGAACTCGTTACATAAAATTAGTTTTTGAAATGTATCTGATTTCTCAGCTATAATTTAAAGAACATCAAAAACGATTGAATGGTAAAGGGTTAAAGGGTAAAGATGATGGTATTCCTTTTTTCACAACACTGACAAAGATGACAATGCTATACGTTGGTAACGTATTGCTTGAAAATCTCGAATCTTAAGAAAGTAATCAGTTGAAAAAAAATAAAAATTGATGGTTTTTATAATAAGAATAGAACAAGATGAAAGTCGTGTTTGAAAAAGAAAGAATGGTGACTAACTAGCATTTAATTTTCTGCAATTATTAGAATCCCCCTCCTTTGCCTGATATTTCTTTTTTCTTTTTCTCTATTTTCTTTTTTTTAAATAACAAAAATATAAAATTCTGAATATGTGTACGTGTAAAAGTGTGCATCTTTTAAAAGACATTAATTGCAAACAAATAAAAATTCTAAACTGTATGCGTTTTCGCTTCTGAAAATTTATAGAAAGTGAATAAAAGTCATTCATGTAAGAGAGTCCCGAACTGATTGATAAAATATTGTCTTAACACTCACTGGGCAGAAAACAGAATTGTGAAAGCGACTGATTTTTCTGCAACATTTAGGGACTAGCAGAATAATAAACAATCTTATACCCTCTCCAACAGACCATAAAGAGTCGACGTTGAAAAGAGTTTCCAATTATTTATAACGGTAATTATCAGAGATAATAGAGTTTGGGTAAGCAATTTCGATAAACAAATGACAAGCGTGGAGGAGGGAAGAAGATACGCGCTAATATAATTTCGTTTAAATATGGACAAATGAATTAATGATTATTATTATTATTATTTTTTTGTATAATAGACATGATATAATTAAGATGTCAGTTTTGAAAGAGCATTGTTTTAACCAGAATAAATATGCCAGCAAAATAATTTTATTTAGATTTTAGTAAGCCATTTTAAATTATTAAATATGTTTTTAGTGAAAGAGAAATTATATTGGATATGAAACTTTTTTTTTCTTTCATACACTAGTTAGATTCCGAAACGCATTTGTTCGCAATAGTATAATTCATACACCGTATATATTCTTGCACGTGGATTGCCGCGAAATATTTAAATATTATTAATATCCATTAGCTTCAAAAATTCTCTGCTAGCTTGGTGACACTTAGTGATATATCGCCAAATCTGGTGATCAAGATTGAGTAACTACACATGATACAAACTTGGCTATAGCTTATTAATTTAGAGCAATTCTCATTCAAATTCCGTATTGAAAAATATTCGCTTATCGGGAATGTCGCATTTTATCTTTTTAAAATTTGAGTAAAATTAGTTTTGAGTAAATCTTGCAGAATTTTAAAACCAAGAAATATGAAAACTACCTCTTCCTATCGGCACTGAACGAAATGGCTTTTTTAAAATAATAACAAAAATATAAAATGCTGAATATAAATATATTTGAAATTGTGCTTCTTGAAAAGACATTATTTGCAAACAAATAACTTTTGTAAATTTTATAAATTTTCTCTTCTAAAAATTTATAGAAAGTGAATAAACGCCATTCATGTAAGAGAGTCCCCGATCGATTTATAAAATATTGTCTTAACACTCATTAAGCAGAAAACAGAATTGTGAAAAACGACTGATTTTTCAGCAACAATTAGGGGCTAGCAGAATAATAAACAATCCAGCATTGTTGTTCACTAGGATAGATATGTCAGCAATATAATTTGTTTTAGTTTTATTTTCAGTTTTTAAGTATATTTTTAGTACATAAAGAAATCATATCAGGATATGGAAATTTTCGTTTCTTTTATACATTTTTTAGATTAATTTGCATATTCTGAAACGCATATACGAAAAAAAAATCTGTGAAGTTACTAAGCTGCATAACATTTCGTGTAACGGTAACAACAAAAATTCATGTAACCGATTATGTTACTCGAATTTTTGCTGTTACCGTTACATAAAAATATCTTGAAATCTCACTTTCCTACAAATAGTTTAGAAACTTTACAGTTTTTTTCTTTTTTCTTTTATTTTTTTCAGCGTAGTTGCAATTAGCATAAATTATATAATGCATATATTCGTAGTATATATCTAGGTAAATAGTTTTTATTACTTCCCTCAAACTGAACTTTCAACATTCAATAGCTTATGAGTAAAATGGCTGTGACAGACAAACACAGTAATGATCTTATAATGATTCCGTATATACTTTTAAGTACGGAACCCTAAAAATAACAAAAAACTTTAAATTTTCATAGGAACAAGTTGTTTTAATTTGAGTACATAATAACATTGTTAATAAATAGAAATTTCTAAAAAAGTTATCGCACGCTCGACAATGAGTATATTATAGCATTGTTAATAAGTAGAAATATGTAAAAAAGTTATCGCACTCTCGACAATAAGAATATAATAACATTTTTAATAAGCAGAAATAAGTAAAAAAGTTATCGCACACTCAACAATGAGTATATAATAACATTATTAATAAGCAGAAATAAGTAAAAAAGTTATCGCACACTCAACAATAAGTATATAATAACATTATTAATAAGCAGAAATATGTAAAAAAGTTATCGCACACTCGACAATGAGTATATAATAATATTATTAATAAGTAGAAATATGTAAAAAAGTTATCGCACTCTCGACAATAAGTATATAATAACATTTTTAATAAGCAGAAATAAGTAAAAAAGTTATCGCACACTCAACAATGAGTATATAATAACATTATTAATAAGCAGAAATAAGTAAAACAGTTATCGCACACTCAACAATGAGTATATAATGACATTATTAATAAGCAGAAATATGTAAAAAAGTTGTCTCACAGTCAACAATGAGTGTATAATAACATTGTTAATAAGTAGAAATATGTAAAAATGTTATCGCACACACGACAACGAGTATATAATAACATTGTTAATAAGTAGAAATATGTAAAAAAGTTATCGCACACTCGACAATGAGTTTATAAAAATATTATTAATAAGTAGAAATATGTAAAAAAGTTATCGCACTCTCGACAATAAGTATATAATAACATTTTTAATAAGCAGAAATAAGTAAAAAAGTTATCGCACACTCGACAGTGAGTATATATCATTATTAATAAGGAGAAATATGTAAAAAAGTTATCATACACTCGACAATGAATATATAACATTGTTAATAAGGAGAAATATGTAAAAAAGTTATTGCACACTCGACAATGAGTGTATAATAACATTATTAATAAGCAGAAATATGTAAAAAAGTTATCGTACATTCGAGAATGAATGACCCATACATTCTTCCGATGCACGTATTTCAATTAATTATACGAAACTCAAAACTTTTCATGCAAAATTTATCAAATAATATGTCCATTTTTATGTATCAGGGAATAACAGAATTTTGAGAAAATAATGTTCGATGAGCTGTATCTGTTTTTGTAAACTATTAGTGCAATTTAATTCCTTTGCTTTTATGTAAAATTTTATGAATTAAATATCTTTACATTAAATAAATAAGTAGGAAATTGCTCGTCAAGCGTAGCAAAGTCGATGCGTTCGCACTATAAAGAAATTTTTAAAATATTCAGATTTTGGTGTAACAGTATACAGTACTTCGGATACAGTAGAATAGTCGAAATATTTTGTGTATCCTTGTAAATACTATCTGCTCCTACAGGAAGTAACTTGTAATAAACCTCAGCAACGTATATCAATTACATAAAATGCGAAATAGCTTGATATTATTAAAATGTACCCCAAACAATGTTTCCCCTATACCATTATGCAATGGAATACTTTTATGTATCCCTGTAAATTAATAAAGAATATTCTTTGCATCTCAGATTGTACAGAATATATGTTTTAGTATATACTTCATAGATGCATATTAATTATATTATGTTCGAAAGAGTGCAACATCATTAAAATGCATTTGAAACTATTTTTATCCTAAAATTTGAAATAACTCGACAAAATTATGCAATACTTATATAAGGTGTTCTGGTGTAATAACGCCAGGCGGGGTAATAACGCCAAGTGCTAATATTTTGCATAATTATGAAAAAATCTGGTAAATTACACCCATATACTCTGCGCAGAAAGGTTTTGAGTCATATAAATTGCAAAAAACAGCTTCAAGTTAATTAGTTTCATTTTTAGGTCTTATTGTTTTTACAAGCAACTAAAATTAACGCTTGATCTAAAATTTGCGAGATAGGTTTTGTGATGTGAAGACTATTTTTTTTATCCGGAAATACTTTGTTAATTACCTCAATTTGTAGTACATTTGATGGATTTTCAAAATATTGTTGAAGATTTTGGATATCTTCTCGAGATAATTTGTAATTTAAAATGTACAGCGCAATAACTATAACGGGGTAATAACGCCAATCCTTGCATTAATACCTCGGTTGATTCCCTACAGTGGCCGAGCTACATCCTAAATACTGATTCAAATAAACACAGTTAAAACTGTGCTATGTTTCTAATAATTCTATTTAAGTGGTCCTTTTAAAGCAAAGAGAAGCTCACGGTCTGATATTCTTTTGCCTCATCCTCCCCCCCACACACACCACACCTTTATTTTTCTTGCACTTTCACAAAACATTGAACGTTTTCAATAGCTTAGAATGCAATTTGTCAATTTCTAAGTTTGTAGAGTTTGTATTTTTAGAATTGGGCAATCTACATGCAATTGTTCCATCTTATTTCATAGTTTTGTTTGCATGGCGTTGTTACCCATATAGGAGGGTAATAACGCCAAATAGCATTGGTCAAGAAATCACGCCATTACATTTTATGAATACACATCTGTTAAGTTATCTTTTTTATATAGATAGTCAATGAGTTACTGTATCAAATCCTATATTTGTTTGAAAAATACAAACTAAAACTAAGCCGTGAAAATTGGTAGAACCTTAACGTGGCGTTATTACCCCTGGGTACCTTATTTTAAATTTCAAACGATTCGGTTGGATATTTTTGCGTTGTTATATGCAGGCGAACAGCAGACAGACGGACGTACAGACAGATACACGGACAGGCAGACGGACGGGAAGACGAACTGAACGATAACTAGATGTACTACGTATTTGTATTAATTACGAACGCATCTAAAAATCAATTTAAAAGAAAGTAATTTGTAGCGATTTTTCTTATTTATATAATCTGATAAATATTGATAACAAACAAAAAGTTATGTCTAATTATGGATTTTCCCGTACTATGTACAAATTAAACTACACAAAAATTGACTTTTTTGTGTAGAAAATTTTAACTGATGTTAAACAACAAGAATTCATTTCGAACGTGTTATTTCTTGTTATATTGCTTTCATTTACCGATTCTTTAAAATACTTGTTTACTTTCTTTTTGAAATCAGTGAATGAAAGTAGTTTATAAAATTTATTTCTAAAATGGAAATGTTAGGTTCATCGCCATTCGAATTTTCATTCACTATTCAAACAATCACAAATTTTTAATACCATTCAAAACAATCAAGTAGGTGCCCATTACATATAGGTTATAAAAATGAAAGATTAAATACTGAGAGGTATAAAAAAGTTATTTTTAAGAGTATATTACACTCTTCATTTTTTATGTTTCCTCTTTTTAGCGTCTAAAATTTTTCTTTGTTGCAATTTTACGGTCATTTGACATATTTTTAAAAGAGTGGTTTGGCAAATCGTTAGCTTCATTGTCTTTGTAGTACGTAAGCAATTGTAAACATAAAGATTATTTGGAAATCTATCGTCGATTAATGGAATTGTGGCTTTAAAATTAATATATTAACTTGCAATTTTGTTTTAAAAAATTAAATTTTTATCGCATTAACAGAAACACACCTATGTACTTTTTGCTTTTAAATTCTAATGTATCAGGAACTGAGTGAAACATCGACTATTAAAATGCAGCTTTACAAACATGGAGCAAGTTAAATTATCTAAAAGAATATAAAAAAGAAGATCATAGGAATTAAGATTTCTGGTTGATTAAACAAGCTATAAAAATTAATAAATGTTACTTTACATTCTAAGTAGTTTTGTACTTTACAGCTTTTTTAAAAAAAATTTTATTATGTATCTATGCAGGTTTTCTTAGTGTATGTTTCGAGGCTATCGCGTTGGATGTATTTGAACCTATGACGCACTGTGTAGATGACCAGCACCGTTGCGCAGAGCTTAATATTATAGTTGTTTATTGTATGTTATTTGTTGAAGTTAATGTTATAGGAGAAGATGTTGCCACTCATTCGATCCCCAGTGAAAATGTCTTGTTAGTTAGACATTGATTGTTTCTCTATCTGCTGTGAGGCTTTGCCGACTGGATATGAATTCGTTGTTGTAGTGTTACGTGTTGAGAAAGTTTTGTGTTACTTTTCCCGGGTCACCAGCATAGATTTCAAGTATTTTTCTTTGGCTTAGTTTGAACATGGGAATTACTATGCATAAGGCGAGTGCCATAGCATTGAGCAAAATGCTAGTTAACATTCTGTGCAAATAAATCATTATATGATGTGCTTCTAAATAAATATCAGGTTTAACTCCTTGTACTATTTGTTACATAAAACAAAAAATTATAATTCATTAATAAAATGAAAGAGCAACTCAAGCAATTTTACCTACAAGCTTACAAGTGTTTATTGTTAGTATCGGTCGTCACACGGCACACACCTAGTCGACAGCTTAGTTCTTCCTAAACGTTGATTAGCAAAGAAGTTCGGTTCAGACGCTCACTCGATCTGACATCTTGCGATTTTTACCTGTGGGGGTTCATAAAAGATCGTGCGTATGTGTCTCCACTACCAGCTGACCATTTCAGCTGTTGCAACAATGACCCCGGAAACACTAATCAACGTTTAGAAAGAACTGAGCTATCGACATGATGTGTACCGTGTGACGAAAGAAACTCACATTGAACATTGTACACTTGTAGGTTAAACTGTTTGGGTGGCTCCTTCATTTTATATATTTATTATAATTTTAAATTTCATGTAATAATTACTACAAAGTGTTAAAACCCAGATTTCATTCAGAAACACTCCGTATATCGTTCGTTGAAATTATTGTTGTGAAAGATGGCATCAACATACTTTGTGAAAAACGAAGTGCGAGTGTTATACGAGAATATACCTTTAAATAAAAGAATAATGTCTGAAAGTTCAGGTGCTTGTGAAACACCTGTATGAATTATACCCTGGGATATAAGTTGAATCATATTTCTAAAATGAATGAGTTTCCTCTGCTTCAATGCTCCCTTCTGAAAATTTATCGAAAGTGAATAGAAGTAATTGGTGTAAGATAGTTTATGATCGATTTCCAAAATATACTTAATACATTAGCCTTAACGTTCACAAGAATTAAAACGCAATAGCATAAGAAACTATTTTTTTTCCGAGGAAGTAAAACTATAAACATCCCTATACTCTCGCTCCAATAGATCGTAAATAGCTCGCATTAAAAAAAGTATTCGATTAATAATAATGAAAATTAGAACGATAATATAGTTCTGGCAAGCAATTTCGATAAACAGATGACAAGTGTGGAGAGCGGAAAAAGAAAAGGAACTGACATAATTTCATTTACCTATGGAAAATCCATTAATAATTTTTGGTGCGTGAAACTTTTTCAAGCTTTATCATATCGAAATTATAGAATTAAAATGTCAACGAAAAATAAAGTTGCTTTATACTCAAATGTATATATTAGAAAGAACTCTTTATTTATTTATTTTCCTTTATTGTTAAGTGTAAGTTGCTTTAGTTGCAGTTAGAATAAGTATAATAATTAGGATAAGAATTTTTGAAATAAGTTTATTTACTTTATTAAAAAAAAGATTCACTCTGTTATTATTATTATTATTATTATTATTATTATTATTATTACTGGCATAAGAGAAAAATCTCTGAAACATATTTCATTGTAACAGGTTAAAAAATTGGCAGCTGAATAATGTGTGCAAGAGGCTGTGATGATTTATGCTGTGCAAAAATCACTACGTAATTTTCTTTATTTACTAATGAGTTGCATATAAAAATTATATGGTTGTATATAGTTTTGCAATAGATTTAAGCATAGCTTCGATCAAGAAAAATCCCTATTTGTAACTATAATTATTCTTTTTTGTACATAATATGAAGATTTATTTTGTACAAAACTAGCGGGTTCTTCCCCCTACGGGCTACGCTCGTCAATCTCCGTCCCGCCTCTAAAATTCAGTTAATTTGGTTGGCTAAGGGAAAAAGAAAGATTTAATTCTAAGAATAATAATGATAAAGGAAACAATGTCGATCGCCCTATAAATGGGCATTCATTCTGCTTTGTTTTACGGAGAGGATTTACGGCCGAATGACTGTTAATGACTGTTTTCGCGTTAGATTAGATAAGATTATTTAAACATTTCAGAATCAGATAAGATAGAATTAACTTAATCAACAGAGTCTTAACTTACCAGCATTTTTTAACAATGCTATAAGATAATGGCTATAAGTAAATGATTTTTAAATGTAACGTTTTAAATCTGACATAATTTTCACCAAACTTTTTTCTCTTTTTGTAATATTCAAACAGAAATATTTTTATCGTACGAAAGTATATATTATTATTTGCACAATATTGTTAATCATTTGGAAAATGGTTATTTTTTTTATCTACAGATATATTAAACAAGTCATCTTCTGATTGGTCCTTTTTTAATGTCCAAAAATGAAATATTTCTGTTGCCACGATGACAGAAAAAAGTATTAAAAATTACAAAAATTAATAACTCTGAAATAAATTGAGATACATCTTTCAAACAAATTGCAATTAAAACTACATATTTTTCTCTATATGACGATGTAAAAATTAAAAATATGAAATATTTTGAAGTTTAAAAAATTGCAGTACAGAAAATTGAAAAAACTGAAATTTAATTTAAAATTTGCTTATGATTGATCTATGAATATCAATGTTTAATGCAGGGCATGTGTAATATATGACACTGTTATTACGTAAACCATGTTTTGATCATCATAAAAACAATATATATATATATATATATATATATATATATATATATATATATATATATACATATATATACATATATATATAATCATTAATTGTAAAACAATATATAAACCATTGAATTTAATACAAAATTTTCCGATCCACGAATACTTTGGAACTACAAATAAAATGAGCGCTTTCATCTTCCAATTAGCTATTAGTATTTATAATACTAACATCTTTTGTTTGATGACGATATTTTAATATTTATTAATAACTCTGAGGAACTGAAAAATACGTTACAATATTTTGCATAAAATAGCATTATTTTTGGATTAAAAATAAATTTATTAGACTAAATTTTCAATTCATTTACACCAAAAATGAAAACAATTTATAACAATACTACATTGAAGAATGGTTGAGTTATGTGGACAAAGCGACCAATAAAATGGCTTTAGTAAAACTGACAGACAAATTCATACATGTGGCTAGCGTTAATTTGATGACAAAAGCGCCAAGTAGGAAACAATGCGAAAATCTGTGGAACCTCTACATCCAGCAGTGGAGTGAAAAGGATCGATGTTGTACAGGAAGGTGTACAAGTTAGTACAGAAGTATGGACAGCTCAAATGTTCGACGATCTAGCAGATTCCTACATGGGAATCATTCCATGTACATCTTCTGAACATCAACTATATTTCCTTACACAACCTAATACATTATATGCGTATCACCATTCGTGTAATAACGCATGTTGCTCAAAATCCGTGCGGAGTGTGACAAATCAAGCCAGCGAAGTGCTTTTATCGACTGAACTCAACAGGACACTCATCTGCTTCATTGCTGCATTTCCGCACTCACCTTCCTTTACGAAATATGCTTATTTATGCTTCCCTCTACCCACTTTTACATTTTTTATACATAATTCTGATGAAAAGTTAAATTTCATACATTCATATAGATTTAGAAAAAAATCTTGCAAAACGCATGTCATATCTAAACGTTAAACTTGATTAAAATATTTTTCTGTATATTTGGATTTATGTTTCTATCATTAGTAAAACAGGTTCAATGTCAGTTATTAATTAAATCAGTGATGACAGAAGCATAAATCCAAATATACAGAAAAATATTTTAATCCAGTTTAACGTTTAGATATAGATTGCGTTTTGCAAGGTTTTTTTTTTTTTTAAATCCGTATGAATATATGAAATTTAATTTTTTATGCAGTTCTTTTTCTTACATCCTATAGTTTAAAAGGCGTTCTACTCAAAGATGTAGGTGCGTCTACGAAATACATTTAATAAATCCCCCTTTTTTTACGACAAATACTTACTAATTTAGAATACTGTGAAATTTCAATAATTTCTGGCACTAAATATGTAAAGACGCGTTTTTATTGACGGATGATGCGTGATGCGATGAAGTATGATGCGTGAAGTATTTATGTTTATAAATATAAAGCTGATACCAAAATCTGAACAGTTTTAAAGCTTTACTTCATGTTTATTGTTTTAAAAACATTAAATGAATTATTCACACAAATGCATTCAACTGTTCTGTGATACATATTATGTGAAATACAACTGAACTAGAAAAATGCCTTTTATATAAAAAATGAAAAATAAACATGTTTATTCACTTAACAGGAAATGCACTCTACTCACTCGTATTTGTAAAGTGAATAAGTATCTTCTGCTAACATCTCTTATTTCATCTATCCCTGCAATTTTATTGAATAATTTGAAAGAAAAGTCATTCATGTAGGACAACATACGATCGATTTCTAAAATATTGTCTTAACGCAGAGATGGTTCAAAACATAATTTTGAAATCTATTGATTATTTTACAACTTTCTGTAGGTCATGAAGCATACTTTTTTCACGGACAAAACGTAAGGAACTGGTATTATAATTTCCGACTGAAAATAATAATAAAGATAATAATAAAGCTCCGACAGGCAATTTCGATAAAATGATGACAAATAATGAAGTGGAGAATAGAGAAAACGATAGCATACTTTCGTAATATTTTGTGGACGAATTAATTAATAAATAATTTTTGAAGTGTAAAACTGTTTTCAGTTTTTAAGTAGTGTGACTTTGTAAATTGCCTGTAAAGAAAGATCATTGCATTATTAAAATACACAATGGTTCATAAATGACACCCCAAATGTAAAATCTCATTGCTATAAAATATTATGTGAATAAAATAATTGATGTGTTTATTAAGTAGTTCATAAAATTTGTATAAGATTAATAAAAACAGTAGTGAATTTTCATCAAAATATAGCGTTGCACCATCTTAACGTATATCATTACTCAAGCGAGCATGTAAAACTGCATCAAAAAACTTACAGTTATTTAATTTTCATTAGTGGGAAAGTCATATTTCTTTCTATGCGTAGTTTTCTGTCGTCGACAGAAATAAAAGGCTATCAAAAATGTGTGTCATTTTTCTGCTCATTCATCAATTCTAAATACAGCATGAGTATTATTTTTACATTATCAAATTGTACAAATATTTATTTTCGAATAAAATTTGTTTAAAAACTGTAGCCCAGTTTAGTGGTTTTTTAAACAATTTTCAAACCACAGATGTTTTTAAATATACTTTGAGAATTAGCTTTTTTAATATAATGAGCTAAGATAATTAGTGTCAATGTTATTTAAATTAATAATTAATTGCCCAGTACAAATTAAAAGAACTTCAAGCACATTAACCATATGATATTTCTGTAATACCTTGGCGCTGAACTCAGGCAAATCAAAGACAATTTTTTATTTTAATATAAATATGAAATGATATCAACATAAGTTTAATTTTTTTGAAAGATATTGCTTTTTTATGTTCTTCAAATAGTATTTTTCTTTTTAATGATAATTTTTCATTATAGCTCTAGAAAAGTGATTTCCTATTACATAATTTGATTAAACATTTTATATATTATAAGCATTAAGAAAAGATAATAAAATTTATTTGCATAAATTTTTATGCAAATTATTCATTGCATTGCAAATTATTCATTTTTAGTAAGAATTCGATATTTTAGAAACTTTAAATATACGAATACAAATTTATAGATTGTTCCGTCTAATAATCTATTTGTAATGAGTAAAAACAACTAACATGTATAATCTGCTTTGTAATAAGTTTAATGTTAAAAATACGAAACAGCGCTGAAGTCGGTTTTTGTGTACATGCCCATCTCTCCCCAACCTCGTCCACTTTCACAGTGCGCCATTTCATATCAGTGAACTCGTGAACAAATTTTGTTTGTCAATTGGGTGCATTGTATTATATTATGTACAAAAATGACATGGATATGGATATTCATATGTCATTGACTAAGAAAATTACTAGACAATCTTTTCACTGTCATATATTCGGTCATCCAATAGATTTTCTGCCAAATATTCTTCCAATACACGAAGATGTTCTTCGATGCTGTTTTGAGGAGAGGTTTCTATTAGCAAGTAAACTTAACAACATTAAAGTGAGTTTCTCATCTGTCAGCAATACAGTGGCACAAAAAATAAAATATATTTATTATAAGGCGTCAATCCCAAAAGTTTCTGAGTATAGAATCATTTACATGTACTACGATAAGTATTAAAAACTAAAGAAATCTTATATTTGAGACAAGGAAAAGCCAGATCTTATATAAAAGTTTGATGAATTTAAAAACAAGGAACTCAACTGTCTGATATTACAGCCTGCAAATGCGTTATGAATTAAAATTGCGCCTGTAAAATGTCTCCAGATCTGAGGGAGAGTCTGATTGAGACTAATTGTACGTCTGAAAAACACAACAAAATCCCAGTAATTGAGCATGGATTTATCAACCTCAAGAGAAAATACGGAACGGGAAAAATTGGTACTATAAATCAAAAGGGGAAAAAAACTGAGTACAAGACTTGGACGACGAAACTATATATTGAAAAGGTAACCTTCCAAATCTGTTAAAACGGAAATGAAAGATCTTGAGCATTTAGATGAAATACAGGAGAGTTTTAATGCTAATTTAGGTATATGTAAAATCTCATTACCATGACCGATGCAGCCTATCAGATTTAAATATAAAAAGAAGAGGAGGAAGAAGAAATAACCATGGCAAATGAATGTGGAGTTACTATCTACATCTTTACACTGCGATCGCAATGGTCGACCGTGCAGGTGCTGCTATAGCGTTGAGTGTGCTAGAAGATATTGCTGTAACAACTAAAACAGATGCTTTTCAAGTTATTGCCCGATATAAAATTAGAATGGAAATCAGCCGCACTAGAAAAAATTTACGACAAAGTCAAATGGATTCAGAAGAACCACATGACATATATTTTGATGGAAGAAATTATGATACTTTATTTATCATCCTCAGTTCTGAGACAAATATCACGAAGAACAACATATACCTGTTTAAAATTAGTATAAAATATATTCAAACATGTATCACTCTACATATCAATGCGTATTATATGGAAGCATTTGTTGAAAAAGTCTAGAAGTATTTTTAACAATTCTAGAAATGTTTAAATTTATTTAAAGGGTGCTCTTTAGTGTTTTAGGTATACAGGTTTAGGTATACAGTCCTTAGGTATAAGGCGCTATATTCGTGTGTCGGAAGAATATTTTGCAAAAAATCTCTTGGATGACCAATCATAGGAAAATGAAAAGATTATCTAGTAATTTCCTTTGTCAACGACGTATGCATATCCGTATCATGTCACTTGTTGTATTTAAAATAACACATTACACCCAATTAACAAATGAAATTCGTTCACGGGCACACTGATACGAAATGATATCTTGGCGCAGTCTTGGGCCACTTGTTATTCTGCATGGGAGAATCAAATCCAATCTCTATCTAACCTGTCTAGGGATCATGTCCACCCTTTTGTCCAAACTTTATTCCGTGGAGAGCGGCCGCTTTTTCAAGACGACAATGCCTGTATCCACACTGCAGGGTGTGTTCAACTTTGGTTCTAAGAGCTTGACGATAAAGTTGAACATCTTCCTGGACCCCTCAGTCTCCGGATTTGAATATTATTAAACATATATTGCAAGATTTGGAGTCTAAACTTCGTTCTCAATTTCTTCCTCCATCCAGCCTTTCGGAATTAGAGACCATTATGCAAGAGTGATGGCTTAATATACTTACAAATATTGTCTATGACCTTTATACATCTATAAAAAGTAACATTAAATCTGTACTTCAGTCAAAGGGTAGATCAAACCCCTACTAATAAAGATTTTCCATTATTTCACAGGTGTTCGTATTATTTTGTTTCCCATCTGTAAATACGTAGTTCCTAGAGTTGTCGTTCAGTTTGTCCGTCTGTTCGTCCGGTCAACCTGTCTGTCAAAGCAAAACTACCCACAAACAGAGAAAAACTCATAACAGAACAAAAATTACCCAACCGAATCGTTTAAAATTAGAAATATATACTTTGTTGCACAATTATCTCGCACCATTTAAAATTTTATGAAAATCAGATGCAAAGTTTAATTACAGGGACAATAAAAAGTATTTAGTTACATTACGGCCAATGGAAAAAAAGTAGTTCCAAGTGCATTTTAATGGTGTTACACTCTTTCGAACATAAAAACATTGATATGCATTTATGAAGTATATACTAAAAATTGTGTACCACCTGTGTTGCAAAGAATTTTTTTTTTATTAAATTACAGGACTACACAAAAATATTCCATTACATAATGGTATACGGGGAAACTTTGTTTTGGGTGCATTTCAATAATAATAAACTATATCACATTTTGAGAAATTAATATACGTTGCTGAGGTTTTCTACAAATTACTTTATTATTAATATTAAGAAAATAGTATTTACTGGGATACACGAAATATTTCGAATACTCTACTATATCCGAAGTACTGTAAGCCATACGAAAATCTCAACATTTCTAAAACTTCCTTATAGTACAAATTCACCCCATTTGCTTCATTTGATGTGTAATTTACAACTTTTTTTCATGGGGAGGTGTTGCACATGCATTTAATTTTAATACTATATATGTGTGTTTTATAGCGTTTAGTAAATTAATAAAGTTTCTGTTCTCTATCTGTCTAAATCTGTCTACTTTTAACGCTTTCTAACTTTTTGAAAAGTATTTTTAGCTTCAATTTGTCTGTCTGTCTTTTGTCTGTACTTTAACTCTGTTAAATAAGCTTGGATCTTCATGAATTTGATATATTCTATTGAGGTTTACATGAAAAAATTTACTATTAGAGGTCTTCCATAGGGTGCTGTAGTTCTCTAACAGAACCATTCTTTTTCTTCCTCTCACTACTACGTCAGAGAGTGTAATGTGAGTAAAACCTTTTTTTGAGGACTCATTTTTATGACTTACCTGTTTGTTAACTTGTTTGTTACAGGCATTGCTAAAATTATCCGCAAGAGATACGAAATTGACCTATTTGCAGACACTGTTGCCCATTTGATATGCTCTTGAAGCTCTTGTGGATATCTAAATAAATTTTAATTTATTATTACTAAACTTGCAGACATTGCGAAGTTATTTACTTAATTCATACCCGATGAATGTGGTTAAATCTGTTCCAAATGGACATACAGCCACTAACACTGCAAAATTATTTTCCGAACCCATACCTGACAAAGTGCGATTGATTGTAGTCATATTGATATTATTGCATGCCACTGGAAATCTTACAACAGTTATGCATTACATCTGAATTTTATGAAGCTCTATTCTTACTGATATTACGTAATATGGAGATAAGCGATTTAAAAATAGAATGATATTTTATGGTTCAATTTATTTCTTGTTAAAATTAATATTGGCCTGTAATACGCATCATCTCACTAGTTAATACCCTCAATTAAAACATTTTGCAATACATGTACTATATCGGCCATTAGACACAGAAACGGACAAGCATATATTTACTCAAATCTAAAACATAAAATATTTTCATATATTTTAGAAATCCCAAATAAAATTATTTAAAAACAAAATCATTGGTTTATCCAGTTATTTTATTCATCTTCAGTTTAGTCCTAAACTCACAAATATCCATATTCAATATATTATTCTATGAGACTTGTCTTATCCGAATTAACTGAGCAGAGAGAACGATAAATTTAAATGTTTTGGAAGTGCCTACATCCTTCTCTTCAAAGAAAAGTCAATAAATGTTCTAAAGATTTGACTAATTTTATCCTGTATAATTATTATTGTAAATCCATTTTTTAATAAAAATTTTTCTCTTCTTTTCAATACAAAAGCGTAATTATATAAATTATATGTAATTTAATTCTGCACGTACGTGCTAGTAAATTGCCTTGTAATAAAATGGTGGTAAGGCATAAGATAGATGCTACATAAAGTGGATGATGAAATCGGAATATTTTTTAAACTATAGATCGGTGGACGAAATGTCACGTTTAAATGCAGTCGCCATCATATATACAGTTGCACACCATGGGAAAATATTATTTACACTAATTTTATTCTTTAATTACTTTATTCAAGTGAATAATGCGTTGGATAAGATGTCGTCCAGATAGATGAATTAGAAGAGCATTGACAATTGGATCTAATGGTTCTGGATTTGAGTTCCAGCCTGGGCACATTTTTGCTCAGGTCGGAAAAAGTACTACTCATATCAATTTATTCTAGTTGAAAATATGTTATTCATTGTTTGAAGATTAAATATGGTATTTTATTATTTGCAGTATAAATGTCAATAATTTAATCTTATTTTACCTAAAATGTAAAAAAAAAATCTGTTAATAAAAAATGTCAAGGATGTGTTATTCAAGATTTCCTAAAATTAGAAAAACTTTCCAACAAATCATGAATACATGACAGGCAGAATTGGACATAGTATATTTCGATTATTTTTACTGCGTTACAGTGTTTAATTATGTTTAATAATGTATTAAGTCGTAGAAAAAAATTAAAATAAAGCATAGACATATTGTATTAGGGCAATTTTCACCATTCGATTACATTTCAGAATTTTATTTTTATTTTTCAAAAATAATATTTTTTAAAAAATAGAGACAAGTGTTAAAGTAAATGTGTTAGGTACATGAAAAAAATAAATTGGTTGTGCACTTTGCCCTATAATATAATATATAAATGCAATTATAGTTGCTTGTAAGGCAAATTGTCAAATCCGTTGCCATACAAAATAACTGAAAATACTCAGTTTTAAATTTATTAAATTTCCTACAATCAACTTATTTTGAAGTTACTTATGTCCCTAAATTTCACAATATGATATTTAACAATAATACTTTAATTAAATTTAAATTAAAGCCAGTTTTAGCTACAAGATTTCGATCACAGAAATTATACACTAATAATTACAGTATATATTCATGTAAATTATTAAATTTTAAGGAAATTACATATTTGTTTCTTAGCTGTATAAAAAATAAAAGTAGAATGGTGAAAAAATGATAATCATTAAAAAACCGTGCGGTAGCAGATTTGACATTTGGTAACGGACTTGACACTATGTTGAACATGATCGATTAAGTAAAAGTCAAAAGAATGCAATTAACCCAACATTTCGTCTTAAAGTACATATGTATGTATATATATACATAAAAAATCGCGCAAATATAATTAGATACAGTATTTTATATCTTTAAATAATCGGAGGGTAAGTTAATGATAAGGTGATGAGAAATATTGCTTTCTTCAGAAAATCAAAATAAATAGGAATATATGGAATGTGATAATTAAAAAATGTAACAAAAATAAAAAAAAACCTAGAATTGAATTGAATAATATTCCTTCGAAATACGATACTTGTGCACGCTGTTTTCTAAACATCTTAAAAATTCTGATTACAAATAGCGAGTTGGTGACCGGAAATTTTACCCCTTTTCTTAAATAAAAAAATGTTATTCAAGAAAAGATTAAAGAAAAAAAATTTTTTTTTTATCAAATTAAATGTTATAAAATTGTAAAAGACATAGTTTGGATTATTTTTTCTCACTTAAAATTTTAAAATAAATCTTCTTAATTAAAATGAAACTGACTTTTATCTCAGAAAGGTTCAGATTTCGCTCACAGTTCTGTTTTTTCTACTGTCCTTCATATTTGAGAACAACTTTAACTTAACCCATTTTTATGTAAAGAGAATGATTTCTCATAATCAATTCAACGTTTTCTTTATATTTATTCATGTACTCAACTAAAGTTTTAAAAGAAACTTTTTAAATACTAAAAATATTCATTTTTTAAAAAAGCTTGCTTCTTTCACGTTTTCATTTATTGTCTTTAAACTGGAGAATTGTACAACAAAGAACTTTGATTAAAACTGTCAAAAAGTGAACAGAGGGAATTAGGAATGAACCAAATGGGGCGGAAAGGGGACATAAGGCGCAGTAAAAGAGTACATCAGAGGATAAAAATTAAGTCTTCCATGAAATTCTACTGAAAATTGTTTTTATATCTTTTTTGTTTCACTGTCACAAAACTGTGACATGCGAGTGACGTATCCCATGCGAAGTCAGCATTTGAATCTGTGTTTCATTTAATTAAATATTCTGACATACATTCCGTTAGAATAAGATAGTTCCACTCGGGAGATTGAAAGCTTCCGTTCGACTAAATCACCGGGGAACCTGCTTTTGTGTATAATGTGATAAGTACGGCACGAAATTCGTTCATTCTGGAATTAAATGGCGCTGAGGGTAATGAGATATGTTGTGGCATTTTAAGCGATTAGAGTGACAATGTATTCAACTGATTTATGATGCTGATGCATTTATCGGGTTAACTGTACCTCAAATATCTGTTTTTAAAAAAGAAAAATTTTCATGAATATATTTTACACTTTTTATATGTGGTCATTCCGAATTGCCTTCAGTAACATCTTTATAAGCGAATTAAAAGTTTACATACAGGTTTTACATGTTTGATTAACCATGATAGCTCTGTTTAAGTAAATAAATAAATAAATATATACACTATATTGCCATTGATTATGGGACACTTGCGATTTTAGACATTTTACTAAATATCTAGAAAAATACATGAGGAATCATCTCAAAACTCTTAGTGTATAAATATAATAGTATACGTCATACATCTCCGTGAAGATTTTTTCCCTAAACTCCAAAGGGGACCGTCAACAAATTAAAAAAGAATGAATATCTTTTGAATAACCCTGTCAAAACTAATGTAGCAAAAGCGCTCAAACTCTAGATTGTGATTGAATGCCTTATTGTAATAAGCCTTGTTCATTTTTATGCAAATAGCATGCATACTCGCAGAGTAATTAAGGTTTTTATAAAAATGATCCCAAATTTTTCAGAGTTTTTTCCTTATAATTTTCAGAGTTCTTAATATAAAATATTATTTTTTTTCAGAAAATATGACAAACAACATTGCACACAGTACCCTGTAATCAGAATTAAAAAATAATGAAAATTGTATAAAAAATGAGTTGGTTTACTAAATAATTTTTTACCGCGCATGCGTCAACGATATCAAAATTTCATTTGCATATTATGTTAGCTAAATGTATAGAGCAACTTTTGTGAAAGTCACAAAATCATAACTTGAAAATTCTGACAATAATCGTCAATTGAATAAGTCGAAAGTCCGTTATTCTGAAAATGAAGCAAAAACAAGAAGGGTTGTATCCATATATTCATTGATTAGTGTCACTATAGAATACACAATATGGGATGTACTACTGCATTTGGATAAAATCCCTCATTTTTTTGCTTCATTTTGGAAACAACGGATTTTGTCCCTTTTCTATAGACGATTACTTTCAGAATTTTCAAGCTATGATTTTGAGACTTTTACAAAAGTTGCTCTATACATTTGGCTAACATAATATGCAAATGAAATTTTGATATCTTTGACGCATGCGCAGTAAAAAATTATATAGTAAACCTACTCATTTTTCATACAATTTTTATTATTTTTTAATTCTGATTACAGGGTACTGTGTGCAATGTTGTTTGTCATATTTTCTGAAAAAAATATTATTTTATATTAAGAACTCTGAAAATTATAATGAAAAAACTTGGAAAAATTTGGGACCATTTTTATAAAAACCTTAATTACTCTGCGAGTGTGCATGCTATTTGCATAAAAATGAACACAGTGTATTACAATAAGGCATTTAATCATAATCTAGAGTTTGAGCGCTTTTGCTACATTAGTTTTGACAGGGTTATTCAAAAGATATTCATTCTTTTTTAATTTGTTGACGGTCCCCTATGGCGTTTCGGTAAAAAATCTTCACGGAGATGTATGACGTATACTATTATATTTATACACTAAGAGTTTCGAGATGATTCCTCATGTATTTTTCTAGATATTTAGTAAAATGTCTAAAATCGCAAGTGTCCCATAATCAATGGCAATATAGTGTATATATATATATATATATATATATATATATATATATATATATATATATAATATATATATATGTGTGTGTGTGTTTTCTTTTGTTGCTGTTTTATTTTTGCCTTTCAAACCTTAGTTAACATGGATGTTACAACTTACTTAAAAAATTTATGATGATGATATGTGCTAGTTGTACGGCGATGCGTATCAGCGTAATTAATAAACCCACATTATTTCAAGGACTGTACCTACTTTATTCTAACATATCGCGATGGGTAGCGTGCTCCTATGACAAAACAAAACAAAACAACTAGAAAGAAAAAAGACGTTTCTATAGTTACATACATTAGCGAACAAAGTATGATGTCTAATTCCAAACACAAATTAAAAATAATTCTAACATACTCCCTGACATTGAAGGGTCAACTTCAATAAATTATGCAATACAAAATATTAACATTACAAATGCTTAAGTAATATGATACAATACAACAATATTCTTTTAACAATGAATAATACAGTTATGAACATGCACCAATAGAAAAAACTAAAAAGAAAAATACATAACGAAACTCTCTTTTTTTCAACATTTCGTAATTAATTCTCTGAAACTTGTTGTGCAATAACGCAATTTTTGAAATACTTCTTTTATGTATTCCATTTGAGGTTTTAACTTCTACAACCCTAATCTTACCATATGCAAATGGGAAAGTATTTATAATGCGTCCTAGTAAGTATTTATTTGTAGGAAGAACATCTTCCTTTAGCAGCACTAAGGTACCTAGGTTTACGTTATTTTTTTTCAAAATGCCTTTTTGAACGTTATTGGAGCGTATTTAAATACCCTTTATTCCAACGATTCCATATCAGTTGAACGTGCTTTGAAATTCTATGCTATCTAGAGAGTCTATTTTCGTTTGCATTAATTAATTCTGGTTCAACAATGGCTGTCATAGGCCTTCCGATTAAGAAGTGGCCTGGTGTTAAGGCCTCCAAGTCATTCACGTCTGAAGATAATCAAGTGATTGGCCGTGAATTTAATATAGACTCTATTTGAGCAATTACAGTTAATAACTCTTTGAACGTTAGCCTTGCATTACCTACCGTTCGCTTTAGATGATACTTTACCGATTTTATTCCTGCTCACACAACCCGCCAAAATTAGATACTCTGGGTGGAATAAATTTCAAAATACTATTTTCTTCTGACAAATAATTTGCTATTTTCTCCTCAAGATGTCTTAGTAAATTACGGAGTCCCTGTAACTCGGCATTAGCGCCAACAAAATTTTTTGCATTATCTGAAAATATTACTGCGCACCTTCCGCGCCTAGTAATAAACATTTTAAAGATGGAATGAATACATCTGTGGTCAATTCTGGCACTAGCTCGAGGTGCACTGCTTTAGTTACAAAGCAAACAAAGATTGCCAAATACACCTTATTAAGAATTCCCTTTCTCTGTCCCTTATATTTCATAAAAAAGGGGATACCAAAATCTGTTCCAACATAATTAAATGGTGAGCTAGGATGTACTCTCTCTGTGGGTAGGGAACCCATGATTTGCTGTATAATTATAGGGTTGCTTTTACTACAAGTTACACACTCATGCGTTATTTTTCTAGCTAAATTTCTTTTCTGTAATGGCCAGAATTTTTGCCTCAAGTTGCATAACAATACTTGTGCTCCTATATGAAGATATTTTTTTATGATAGTACATTGCAATTAGGCTACACAATTTGCCCTTAGATGGCAGAATATATTGATGTTTTAGAAAACTTTAAGTCGTCATTATCTAAACGCCCTCCTACTTATAGCACCTTATCTGCATCCTAAAACAGGTTTAACAATCGTAATTTACTTTTCTTAGAAATTTGCTTACCTTCTAACAATGCAGTATATTATGCCTTAAATTCAACATTTTGAACCTACCGTATAAAAAATGTTTCAGCTCTTGATAATTCATCTATACTTACGTGTCCTTTTTTTTCAGCCGATTTTCTTGTATTATCTAAGAACCTGAAAATATAATTTAAGACACGTAATATTTTAGTATAATTATTGCTAATACTTAAAATTTCATGTACACATTCAGTAGAATTTAAACAGATTATGCTGTACTGTTTTTCAGTTTTAATTCTGATGAAAAGTGAATATTGTCCTTCACTTGTTCTAAATCAATGTTATAATTGGATTCAATGTCTCTTTCTCTCAAGAAGAAAGGACCGTGCCTCCAAAGTTCGCAATCAGTTAATTTGTCGAATGTTAGTCATAGAGATACAAGGTCTGCTGGCTTGTCCTCTCAGTGTATATGTTTCCATTGAAAAGTCTGGTTCAACTCTTGAATTTTGTAAACACTGTTGGCCACGAAAGCTTTAAGTAGATGTGGGAGAGTCTGAATCCACGCTAAGACGATGGTTGAATCACACCATAATATTATTTTACTGATGTTCAACTTTAGCACATTCACTATCTTAGATACGAGTTGAGACAATAAGGTAGCTGCGGACAATTCTAATCTTGGGATCGTCAAAGGTTTCAATGGTGCAACCTTAGACTTGCCGCACAATAAATTTAAAGACGTATTAAATTTTGTGAAACAGCGTAGATAAATGGCTGCCCCATATGCGAGCTCGGATGCATCAGAGAAGCCGTGCAGTTCAATTTCTGAATGTACTTCATTTAAAACAAAACGATTTATTTTTAAATAGTTTTTATTTTGAAGTGTTCTGATAAAGCGTCGCCATTCATCTTCAATGTCATCTGAAAGTGGATCGTTCCAATCTAACTTTAATAACCAAAGTTTCTGTATGAAAATCTTAGGCTTAGCGACTCCAGGCCAGAGTAATCCCAGTGGATTGTAAATTCGCGCTATAGCGGATAAAATAGTTCTTTTTGAATACTCAACTAGTTCCTTAAATGATGAATTAAACGAAAAGGAGTCACAAACTGGATTCCATAACAATCCTAGAGTTTTAGTGCTCTGGTCCTCATCAAGATCATTGATAGTCTAGTTGCTAGTTGCGATATTTATGAGTTCGGGGTGATTAGCACATCATCGGTGCAACTTCATGCCACCACATTCAAGCAATGTGATTAATCTTGCTTGCAGTTGTTGAGCCTTTTTAAAGTGTTTGCTCCTGTTAATGCGTCATAAACACAGAAATCTTGGAAAATTACACGTGATGCTAGCGGAAAATTGCCCTTTTCATCAATTGCAATTCAGAGTCTGCGTGGCAAGATAAGGCGCGTTCGATGTACCGTATGTAATCGTCTTTAACTTAAATATTTTGACTTGATCTTCTTCACCAGCTTTTCACAAAATGTGAAGCAGATCTCTTTGACTTTCCGCAATTAGTATTTGGCGATACATCTTTATGATGTCAGCAATACTTGTGAATTGAAATCGACAAATGATATCGAAGAGCTCATCATGGACTAATCCTCCGTTTAATAAAATATCATTTAAAGAAACACCACTGGTAGTAGCTGCACTAGCATCGAAGACGAGCCTTAATTTCGTGCTGGGTTTCTCGGGTTTGTATACCTCATGATGCGGCAAATAATATGAAAATTTGGGCTTATTTCCCAACGAGATTTCTTCTAAGTGTTCCAAATTATTATATTCATTAATAAAGTTTTCGTATAACAATTTCATGGTTGGACTGTGCGTAAATCGCTTAAGTAAGTGATTTAATCGTTTAAAAAAAATCACCTGATAAATTGTTTCACTTTTATACACATTTTTATCAGTTTAAAAAATATAGTTATTTGAAATTACTATACATGCTTCTTTTTTAAACTTATAATCTTATGAATAAGAACCAATAATGTCTATGTATATGCAAGTATATTCACCTTCGGCGCTGCACAGTGTAAGATTTTTCGAATCTATCGGGTCAAAATTCAGTTTATGAAAATTACCAATATTAATGTAATAAATCTGCACTTACTAGAGATAAAATGATTATGTATTATGAAAAAATATGTCTTTACATATTTTATTGTACAATTTACGTCATTGTCATTCCATCGTCATAATCATAATAAAAAGATTTTATGTCATTTTCATACATTGACGTTTACGGAGTGTTATTGTGTTTAGTGCATATTTTTAAAAATATTGTATGTTCTTATTTTTAACAATGAAAGTTTTCTTGAATTAAAAAATATATAATTAACTAATTAAATTCTGCAATAAATACCAGTGCTATCATAAAATGAATCCCTATCATTTATTGTCGTTTCAATTGTTTCATTATTTGTAAGAAATATGAATGTTGAAACTTCAGAGTGAATTTCAGCCACCCTATAGTTTTACTGAGATTTTAATGTCATGATTTATTGCTTAAAACCAGATATATTTAATTTATAGCCACATGTAATGCGAAATTAGATAAAATCCGTATCTAAAAAAACATATATATATTCTAGAGTTTCAAATAGTTGCCGCTGAAAGTGATTTTTTTATATACACATGCATGCATAATTACAATATATATGTATATATATATATTGCAATGAACCGGTGTTGAGTACATGTAATTGAATATTACTGAATAATAATGTTCGATCCTCATTCGAGCGTCCGAAATATGTTATATACTATGGCCGATTTTTAAACTGGCGTTTTAACAAATTTGAAGTAATATTTTAAATGTAATTGCCTCATTTATAGTCGTTGAAAAAAAGTAAATACCCCCTACTAACTCTTAAAAAATTATTGTAAACGAAAGTTACTGATATCAAACGATTGATAAAAGATGCACCTAAAGTTGGCATAGGTATTTGGTATCTACATATAAAAACAAACCTAAAATTCTTTTTTTCCCAATAGCAGTAACAAAGTTTGATCTATAAATATATTTTCCCTCCTTCAATCAACCTAAAAACAAAAATTTAGGAAATTCGTATGATTAGTTTAAAAGAAATTTATTATTTAAAAATTTGTCTGTTTTAGAGATTGCATCCAAATTGAAGTTCAATGTTCGATTGTTGAAAAGCTACAGAGTGAATACGTCACTTCTATTAATGTATTATTTCTTCGCAGTATGACCATTTCACTCGTTAAATATGCTTCAATTATCGCTAACTCAAATGTTTTACTAAGATGAATAATAAATTATGGACGGACTCTTAAACCACCATTTTAAGTTTTTTAATGATAATTCGATATCTTCCTGAGAGAAAATTTTGAAGTTGAGACTATGTCTAAAGCAGGACATAATAAATATAAATCTATCAAAAATAAATTAATAAATAAATGTAGGTTCTTTCGAATTTTAATTTTATAATGCACCATTCACATTATAATTTTTTTAATTACAAATTCGGAGCAGTTATGCTTGCGTCTTTTAGTATTGTATCCAAGCGAAAAATATCACATTTGGGTAAAAACTTCAGCAGTTAGTGCTAAAAATATGAAAATATAACCTTTAGAAGATCTAAATTTGGAATGTTTATATTTCTTAAAATCTTAATATCTAAATGATTTAAAATTTCGTTCCTAGGAATAGCTTAAACTGAAGATTTAAAACATACATTGGCGGTTACCATAAAAAAAGTACTGATTTTGATTAATTGAAAATTTTACATACACCTTTTGAACAAATTTTACATACACCATTTGAAAGTAGACTTTATTTTCAATCGTTTAGCACTAATAACTTTTCTTATGCGTAGTCGGAGAAGTTATAAGGGGTGTTTCCTTTTTAAGGCCGTACATTTAATTAGATTTAATTTAAAAATCAAATAATTCAATTCTAAATTCAAAATTATTCTGCAAATCCTCTTTCTTGGTAAAATAGCGATCTGATAAAGCCATACCAATTCATTTGTTTTTTTTAAATCTGACACATGTACGTTTTATAATAAAAACAATGAAATCAACTTATTATTTCGATTGAAACAGAACGACTTGCTCTTCTAAATTTGGCTGTATCATGTGGTTGCTTCCATAAGGCTATTGTTAATAGTAGTGATGATTAACTGTAGCCTTTTATTGTAGCATTTAAGTGTTTCTATAAGATACACCCGTTTAAAAGCGAATTTTATTGTTGTCACATGATACAAATTTACGAATAAATTTTCATTCTCTTTATTAAAATCGCTCATTTTTAAACAAAAGATGTTATTTTGACAAAGAATCTTAAAGCATGTTAAACTAATAGAATTAAACAGACAATGTAGAATTTAACAACGCAATTATACTTATGTAAATAAAATGGCATAATTATCTATTGTTTTCATATGCTTTGCTGGTATTGTAAAAATTTATTATGGATTATACGAATAGAAATTAAATAATATTACTGATAAGAATAACACTAAATTGGATAAAATACAATAAATATCCCCCCCACCACTCCTCAAATACATTATAAATTTAAGCTTTTCCAGTTCGTTTAAGTTGAATAAACCGTAGATTATCTGAGAGAAGTTTTATATTATTTTCCAAGACGTTGTTGATTTATGCAAAAATAAGCATATCAGTAAAGCGTTATTCAACAAACACGCATAACTGCAGGGCATAAAAATTTATAAAATATATCATTTAAAAAATTTTCAAGTTTAGTTCATTCTAGTTTTAAAAATAAAGTTTTTTGTTATTAAAATGAATTTTTTGTATTAGTTTGGCTACGTTATTGGATTGCATTATAAAAAAACGCGCCTAATTGCCAAGCAGAAAAAAATATAAAATATATCATTAAAGTAGTAAGTTTAGCTTAGTTCATTCTAGTTTAAAAACAAAAGATTTTTTTGTCATTAAAATGAATGTTTTTCCATTATTTTGTATATTATGGATTATTGGGAATTATGAATCATATTTTTTATTACTTTGCATTTTCTGTTGCTATGACAGTGCTGTTTTATGTTCAATATCAATTTTTATCGACTTAAATATATCTATGTCATCCCAACACTATTTTTATTCGGGAAAATAAATTTTTAATTGATAAAACTAAATTCAAATAATACTAAATTAAATAATACTAAATGAAATTAACTAACTTAAATAATTAAAAGTAAGGGTGCTGTCTTTACTTTATTTATTTATTTATTTATGTATTATTATTATTAGATATCAAATAATTGCCTACGGCTGCACATAAAAAATATTAATTACATAAACATTATCAGGAAAATTTTTTAACAAGTAATGAAATATCTATATTATTGAAAATCTATCAAAAATTTTTTATTTTCGGATGATTTTACACAAATATCAATTATTCCTTAAAATATGAAATTAAAAAACATATCTTTAAATTTAAAAAATGCACGATAAAATTTTAACTAAAAATGAAAAAAGAGAAAAAAAGAGACATTAAATAGTTTATACAATAATTCTTCCGAGATTGATAAATAAAAGTAGAATTTGACTAAACTACAAATATTTTAGTAAATGAAAAATATTTTTCATTTCTAAATCTGTAATTATTTATTTTGCTTTGAAAAGAAATTACTCGATCATTTTTTTTTCATTATATCGGTAACACATCGATAACAAATAATAAATATGCTCTGGCATTATTATTTTTCTCTTTTTATTTGATTGATGAAACTAAATAAACAGGCATTAGGACGATATTTCAATAATTTTATTTACCAAAAAAGAATATGTTTAAAGGCATGTTTAAGGCATGTTTAAAATAAATATTAAATAAAGGTTAGAAAATTAAACTCGTTTAATCTCAGGAAATGACATTTCATATCGGATAATTTTCAAATATTTGCATGATTATGTTACCTGAAAGAGTTTAATTTGGTTAATTATATAAAAGTTTTATGTGTGTCTCAAACAGCTAAAGAAAACAGACGTGACTTTTTAAAACATTATACTGGGTATAATATACCTTAGCAATGTAAAGGAAAATAGAGGGTATCTAAGAGAGCAGATTTCCCATTGGAATGTGGTTGGGGAAATGTAAGGTGTAAGGTGGTAGATGGTGCTGTTGAGTTCATTTGATAAAAGTACCTCGCTGGATTCAATCGTCATTCTCCGAACAAATTTTGAAAAACATGCACCGTTACATCAGTGCTGGATTTCATTTCCTGCATAGATCTGCGCAAGAATATGAAGTGGCAATTTCAGGGATGCACATGGAATGATTCCTCGGTAAGTATCTGCGGGATTGCCGATCATTTAACTGTTTTCATCAAGAATTTGGAGAGGAGCTGTTTAAGTTTCGAGACATGATATGGGTACTAGTGCATAACTTTTACTGTGGAAGAAGCTGTATTACACACATTAGAGGATTGTCTTTCATCAAGGTCGAGAGTTGCTGGATGTTCTTTGGTTATGAGCGATTTCCTTGCACATTCCATACTTAAAACGCATCTTGGAAAGCTCCTCATTAGTGTAATGATGCTTGTTGTTGGAAATCCGAGTGAGTAATGACATTTCAAGTCAATAAAGCGTTTTTAATCACCGTACAGAACAGCGCCTCTTTTGCTTCAACGCTGCATTTCCGCACAGACAGTTTTATTTGAAATCTGCTAATTTAGATTCCCTCTATATCTCTTTACATTTGTGACATAGAGTTTTGGATCTCCTGTATGCTTTGTCTAAGCAAATTAATCCCTTCAAATTTATTTATTTTAAATTTTGTAGGTATTTTATGGATGCGTTTATACTTTCTTTTATTTTCTAATGCACAATGATTTTGAAAAATAAAAAAGTTTGGTATCATTTAAGCTCAATCGTAAAATATTATTAGTTGTATTAGCATAAACTTTTTTTTAAAAGAACAGTACGCTATCTCAGGATGAACTCGGAATTTCTAGGAATCCGATATTTAGCATTAATTTTTTTTTCATTATTGTTTTTTATTTTTTCCAAATATTAAAATGAGAATTTAAATAAATATTTTTTAATCAACGCATAAAAAACATTTTGGTAAATATTTATTTTAATGTAAAAACTAGCTGAATTTTACCTTTTGATAATTTTAAATTACTGCTATAATGCTATTATTATTAAAGTTATTAAGTAAAAATAACTTTAAACAACCACTGAGCGTAAGGTTTTTCTGATTGCAAAATATTTACGATTTATAATACAAAAGATGATAATTATTACTCAATAACTTACATATTTCGATTTATTTTATATGTCAGGAATTATGAAAGTACACGGGTTAATAAAAAAAAAAAGTAATCGATAAATTAAAAATAAAAGTACTTGTATTAGAAATAATTCATTAACTTCATCCAGAGGTAAGAAATTTTCCATTGAGAAATATATTAGGTGTAAATAAAATAAATTTAATGTAACACAATGCAACTCGTAAAATCTGTACTAACATAGGAATTATACATTTAAATGTTGTTCAGGAGTTATAAAACTAAACAGTCATCCATATTTTCAAAAAATACTTCATGAATTTCGTCGGCATAGCTATTTGATCTATGTCTCTAATTTAAAATCCACCAACAGCTTAACTATTTTCCCCTAAATTTGCAGAACGGTCTAGATTAAGAGCGTGTTCCAATCTTAACTGCTTATTTTGTAATTTATTTTTAAATTTATTTGTGCTCTCAAAGTTACCAAACTGGCAAAATATCTTATTTACAAACTGCATAAGTTCTGTGCTTATTTATTTTTTTATAAATGCAGAAAATATTGCAAAAAAGGCTGTCAAAGTTGGCATTTTGAGCCGAATTTTCCGAAAAGAGATATCTGGAAATGAAAAAAATTGTCATACTGCAAAATAATTGCTCTTATATCAATTTTTAATGAATTGAGTGAAAAATGAAATTACACGGCCTCTTATACATATCTTCAAAAATCACCCCAGCAAGTTTCATGTTTTTGCTTTTAAAAATGAGCCTGAAAATATTCTAGAAAATTTCAAGCTGGTGAGGGCGGAAAAGTATTTTTTCGAATACACTCTTAATTCTAATTGTTTCTTTACCTGCCTCTAACAAGGGGACCACCAGACATAATCTCACAGATTTTGATGATTTCAAAGTATGTTGTAGGGGTCATACCACTAATTATTCTGGTGAAAGGGTTTCTTCAAATGGACCTTGGTTTTTGAGAAATTGGGGGGTCAAAGTTCAGCGTATATTTCAAATACCTAATTGTACAACATCTGCATGTCAATTCGTGGCGTCGTGCCAAAGCACGTGTCTGTGAATCGAAAGGTTGTGAGTTCGAATCCATCCTCGGCTTCTATTTTCTTTTTTACTTATATTTATATTTTTTACACGTTTCAAATTTTAAGTATTTTTATTACTAGAGAAATTGCTACAACTTTTATATTTTCTTAATAAATTGCATTTACATTTTTTAATTTTTTCATGAAAATTTATTTTTTTTTCTGCAATTTTTAAACTAATATTTCTTTTGATAACACAGCAAAACTAATTTAAGCCTAGAACTTTTTTTTCTTAAATATTATCTATAATTTTTACTTTATGCACAACTCTGAAATAATGATTTTTCTTTTTTCTATCGCTTTTTTATTTTATTTTATAGTACTTTAAATGCAAATTTATCCTTTTTTGTATAAATAATAAAAAATAATTTTCGCATGAGATTTCTTAAACGTTTATAAGATTAGATAATTCAAGTAATGCATATCTTCGAAAGAGTAATAAAATATTAATACAGTAATGTTAAAATGCAAGTTGTTACCAGCTATCCAAATTTTCAGATTTTCAATTTTCTGGATTTCCAAGTATTCAAGCAATATAATTATGGAAGTTTTAAAAAATGAAGTTTCACATAAATTAAATCGGATTTGCGTTTAGATTAAAAATTTCGGTAAAAAATACTGATTTTCTCTAAAAGTTCATAAACGTAAACTTAATTTCTTAAGGGGACAGTTTACCCCAAAAATTGATCAAAAAATCTAATTTTGTTTTGAAACATTAAATGAAAGCCTGTTTAATTGTGAATATTTTAAAACCTCTTTTTCATCCATATGACAATCATATCTTGACATGTTGTAAATTTTGTTAATACACCTAACGCAATTCCCACACTAATGATAACTTTAAACTTTTTTTTTCCTCTATGTTTATATTTACTTCTCTTTCATGTTTTAGAAATGTTAAGGCTTTTTTTGTATTTGATACAGATATTTAAAATGTTTTGTACAATTTGATTGTTATATATGTGTTGAATATGCGCATGAAATTAGACTTAACGTTATTATTATTATAATTGTTATTAATAAAAGTATATATGAAGATGTGTTAGATTTCACCACTTTGCACAACTTATATCAAATAAAAATATATATCAAATGTAGCATTACATTATCTAAAAATCCATGCACAGTATTGTGTAATACACATTTGAAAAAAAAAAAGGTGATTGATTAATCTAAAAATATTATTATTAAAAGTTGAGGAGATTTTAAAATATTAAAATTTTCTTATACTTTTTCAAAATTTTAATTAAATACGCATTTTTATTTAATTATTTGTTGCAAAATGTACTTTTAGTTGAATCCTGAACTGCAGTCAGTTCACCAATTGAGCCATATTTTTTGAAATAATAGTAATAATAAAATATTGAAAAAGTAAACTGTCCTCTTCAGAAAATATCAAAAGGTTCAAAACTCTAGAATTTCTCAATTTTGCTTAAAATTTGTAACATGTAAAAAATATAAATATAAGTAAAAAAGAAAACAGTAGTAGAGGATGAATTCGAACTCACAACCTTTCGTTTCACAAACACGTGCTTTGGCACGACGCCACGAATTGACATCCAGGTGTTGTACAATTAGGTATTTGAAATATACGCTGAACTTTGACCCCCCCCCCCAATTTCTCAAAAACCAAGGTCCATTTGAAGAAACCCTTTCACCAGAATAATTAGTGTTATGACACCTACAACATACTTTGAAATCATCAAAATTTGTGAGCACCATGTCTGGTGGTCCCCTTGTAAGTTTGTGAATAAAATTAGCAGGATGTAATATCTTATCGAAGTCTTAATGAGAGATATTTCCTTAATTTTTTGAAGTCCCCAACTGAGAAGATAAACTATATAATCTATAACAGACCGAGAAGCGGCAGCACAGAAAATCACCTCAGCAAGTTCACGGATGAAAATCTAGGGTTAGTTAAATATCCATTCGCATATGAAAACGAAGTCAGTCTGCCCATTCATATCTTGGTGGAAAACATTCAAAAACCTAATTTTAGCCCATTTTCACATACCCCATTTTTCAATATCCCATTTCGTAAAAATTGTTGGAGGTATTTTTTGATGAACTACAGCTTTTTTTTAAATTTTAAGTTTGTTTCAATAGTTATCATAACGATACAGCTGAATTATTTTGAAATGCTGTATTTAGTATAAGTTTCGTGAAAATCATTACAGCCATTTTCGAGATTGTTCAGACACTCAAAATTGCTTGTTCTTTAACCCTCTCATGCATACGGGCCCTATATGAGGACAGATAATTATTCCATTATTAAGTTTAAAAAAAATCGAGCATTCATTTATGGAGATCTCATTTGTGGAAAGATATGCAGCACAATAATAAAATTATTTTAGAATGGGTCTTTCATTTATTATAAAAAAGATCTTTTGTGAATAATGAAAAATAACTTATGTATGAGAGGGTTAATATATTTGACACATAAATGCACATATTTTTCCCTTCGAAAACATCAAACGATATTAAAATACGTATGAGTATATACAAGTATAAAGGTTGTGCTATTATTCTTGTATTTCTCTGTATTGCAAAGAAAACGATTTCTCTGTTTGTAAGGAAAGCTCTTTACTTTAACACGCATTAAATGTTCATTCTCTTAATGAATATGACACTCATTAACGTGCATTTTTTTAAGTAGAAAGAAATGAACTAAAAGATTAAAATAAGTGTTTATTTATCACTATGAAATGAGTCGAGTTTGAGTTTATTTTTCGAGTAAATTCAGCTTAAAGAATGTAATGATTATTACCATTTAGGTGAAATAATTAAACTGTCTGTTGAACCGGTAAAATATTTAAGACTGTTAAAATAATGACTTTTCTTTCCTTTTCGATTTTGCATCGACAGTCCATATCAATTATATTTCTAAGCTTCTTATGAAACGATTATTTAATACATTATTTAAGTTGCAGTAATAAAAATTAATAATAAAAAAATAGGATAACATTTTACCCCACAATTTTACTGATAGATGTCTTTTTAAAACCAATAACTAATGCACTTGAGTTTCAACACAGTGCAACTGTATTATTAAACGCCGAACATGAATGGGACTTGTGCCAAAACTGATGCGGAATTAAACTGGGAGAACATTTCAGAAACTTATGAAGGAACATTAAAATACTAGTGTAAACGATCTTTCTAGGATGGTGGGTAGGAATTTAGGTTTTCCTTAAAATTTCAAATGATTGATAAATATATTAATATTCTATTATTCTGCAACAAAGCTATTTGGCTTAGAAATATAAAAAAGTCAGTAAATTGAAATACAGTTTAAAAATATTTTCCATTTGAAAGTACACACTTTCCCTATTCAACGATGTAAAATTAAAAATTATGTAATGTTGAGGTGTAATCAAATTTGAAAAAAAAGAAAGGACAATGGATTAATAATTCATCTAATCAATTTATCTAAAATAATTTAAAATACAAACTTAAAAATTTTTTGTTATATTAATACTCAATAAAGGAGTATTTTTATGTTAGTATCCCGATTGATAAATCGCCAAATATTCTTCTCATCGACATTATTCATATTGCATTAATTGCATTTTAAATAAAAATCTTTAACTCATTTTGTTTAAAAAGCATGACTTTTATTTAAAACTAAAAAGGAATGGCGCTTCCAGTATTTGTCGAGAATTTTTGAAACTTGAAATTTATGTAATTTTTTTCTACCTTTCTAACGCAGTTTGTCAAACAATTTTCTGAAAAATATTTTTCCAGCCATTAATTTTTTCATTAACTTCAAATGTTTCATTTACGAGATTAATCTGTGTCAACAACTAGCAAAACAGCCAGGCGTCAGCAATACGAAGCTTTTTATCAAAGAAGATTATTTCGTTTTGCGTTTGTGTTTTATACTTATTCACAAAAATTAATAAATAGAACTTTAGAAAATACCTAAATATATCTGGATTGAGGCAGAACAGCCCAAAACAAAGTTTTTTGTCAAAAAAACCATGTATGTAGATTTTTAGGCCCAGTTCCGTATTTTAATTGATAAATTGGTTTTTCCAACTTATATAGTTACTATTAATATGTTTTTGTAAATTTATACTTGTTTACGTAAATTATAACATTCATAGCGTGCGTAAAATTTATGTAATGGCACTTATCTCAAACTCCTACTCAGGGTTATCTTAGAATTTTTACTTTTTTTATTCACATTATCAAATATATAGGAATAACCGAAAATAACCTAAAAAAATCTTTAAAAACGGCAAATATCTCAATATATATACATGTAAATTGAAAATGCATATATTAATAGGAACCAAGGGTTTCAATTTTAGGTAAATTAATTAGAACAACCCGTCAGTTTATCTAATTGCGTCGTAAATCGCATTTTTTCTTTTGAGAGAAATTAACATAATTAGATATAAATAATAAGTTCACAATATAGTATTACTTACGAAATTGGAAGAAAAATTTTGCTTGCCTCAAAATTTACTGGAAATGGTAATTATGACTGAGAATAATTTCAATAATAATTAGAAAAAAATGCGATGTATGCCATCATTTATAAAATTCCTTTGGTGTATTTCAAAGAACACTTTTTTAATAAATCGATATGCTTCAGAAACCGCATAACACTAAAATTACATAAATATACGAATGAGTGGAAAGATTATCCGTATAAATGGGTACATATCAAATATTACACAAGAATAAGGAAAAACTTAAAAGGAATTTTATTTTTCTAACTAATATTCATGTTATATTCCAGAAAAGAAATGCATCATATAATAATAAAAATCCTCTGTAAGTATTTCGGATATAATTTTTACCGAATAATTTTACGAATGTTATGTAAATAAAAACGGAGTAGTTTTCTGTTCACTTTTACATTTGCCTTTAAAAAACTAAATGGATTTAAATTTATTACATTTCATGTCAATTCAGAGGACAAAGAATTTTTACCGACAGAGGTAGTGGAAGAATGGAAGGAAAACGGAAGTTGCGGCAGCCAAGTAAAAGCAGAAAATTGATTTTTCCAATAATTATTTTTGAATACAGATAACACAGCCTGGAAAAATAATAAGGAAAATTAATTTTGGAATACATTAGTAGAAATATTTTATTCATTAAGGATGTTTATATGGATGCATATAATGTTTCATTGGGATTTGATAACAAGACGTTTAATTAAAGGCTGATGCAAAAATTTTAATTGATAAAAATTTTCAGCGCTGAAATTCTCTTTTCATTGATGGTCGTTATTTTACAAAACCACGATGCTTCAAAGATTTCATTTAGTATTTAATGCAAATGGTTTAAATTTTATGCTTCTAAATTGGGAGAATTTAATTATGTATGATTTTTTAAAATGTCTAAGTGGAATTTAATATTATAATGTTGGTGACAACTTTCTGAGTGCTTCAGCTTATAAAAATTTACTGTGCATTAATAGCTTACAAATATTAATAATTCTAGAAAATGGAAAAATTATAACTAGATTATTTGTTATTTCAACTAAATGTTAATTTAATATTAGCAAAATTAGTTAGAAGTGAATTTAGGCAGAGCGAACTGAAATTAATATAGTGCCAAATTCTTTCTGTTGTACCAGAATAGGATGAGGAAATTTTTAGAAATTCTTCATTCTTAAGACGTTTAATATTTTGGTTAAGAAATAACAAAAATGAAAACGTGTTTTGGGGTAACTGTTTTCTCAAACAAGAATATCGATGTAGGGGATTTTGCCCTATATTCATCGTAATTTAGACAAATCTTATGAATTTCGTGAAGTGGAAATATTCGAAACTTTTGTTCATATGAAAAAGCTATAAACCTAATATTTTTCTACTAGGGTACCCACTTTTAATACGAAACTGCTTTCTTGATCATCTTTATATTTCATTATGAAAAATATTTATTTTTACTGTAGTTTATTTCAACAATATCTATCACGTTTCTGTCTGTGTCTGTTTAAAGTGCACTAAATATAGTAAATTATTACCATTTTGATTATTGTGATTTTTGAAATCTAAGCGTTCTTATAAGCTTCAAAAACGTCATCATCTTTCACAAGCGCACTAAGAAGTTGCTTTTGAATAAACGAACTCAAATGAAAAAAAGAAAGAAAAATCATGCATTAAGATAGATTATGAAGCACTTTTCAACACTTCATGAAATCTTTAACTGAACTTCGTTATTTAGGTAAATAAGGATATAAAGCCAAACATAGCCAAATATGTATTCCAGTACTAATGAACAGCCCTGTATTTGATGTGTCAGCTAATAAAAATACTATATAAACAAAACAAAATTTCCTTATTTAAGGAAATAGGGTTACTGTATATATCCAAATATATATTCCAATGCTTTTGAACAGCCCTTTATTTGATCTGTCTATTGATATGTATACTATATAATGAGAAAATTTATTTTAGAAAGAATATGCCTAGCAGGTTGAAATTTCTGTTTCAACAATTTATACTAATAGATGAAAACATATTTGAATACTTTTTGTTCAGCCCTGTAGTTTACCTTGTACCTTTATTACACATCAGTATTAAGCTGAAATTTATTTTAATCTGAAACACTGTTAAAACTGCTCAAATCACGTTCTCAGAAATTTTCAATCACTCATAGGCGTTCATATATACAATACTTTGTATGGGCCCTGTATCATTTTATCCATAATCTGCAAACATTTCATAGCAAATTGAACACAGTTCAGCATAAAAATGTATAACGTATTTAAAAACCACCTTTAAGTAACTTACGCTCAATTCAGTAAAGTTTGCAAGCTCTTTTGTTTATTCCCTGTATAACAAAATAAGCATTTATACACACCATCTAATGTGCATAGATTTAGTGAAACGTACACGCGCATGTTATAGTTAAAATGCATTTCATCCATCCATCAGTCATCATCGGATACACATGCAGTACTACGGAAAGAATATACTATTACTTATACTATTTGAAATCTTTTTTGTGTTCCTCTAAATGCTACGTACTTCGTATTATGCATGACTGTATCGTATAATTTATATTAAGCCTCAGCAACATGTATGAATTTTATTATACATGAAATAGTTTAATAAGGTACCCTGGGGTAATAACGCCAGGCGGGGTAATAACGCCAAATGCTTATATTTTGCATAATTATGAAATAATCAGGTAAATGATACCCATGTGCTATGCGCAGAAGGGTTTTGAGTCATATAAATCGCAAAAAACAGCTTCAAGTTAATTTGTTTCATTTTTAGGTCTTATTGTTTTTACAAACAACTAAAATTAACGCTTGATCTAAAATTTGCGAGATACGTTTTGTGATGTGGAGACTATCTTTTTATCCGGAAATACTCTGTTAATTACATAAATTTCTGGTGCATTTCATGTACTTTTAAAATGTTGTTGAAGATTTTGAATATCTTCTCGAGATAATTTGTAATTTAAAATGTACTACGCAATAACTATACCGGGGTAATAACGCCAATCCTTTACTTTAATACCCCGGTTGATTCCCTACAGTGACCGAGCTACATCCTAAATACTGATTCAAATAAACACAGTTAAAACTGTCCAATGTTTCTCATATTTCTATTTAAGCGGTCCTTTTTAAGCAAAAAGAAGCTCACGGTCTGATATTCTTTTGCCTCATCCCCCCCTCCCACACCACACCTTTATTTTTCTTACACTTTCACAAAAAATTGAACATTTTCAATAGCTTAGAATGCAATTTGTCAATTTCTAAGTTTGTAGAGTTTGTATTTTTAGAATTGGGCTATCTACATGCAATTATTCAATCTTATTTCATAGTTTTGTTTGCATGGCGTTATTACCCATATAGGTGGGTAATAACGCCAAATAGCATTGGTCAAGAAAAAACGCCATTACATTTTATGAATACATATCTGTTAAATTATTTTATTTTATATAGATAGTTAATGAGTTGCTGTATCATATCCTATATTTGTTTGAAAAATATAATCTAAAACTAAGCCGTGAAAATTGGTAGAACCTTAACGTGGCGTTATTACCCCAGTGTACCTTATAATTAAAGTATGTCGCGCACAATTCCCTCCCTTTACCATTATGTAATGGAATTATTTTTTGTGGACCTGTAAATCAATAATAGCTATTTTTTCATCGCATATTTTAGTAAACCTCATAAATGCACATAAAGCTTATTATGTTTGACAGTGTGTAACATCTTTCATTTGAAACGATTTTCTCCCATTGGCTGTAATGTAATGGCAAACCTTTGACTGTCCCTGTAAATAAGGTGAACATGCTGGAAACTTCATTTGAAATAGGGTTCGTGCTAGGGTAAACGACAGTTATGTCCAAAAATTTCAGGGCAATCCGAGTGTATTTACAGAAGATACAGCACGGCGAGATGAACAGACAAACCGAATGCATAAGAACTTTTGAACTTTGTTGCAAAAATGATGCACCTATATTTGTAAAATGCCGTGTAAATTGGAAAATATACATCTGATTATCGTGCAAATTGGAAAATACACACTTGATGTGTGAATTTCAAAATACACGTTTGTTATGGATATTTCTATGGTCATACATTGGGCTGTTTAAAACTGCAAAAAGTTACCAGATAACTCTAATATAAATCTTAAACGTATTTATTTAATGCGTAAGTTTACAATTTCGGAAGTAAATTTTGAACCAAATATTTTTATAGTTGAAAAACAAATTTGGTGGAAAAAGAAATTCTTGCGCTTGCTGTGCTTGTTTTCGTTCTAGCAGTGTAGTTTTAAGACTTCAAAATAGTATAGATTTAACTCCCAAGAAACAAGACATTCTGATGTTATATTTACAACATGTTATCTCTTCATATTATTGTTTCAAAATGATAAAATCTTATATTTATGCAGAGATACTGTATGATCTAAATAAATACTCTATAGAATAAAATTTTTTTATAGTAAAAAAATTCTGACGCCAGTAATATTTCCATATTTTTCAGATTATTTTTTCGTAAGTTTTAATTACAAGTTTTAAAGATACAGCCACATCGAATGGAGAAATTCCCTATTTTATTCAATCTACAGTAAAAGACATACGAAATGAGGAATTGCCATTTTATAAAACACCAACTGAACCATTCAGCTGCTATTATACAAACCGAGTTTTCAAATATCGATAGTTCATATATTGCTGTCTAGTGTTCTATTCTTACACAAATTTCTTTATAATAGTATGCCATATGCTCCTTCGTAATATTTTGTTCTGAGACATATAACTATGTAAAATGTCTGCGCTTATTTCTGTGTAATATTCTATTTTTGCGCATTTATCTGTTTAATATTCTTACCGATAATATTTTCGATATTTCTAAAACCCTATATTTCATTCCAATTACAAATCATATATATCATTTATTTAAAAATAAAACACTTCATCCGACGCAGTAAACTGTTAGTCAATACGTTTATCATTTTTGGAGTTATAAACATAATTCTTTTGATACGTGATTATTCCGTCGACCGAAAATATATATCACCAAACTATAAGATTAAATGCTAATAACAGGTTATCGTTAAGGTCACTTTTACTTGATATTAACACTACAAGTAAATTCACATTACAAGGATTTGTATGTCATCAAGGGATTTTTAATTTGACGTTTTATTTTGTATTATTATTATTTGCTTTTTCTAATTTGTTTGTTTTTCCGTTATATAAAATAAAAATTATGCCAATTTGAATAATTTATGAGTAGTTTGGCGATTTATATAATTTTTCGAAATGTGTCGATGGAAAATTCACGTGACAAACACAATTCAGTAAAAGAGCATTTATAAGTACTAAAAATTTTTAAATATGCGTTTAAATTTGGAATTTCAATGCATTTTGTAACTAGTTTACACATGTTTATTTTTGGTAGTTTATTTTCAATAGTTTACATATGTTTTATTTTTTTTTATCAATATATGACGTAGATATGTCTCAAACTAATGTGTAAAAACCAATAAGGTTCTCTGAGATCTTTCATTATTATTCGGGCTGGAACGTAATATTCTATTCACTAAGCTCCAGTTTTCACTGCAATAAAAGCAATATTTATGATAATATAATTCTATAGATTTAATGAATTTTCAAAGCATTTTAGAATGATTAATACTCCAAAGGATTACGTTCATATATGTAATTATTTTTTTATAATATTGAAAGAATCATATTTTATGAGAATTTAAAACAAAATACAAAGAAAACAACATTATAATTTTACCCATTTGCAAAGCGCTCTGAGGGTAAATAACATTTAAAATGATTTTTCAACATTTGCATCCATAACTTATGCATAACTTGTTTCGCTATCATTTTAATTATAGTTAAATAATTATTGAATTATAAAATTTGGAATTTTTCTATAAACTATTATGTTTACACTATGTAAGAATTTTTTTTCATCTAGTAAAATATCAGACCTAAAAATTTCAATTTAATAAATAAATATGATTAAAATTTTTCATAAATACAAAATATTTTTCATATCTTGAACATAATATTCCTGCATTTAGTAAGTATTTTTATAATTTGAAATTGTATTTACGGTACATTAATACCAAAGGGAAAAAATCTATTACATGGATGAACGGAATGCGTTGCTTCCTATGCAGTAAAATGTAAATATTCAGTATCAAAGGCAGTATAGCATACTTATTTCGCAACAATTAATATAGCAATCGATTTCAGGACTTTCCAAATAAACATTATTTACCGAAAGCATTTTTCGTATGGAAAAGGGTGATATTGTTTCAGAAGAGTGATGACTCTTGCACAATGTGTTGTGATATGATGATGTGGAAAATTGTTCTTTGTAGGAAGAAAGTTGAGTCCTATTTTCAATGAATATTTTAAATCAAAAGTTCAACTAATATCTTTGTATTTTATAAAAAGATTTGATACCAGAAAAAAAGTAAAAGAGTAAATGTACTTTAAATAATCTGAATATTAATGTCTTTAATGAATATGTTTGGATAAATAGATCAATTTTGGTGTAATAACAAAATCTTCATTTTGAATATTTCTTTTCACGCTAATTCTTGTTTGATAATTTTTAATCTTAATAAATACATAAAATTATTTTAATATAATTTTTGATAGTTGCTTAAAATCAATAAGTGAGAAATACTTTGATGCCAGAAACTGAAAAATTCCACAGCCAAAAATAGCGTTGATTACAAAGTAATGTTGTTGTAAAAAATAATAAGGTACCCTGGGGTAATAACGCCACGTTAAGGTTCTACCAATTTTCACGGCTTAGTTTTAGATTATATCTTTCAAACAAATATAGGATATGATACAGCAACTCATTAACTATCTATATAAAATAAAATAATTTAACAGATATGTATTCATAAAATGTAATGGCGTTTTTTCTTGACCAATGCTATTTGGCGTTATTACCCACCTATATGGGTAATAACGCCATGCAAACAAAACTATGAAATAAGATGGAATAATTGCATGTAGATAGCCCAATTCTAAAAATACAAACTCTACAAACTTAGAAATTGACAAATTGCATTCTAAGCTATTGAAAATGTTCAATTTTTTGTGAAAGTGTAAGAAAAATAAAGGTGTGGTGTGGGAGGGGGGGATGAGGCAAAAGAATATCAGACCGTGAGCTTCTTTTTGCTTAAAAAGGACCGCTTAAATAGAAATATGCGAAACATTGGACAGTTTTAACTGTGTTTATTTGAATCAGTATTTAGGATGTAGCTCGGACACTGTAGGGAATCAACCGGGGTATTAAAGTCAAGGATTGGCGTTATTACCCCGGTATAGTTATTGCGCAGTACATTTTAAATTACAAATTATCTCGAGAAGATATTCAAAATCTTCAACAACATTTTAAAAGTACATGAAATGCACTAGAAATTTATGTAATTAACAGAGTATTTCCGGATAAAAAGATAGTCTCCACATCACAAAACGTATCTCGCAAATTTTAGATCAAGCGTTAATTTTAGTTCTTTGTAAAAACAATAAGACCTAAAAATGAAACAAATTAACTTGAAGCTGTTTTTTGCGATTTATATGACTCAAAACCCTTCTGCGCATAGCACATGGGTATCATTTACCTGATTATTTCATAATTATGCAAAATATAAGCACTTGGCGTTATTACCCCGCCTGGCGTTATTACACCAGGGTACCTTATGTAAACTGATTTTGGTTCATTAGTGGTTATGAGAATTTTAGAAAAACAATGTTAACAGCTGCGCTCGATTTGAAGAACAGTATTCGCCTCCGCCATATTCAGAACATCCATGTTGATTCTCTAATTTCAGGGATAGAAAGCACAATTTTCAGAAAGGAATGCGTTGTTGAGCATAATGTCTCACATATGGAAGACGTTTTAAGACATTCATTTGCATGCTTAGTAATTTCGTTTACAGACGTATCTTTATTGTAAAAAAAAATCTAAATGTATTATTTTAAGTGTGTTATTGTCCTTAATGTGTTCCTTTTGTGTAGGACCTTCCTGTGTCCTTCAGTATTTCGGAATCTTAGTTTGCTTTCTCTTTAAACTACAACTCGTACTGCCATTTAGTAGCGAGTTTTTAAACTATTATTTTTTATTTTGGAAATCTCAAGCGCATCCTACAAAGGATGTGGTGTCTAAATATCTTTCTTTTCAGACCAATGGAACGGCTTCCAGGGCCCTGTGAGGAGCGGAAGTTTAATTTCGCTAACTCTGTATTTATAATTATACTGAACTATTATATTTAAAAGATATCTAATTTAGTGATGTAATGATTTTACAATGTTTGTTTCCGAAGAATAGTTTTAATGTTAGGTTTAAGCATTCTGTAAGTTAAATATAATAATATCTTGCCTAAATTGATGCTATAAAATTGCTGAAGAAAACCATTTATTGTCATTGAACTAAAGTTATAACAAGCTAAAAATGAAATAAAGTATATTTAAAGCCTTTAAAACTGTTCTACATGTTTTGCCTTCACAATCGGCAACTTTTTAAAGTAAAATATTGATTAAAAAATATTTTTTCGTAGAATTATTGAAAATGAATTTTGTAAAATAAAAATGTAGAGATTTCAAGCGTAATTAAAATATGTTTTTAATAAGTAATTAAAAAATCAATATTGGTGAATAAATAGGTTAACAGAATCCAATACAAGAAATACAATCCTATTGAAATTAATTGTTCATAAGTTTATTCATTATTAAATAATGTTATGTATTGATAATGCTTTCACAAAACTCATTTTATATGTGTATATGAGCCGAAAGAAATTTGAAAAAAAATCTCATGAATTAAAAACTTATTTCGAGCTGTTATTTTTGCAATTGAGTGAAAATATATTTAAGTAGTAAATTCCAACACAAAAACTTTTGCATTCATTGCAACGTAGTTTCTATTGAATGATCTCAACGATATCCCTGTGAGTAATTAACTATTTGGTCATAACATCTGGTCTATTGTGTGAAAGAGCTAAATAGAATACATCAGAAGTAAAGTAACTGTAATAAACAATTGGCATTTAATAGCACATTTCTAATATTGTTTTAATGCAATTAAACTCATAGTAAATATATCATATAAGTATTAATAAGTGAAATTCACCATTCTACCTTAGCCCGAGACTTCATTTGAGTGTTCGATTGGACTATTAAGGCTTTGTTAACTATTTGGGAAAATAGTTGTTGTTCTCGGTAAAGAATTGGGAAATCTGAAGCATATCTGAATCTTTTTATTAGTTGAATTCCGCAATATACTTGGTTTATTTTATTCGTTTTCTAAGAGGTCCATGCTTAATGTCTAGAAATGAAATACTTCTGTTTTTTATTTTATTCATTTTCTGATTGGTCCACGTTTAATGTCTAAAAATGGAATACTTCTGTTGCCACGATGACAAAAATAATTATAAAAACTACAAAAAAAAAAAAAAAAAAAAATTATAATTCAAAAATAAATTTAGATACAGGTTTCAAACAAGTTGCATTTAAAACTAATTTTTTTTCTTTATACGACGGTGTAAAAATTGAAAATGTGCAATGTTTAGAGTTTTAAAATTTGCAGTACCGAAAATTGTTAAACTGAAATTTCATTTAATATTTGTTTATGATTGGTCCAGGAATATTAGCATGTCTCTAAAAGTCCAGGCATATTAATACGACTCTGTTATTAGGTAAGCTACGTTTTGATCATCATAAAAAATGATGTTATTATTGTTTTTTTAATATAGAAATCAATTAATTAAATTTATATTGTCTAAAAGTATAGTCTTTGAAAATATTATTTTCTAAATAATCGTTGTAATTTTTTAAATTGCATTTTTTTTTTTTTTTTTCAGTTTTGGAAAATTTCTACTCCTATGATTTATTTAGTAATCAGTTCGATAATGATTATATATATATATATATATATATATATATTTATTTATTTATTTATTTATTTATTTATTTAGTAATCAGTTCGATAATGATCATATATATATACATTTAAAATTTACATCCACAGTTTCGAGTTCAACATATGAAATATCATTAGACTGAAAAACAATTAGCATTGTGACAAATTTTCATTGCACTGTACTGTATTTTCATTTCATATTTCTACACAATTTACACTATTTTTTTCCATGCTATCGTTATATTTTTTGCTTTATACATTTCCCTTATTTCAGGTTTACGAAATTAGAATTTTTAAATTCAATCGAGAAAAGAATGTTAGATTGAAAAAAAAATTTTTTTTTGAAACAGTTTACATTATTTAGTTACACAGTTACATTATTTTTAAAGAGTCAAAAGTTATGTTTCTTTTTTGTAAGAAGTAGACAAAATTTTACAGAGTGAATCTAAACTCTTGAACAAAACTTTAAGGGGTGAAAGTGCATATCAAGACAAACAATATTAAATAGGAAAGTAAGTCCAAACGTCTTCCAAAAAAGATAGGCTTCATTAAAGTTTAGGATCCAAAATTATAATTGATTATAAAAAGCAGAAAAAATGGTCGATTCGTTTCCGGTTTTTGATAAAACTATTCTTTACTTCAGTATTTTTTTCTAAATACATTTTAAAGATAAAGTAAAAAATGCTGATAGAGGGCGCTTTAGATAGTGAAGTAACAAACTACTATTTTTTATCGTTATATTTTGTATTTTATTAAATGTTTTCAAAGGCTAAGACTTAAACTTAAATTTTGAGCTTTAAGTATGCACAAACTGAATTGAGTTCAGGAGTTAAAATTTAAATCTTTCCCACTACTTCTAAACACAGTTCAGCTCCTGCTACTTAACCACTCCCAACGATATAGATTTTGAGATCAAAATTTAAGTTAAAGTCTATGCTTTTGAAAACATTTAATAGGATACAAAAAATGACGGTAAAAAAAAAAAATGTTCATTACTCCAAAGTCTAACGAGCCATCTATTGGCAATTTTTGAACTTTATCTTTAAAATTTATTTTCAAGAAAATACTGACATAAAGAACAGTTTTAGCGAAAACCTCAAATGAAACGACCAATTTTTCTGTTTTTTACAATCATTTTAAATTTCGGAACCTAAACTTTAATGGTGCCTATCTCCTTTGGCAGATATTTGGGACCCTTAGTTTCCCGTTTAATATCTTTTGTCTTGATGTGCACTATCAGCCTTTAAAGTTTTGCCCGAGAGTTTAGATCCACCCTGTATAAATATAGTGATCATAAAGAAATATTTTTAACTTCTATCAATTTCCAGATTTCGATAGTAATTTTATATAATAACAACAGAGAAGAAAATAGTAAACTGTTATAAATAATGAGAGATTATATTATAAAAGAAAGCTGCCTAACCAAAATTTAAATGGCAGTAGTTGTTTTTTAAATTTTAGCTGAAACATTTTCTCAAGAGTAAGCTATAAATGAAGGGTTCATGAAACCTTCACTTCATTGTTAGAAGGTCATTTTAAAAAATGTGCATGCATGTCAATTCCAAATCGAACAGAAACATTTCCGGAATAATCAGAGAGTACTGAAATCACCAAGAAGTTCTTGAAAAAAGAAAATAAGTCATTTTATTTAAATTCATTTAAGCGATAAATTTTATTAGATTTTTATGTTCACATAACGTTTGTCTCTTAAACGTAGAAGTAATTATCCACACAAAAACTTCAAATTTAAGATACATGAGGAGTAGGGTTTACGGCTTATGAATTTTTTTTTTCAAATTATTATACTAAGATGAAAATCATGATAGTGAAAATTTCTTTTTTTTAGTCGACGATTTAATCAATAATATTTCTTTAAAATTAATTTGCGACTTTTCTTTTTACTAGTTTAAAAAACATGAGGCTATACTTAGTTTTTACTTATATCCACGTATAACCCATAACTCTTGAAAGTATCTTTCTACTTTAGTAAATTATTTATAGTTCGGAAGAATTTACTTGAACGGTGGCCCATATAAATTCTATTAGGATACAAAAGTAAAACGCTTTTTGAATAAGTAAATTTTTATTATGATATAAAATAAGATGTTTATTTATAGATATTTTTCTAACTTTCGCAAAAATGGGCCAATCGTTACGAAAGTTGGCTACGTTATTAATTCCTGTAAAATGTTTTTTTATGAAATTTATGACAACTTTTACTGTGACATAACTAATTAAATAAAAGATAAAAGGACACTACGTTTTTTTAATATTTTTACTTTTCCCTTTTCGTAAAAGCACTATTAGTGTTACTTTTTTAAAGATAGATTTTCAATTTACATCGAATTTTGGACTTCTAAAATACTTTACTTTTATCAGACTATAACAACGGAGAAGGAAAGAGTAATTTTCTTTCTATAGCAAGAGATTATATTGTAAGGTAAAGTTGTTCATTCAAAATTTGAATGGCAGTACGTTGTTTTTTATATTGTCTCTGGAACAATTTCTCGGGATTAATGGATGAATAAAGCTTTTAGGAAACTTTCACTTCGTTGAAGAAAGGCCACTTAAAAACTTTACATGCTAGAAAATTTCATTCAAGGTAAAAACATTTTCGCATTTCTAAGAGTCTGTCTAAATTATTAAGTAGTTTGTTCTCAAGGAATTGAACTCTATCGTTTTTCTCGAAAAATGTTTAATGAGATAATTACTAAAGAATGTTTATGTTTACTAGAATAACTATTTAAAAACAGTAACTAAAAACTTTGTTTGTAATATAGAACTAATATTACACATAAAAGCCTTAAATTTATGAAAATTTATGAAAATCTATGAAAAAGGTAGTGTTTGGCTCATGTGAATTTCATTTGCATACATTTTTTTCTAATATTTGTACAAGAATTCATTAAAAATGATTCACTTCTGGCTTTTGATGAGTAAATTAAATGGTAGAATTGCAAAATACCATGCACAAATTAATATAATTGTAACGTATGTAAAAGACTGTGTTTCGAATGTTGTTGTTTCTCGCATTTCAATTTTAAAGGAGTTGCTCCTATCGAAACACTATTTTTGTCTATTATTGTGCTGACGCCAACAAAATCAAAATTATTTGGATTGAACTTAAAATCGGGTCGTAAAAGCAAAAGTGCATTTTCGAACAAGACCCACTCCACATAAAACTCCTTAATTCGCATCAGTGCTATGTGACGTCAATATCAGCCTCAACAGATCGGTTATCGCTCTCAACGCCATCTATGAGCGCTACTTTTAATTAAATTTTCTGATTTATGAATAAGATTCTTACGATTTTTTTTAATAAACACACCACTGATTTCATGTTTCTGTCTATCATTATTTCCGAGTTATAGATTTTTAAAGTTAGGGTCCTTTGTGAAACACCATGTATATAGATTTTCTATAAATGCAAACTAAACATGTCTGCCTTTGACTTGTTTATTTTTTCTATTTATAATTATTTAGACATTCATCTTCATGTCTTCAACAGTGATTTTATGAAAACGCAATGTTTCCAGAGCGGATTTTCTAAGTAAAACACTTTTAGCTTTCATCTTTCAAAGTAAATATCTTCCTACACCTTATAGAGTTTTATGTATAAGCCTTTATATGTTTTTTCTTCTCCTATCTTCCTTTATTTTATACAGATATTTTTGTATTTTAAAACTGCTTGCATAATGGCTTTATAAAAATAATAATAAATTGAGTTATAATATTTAGTATGCAAGAATTTTATACTAAACAATTTGCTTCAAAATTAAATTTCGTGTGAGCAAAAAAAGTGTAACGTCACTGAAATGTATATGACGAAAAAGCCGCTGTAGTAATAAAACACTGCAGCATACTTTCTATGTATAATAAAATGTTTTTCTTTGATAAATTTTAGACTACATGAAAACGTAAACCAAATGTGTTGCTATCGCATATTTATTTTTGCTGTTGACAATAATTGAAGCATTTATCCTCATTTCATGCACAGACTTACAGCAGTGGTTTAATGAAACTGGAATGCTTCCAGGGGGGATTTCCCAAATAACCCAGATTTATTCCTAATCTTCCAAAATAAATATGCAAAACCCCGAGAAATGCTTAGTTTGGACTTGCTTTCATTTTTTTTACTTCTTTTTGTTTTAGAGATATATAATTTATATTTTGTTTTAAAAGCAGTCAAATAATAACTTTATGGATTTTTTTTTAATTCTAGTAACAATATTTAGCTTGTGTTGAAATACATGCTTAACATTTAGTCTCAAAAGAAAGTTTTCGTGCACATTAAAAACGCATAATATATGGGTAAATATGTATTTTTTTCATTTACTGATTACCGGCTTAAATACTTTACTAATAGCTTGCATTATAAGACAGGCATATATTTTCTAATAAATTTAACACAATTAACCAATGTACAATTCATCGTAAAAAGAAATTCAAGTTGAATGAGCGCAATATATCCACTATCGTCAGCAATACACATTCATTAACATACATTCACTATCAAAGCTCAGATAGTGTGCATATTGAGTAAACATAATTTGAACTTCCAATTCTTTCAGGTATATATATATTTATTTTAAAGGAATAAATTTTATTTGATTTTAAAAGGAAAACTATACTTTGAAAATATTTGACATTGAAATACTTTTTCTCGGAATTTCAGAAGCAATTTGTCTATTTTTATTCATATTTTTTCACGAAGCTCAACTTTTAATTAATTATGAAGACATAATGATAAAATAGAATAATTATGCATTTTTGTAAACTAACAAATCCGTCAACATAAATATTGTACTTTCCACTTTCATCTCTTTCCAAATGACATTTCCCCATCTTCCTTAAAAGTTATTAAAAAAGGAATTTAAATAACTTCAGTATTTCTTGAGGAAAAGGTACATGAATAGAATTAATATCGGCTGTTTTCGATGCTTTATATTTTCATTCGGAAAATCGAGAAACTGCGTATTATTATTTTTTTATTTTTTGTTTATAACCGAATAGCTAATTTAAAATTTAAATACTGATGAAACTTTTTAAAATATATATTGTAATTCTTTGAGTAATTCTCGAAGTAAATGTATATCTGTCTCAAAATTTTACAAGTCTTCCCTTACTATTGTCTCCTCTATAAGGCAGATTACGAATTGATTGTATTGAAAATTTGCTATATTTCATTTATACTACCTTTAAACTGGACATAAAAGAGAAAAGTGTGATATCTAAACACAATAGCCTGTAAACTAAATCATCAATCACTTCATAATAATAATTTCTTGGTTTTTTTTTTAGCGATATTAAAGAAATAAGCAAATGTCTTACAATTTTATACAGGTATATTGGAATAATTCATTCAGACTACCTTGAGATTTCGTGTAATAAATTCAAAATTGATATTTTTTAAGGCACAGAGTAAATTATTCAGGGGTAATATCAGTAGATAAGACATTCTAGATCATGTTGTTGGCGACAAACATCAGATGATATATTGCCAGCAGCTGTTTTAGAGCATCGAAACAACGGCGATCTTAAAATATATTGTAACCTAGGATATTTTGTGTAAGATAATACACTTCACAAATTAAATGGACACTGGCTCACTTATCTTTGAAATTCTTTATTTTTAAATCTACAAAAGTGTTTACTTTTTAATTAAAGAAAACGGCAATAAAGAATAATATATATACCTTGAAATAAAAAGATCCAAAGTCCCAAATTGAGAAATCTGAGTTAAATGCACGATTGAATTCAGGATGTGATATAACGTAATTGTTAAAAGGATAAAAGTCCTCTAAATATTAGATCATTGAAAAAATATTTTGTTCAGGCCTATGTTACTTACTGTTAATGTAAAAATAGCCAATGTTATTGTAAAAAAAAATAACATTATATTGTAGTCAGAAAAACATGACTGAATTGAAAAGTCTACTTTGGAAAATAATAGTACAGAAATCGTAGAAAGTTTCTTAAATTTTTTCAAACTTAAATTGCGTTTTCTGCCATTTGAGAAAAAAAGGACATTAGCTCTTTTTGTTCCAAGGTACAGACATAATTTTGATAAAACAAACGCGAAAAGGTAAAGCTTGTTACATCACATACTTGACAGACATATTATAGAACAAAAATTTTTTCCACTAATAAACTTAACAAATAAAATAACATGCGATGAATAAAGCTGCATCCATAAAATTAGAGGCTCTTAATTTATTGACGTCTTTGTTTTTTTTTAACAAATATTTTTGTTATTTACAGAATAGGAATAACTAGCAGGGGTGACCGAGCTCAGCTCGGTCAAAATTAACTTTGTGTTCAACTCGATATAGTATTTTCCCTGTATCATTCACTCTGTATTATTACTGTAAAACATGTTATTAATAATAGTATTATTTATAAAAACAATCAATAAGAAAACTATGTTTGTGTGCACATGTTCATAAACTTTACTTTATTTTAAAATTTACAACGAAAGGACATCAAACCAAATCACTTTTTTTAGCTCGACCCTGATTAGTTTAACTATGCATCTCGAATACTACTAAGAATGTATAAGAAATTTCTTCACATTCTGAAAGACAATATTTTTTGCCAGATATAGCCAAATTTGGACACATTCTTTCATTTGGTGCCAAATAAGTTTTCTGGTTTCGTAATCTTAATAGTTGATTTTTTGGATAAATTTCGCCAGTATTTTGTCAAATATCGCCAAATTATTGAACTTTGACATATTCTCGTGATCCTAATCCTTATTACCCAAATGATCCACTAATCAAATGTGATTAAACATGTGACTTAGCTCAATGGTCTTCAGGTAATCAAAAATAGTAGCGTCTAAAATAAATCAAAATCGTTTAAGCCATTTCTTAAATAAAATTAGCTTGACAGCATTCAGCAATGAAGCGATATGACACGTTAATATAATTTTGTTTAGTATGCAACTCAGCCCAATAGTTTTCTCGTGACAAAAGACGTTTCGTTGCAAAATTTAGGTAAAATTGATTGAATCGTTGTTATATATAATTAGAATGACCCGAACCCATTAAGACCTAAAACGACCCACTAATTCAATTGTTACGAGCATGTGTCCTAGCTCAATGGTATTCTCTTGCCCAAAAACGATATAAGAGAAAGTATACTCAAAATTTTCTAGATAAAATTAGCATGACCCCCAAATGACCCTTAGATCGAAATCTCTCGAAAATGTGACTTAGTTCATTAATTTTTGAGTGCCGAAAAATGTTAAATACAAAATTTAGATAAAATCGATTGAGCCAATTTTTAGGTATAAATAGTTTGACCTTGACCCATTATGACCCAAAATGACTCATTAATCGAGTTTTCTCAAACATCTGACCTAACGCAATGATTTTCTTGTGTCCGAAAACGATAGAATATAAAATTTAGTCAAATTTGCGCGAGACATTGTCTAGATAAAATTAGAATAACCCAAAAGTGACCCACTGATCGAAATTTCTCGAACATGTCACATAGCCCAATGATTTTCTCGTGCCAAAAACATGTTTTATACAAAATTTCGTTAAAATCGATTCACCCGTTCTTTAGATATAGCTTGACCATGACCCACAAATGACCCTTATAATCGAAATCTCTCGAACATGTGACTTAGCCCATTATTTTTCTCGTGTACAAATATTGTTACACTCGAAATTTCGTTAAACTCGATCCTGCCGTTTTTTAAATATAAATAACTTGACCCAGACACTTTATGACCCAAAATGACCCATTAACGAAATTTCTCGATCATGTCACCTAGCCCAATGATTTTCTCGTGCCAAAAAATGTTGTATACAAAATTTCGTTAAAATTGATCCACATGTTCTTTAGATATAGCTTGACATGACCCGTTATGACCCATCATGACCCATAAATGACTCTTATAATCGAAATCTCTCAAACATGTGAGATAGTCCATTAATTTTCTCGTGTCAAAAAACTTACATACAAAATTTCATTAAATTTGATACTGTCGTACTTTATATATAAATAGCTTGACCCAGACCTTTTATGACCCAAAATGACCCAGTAATAGAAATTTCTCGAACTGAGAACCCAATAGTTTTCTCGTGCCAAAGAAATGTTGTATACAAAATTTCGTTAAAATTGATCCACCTGTTCTTTAGCTATAGCTTGACCATGACCCATTATGACCCATCATGACCCACAAATGACTCTTATAATCGGAATCTCTCGATCGTGTAACTTAGCCCATTAGCTTTCTCGTGTCAAAAACTATTACAGGCAAAATTTCGATTAAATTGATTCTGCGGTTCTTTAAATATAAATAGCTTGACCCAGACACTTAATGACCCAATATGACCCATTAAAATTTTTTTTCGAACATGTAACCTAGCCCAATGTTTTTCTCATGCCCGAAAACCATAGAATGCATTTTTTAGTCAAAATTGCGTGAGAAAATCTCTAGATAAAAATAGCATGACCCACAATGACCCCAAAAATGACCCACTAACCGAATTTTCTCGAACATGTTACTTAATCCAATGGTCTTCTTGTAATCCAAAACGATAAAATATAAAATTTGGTCGAAATCGTTAGAGCCGTTTTTTAAATAAAAATGGCTTGACCCACAATGACCCAAAAATGACCCACTAATCAAAATTTTTCGAACATGTGACCCAGCTCAATTGTTTTCTCGTGCCAAAAAACGATTGGATACAAAATTTCCTTAAAATCGATCCAGCCGTTCTCTAGATATAAATAACTTGATCCTGACCCATTATGACCCAAAATGACCCAATAATCGAATTTTCTCGAACATGTGACCTAGCCCAATGGTCTTCTCGTGCCCGAAAATGGTAAAATCCAAATTTTTGCGAAAATCGTTAGAGCCGTTTTTGAGATAAAATTTACCCACACAGACACACACACACACACACACACAATTTTTGCTCGCATTATAGTATAAGATGAAACTATAGAATATTAAATTATTAACAGCTTCCATCATCATGCTACAGAATGTGCATAAATGGCGGGAAGGAAAATAATTTAATGGTATAAAATTTTGTTGAGAAATTTTCATTTATTTCACTTTCACTTCGATAGAGGAATTCTACATCTACGTAAAACATGTAGATATAGTTAAAAATGCCTAATATAATAGATAGTGGGCATATCTATACTAATAAAATCCGTGCGCCTCTGTCTGTCTGTCTGCTTGAAGCCGATTACAGTTCGCAACGCGGGAGAGTTGGAAGTCGCGAGAGGTGTTTTTCGATTCGAAAAATTCCGGGAAAGTCATTTCGGGCATTTTCGAGACTGTGGGACCAAAATTAAAAAAGTTATGAATTAAAAACCGGTCGGGAATCGGAACGGAAAACGACTAATTTCCCAAACGGATCTCAAACGGAGCTCTGAGGCAGAACACTGCGCCACCTTGCGGTGAACGACCTGAAATTTTCCCCTTTGGCTAAAAGAAGAAGCAGCCGAAAACCTCTTTTTTCTTTCGGGAAAACGACTTTTTCTTTCGTTTCGGTTCTTTGAAAAAGAATTAATTGGTAAAAAATGTTAAACACGGTTTATTTTCATACTTTTTCTTTTTGGTAGCATACACGAATATTGTGTAACCTAAGATTTTCGCGATTTATACTAATTTTTGTTAGTACAAACGGAAAACGAGCTGCCAAAATTATTTGTTAGTTATGTTGTTTGTGATATTAATGAAATTACTTATTTTTTTTAATAGCAGTCTTTTGCAGTTTTTAATAGCAGTTAAATGTTAAATGTTAAACACGGTTTATTTTCATACTTTTTTCTTTTTGGTAGCATGCACGAATATTGTGTAACCTAAGATTTACGCGATTAATACTTATTTCTGTTAGCACAAACGTAAAAGAAAATTCGTTAGTTATGTTGTTTGTGATATTAATGAAATTACTTATTTTTTTTAATAGCAGTCTTTTGTAGTTTTTAATACCGAAACTTTTTTTTGCGTGTTTTTTCTTAAACCATCATACAGACAGTTTTTAAAGTAGATAAAACTGATTACATATTCAGAATCTGCGTAAAAGTCTGCTTCTGATGAGCCAAAAAATACGAGAAAATGTCTTATGGGCGCGCAGCTCCAACCGTGCAAAACCAAATATTTTTAACGGGGCGATGGCGACCATGGCGCGTAGCGCCGGTGGGTGGTAGACCGGTGGGCCGCCTTTGCACGGTAGGCGCGTAGCGCCCACTGTGCGAAATCACATATTTTTAACGGGATAATGGGCGCATAACAACCATAGCTCTTTAATTTACTTTTTTTGTGCTTGAGGATTCGAACTCCAAGACTTGCTTATTAAATGAATTTTTTTGCTTATTATATGCTGCTTAATATCGAGATTCGTTTGGAAAAAGTGGCCCAGCTAGCGGGCGTAGCTCGCTAGTATGTTATTCGTTCACTCATTGTCGATCAATTCTATTTAAACATTGCAAGAGAATTCATCGTTTCATCACTTGTAATGTAGGCCTTATTTGTGACTTTACTAATCATGTTTGTGATTTCCATCATTGCTAATATTATTTTTACGTACCCACAAGGGTAAGAGCAGCCAAGGTTGGGAAACGCAGATGTAGACCATTTTCGACAATTTGCCTTGGCGACAAACTACAACCGAGGCTTAATTCTTAAGATGAAGTAAAAAAAATGTTTGAGACTCTAAACTCCCCCAATTTTTTCGCCAAGTTTGTCAATACATTATGAACAGCATTTAATATGCTTATTACTTAAATACACCTGAAAATCTACTTTTAGACGAAAACATTTAATATGCATGAAAGCTAAATGTAGCAATGTTTAAAGGTAAGATTACGTTCAGATAAAAAGTATAACATCTCGTGTAAAGAAATTGAAGGAATTACTGATCTTATAAGGAAACGCTGTGACACATTTCCTATTATGGTGCTTCATAAACGATTCTCCAACTTTAATATTTAACAATTTCTTGCTATTTTAGTCAATAGATGGTTCTGTGATGTTTCAAGTTGTACAAATGCTCAAATTAATTGCAAAACATTTGAAATACTAACATTATTGTTGATCCTTTCAATAATAAAATAAAATAGAAATGAAATTCTGAGATACATTTTTTTTTCTATTTTGCATGCCAATTTAATACCTTTTACACTTGAATATGTAAGAGAGCCCGGTATTGCGCTTATTTCTATTTACGCATATCAAATAATTAATTGATTAAAATCATTATATTTTACTTAATATCAAAATAACTAATTAAAATAACTTTACTATATTAAATTAATTGTAAAATAATAATAAACTAGATGGAACCCGTCAAAACTTGACGGCACCGAAGAAAGAGAAAGGTATTTTCCAGCTATTAAAGGATTTTTTAACGACTAATCGTCAGCAAAAATTTCAATAAATAAAAGAACAACCTGCATTTTACATCCAGGCAAATGACCCGCAATTGGCCGAATTACATTCAAACATGCTGTCATAGAATTAGAATCTCTCTCATTTGATAATTTTTCATTTACAAATACAACACCAATAAATTGTACATAACATGAATAAATCATAAATTACTGTCATCACTCATTTCATACAAAATATACATACTTCACTTACTTCGCAGCAAAATAAGACTGAATTTATAGCTTGCCATTTAGCAACAACTATAACAATGATCCTCTCCGTGGTTAATTTGTTGTTACATTACCTACCCCATTCAACAAATAAACATTTGCATTTTCAACTACTTTTCTATTACCTTTTCATTAATCAAAAATACATGTAAATTTCACATATTAAAAAAATTAATGATAATATTTATTCTGGCTAGGTGAAGCCCGTCAAAACTTGACAGCAACAATATGAAAGAATCAAAGAAAAAAAGTATTTTGCCACTATAAAAAATTTTTCAAAGAAAATTTTTTTTTAAAGATTAATATTTATTAAAAATTTCAATATGCTTTTCCATTTACCAACGTAACACCAACATGACATGATCCCGGGCGCAGAATTGGTGCAACGCTGCGACACACGTCACAGATTTGAAAATGTTTGCAGATTATTTTTCAACTGCTTAAGTTTTTAAAAAAAAATGCTAGAAATCATTTGCTATGTACCAAAGTTTGTCTAGGTACCATAAAAAACACAAATTCTGGCAAATAATCACAAAAATTAGAAAATTTCATCAAAATACTCCCCCCCCCCAAAAAAAAAAACATTGCCCGAAAATTTTATAAATAGATGTGGGAAAAAAAACAGCAAATTTTGTCAACAGATTGCAAAAAACAACAAATTTCTTCAAAAGATCTCTAAAAAATTTGTCAAAAAACTGCAAAAAAAAAAAATTGTCTAGATATCCCAAATAAAACAAATTTCGCAAAAGTATTGCACAAAAATAAAAATTTTGCCAAAACGTCTAAAAAAATGGCAATTTTCAAGAAAATTTTTTTAAAAAAAGGCAAATTTTGACAAAAAAAATCCCTAAAACATTGGCAAATTTATAAACATATTATGAAAAAAAATTCAAAATATTGTGAGAAAACAACAAATTTCGACAAATGATTGTGAGTAAACAACAATTTTCGTCAAAGGATTGAAAAAAAAGCAAATTTTATCAAATAATCACAAAAAAGATAAACTTTGCAAAAAGATCTTCAATAAACGGCAAATTACATCGAAAAATCATGACAACACGACAACTGTTATCGAAAGAAATCGAGAAAAACGATAAACTTTGCCGAAAGACCTCAAGATGACGAATTTCATCCAGTTATCATAAAAGATGTGAATTTCGCCCAAAGATCTCAAAAAGCACATAAAATTTATACAGGTAATCGCAAAAAATGGTAAATTTAGCTAAAAATAGTGGAAAAAAACGACAAATTTCTAAAAAAAATAACAAAGAACAATTTCACAAACAAAAATCACAAAAAAGCGAAAATATGATAAATTTCTGAAAATAACGAAAAAAACGACAAATTTAAAAAAAAATCATGAAAAAAGCATAAATTTGATAAAACGGTAAATTACATCGAAAAGCGAGAAAAAAATGACAAATTTCACCGAAAATCCCTAAGAAAACAAATAATTTTTTCGTGGTACCAGAAAAGATGTGAATTTCGTCAAAAGATCTTGAAAAAATACTTGAAATTTGTCTAGGTACTTCAAAAAACGCAAATATTGGTAAACAGATTGTGAGAAAACAACACATTTTGTCAAAAGATGAAAAAAAGAGGCACATTTCATCAAAAGATCGCAAAACAGGTAATTTTTGCAAAAAAAAAAAAAGCAAAAATATGACAAATTTCTGAAAATAACGAAAAAAACGACAAATTTAAAAAAAAAATCATGAAAAAAGCATAAATTTGATAAAACGGCAAATTACATCGAAAAGCGAGAAAAAAATGACAAATTTCACCGAAAATCCCTAAGAAAACAAATAATTTTTTCGTGGTACCAGAAAAGATGTGAATTTCGTCAAAAGATCTTGAAAAAATACTTTAAATTTGTCTAGGTACTTCAAAAAACGCAAATATTGGTAAACAGATTGTGAGAAAACAACACATTTTGTCAAAAGATGAAAAAAAGAGGCACATTTCATCAAAAGATCGCAAAACAGGTATTTTTTGCAAAGAAAAAAAAAGCGAAAATATGACAAATTTCTGAAAATAACAAAAAAAACGACAAATTAAAAAAAAAAATCATGAAAAAAGCATAAATTTGATAAAACGGCAAATTACATCGAAAAGCGAGAAAAAAATGACAAATTTCACCGAAAATCCCTAAGAAAACAAATAATTTTTTCGTGGTACCAGAAAAGATGTGAATTTTGTCAAAAGATCTTGAAAAAATACTTGAAATTTGTCTAGGTACTTCAAAAAACGCAAATATTGGTAAACAGATTGTGAGAAAACAACACATTTTGTCAAAAGATGAAAAAAAGAGGCACATTTCATCAAAAGATCGCAAAACAGGTAATTTTTGCAAAGAAAAAAAAGCGAAAATATGACAAATTTCTGAAAATAACGAAAAAAACTGGTAAAAATGGTAAATTTAGCTAAAAATAGTGGAAAAAAACGACAAATTTCTAAAAAAAAAAATAACAAAGAACAATTTCACAAACAAAAATCACGAAAAAGCGAAAATATGATAAATTTCTGAAAATAACGAAAAAAACGACAAATTTAAAAAAAAATCATGAAAAAAGCATAAATTTGATAAAACGGCAAATTACATCGAAAAGCGAGAAAAAAATGACAAATTTCACCGAAAATCCCTAAGAAAACAAATAATTTTTTCGTGGTACCAGAAAAGATGTGAATTTCGTCAAAAGATCTTGAAAAATACTTGAAATTTGTCTAGGTACTTCAAAAAACACAAATATTGGTAAACAGATTGTGAGAAAACAACACATTTTGTCAAAAGATGAAAAAAAGAGGCACATTTCATCAAAAGATCGCAAAACAGGTAATTTTTGCAAAGAAAAAAAAGCGAAAATATGACAAATTTCTGAAAATAACGAAAAAAACGACAAATTTTAAAAAAAATCATGAAAAAAGCATAAATTTGATAAAACGGCAAATTACATCGAAAAGCGAGAAAAAAATGACAAATTTCACCGAAAATCCCTAAGAAAACAAATAATTTTTTCGTGGTACCAGAAAGGATGTGAATTTCGTCAAAAGATCTTGAAAAAATACTTTAAATTTGTCTAGGTACTTCAAAAAACGCAAATATTGGTAAACAGATTGTGAGAAAACAACACATTTTGTCAAAAGATGAAAAAAAGAGGCACATTTCATCAAAAGATCGCAAAACAGGTAATTTTTGCAAAGAAAAAAAAAAAAGCGAAAATATGACAAATTTCTGAAAATAACAAAAAAAAAACGACAAATTTAAAAAAAAATCATGAAAAAAGCATAAATTTGATAAAACGGCAAATTACATCGAAAAGCGAGAAAAAAATGACAAATTTCACCGAAAATCCCTAAGAAAACAAATAATTTTTTCGTGGTACCAGAAAAGATGTGAATTTCGTCAAAAGATCTTGAAAAAATACTTGAAATTTGTCTAGGTACTTCAAAAAACGCAAATATTGGTAAACAGATTGTGAGAAAACAACACAGAGAGACTGCATTTTTGCTATCACTGTTTAATGCAATGCTATGATAATTATATTTTTTTTCTTTACTTATCTTATAATGATTGAAATACATTGGTTTTTTCACTTTACATAAGTTATTTTATTTCCAAGTGTTTATTTACGTTCTTGGCCGATAAAGCATTTTCTATATTGTAATTTTCAAATCATCTAGGTACCACAAAAAATGCAAATTTTGCCAAATAATCATAAAAAAAACCCAGCAAGCAATGAATATGGTATATAAGGACTGCTTTATCATGAATCATGATTGAAAGTTATGCAAAAAGAGGGATCTCTTCTGATAATTTTATTTTTCTTTGTTGATTATAATGATCTTCATATTTCTGAAAAAACATTGTTGAGAGATCAAGATCAAGCAATTAAAAAAAAAAAAAAAAAAAAAAAAAAAAAAAAAAAGCAATATGAATTTGCTCAAAAATGAAATTATAAGTGGGAAAAAAATCACCGTTTTTTGACATGAGTATAATAAGAAACTGAAGCAAAAAATAAATAGTGATTTGCGAATCTGTTTACATCCATGAAGTCAAACTATACGTCGAAAATCGCAACATCAAAACACGAAACAAAAAACAATGTGATTTCCAGCCTTTTTTTTTACACATACTAATAAATAAATTTGAAAATTACAATATAGAAAATGATTTATCGGCCAAGAACGTAAATAAACACTTTAATCATTAACTTATTGAATGTTTCAATTTCATATGAAACATCTCTACAATTAAGCCTAAGATTGCCGGCAATAACATTGCAAAAAAAGAATACAGATGGAAATAAATTAATTAACTTACGTAGAGTGAAAAAAACAATGTATTCCAATCATTATAAGATTAGTAAAGTTAAAAAATTAATTATTATAGCATTGCATAAAACAGTGCCAGCGTTCTTATCCCATATTTACAAACGCGCTTTGCAAATGCTCTTACAGACAGTAACTACTATCCTCCAATTAACCAATAGGAGGAGACTCTCAGAGACCGGCGCAAGTATCGATGCGTAGAGAAGCAATTAAACCACGATGACTTTTTCTGCCTTTCGTTTTAATATATAGATAGAACGCCTTCAGCATATCAACAACAAACAACATTTTTATTCTTTTTAATAAAAACAATATCGTCTGCCTTTTTGTTGCCAACAAATGAACGGAATTTTTACAAGTTCATGGAGGCTACATTACTCCTTCCCCAGTAACATAGTTACGATACAAATATAATATATACAGAAATATAAAATAGAAATATAATATATTAAATAAAATATAAAAAAGTACATAATTAGTCTCTGTAACGTTTCGGAAACCTTACTTGTCTACCAGAGCCGTGTAGTTTTCTCATGAACATTTTTATCAGGCAAATCTGAATGTTCATTTTTGATTATTGATGGCACAGGCAGAAGTAGTTGGTTATCCGGTAACTCGTGATACGGAATGTTCTCATGATTCGTTAATAAATAAGCAGGTTTCAATCTATCTATGGATATGTTGATATCGCTTTCCTTAATTTTTACTGTATAATACTTTTCGTGTCTTTTGACAATTGGAAAGAGTCCATCATAAGCAGGTTCGAGTGGTTTTTTAACCCGATCGATGCATATGAAAACATGGCTAGAATTGTGCAAGTCCTTATGAACAAAAAATTTTTGAGAAGACTGTTTGCGATTTTTAAAAGGTTTTAATTCTTCCATTTGTTTCTGAAATTCTTTAGCAAAGGTTTCTGTGTCGATAATAGTTTTCGGTTGTTCAAAAAATTCTCCTGGTAGCCTGAGAGGTTTTCCGTAGACCATTTGTGTAATGGTAAAATTTGTATCACCAAGTAAAGCTGATCTCAATCCCAATAGTACTGTAGATAATGATTGAGTCCACTTAATTGTATTTTGCGCTCTAATTGCCGCTTTTAAAGTACGATGGATTCGTTCTTTCTTTCCATTACACTATAGTGGATGATAGGCTGTTGTTGGGCTCAATTTAAAACCACAAATAATACTTAAATTGTGGAATAATTCTGATCTAAATTGTTTTCCTCGATCCGTGATTACACGATGTGGAATGCCAAAGCGAGAAATCCATTGATCATAAAATGCTCGAGCAACTGTTGGAGCCGTCACATTTTCTAGAGGAACTACTTCTATCCAACATGTGAAGCGGTCAATACAGGTTAAGCAGTATAATTTTCCTTCAGATGGTGTTAGTGGACCTATGATGTCAATATGAACGACACTAAATCGTTCATCTGTTTCTTCGAAAGTGGCAAATGGAGAATGCGTATGTCTGCTAATTTTGTTTTTCTGACAATCAATGCAGGATTTTGCCCACTGATTAACATCTTCCCTAATATTTGTCCAAATAAACCTTTAAGCTACTTGTTTTACTGTATTTTTCACTCCAGGATGAGCTAAATTGTGGATTTTCTTAAAAATTTGTTCTCTAAAAGCTTCAGGAATAAATGGTCGGATTTTGGAAGTTGAAATATCACACCAAAGAAGTTTACCTGAATCCAAAGGATATTGTTTGAAATTTAAAGATGGATTTAAACATAATTTTGTAAGTTCTTCATTATTAATCTGCCCATCAGAAATTTTGTCATAATCTATTGTAGAAATCGATTGTATTCTGGATAATGTGTCTGCAACTGTATTTTCTACACCACTAATATGTCGAATATCTGTTGAAAATTGTGATATATATTGTAAATGACGCAACTGTCTAGGCGAAGCTTTTTCATTTTTTTGCTGAAAGGCGAATGTTAAGGGTTTATGGTCTGTATAAATTATAAATTGTCTTCCTTCTAACATATGTTTAAATTGCTTTACAGAAAGATATATTCCCAGTAATTCTCGATCATAGGTACTATAACTTTTCTGAGCATTGCTTAATTTTTTTGAAAAAAACGCTAATGGTTTCCAGCAGCCTGCTTCAAATTGTTGTAAAACTGCACCAATGGCAAAATCAGAAGCATCACAAAAGAGAGATAATGGAAGATCAGGATTAGGATAGGTCAATAAAGCAGCATTTGCTAGGTCTTCTTTACATTTTTCAAATTTTTCTTTTGTTTCATCTGTCCACGGAATTTTTCTTTTGTCTTTCTTTTTCGCCCCTTTTAAATACTCATGAAGTGGTGCTTGATTTTCAGCAGCATTTCTTATGTATCTTTTATAAAAATTCACCAGACCAAGGAAAGTTCGCAATTCATGGATTGTTTCCGGTAATTTATAATTTTTAATTACTTCTACTTTTTAGGGAAGGGGTTTTGAACCTTCAGGAGTAATCATGTATCCTAAAAATTGTAACTGGTTTACTCCAAAAACTGATTTTGCAATATTTAAACGAAGGCCATATTGATCCAATATTGAAAAAAACTAATTTTAGATGTTCTGTGTGTTAATCTTCCGTTGAAGAAGCTATTAAAATATCATCTAAATATGGGAAAACGAAGTCCAATCCGAAAAATACTTCATTAATGAAACGCTGAAACGTAGATGGAGCATTCCGTAATCCAAAATTCATCATATTATATTCAAATAATCCAAACGGCGTTATTATCGCTGTTTTTTGCTTATCTTCTTCTGCAATTGGTATCTGAAAATAGGCCTTAAATAAATCAATTTTTGAAAATATTTTCTTTCCTTTTAATATATGCTGAAAATCTTCTATTCTGGGAATAGGGTAACAGTCGGGAATGGTTCGAGCATTAAGGCGTCTGTAATCCCCGCACGGTCTTAAACTTCCATCTTTTTTGATAACTAAATGAAGTGGACTAGCCCATGGTGATTTGGATGGTCTAATTATATCATTATCCAACATAAACTTGAATTTTTGTTTTGCTAAATTTAATTTTTTTTAGTCTAATGGGCGAGGTTTTGAATAGACAGGAGAACCTTTAGTATCAATATAATGCTTTACATTGTGTTTGGAATTGCATATTAAAAGATTTGGCTTCGTTAAATTAGGATATTGTAAGAACAAATGTGCATATTGAGAATTTTTGTCAGTTGTACTTATGCTATCAGCACTTGATACACACATAACATCGCTTTTAGCAAAAAGGTTAGTAACACCATCTATTAATTTTTTATTATGTATATCAATAAGCAATTTAAATTTATTAAGGAAATCTGCACCTAAAATTGCTTTTTCTACTTTTGCTATTACAAAAGGAAATTGGTATTGTCTACGTAAGCCCAAATCTAATATTAAAATTTTGAAACCAAATGTAGGAATTATTGAACCATTTGCTGCATACAATTTGAAAGAGTTACATATTTTATGTTTGGATGAAGCAGGAATAACTGATAAATCAGCTCCACTATCAACAAGAAAGCATAAACCGGTTGTTTTGTCTTAAACAAATAAACGGTAATTACGGCAATCTTTAAATTCTTCAGCAGCAGAATTTGCCGCTAAAACTACTGCTGATCGGAGTTTTCAGATTTTTTCCAGCTGCACGGACTTTTACATTTATTAGGATAACACTGAATACCAAATTTAAAATGGTAGTAACAGTATTTCCCATTTGGATTAAATCGTTTTCTCGATTGACTTCTACTTTTATTTCGTTTAGTACCAGATTTCCGAATTTTACTTCTGGATTGCCTCTCAATTTTTAGTGCCGAAATCTGGTTTTCCAACATAGAAATTTTCTCAAGTATTTTACTCATAACAGAAGAATCTGAACTCGCAGAATAAATTTCTGTTGAAGAGCTCATTTCAAAAATTTTATCTGCCATTAGTAATAAATTATCTAAATTTTCACTGCTTACAATTAGAATATTTTTTATTGACTCTGGTAATTTATCAAGAAATAAAGTTTTTAAAACCTTTTCTGATATGTTATTTCCACTGAGCGATTTCATTTTAAGCAGTAGTTGGCTTGGCTTCATATCACCCAATGAAATTCCCATAAGCAATTTCTTTAGTGATTTTTCCTCACTCTCTTTAAATGTATTTAAAAATCTTTCTTTAGCGGCAGTATATTTGTCATCCGGATTACTTTGGATAATATCCCATATATTTTCTATGTATTTAGGGTCTAATTGAGCCACTAGATGATTGAATTTTGTTTCTTCATTTATAATATTTACAAGGGAAAACTGAGTATCAATTTGAAAAAACCATATTTCAGGATTATCTTCCCAGAATGGAGGAAATTTGACGCTTACCTTGTTTGCTTGAAGAATCGAATTTGTAGACGTTTTCGTTGATTCTTGAGTCATTTTTCAATGCGTTAATGTCCAAAGCAGGGTCACCAGAATTTGTAAGAGAGCCCGGTATTGCGCTTATTTCTATTTACGCGTATCAAATAATTAATTGATTAAAATCATTATATTTTACTTAATATCAAAATAACTAATTAAAATAACTTTACTATATTAAATGAATTGTAAAATAATAATAAATAGAACGCCTTCAGCATATCAACAACAAACAACATTTTTATTATTTTTAATAACAACAATATCGTCTGCCTTTTTGTTGCCAAAAATGAACGGAATTTTTACAAGTTCATGGAGGCTACAAATACATGGTAACAGCTTCTGTTTACAAAATTGTTGAGTATTTTTAAACTACTAAAAACAAAAATACTGTTTAAGCATGGGGATGACATTTATTTTTTTTAAATTACTTTTTTTTTTATACGAAGAAATTTTAATTTTAAATGTAGGAAACTCATAATGTAATAGTCTATATCATTAATTTTAAACAAACTTTAAAAATTCCGTCTATGAACCTATTTCGTATACTGAATGAAACGTTACAAAAAAGGAATTAAAGTTTGTATAATTTAGAATATAAAAAATGAAACAACAACAAATAAACTTACGCAAAAGTTTAGAATGATTTTCACATTAGAAAATCTCGGGTTATTTTACAAGACTGTTTTTTTACGTACCATTCGATACATTGTCCGATAAAAAACAGATAACAGTTCCCAAATTTGAATATTTTATCTTCATGTCATCCGTTTAAAGAGACAACGCGAATGCAAATTGTGTATTTCAGCTTGTCTTAGTCAGGGATGTTTATTCAAGATTTTCTCCCCCAACCACTTTTTTTTTATATAAATCTTTAAAGGATTTACTTTTTCTCCAAAACTCTTCAAAGAAGATTTTTTTTGGAATGATGCGAATTTTTAAAAAAATAAATCTAGAAAAAAAAAGACACATTTAAATATTTATTATCATCATCTTCCAGAAGCTCTGCGTAAACAAACAAAAGTTTACTCTAAAGAAACTTGTTTTCTTAAAAGACAGTTTCATGACCTTTTTGAAAAATAAAAAATGGATGTACTTATGAATGTCGAATGGGATGGGAATAAAAAATATTAATTAATACTTTTCTCGTATCATCATTTTAGGTTATTCAGGAATATAAGAATTCATCTTATGAAATTCTAATAATAGAATTAATAAAGGGTATTTGTAAAAGGGAGACCATATGAAAACACCCATTCTGAAAAAGATTCAAATGTCAATTGTTAAATAATTTTATAAAATGAAAACTTAAATTACAGAGATTTATGTGACATAAATTTACTATTTTATTTCATGTTCATTCTTCTTAAATTTTCACTCTTTTTTTTTTGCTGTTGTGCTTCTTTAAATATGTAATTGATTTTTTTAAGTGCTGTAAATGTTTTTAATAAAACCTAAAAACCTCATTTACATATTTATTATCATCATTTCCAGATTACTCTTCGTACACTTACAAAAAAGAAAAAAAAGAAGAAAAGAAGAAAAAACGCACAATATAAACACGTCTTGTTAATCAGAAAATTTCATTTACATTTGAAGAATTAACAACAAATACCTCTTTGAGTGTATAACGTATATCCAAACAATATTTTATTATTCAATTTTTTTATCATTCTTATTTCAGACTTTGGGGGGAATTTTAGTATTTAGGTTTAATTATTAGTGCATAATTATTAGTTTCGTGAAATGAGAATTATAATGAAAGAATTAATGAAGGATAGCTATTTCATGAAAAAGAAAACTCTCCTGCACACTTTTTTTCTTGAATAGTGATGCTGTTTCACGTTTGAATTGTTTTCGAACGGTTTCTTGTATTTTTATCTCTAGAACATTTAGAACTTTTACTTAAGTTTTATAAAAATATTTAACACTGTGCATGTTATTTTAATCTATTTAACATAGGTTTTAAACTAGAATTTTTGTACTTTATGTTTATTTAACTTAATTTAAAAGAAATTTCTGACTTGAAACTTCTTAAAATACAGTAGACATATTGAGTTCTATGACCAGTCTATTATTGATTTGATAAAAAGTTAAATATAGCATTTAAAGAAAGATAACTGCAGAATTTTATATCGGAAATTAACTTGGATACAGTCGATACGGGTTATAAATTCCTATTTTGGTTTTCATAGGTTGTAGAGAAGACTAAGGCAGGTTCTATTTAGATATGGACTAAATGAACTCAATTTCCCTGTCACATAACATAAAGAAGACGAAGATTGGATCTTCTTTTCTCTTTAGTGCATTCAAAAATAATCATATATATTTTATCTTCATTTATTTATATAAAATCTTATTAAAAGTATATAAATCAAAATATTAATGCCCATTTTTAGTTTTGTAATGTTCAAACTGTTTTGGCAGTTTTTTTCTTTATAATTAATGTTTAATTATAAATAATAATGTTTAATATAAATAATGTTTAGAAAGTTTTAGGAATATTGTGACCCTATTTGTGGACAACTTCAGTGTGTAGGATTTGAAATCATCTGAAATGTCTTGAAGTTTTGGCAGATTAAACTACATTAATTTTTCCGTACGCCTACAAGCTAAAAAATATTTTTGCAGCCATACTTATAGCTATACAGACGCTTATTTTTTATTGCAATCTTTGTATGAAGTACAAAGACTGAAGTCAAAAATTCTTTGAATAATTGTTTAATGATTGTGACAGTGACTGCATTGTGCGTAACACAAGATCCAAGAAATCCTTGTTGATGGCTTGTTAGCATGAGTTTAAAACAGTGTGCGTATCTTTAAGATGTGCTTAACACTCTTTGCCTTTGATTAAATAAGGCAAAGATTTATATTCGGAAACAGTGATACTTTTGTCCATATTATTCTTCCGTAAGTAGTTTATGATTAATAAAAAACAGAAAATAGTTTTAAAAAATGATCGCATTAAAATAATGCAAAATGAGTTATTTTTACAGTTTATTCAGAGAAAGGAATAAGATGCAGAAAACAGTTTTTAAAATAAGTTGCTAAGTGTGATTGCAGATGTCATAAAAGGTTTGGTTTAATATTTCTTTCGAAGCAGCGTGTCCTTTAATTAATAAATCCAAATTGTTAAATTATTATTATTAAATTCTTACATAGATGACAGCGCCATAATTAAATTTTAAAATAATTGTAAAAGGAAGTCGATTGTAATGAAATTAAAAATGCTGAAATCAAATTATTTAAATTATAGGCAAAATTACAAACTTTCTAAAAACAGAACAAAAAAAATGTGTAAAAGAATTTAAATTGTTGAGTCAGTAATAAATTGCAATAGTTTTTGAAATAGAAAAAAAATGAGCTCCAAAAAGTTATTATGAATATCAGATGAACGAAACCCTAGCAGCATTAACCCTCAAATTGGCAAAAAAAAAAAAAAAAAAAAAAAAAAAAAAAACGAAGCTTTAAAAAATTTAATTTATTTTAATATGAAAGTTTAAATTTACAGTGCGAGGGATCGAACTAACAATCTCCCTGTCGAACTAACGTTTTACCTTCAGCAAGGAAGTCTACGTTCAAATTTCGGTTCTCTTTTAAGATGAAATTCACAAAAATGAACGGATGACTAATAATCTTTTTTGGCATTTTATGATTTTGTGTGACTCGAGGTATTCGATTGTTAGTATACAAAATTTGAAGTCTCCGACTTATACAGTTTTTGTGACAGACAGAGGACGGAGACGAATAGGGATTTGTTAGATCAACAAAACCCTAAAAATAGAAAAAAAGAACATTGACATAAACTTATATAACTGATCAATATATAATTGCATCACAACATATGTATGTCGATAAAATGGTGTATTGAATTTCTTAAGAAATTTTCGCATTAAATATTTTTATATCCTTAAAATTTTCAGAGAGGTTTAATATGCAAATACACATATTTTAATTATTTAATGTTATTTTTCCAATTAAAATGTAAAAGATAAAGTGAGCTACTCTACGAAAGATTAACATCTTGCAAGGAAGGTCTTCATACGGGCATACTGAGAAAATTCTAAAAAAAATTACAAGGTGTTCTTTTCATGTAGATACATAAGTAAAAAAAAAATTCAATGGAAACCCCATACAGCGTCTGTAAAATAATTATAAAAATTTCATTATTTGGCTATTTTTCATCGGTTGGCGATGGTATGCAATTTCAAAAATATTTTATACTTCAAATGCACTTTATTAAAAAAACGTTTCATGCTGAGCTTCTTTAGACAAATTTAGTTTAAATAGCTTTAGTTTTATCATTTTTAGTTTGTATTAAGTATAATTTTGGTACATCAATATTTATATATATTCATATTCAAAATTAACAATCTAAATATGCCATTTAAAATTAAGTTTATAATTTAAATGATTAAAATTGTTTCAAGCTCAAAGTTTAATTCAGCATTGTCAATTCTATTTTGTTGCTATGGAAACATCTGCCTTTTATTTTTGAATACGCTTAAATGCATGAAAAGAAATTTTCTTAATAGAAATATTTTTATATAAGTCAATATGAAAATAATTTTTCAGTGATAAATTAATTAGCTAAAGCAACATATGTAATATAATATGTGTACATGTATATAATACATTAAACTCTCTCATTGTTTATGTTTAAATTCATTAAAATTTACATGCATTCTTTAAAATCTACCATTTTTCAGTTGCATTAAAATCGTTTGCTTTTTGTCATAAAAAGTGCTGCTCGCAAATCTCGTCTTTTCACTCCAAATATTCGAAATTATTTTATTTTTTACACGTTTTCTATTGTAATTCCCCCACTAATTTTGACCCTTTTTTTACATACATTATATATATATATTTCAAAAAGTTCAGAGTATGCCCGGTATGGAGACCTTCCTTGTTAGTTGTGCTATCTATATATTAAAACGAAAGGCAGAAAAAGTAATCGTGGTTTAATTACGTCTCTACGCATCGATACTTGCGCCGGTCTCTGAGAGTCTCCTCCTATTGGTTAATCGGAGGAGAGTAATTACTGTCTGTAAGAGCATTTGCAAAGCGCGTTTGTAAATATGGGATAAGAACGCTGACACTGTTTAATGCAATGCTATAATAATTAAACTTTATGACTTTACTCATCTTATAATGATTGGAATACATTGTTTTTTTCACTTTACGTAAGTTAATTAATTTATTTCCATCTGTATTCTTTTTTTGCAATGTTATTGCTGGCAATCTTAGGCTTAATTGTAGAGATGTTTCATATGAAATTGAAACATTCAATAAGTTAATGATTAAAGTGTTTATTTACGTTCTTGGCCGATAAATCATTTTCTATATTGTAATTTTCAAATTTATTTATTAGTATGTGTAAAAAAAAGGCTGGAAATCACATTGTTTTTTGTTTCGTGTTTTGATGGTGCGATTTTCGACGGATAGTTTGACTTCATGGATGTAAACAGATTCGCAAATCACTATTTATTTTTTGCTTCAGTTTCTTATTATACTCATGTCAAAAAACGGTGATTTTTTTCCCACTTATAATTTCATTTTTGAGCAAATTCATAACGTTTAGGAAGTATTTACATTACATCTCATAGTCTCGCCGAATAATAGAAAATTGCATATGAAATGAAAATAATCCCAGTTATAAACAGCTTTGTAAATCATTAATATTTCTTTAATGTTTCACTTTTTTTTTGAGTACACTTTTTTAAAAAAGTGTTCCCGTGACAAAATTTGCTGAGTTTTTTTGGGGAGAAGGAGGAAGGAATATTTTGATGAAATTTGCTATTTTTTTTTTTTAATCGCTTGATCTTGATCTCTCAACAATGTTTTTTCAGAAATATGAAGATCATTATAATCAACAAAGAAAAATAAAATTATCAGAAGAGATCCCTCTTTTTGCATAGCTTTCAATCATGATAAAGCAGTCTTTATATACCATATTCATTGCTTGCTGGTTTTTTTTATGATTATTTGGCAAAATTTGCATTTTTTGTGGTACCTAGATGATTTGAAAATTACAATATAGAAAATGCTTTATCGGCCAAGAACGTAAATAAACACTTGGAAATAAAATAACTTATGTAAAGTGAAAAAACAATGTATTTCAATCATTATAAGATAAGTAAAGAAAAAAAATATAATTATCATAGCATTGCATTAAACAGTGATAGCAAAAATGCAGTCTCTCTGTGTTGTTTTCTCACAATGTTTACCAATATTTGCGTTTTTTGAAGTACCTAGACAAATTTAAAGTATTTTTTCAAGATCTTTTGACGAAATCCACATCTTTTCTGGTACCAGGAAAAAATTATTTGTTTTCTTAGGGATTTTCGGTGAAATTTGTCATTTTTTTCTCGCTATCTTTCGATGTAATTTGCCGTTTTATCAAATTTATGCTTTTTTCATGATTTTTTTTTTAATTTGTCGTTTTTTTCGTTATTTTCAGAAATTTGTCATATTTTCGCTTTTTTTTCTTTGCAAAAATTACCTGTTTTACGATCTTTTGATGAAATGTGCCTCTTTTTTTCATCTTTTGACAAAATGTGTTGTTTTCTCACAATCTGTTTACCAATATTTGCGTTTTTTGAAGTACCTAGACAAATTTAAAGTATTTTCAAGATCTTTTGACGAAATTCACATCTTTTATGGTACCAGGAAAAATTTATTTGTTTTCTCAGGGATTTTCGGTGAAATTTGTTGTTTTTTTCTCGCTATCTTTCGATGTAATTTGCCGTTTTATCGAATTTATGCTTTTTTTGTTAAATTTGTCGTTTTTTTTTTGTTATTTTCAGAAATTTATCATATTTTCGCTTTTTTTTTCTTTGAAAAAAATTACCTGTTTTGCAGTTTTTTCTTGAAATTTGCCTCTTTTTCATCTTTTGACAAAATGTGTTGTTTTCTCACAATCTGTTTACCAATATTTGCGTTTTTTGAAGTACCTAGACAAATTTAAAGTATTTTCAAGATCTTTTGACGAAATTCACATCTTTTACGGTACCAGGATAAAATTATTTGTTTTCTCGGGGATTTTCGGTGAAATTTGTCATTTTTTCTCACTATCTTTCGATGTAATTTGCTGTTTTATCGAATTTATCCTTTTTTCATGATTTTTTTGAGAAATTGTCGTTTTTTGTTATCTTTTTGAGAATTTTTTTTTTTTTTGCTATTTTTTGCGATTACCTAGACAAAATTTATGTGCTTTTGAGATCTTTGGACGAAATTCGTGTCTTTTATGATACCTGGACAGTTTCGGAGAAGTTTATCGTTTTTCTCGAGTTCTTTCGATGAAATTGTCGTTTTGTCACGATCTTTCGATGTAATTTGCCGTTTTATTGAAGATCTTTTTGCAAAATTTTTTGGGTTTTTTTTGCAAAATTTACTTTTTTTGTGATTATTTGATAAAATTTGCTTTTTTTTTTTTTCAATCTGACGAAATTTGTTGTTTACTCACAATGATTTGTCAAAAATTTTTGTTTTCTTACAATATTTTGAATTTTATTTTCACAATATGTTTACAAATTTGCCATTTTTTAGGGATTTTTTTTTTGTGGAATTTGGCTTTATTTTTCAAAATTTTTTCTTGAAAATTGCCAATTTTTTTAGACGTTTTGGCACAATTTTGATTTTTTGCAATACTTTCATGAAATTTGTTTTATTTTGGGATACCTAGACAATTTTTGTCTTTTTGAATTTTTTTGACAAATTTTTTAGAGATCTTTTCATAAAATTTGTTGTTTTTTGCAATCTGTTGACGAAATTTGCTGTTTTTTTTTTCACATCCATTTACAAAATTTCCGGGTGATGCTTTTTTTTTTGGGGGGGGGGGTATTTTGACGAAAATAACTATTTTTTGTGATTATTTGCCAAAATTTGCATTTTTTATGGTACCTAGACAAATTTTTGTACATAGTAAATGATTTCTAGCATTTTTTAAAAGAAACTTTAACAGTAGAAAAATAATCTTCAAACATTTTCAAGAGTTTGTAATGTGTGTCGCAGCGTTGCACCGATTCTGCGCCCGGGATCATGTCATGTTGGTGTTACGTTGGTAAATGGAAAAGCATATTGAAATTTTTAAGAAATATTAATTTTTTTATAGCGGCAAAATACTTTTTTTCCTTTGGTTCTTTCATATTGTTGCCGTCAAGTTTTGATGGGTTTCACCTAGCCAGAATAAATATCATTAATTTTTTTAATATGTGAAATCGACATGTATTTTTGATTTATGAAAATGTAATAGAAAAGATAGTTCAAAATGCAAATGTTTATTTGTTGAATGGGGTGGGTAATGTAAAAACAAATTAACCACGGAGAGGATCATTGTTACAGATGTTGCTAAATGGCAAACTATAAATTCAGTCTTATTTTGCTGCGAAGTAAGTGAAGTATGTATATTTTGTATGAAATGAGAAGTGACGGTAATTTATGATTTATTCATGTCATGTACAATTTATTGGTGTTGTATTTGTAAATGGAAAATTATCAAATGAGAGAGATTCTAATTCTATAGCAGCATGTTTGAATGTAACTCTGCCAATTGCGGGTCATTTGCCTAGATGTAAAATGCAGGTTTTTCTTTTATTTATTGAAATTTTTGCTGAAGATTAGTCATTAAAAAATCCTTTAATAGCTGGAAAATACCTTTTATTTCTGTGGTGCCGTCAAGTTTTGACGGGTTCCATCTAGTCCAATTTAAATTAATGAACAATCAAAGAAACAAATTGAATTATATACAACTCAAATCAGTTTTCAAACTCTATACAAGTTACGGAATATTATTATGTAACTCTCTGTTTCCCCATCCATAATCTTAAATTATTGAATTTAGCACATTTCTTTTAGTAAATTATTGCAAGAAGATGCTAAGTAAAAATGATCTGTACCACTCCCTCAGAAAGTTGACCATCTAATTTTTATTACGGGCATATTTAATTCAATTCAACGTAATTGTGATTTCCCCCCCATTCTCAGTGGTCTCACATAAGATTTAATTTTTAATTGTCTCTTGAATGTAATTTAATTATTCCTGAATTGGAAGGTAATTGAATTAGCCTTAGAAGTATATTAAATCGCTCTTGAAGTAAGAAAAGCGATTACAAGTCTGGATTATTTTAGTATCTTATTATTATTAGTATATTATTATTAGTATTTTAGTTTTTAAATTGTTAAAACTGTTAAAAAAATTAAAACCAATATAGACTGAAAAATAATGCCCGTTGATTTTTACTTTTTATGCTGAAAATTTGAAATAATAATTATTATTTGTATCTTCGTAGTTATTTGAAATCTAGTCTTTGTCAATAAAATGACGTTAATAAAAAATACTAGGATATATCATGAATCATTGCAAAAACTACATTATAACAAAAATTTGCATTGTAAGAATAATTATTCTTTTAGATTTTACTTAGTACTTAGGCATTTATTTGTTATTTTATCATTTATTACTTAGTAGTTTTTCTAACATTTTCCGGAAATCTATTACTTTTATTTTTGTTATAAAAATACTAATTTTATGAAATATTTAATACATTCTAAAGCAAGTTAGTTTATTATCCTCTGTTATTTATTCACTTAAACTAATATGTGTAAAGTAAAGCTTACCTAATCGGCAAGACACCAGCGTCTTGATTTTGGTATCTAACTTTAATTCTTGAATAATTAAAGAAGATATCAGATTATATGTAACGTCGAGTAATTATAATGAGCTCTTCCTTTTATTCATTATAATTAGCGTAACTCTGTTAAATAATTCATTTCCACTACATTCATCTCCTTTAGCTTTTGAATTTAATACCTGCATTATACCAGTTTACTACGAGAAGATGAGCAAGAAAAATTAACAACACAACTACCACACAAATTTGATAATAAAATTTTATCGCTGGGACCTTTAATTTTATTATATTTAATTATGATAACGTCAAATGTCTCAGTGATGAAAGATAAGATTTCATTTTTAATTGTTTTTTGAAATGTAATTATTTATTCGAGAAAATTGAGTAAACTTGTTTCAGAGTCATATTACACTGTCAAAATTTTTGTCCTAATTTGAACCAAATTTTGGTGCTATGTAGTACCACCATAAGATGATGAATCTCGTACCAACATTTGAGTTTCCTATTTTAATCTCATTCCAACTATCAAAATATGATTCAACAAGTGCTGCAAATTGTTGGTACAATATTTCACCATCTTATAGTGGCAGTTATTTAGCACCAAAACTTGGTTCAAACAAGATTTTTAACAGTGTATATCACGTAAAAAAAACTAAAATATTACAAGACTACGATCAATTTATAAAAAAGCTGAAGATTGATATAAGTTATAATTCAATAATAAAAATAAGTTCTTTACTGAAGGAAAGGATTTTAATTAATTTTAAATGAAAATAAAGGTTTTTTTTTTGTAAAGCTAAGAAAGTAATTAAAAATAAAAGTTGTTTTTCTGTTTTTAAGCCTAATGTACAATAATATTTCTTATAATGTTTGATCAATTAGCTGTAAAAGATATTGCATAACTGGTGCAAATAAATTATGGTACTGTTTTTTTAAGCATTCAGAATAAAAAATTCAAAAACTTTAAATAGATTTAAAAAATGTATTTTAACGAATTTTTTCTCGAAACTCAATACGGGATTGTCAACAAACTAAGAACAAAACTTTTGGATAACCCCGTCAAAACTATTATAGCAAAAGCGTCAAATTGTAGATTATTGTTAAATGGCTTATTGTAATAAGTGTGTTATTTCTTATGCAGATAGCATGTATCGTAGAGAAATTCAGGTAAAAAAAACAGTCCCAATATTTCCCAAGTTTTTTGCTTATAATTATAGTTCTTAATACAAAAAAAATGTTCTTTTTCGAAAATATGACAAACAAAATTCTACACAATAACCCGCATTCAAAATTAAAAAATAATATAAATTGTATAAAAAAAGAGAGCAGGTTTACCAAATAATTTGTCATTGTGCATGTGTACACGCTATCAATTCCATTTACATATTGTAGTAAGTAAATATATAGAGCAACTTTTGTAAAAGTCTCAAAAACATAGCTTGAAAATTCTGAAAATGTTCGTCGGTAGAATAAGCGCAAAATCCGTTATTCTCAAAATGAAGCAGAAAATTGAGGCGCTGTATCCATTTATCCATTGATTAGACTCAATTTAGAATGAACAATATGGCACGTATAACTATATTTGGATACATTTTTACAAGCATCAATAAAAAATTCCTATTTATTCCCTTATTCCCAAGATATTGTTTTATCGTCTGCTGCCATGGCAACATAGTAAATTGAATTTCATAAAAAAATGCACAGTAGTAGAAAAATAATTATTTAAATCAAACTGTTATTGAACAACTCAATACTTTAATAAAGGAATTCTTATTTCTTTTCCCGTGCGTTGAACGGGTTAAATAGCTAAGGTCTGTCTCAAAAGTTTAAGCACAAGCATAAAATGTCGATTTTCAAAGATTTATAAAAAGTTAGAATGAATGATATTTTTTTATTTGCAGATTTCGTAACATTATTTAAATAAATGATATCAAAAATAGATATTTAAATAAATGATAAAAAAAAATAAGTTACATAATTGTAAAAAACATAATTCAAAAAATGTAAAAAAATTACTGCCCCAAAAGTTTATGCACAGTGTCAAAAACAACCAGATTTATAATTTTTACAGAACTTTTACTTACAAATTATTTTTCCGTCACTTCAGATTAGTTCAAATAAATGTAGGCCTATCGAAATTATTAGTTTTTGTAGGATTTCTGGTGGCAAAGAGTACTAAGCTTTCTCAATGGCCACTCAGAGTTCTTCAATAGAGTCATACTTCTTTCCATTGCCTTAAACCTGGCGGATTAAAATAGTCCAGACATTCTCAATCAAGTGTAAGTCTGGACCTTAAAGCTGACCTGTCAAGAACTTTAACATTTTTCTGAGAAAGCCAAAGTTTTGTAGAAGTGATACGTGGATTGAGGCATTGTCTTATTGAAAAGTCCATTCAGGACCCCCTAAAGTGTCACCGAATGGAAACAAATGTTGGTTAAGCGTCTCTTGATATTTTTAAAATCTTGTCTTCTTTTAGGAAAAAACAGAGAGGCCTGGTAATTGAATCCAAACGTCCCCAAAACCACAACAGATTTACCGACTTGCTGCCTGCTGAAAAATGCCCTTGGCTCCTTACGTGAATCATGCCAGTGTGCGTTTCAAACATCAATGTCATCTAAATTCCATTTTTTTTCATCGCTGAATAAAACAGTAAGCCATTTGTCTCCGTAGGATATGTGTTTATTAGCCCACTTTATTCTTGCCTGTTTGTGATGCAATTTGAGACACGGTTTGCGAGTCTCTTATTTTAGTATGATGTAATCACACACTTAAATACACTTATGTATAGTGTCATTGGACACCTAAACACTGAGATTATTTTTAATTTGCCGTATGGACATATTTTTGTTAGATACCAATCTCCATACTCTCTGATCAGTCTGATCAGTCGTTATACGTGGTCGTCCACATCTTGGTTTCCCCTTAAAATTTGTAATTCTACAGAGTACTTGATATATACTTCCCTTTTATTGAATTAAAACTTTTGCCACTTCGGAAACGGTTTCAATTTAAAAACTTTCAAAATCTCTCATTCCGGGAATTTTTTAGCCTTCGGCAATTTTAAAAAGAGAGAAAATAATTTCTCTACCTTTTGTACTTTTATACAAGTACAGTGTGATGTCATTCAGCGTCATTACACACGGCCAATCCTGTGTTTCTAGAAAAATTTGCATTAAGTGCTTAAACTTTTGAGATAGCATTTCTTCAAATAAAAAAGAAAAATAATTTAAAATAAATATATTTTTTATTTTAACCACCCAAAATGGCTTATTTTATTTTATTTTGATTAATTGTCGATTATTTATTTTAAATTAGCATAAAATATTTTCTTCTTCATTTCTTTTAAACCAGATTTCTAGAGTGCTTAAACTTTTGAGACGGACTATAGTAACAGTTTTAAAAATGAGAGGAATGCATCACACTAATATGAAAATATATGTCGATGAAAATGGAAGTGTTAAAGAACTCTGAAATTTGCATTATGTAATGAAAGGATAATCATATATCTAAAAAAACATCAGATTTGTTGTACGCAATCCTTGAAATATTAACATTAAATATTTATTGTATCTAAACGAGTTTAATTAAAAGATACCATCCTGTTTAATCACTTACACTGTATAAGAAAAATGATGCTTGTTTAGAACGATAAGCATCTTTATTCTATACCTCTTTCAAATTCATGAATAATAAAAGGAAATATTTTTCTTTCTAATTACAAGTTGTTTCATAGTATTAAGTAATATATACCTACCGTATCACTCTGCTTATGCTATCAAATTTAATACTTTCATTATAATAAATTGCTCCAAAATTATACTCAGGGAAATTTAACTGTGCCGTACACAGGGTTGATAGTATAAATTTTATTACAGGAGTCTTTAATTCAATAAACTTAATTATGATATTCCCTGAACCTCATTGCTCCTAGATAGAATTTCATTTTTAATTGTATCTTCAAAAGAGATTTAACTTTTCCGAAAATGCATATAAAATGAACTTGCATCTTTGTTACATTAAATTAGATATGAACCATGAAAAAGCGATTATGAGAGTTTAAAAGATAAAAACTGGTACAAAAAGATAATCCCTAAAGGATTAAAAACGGTCTTGACTGAAAAAAAAAGATTTAAATTCATTTCAAAGTAAAATAACTGCTTGTCCATTTTAAAAGGAATTAGACTGTAATTAAAATTTTTGTTTTCACTTTTTTTATTTTACAGCCTAAGCTACACCATTTAAGAGGGAAATGAAGCATCGGACAGTGGCATTCCTTTTCAGAAACGTTGAAGGCTATGATTAATTTTATAAATATAGTTCTTGGAATACCTGATAAGTAGAGGAGAGTGGGCATACTTGAGCATAAGGGATACTTGAGCATAGGGGATACTTGAACCACCCCTATTATCTCTACAGTTGGTCAATTTTTCTTTCTAAAACTGGCAACATAGTAACATATTTATAATTCTGAACATGTAAAAAAGAAATCACACACCTTGGTACCATTTTGAAAGTATGGTGATTAACCCTTTGAGCTCTGCTGGTAGAATTTTCTACCAAATAATTTTAATTCTGAAATGTCACAACGACACCAGAAAATTCGACCAAATTTATTTGAAAAAGGTTTAATGCATTTTTTCGCGTATATTGTAAATCGTGTTTTTTTTCTTTGCAAAATACTGGTGCGAATGTGACATCTGGCTCAAGTATCCCCTCCATGGGAATACTTGAGCTACGATGTAAAATAAAAAATAAAAATTTATTAGACATAAAAAATAGTTCAAAATTAATTGAAAGTGGTTTTGAATTGAAGAAAAAATATCAAATTTTCATTTTCAATATTTTATTTTGTTCTAAGAAATTACAAAAAATTTAAAAAAATTAAATTTTAAAAAATGGCTCAAGTATCCCCATCTTCCCCTATAATAAAGATATTTTTTTTATTCGTTACTTTATTCCACGTTAAAGAAAGAAAAGTCCCGAATTGGCAAAAAGTCCATAGAAACATGTAAAAATAATTGAAATACAAAACGGGTTTCTAGGACTAGCATCAGTAGGTCAGGAGATTTTTTTATATACAAGTCAAACATTAATCTAAAAAACAACCGATTGGTCGCGCTAACATACAGAAGACAGAGAAAAGATACGCAAGTAAAAAGCAGAATGTTTACAACTCGTTTGTAATAAATGTGTTCTCTTGACTACTATCACAGGGGATAATACGTTGCAACCGTGTGTTAAATCGAGCAACGATCGATTGCAGCAGGACTGGTTGTACACATGATACACTACACATAATATCTCTTGCCGGACCATGTCTTTCAGTTTTGACAGATGAGATGGACTGTGCCGATACACAAGGAGTTTAAAATATCCCCATAACCAGAAATCTGTGGGTGTCAAATCTGGAAATCTAAGAAGCCATGGGAACCTACTATCCTCAAGCTTCCCAGTTTCCCCAAACCGCCGAACAAGCTTTATGAGGCTTTTATAAGTCCTGACGTTCTTCAGAATTTGGAATTGGCGCTAAGCAATATTCAATTATTCCTGGTTCATATGAAGTTATTACAACCAACAAAACATCTCTTTTACACTCAATATGCTTATTCATACACATGGTTTACAATGTTGAACTGGTATTAAATTAGAAGATAATTTTTTTATAATTATTTCAGTTGAATATTTCCACTGAAGTCGCTCGCACCAGCGTCACCTGTCGGTAATTTTGTGAATTATATTTTTCACTGTCTTAAAAAAATTCTTATAACATAGCAATGCAAGACCTGCAGACCATTTTTTATTTCAGTTATGTTTCCTAATTTAATGAATTTTTAAATTTGCGACAGACTTTTAGCCCACCCTGTACATTTGTTAATATAACAATGTATTTATATGTACATATATTATAATGGAACTAAAAATTGCATGTGTGCTAAAGGAAATATATCTAATTTACAATTTTTTATCTTTGTTTTGTCACTTTTGAAAAAAAGTATTTGTTTGTTATAAAATAGTTTTGTTAATTAAACAAATTTTTTTACTCTCATTTAAGTTAATTTTTTCTGAAAAATAAACAAATTGTTTCTTTTACATTGTATGTGCGTATTGACTTTAATTTTGAGCTTAATTCAATAAAGTATTCCACTTATTTTAATTTAATCGTAATCTCAATTATAATTTATTTTCATTAAGGCTGTTTCTGAAACATGTAAATTAGGACGTAACAATTACATTTTCTTCAATAAAGGTCGACATAGAAAGATTTATAACATAAAATAAATTTCAAGTTTTAAAACAGTATTCAAAGCGTTGAAAATTGATATTTCAATCTATTATGCGTTTTATTGCTTAAATAAATATTTCCATTATATAGTATATATATCAAACTACAACTCAAATATAGGGCTGTTTAAAATTTGGATTACATATTTGGCTATGGAGTGTAATTTCTGAAATCAGATTTTCAAAAGTTTTATCTGTTTCATAAGTGTTAACTTAGTTATTTTGTTTAACTTATTTTCTAAATAACGAAATGTTGTTAAAGATTTCAGGAAGTGTTGGACGCTGTTTCATAATCTATGCTTAACACATGATTTTCTTTCTTTTTTTATCCAAATGTATATAAAAGGTATTCATAATTATTTATATTAAATTTTTCGAAATCAAAGATTTACTTCACATGGAGTCAACAAAATAACTAAAATATTTCAATTACTTCTCATTAAGTAGAAACTAAACATCGGAGACACATTTTTAGGTGAGTTCGTAATTTATGTAAATACCTAGCACCTACAGTTGTCATTCAGACCACCGTCCGTCTGTCTGTCCGTCCGCATAACTACTCAAATGAATCGTTTGAAATTTAAAATATATAATTTTTGCACAATTTCATCGTGTCATTTCAAATTTTATGAAAATCGGATTTACAGTTTAATTGCTGTATAATCAAAAGTTTTGTGTTACATTACGGCCAATGGGAAAAAAATAGTTTCAAGTACATTCAATGATGTAAGGCTCTTTCTAATATAGTAAAATTGCTGTGCATCTATGACGTACATACTAAAATTTACATTCTGTGCCATATGTGGTGTAAAGAATATTTCTTATTAATTTACAGGGCCATACAAAAAGTATTTCATTATATAATGGTGTAGGGGCAAACAGTGTTTGGGACGCGTTTTAATTATATTAAACTAATTCATATTTTATGTATTCGATTCATATTGCTAAGGTCTACTAGACGTTACATTCTGTATAGGGTCATTCCACACCAAATGAGCAAATCAGGTGTGGCTGACATGTCGCAGATTTTATTGAAAATCATCATATAAGTAGATCACAATCATTTACGAGGAAACGCAAAGTAGTAGAGTTCAGACTAGTTTATTTCAGTATAAAAAATTACATTAAAGTTGGGACGAAATCGAGGTCTTGTGTACATGCTTGAAATTTCAAGTTTGATTATTTGCCGTAGGAATGGAAAGATTGTAATAAAAATTATTTACACTTAAGAATGAACTATAAGTAACAGATTTGCATAATTTAGTAATTGTATTTTTATTTTATAATTTAAAATAAATAAATAATAATAAAACATCGTGGAAAAAAATAAAATATTTCAGTTATATGCTTTAAAATGATGGACACTTTTTCCAAATTCAATTTTTTTTGCCATTATAGCTAATTGAATATATTTAACACATCTATAATTTAATTTTTCCCTTTTTCATTCCTTTATGAGAAAAAAAATAAATAGTGAAAACTGCTGATTAAAAAGTCAACATTTGTTTCATTTTTTTGGAGACGAATAAAAGCTTTTAAAAGTTTTAAACTCTTTGATATTACAGATAAAAGTGTATATTTTAAGTATACGGAGTTTTATTCTTGCCTTCAGTTTATTTTTGCCTCAAGAATATTTTAAATTTGCATAGAAGAAAAACGATTTTCTTCTTAAAATAACTGTATTTAAATCTTAAATTCATAGATGGCAGCACGCATCTCTTTCAGCAAGAAATTTGCAAAAAAGCGCGTGTTTTCAAAGAAAGATTGTCTTTAGAATGTCTCAAATATTAGTTTTTTGAACCCATTTTTGTTATATTAGAAATTAAAAAGGCAGTATTGAAACATTTTTAGTGTGTCATGGACTTATTGATTCATATGTACGTGTAATATTGTTGATGTAGGAGCTGTCCTTTAATTATTTTTTGGGGTAACATAAGAGGAATAATTATGATTTTGTCATTTTTTTAAAAGTTTCTAAGTTTTTTTGAAGATGAAGGAAATAAATAACAACTTTGAAACTTTGAGAATTGGATCTTCTTACATAGTACTACATCTTGCATCAATTTCACAGATTTTTTTTAAATCCTTTAATTTTTATAACATTTTAAAATTTAAAAAAAATTACAAAATTTCAATATTTACAACCAATTTATGATTAATTATGATATTACCAAATTATTGTTACTCAATAAATATAAAGATTGATATTCAGAGATTTCAATATTATTAAAAAAACTTCATTTTTATTAAATAGTTTTCAAAATATAGAACTTGAAACATGCAACTTTCGACGATTATCCGCAAGCCATTCTATATCACAAGTTTTCTAAATGTTCAAAATTGATAAAATAATTTCTTTTTCATCAAAATATTGTGCACACATACATTTGAATATGAAATGAACACGTATCTCAAATTTTATTAAAATCGGATTCTATGCAGCCATTGCTTTTTTTACATTTTTGCTCATTTGACATGGAATGACCCTATAATAGAAATCAGATAATATTTACAGGTGCCTACAAAATATTTTGACTACTATACTGTATCCGAATGTACTATTTCACCATGATTTGAATCTTCTGAAAAATTCTGTATAGTACGAACGCAATTCATTTTTTTCGCTTGACGTTCACTTTCCGACTTGTAAGTAAGCAAAGTTTTGTTAATAATAATAATAAGAACAATAATAATAATAATAAAAACTTTTTAACATTTTTTACATGAAAGTCTAAACTTTAATCTGTTTTTCAACATAATTTCCACCTATACACTGTAAAACATTTGTGTAACGTTACTTCGTAAAAATAATGGTAGCTGCGCTGCCAACGATTTTATAGGGTATTTTTTTCATTTATATATAATGATGTAATTTAAACATATTTTACTGGTGTAATATTACATATCAGTGTAATATTATACCGATTGTATCGGTTAAACCGGTTATATTGGTTATGTCACCATAAACTTGGTGGCAGCAAGGCTACCACGAACTTTATAGAAGTACTGTTATACAAATATTTTACAGTGTATTAGGACAGTTATCGTGTCTTATGTCAAGCTATTGTATTCCATATTGAGAGAAACCTGGCGACCTCTATAATAACCACTGCTTTACCACCGTTTTAACGTTGTGTCTTTCGATGTACAACTAAAATGGGCCGCTTCACTGTAACTCTCGATCATAAAATAAATGTTAAACTATGGTAAAACTTCAAAGTGCGATTTCTCGTTACGTAGTATAATTATTAAAATACTGTTTTCACTATCATAAATCAGCCATCAGATCCGGAGATGGGCGTTTGTAAAACTCATCTTCTTAAATTTTAAGCATTTTAAAAAATATGAGAAAATTTCATCCAGTAATAATTTCAAAGTTTATATAGGAATTTTTTTAATATTTAAAATTTAAGGAGAAGTTTCTGAAAAGCGTACATCTTGGGTAACTGAAATCTAATACCTTATGGTGAAAAAAGTATTTTAATAATTATATTATGTAATGAATAATCCCGCTTCGTAATTTTCTTATAAATCAACACTGGATTTCGCGATCAGTGAGTGTAAGTGAAGTTGTTCCTTAAACACAGAAACAAACATTAATCTTTTAGTGATAGATCAGGGAGATCACATTTATTCCTATCCATATTAACTCACATTTTTTCAGCCGACAGCGTAAGATTTTTTGACATCTTCTTTACTTTCATTGTAAATAGTTTTTATACACATTTATTATTATTATTATTATTATTATTATTATTATTATTATTATTATTATTATTATTATTATTATTATTATTATTATTATTATAATATTGGTTATTATTCTAATTGTACATTTGTTGCAAGTAATTAGTTCTTAATACAAATTGTCGTGTTTTGATCCAAGTAGCTATGTTAAGAATCTTATAGTTTTATTTTATTTTTATGTTTTATTTATTTATTTTGTGTATGTATGTGTCTGTGTGTGACTAAAATGTAAATTTAATCATTGTAACATAAAGAAAAAAGGAATATATTTTCCTTTTATTGAATAGCTGTTGTCAAAAGGATAGACTATCAAATAGGTTTCGGCCTTCCGTAGGAATGTACTTCATCAGGAGCTACGGTTTGGAATTCCCTTTCCCTTTTCCCATATTACCTTATGACAGCCTAGGACGAATGTGTCTTTAAGCAGAAAAATAATTTTCTTTGAAGTATGGTATGCCTTTTTATCCGTTTGCATGGCCTTGTTTTAAAAATGACGATTTGAAATCGGCGGAGTTAAAATAAGCATAGCAGTGGCATATTTCTATGAGAATATGATACAAAATCTGGTAGTAAAATATGCTAAAGTCCTAACTATAAGCGAAAGTTATGTTGAAAAGTAGGCTTGCAGAATTTAAGGATTACAAGGTCCAGGGTTTCATGTAAATATAAATTGTTAAAATATAAATTTGCGGGGTTTTTTAAGTATAAAAATGGTATTTACTTAAAACATGAAATCGTAATTATTTCACATCCGCATTAAAAAAATAGCATTCTATAAATCAATTCAAAACATATAAAGAATATAGATATAAGGTATATATGAAAATCAAGATCATTTTTAAAGGTAACTTAAGTAAAAAATATGATATATGTTTTTATATAATATTTGCCTTCTAAAAACAATAAATTTTAAAACAGTAAATAATGTTAATAAATACAATCTAAACAATTTTTTTATTTATAATTTATGACTTTTTTTATCTTTATATCAATAAAAAGACCTTCCCAATGACATATCTGAAAAATGTTTTCTTATCAAAGATACACAACAACTGCTTTTTTCTTTAAAATTGAACTTTTACTTCTTTATAAAAGCTTGAAAAAGAACTGAAAAATTCCTGCCACCTTCATCTATTTGAAATAACAAAAATGTCAAATTTGACAAGTTGAAAACGTTCATCCTTTACAAAAGAAATTATTGGTAAAAAAAAACTCGAGTCATTTCTAAATAAGAAAAAAAGAATGCTAATCAAAGTTCCTATGTATTTGATTTCTATTATTATTATTTTAGATGAATTTATATTTAAGCAAAGCAGCGAAAATTAATTGGATGATTATATTTATATAAACCTATTTTGTCAACCTGGCGCTATACACTGAAAAATATAGCATTTCAATTACTATTCAACTAGCAACTGCTCTAATATTTATTTATTTTTTAATTTTTCAAGAATCATAATATCTTTACACTTTATGTTTATTAATTCATAAATCAATATAAACCTATAAAAACTTCATTTAAAATTTATAGAGGAAAATGACTATTTTAATTTAAAGAAAAATGAAATAAGCGATGCATGATGTAATTTTATTTCGAAATTTTAAATTTGTTTATGTGAATCCATCTTTTAATACAATAATTCTTTTTATTATGATATAAACATATGTTTAATTCTATCAGTAAAAGAAAAAAGACCTCTCCGAAGCTACATGTATGGAATACATTATAATTAACTGTATGATAACTTTCATTCTTTTTAAATATATCTACACAAAAGTTTAAAGGAGAAAATACCTAATTTTATAAATTTGATGAAGCGAACAGTTTGAAATTTAACGAGCAGAAAATGCTATCCCTTAATAAAAGATGCTATTGGGCAAAAATAAGTCGGAGGGAACTTCGAAAAAAAAAGAAAGGAAAAATCATTGAATTTCCCTCTTCCTTTTTTCTTCAAAGACAAACTCCTATTTAAGGTAAGTAGCGAAAATAATTGGTAAAACTTTTATTTGAAGTACAGACATCTTCTTCTCATTTCTAACATTGTCATTATGTGACATTTGAAAAAATCCGTGTTTGTTTGTTTCTGAGGCGTGAAACATTATTCTTTAAAATTCTTTTTTATTTTTCTTAAGTCAATTTACAAGATTTTTTTTTTCATTTATTATTAAAGTATCTAAAGCCGTTTCAAATAGAAGATATTTCTTTTTCTTAGAAAGTTTTGAAAATAAAAAGTTTTGAAAGGAGTTTTTTCGTTCTTTTTTTTAATAAATAATAATTATTTCTAAATGTGCTATTGACTTGTCAATACAACGATTATAACATGAAGAACAAATAAAGAAATATATAGAACTGCTTTGATGATTATTAATGCATTTTTTATTATTGTTATTTTAGATGGATTTATAGTGAAAATATCGGATGGTTATATTTATATAAACATATTTTGTGAGCCTGGTGCTGTTCACTCAAAAAATATAGCATTTTAATTCCTGCTCAACTGGCAATTGCTCTAATGAAGATGCATTTATTTATTTTTTAATTTTTTAAGAATTGCAATATTTGTACGCTTTTTGCTGATTAACTCATACATGAATATTAGCATATAAAAAATTCCAGATTAAAGTTATATAAAAAATCAATGAATTCAGAAAACTGAGGAAAATCAGTACTAAAATTTAAGGAAAAATAAAGTAGGCGATACATGATGTAATTTTATTATCCACTTCTAAAATTTTTTAAACCAATAAATCGGTCAATAAAAACAATTCCTTTGATTATGATATACAATATTTGTTTAATTCTATCAATAAAAGAAAAAACACATGCATGAAATAGAACTATAATCAAAGAAAAAATAAGTTTATTCTCTTTAAAAAAGTTTACACAATCACGTAAAAAAGAAAACATCGACACTGTAAAAAATATCCGTTAATATACACATATTGTTCCGTAAAATTCTACGGAATAGTTTCATTTTTTTCGAAAAAACAGTAGATCTTCCGTTATTGATATTTGAGGTTATAGAAACAGTAAGTTTTCCGTAGAATTTTCTGAAAACAGAGAAAATTCGTATTAAAACAGCCTAAATTTAATAAATAACTCCAGTGTCGCCATCTATATCTGGGATTGAAAAACGTTATAGAGTTGTTTTATGAACATTTTTCTATAATAATTTTTTTATTTCTTTCTGTTTTAAAAATATAAAGCTAACATATTTTACAATATTTAAAAAATAATATAAATTTAAAAATTTTATTAATCCTTTTTAAGTTTGAGATTAGTTAGTTAGTTTATTTTCAATTATTTTATTTCCATTATGATTTTTAAATAATGTTTAACTCATTAATAGAATATTATTTAAAAACTGCGTAGGATACTTTAAAATGGAAAAAAAATTCTACTTTTAATTTTAATATAATTTAATAAAAGTAATAATAAAATATTAATAAAATAATTCTAATTTTAATATATTTTAATATTACTTTAAGAATATCCTTTCAAAAATAAATAAATAAATAAATATGAATAATATTACAATAAACTTTTAAAAATCTCTTTAAAATGAAGGAAACAGAACTTTTTAATGCATTTAACTCTTAATACATGTAATATTTCAAAGTCTAAAACTTATTTTTATAGAACTGAAATTAAAAACTAAATATTCGAAATTATGGAAATAAAATCTGTTAAACATTTAGAACTGTACACTCATATAGAAAATAATTCTCAACAAAAATTAATACCGCGTTCAACATAAGGCTTTTGCTTTATAAAATCATTCGAAATAAGTAAAGATATTTGCAAGCTCTGTATGAGTAACTATAGCGTATTAGTATTACACTACTGCAAGATGCCAATGGACAGGTGCTAGGTTCGATCCCCATCGAGGGTAAGTGACATTTCTTCACTGTTGTTTAGATTAAATGTATGCGTTCTAACCTGATGTGTCTTTGTCTAAAGAATAAAAAAACCAGTTTGTCCTTGAAAATTCTGTTTTTTTTTTTTAACTTTCAAGCGAAAATTTTTACATGAAAAAAAAATATGAAAAGAAAACGAAAATATTTTGTGAAAAAAACGGAAATATTTCTAGAAAAAATGGAGATTTTTTTTCCGTTAAATAACGGAAATAGTACTGGTGTCTAGATTACCAGTACTATTTCCGTTATTTAACGGAAAATATTTTTACAGTGTACTTTTATCTATTTGACAAAGTGATCGATTTAAAATTTAACGAGCAGAAAGTGTTATCCCTTTATAAAAGATATTGCTGGGTGAAAAAATAAGTCGAGAGGCATTTCGGAAAAAGAGAAAGGAAGAATAGTTGAATTTCACACTTCCTTTTATCTTCTAAGATAAACACAAATTTAAGGTAAGTAGCGAAAGTAATTTCTAAAACTTTTATTTCAAGAACATCTTATGATTTCTAACACAGTCATTATGTGACATTTGATAAAAAAATCCTTGTTTGCTTGCTTCTGAGGCATGAAACATTATACTTTAAATTATTTTTTATTATTCGTAAGTCAATTTACAGGACTTTTTTCTGCTTTATTTTTAAAGTATGGAAGAATGTCTCCAAGCAGATAATATTTCCTTTTCTAAAAAAAAAAAAAAAAAAAAAAAAAAAAAAAAAAAAAAAAAAAAAAAAAAAAAAAAAAATCTTTGGAAAAAAAAAAAGATTAAAAAAAAAAAGTTTTGAAAGGAGATTTTTCGGTATTTTTATAAATAATAATTTTTTCTAAACGTGCACAGTTGACTTGTTACTATCATGATTATAAAATGAAAAGTAAATAAATAATTATATAAAACTGCTTTGACGATTATTAATGAATTCCTATTATTGTTATTTCAGATGAATGGCAAACATATTTGATGATTATATTTCTATAAATATATTTTGTGAGCCTGGCTCTACGGAAAATTTTAGCATTTCAATTCCTGCTCAACTGGCAACTGTTCTAATAAAAAGAGTTTTTTTTTTTTTTAATTTTTCAAGAATTATAATATTTTTACACTTTATGTTAATTAACTCATAAATGAATATAACGATATAAAAACTCCAGGTAAAAATTATATAAATCAAAATATGTGAATTCACGAAAATCATTACTTCAGTTAAAAGAAAAATGTAATCTGCGAGATAAGTGATGTAAATTTATTTCTGACTTCTAAAACATTTTAAACCAATAAATCGTTCAATAACAACAATTCTTTTTATTATGATACATAACATCTGCTCAATTCCGTCAATAAAAGAAAAAAGACCTGTATGAAATACAGCAGTAAATAAAGATATAAGTTTTATTCTCTTTAAAAATGTGTACAGAATAACTTAAAAAAAGAAAATACATACTTTTACCTATTTGACAAAGTGATCTATTTAAAATTCAACGAGCAAAAAATGTTATCGCTTCATGAAAGATATTTTTGGGTAAAAAAATTAGTCAATTGGCATTTCTGAAAAAGAGAAAGGAAGAATAGTTGAATTTCTCTATTCCTTTTTTCTTTAAAGATAAACTCATATTTAAGATAAATAGCGAAATCATTGGCAAAACTTTTATTTCAAGTACAGACATATTCTTCTGATTTCTAACATAGTCATTACGTGACATTAAAAAAAAAAAAACCTTCGTTGCTAGTTTCTTAGGCGTGAAACATTATCCTTTAAAATTCTTTTTTTTTTTCTCAAGTCAATTTACAAGATTTTTTTCTGCTTTATTATTACAGTATCTAAGAATGTCTTCAATCAGAAGATATTTTTACTTCTAAAAAGCTTTAAAAATAAAAAGTTTTGAAAAAAGATTTTTCGTTCTTTTTATAAATAATAATTATTTCTAAATGTGATCTATTGACTCGTTAATATTACTAATATAACATGAAAAGCAAATAAGGAAATATATAAGTGTTTTGATGATTATTAATGCATTTCTATTATTGTTATTTTAGATGAATATATAACGAAAATATTCGATGATTATTTTATATAAACATATTTTGTGAACCTGGTGCCATTCATTGAAATATATAGCGTTTCAAATCCGGCTCAACTGGGAAATGCTCTAAAGAAAAAGTATTTTTTTAATTTTTTAAGAATTACAATATTTTTACACTTTATGTTATTTAACTCATAAATGAATTTAAATATATAAAAAACTTTGCATAAAAGTTATATAAATCAAAATCAGGTGAATTCAGAAAAATCAATACTTCAGTTTAAAAAAAAAAAAAAAATGAAATATGCGCGATAACTAATGTAAATTTATTTCTAACTCCTAAAATATTTTAAACCAATAAATCGTTTAATAACAACAATTTTTTTTATTATGATATGTAACATACGCTTAATCCCATCAATAAAAGAAAAAAAACCTGTATGAAATATAGCTATAATTAAAGGTATAAGTTTTATTCTTTTTAAAAATGTGTACATAATAACTTAAGAATGAAAACACCTACTTTTATCTATTTGAAAAAATGGATCGATTTAAAATTTAACGTACAGAAAATGTTATCGCTTTATAAAAGATATTATTGGGTATAAAAATAAGTCGATAGGCACTTCTGAAAAAGAGAAAGGAAGAATAATTGAATTTCTCTCTGCCTTTTTAAAAGTTAAATTCATGCTTAAGGTAAGTAGCGAAAATAATTAGTTAAACTTTTATTTCAAGAACAGACATCTTCTTCTGATTTCTAATACAGTCATTGCTTGACATTTGAAAAAAAACCTTGTTTCCTTTAAAATTCTTTCCTTTTTTACTTAAGTCAATTTACATGATTTTTTTTTCTCCTTTACTATTAAAGTCTCTAAGAATGTCTTCAAGCGGAAGATATTTTTTCTTCTAAGAAAGTTTTTAAAACAAAAGGTTTCGAAAAAAGATTTTTCATTCTTTTGAAAAATAATAATTATTTCTAAACGTGCTCTATTGACTCATTCATATAATGATTATAACATGAAACGTAAATAAATATGTATAAAAAATGCTTTGACTATTATTAATGCAGTCCTATTATTGTTATTTCAAATGAATTTATAGAGACAATATTGAATGATTATATCTATATAAATATATTTTGTGAATCTGGCGCTATACACTGAAAAATATAGTATTTCAAATCTGACTTAGCTGGCAACTGCCGTAATGAAAAAGTATTTTTTTCTTTAATTTTTCAAGAATTATAATACCTTTATACTTTATGTAAATTAACTCATCAATGAATATAACCTTATAAAAACTCCAAATAAATGTTATATAAATCAAAATCAATGAATTCAGGAAAATCATTACTTCAGTTAAAAGAAAAATGTAATAAGCGAGATAAGTGATGTAAATTTATTTCTAACTTCTAAAACTTTTTAAAGCAATAAATCGTTCAATAACAACAATTTTTTTATTATGATACATAACATATGCTTAATTCCATCAATAAAAGAAATAAGATCGGCATGAAAAATAGCCATAATTAAAGATGTAAGTTTTATTCTCTTTAAAAATGTGTATACAATAACTTAAAAAAAAAAAAAAAAAAAAAAAAAAAAAAAAAAAAAAAAACGCCTATTTTTTATCTATTTGCCAAAGGGATCGATTTAAAATTTAATGTGCAGAAAATTTTATCGCTTTATGAAAGATATTATTGGAAACAAAAATAAGTCGATAGGCACATCTGAAAAAGAGAAAGGAAGAATAGTTGAATTTTTATCGTCCTTTTTTTAAAGATAAACTCCTATTTAAAGTAAGTAGCGAAATAATTGGTTAAACTTTTATTTCAATTAAAGACATCATCTTCTGATTTCTAACACTGTCATTACGTAACATTTGAAAAAAATCCCTGTTTGCTTGTTTCTCAGGCGTGAAACATTATCCTTTAAAATTCTATTTTATTTTTCTTAAGTTAATTTACAAGATTTTTTTCTTCTTTATTATTAAAGTATCTAAGAATGTCTTCAAGCATAATAGATTATTTTTTCCAAGAAATTTTTTTAAAATAAAAAGTTTTCAAAGAATAGTTTCATTCTTTTTATAAATAATGATTATTTCTAAATGTGCTCTAGTGACTCGTTAATACAACATGAAATCGTTAACATAATATGAAAAGTAAATGAGAAAATATATAAAACAGCTTTGATGATTATTAATATAATTTCTATTATTGTTATTTTAGATGAATTTATAACGAAAATATTGAAAGATTAAACTTATATAAACCTATTTTATAAACCTGATGCAATACCTGAAAAATATAGCATTTTAATTCCTGCTCAACTGGCAACTGCTTTAATGAAGATGTATTTACTTATTTTTTAATTTTTCAAGAATTGCGATATTTTTACTCTTTATGTTGAATAACTCATAAATAAACATTAACACATAAAAACTCCAGATAAAAGTTAAATAAATCAAAATCGTTGAATTCAGAAAAACGAGGAAAATCAGTCCTTCAATTTAAGGAAAATGAAGTAAGCGATACATGATAGGGTAAATATATTTCTAACTTTTAAAACTTTTTTAAACAAATAAATCGTTCAATAACAACAATTCTTTTGGTTATGATGCATAACACTTGCTTAATTATATCAATAAAAGAAAAAAGGCATGCATGAGATACAACTATAATTAAAGAAATAATAACTTTTATTCTTTTTAAAAACGTGTACACAATAACTTAAAAAAGAAAACATCGAATTTTATCTATTTGATAATGGGATCGATTTAAAATTTAACGACCAGAAAGAGTTCTCTTTATAAAAGGTATTATTGGGTGGAAAAATAAGTCAGGGAGCACTTCAGAAAAAGAGAAAGAAGAATCGTTGAATTTCTTTATTCCTTTTTTCTTTAAAGATAAACTGCTGTTTAAGGTAAGTAGCGAAAATAATTGGTAAAACTTTTATTTCAAGTACAGACATCTCCTGATTTCTAACATAATCATTATGTAACATTTGAAAAAAATCCTTGTTTACTTGTTTCTCAGGTGTGAAACATTATCCATAAAATTGTTTTTTTATTATTCGTATGTCCATTTTTCAAGATTTTTTTCTGCTGTATTTATAAAGTAGCTAAGAATTTCTTCAAGCAGAAGATATTACTTCTTCTATAAAAGTTTTTAAAATAAAGGATTTGAAAGGAGATTTTTCGGCATTTTTATAAATAATATTTTTTTTTAAACGTGCTCTATTGACTCGCCAATATAATTATTATAACATGAAAAGTAAATAAATAAATATATAAAATTTCTTTGACGATTTTTAATGCAGACCTTTTATTGTTATTTCGGATGAATTTACAGCGAAAATATTGGATGATTATATTTATATAAATATAGTTTGTGAACATGGCACTGAAAAATATAGAATTTTAATTCCTGCGCAACTGGCAACTGTTCCAATGAAAAAGTATTTTTTTTTAATCTTTCAAGAATTATAATATCCTTACACTTTATGTTAATTAATTTATAAATGAATGTAAACATATAAAAACTCCAGATGAAAGTTATACACATCAAAATCAGTGAATTCAGGAAAATCATTACTTCAGTTAAAAGAAAAAAATAAATAAGCGAGATAGGTAATGTAAATTTATTTCTAACTTATAAAACTTTTTAAATCAATAAATCGTTCGATAACAACAATTCTTTTTATTAAGATATATATCATATGATTAATTTTATCAATAAAAAAAGACCTGTATGAAATATAGCTATAAATAAAGATATAATAAGTCTTATCATCTTTAAAAAATGTGTATACAATAACTAAAAAATAAAACTATTTGAAAATGGGATCGATTTAAAGTGTTATACATTTATGAAAGATATTATTGGGAACAAAAATAAGTCGATAGGCACTTCATAAGAAGAGAAAGGGAGAATAGTTGAATTTCTCTCTTCCTTTTTCCTTTAAAGATAAACTTATATTTAAAATAAGTAGCGAAAATAATTGGTAAAACTTTTATTTCAAGTTCAGGCATCTTCTTCTAATTTCTAACATGGTCATTACGTGACATTTAAAAAAATCCTTTTCTCGCTAGTTTCTTAGGCATGAAGCATTATCCTTTAAAATTCTTTTTTTATTTTTCTTAAGCCAATTTACAAAAATTTTTTCTCGTTTATTTTTTAAAATATCTAAGAACATCTTGAAGAAGAAGATACTTCTTTTTCTAAGAAAGTGTTGAAAGGGGATTTTTCGTTCTTTTTATAAATAATATTTATTCCTGAATGTGCTATTGGACTCGTTAATACAACGAATATAACATGAAAAATAAATAAAGATACAGTCGAGTCTCTCTATAACGAAACTCCATACATCGAATTTCTCTATATAACGAATTTTTAGTAGGAACGGTCCTCTTTTCTCATGATTACATATATAGCGAATAGTCTCTATATAGCGAAATATCAATCTCCATATAACGAATTTTTTTTATTAATTGATCTTAATTTATTCGTTTTTAAAAAAGCTTCGAAATCATATGGAATGAAATTTCCATCCCTTATTTTTGATTTATAGTTCAATGCTGAGATTTTTTTTTAATAAATATTACTTCTCTCCTTGTTCTTTAAATCCAACGAGTTCATCCCACCTCCCACACACCTTTCAACATTCTTCTCAAAACAGAGTCAATTGGATTAATACACATATAAGAGAGGAATCAATGAGAGGCAAATAAGAGCGACCTTCAAATGGAGGAAAATGTAACTACAATTTTTCATTCCTTGCTAAAATTTGAGCATTATTATTATTTATTATTATTATTATTTTTTATTTATTTATTTATTTATTTATTTATTTATTTATTTATTTATTTATTTTAGAACGTAGCAATTTTAAAATCAAAACAACAAAAAATTACAGATTTCTTCCTCTGAAATTAATGCAAGTCTTCCTTATTTCATTTTCATTAAGCTTTTAAATAAATGTCTGTTCTCTTTTTTGAAATTGCTTAAAAAATTAAGAAATAAAATGTAAGGTTAATATATACTTTTAAATATTTCAAATTCTTAATTAAAAAGATCAAAAATAATATTTGTTCAAAATTTACACATTAAATACGATTTTTAACAATATTCTCTATACATCGAATTTCTCTATATAACGAATTTTTTACTGGAACGATGGATTTCGTTATATAGAGACTCGACTGTATATATAAAACTGTTTTGATGATTATTAATACACTTTCTATTATTGTTATTTTAGATAAAATTAGCGAAATTATTGAATGATTATGTTTAATATAAGCATATTGTTTGAACCTGGTGATATACACTGAAAATACAGCATTTCAATTTTTGCTAAACTAGAAACTGTTCTAATGAAAATGTATTTTTTTTTCAAAAATTATAATTTTATGCTGATTAACTCATAAATTATTATAAACATATGGTGAATTCCATGAAAATGCCACATGGACATCATTTTTTTAATTTGAACTAAATTAGTATTTTTTTGTTCCAATTGATAGAAAATAAGTCAAATTTTATGAAAATAACAAGATATAATAAGATAATTCTAACAAATAAATTTTTATAGTTACTTAGTAACAAGACTAACTTTGAAATCAAAAATCTGCTATTTTTATCTCTAGTTTAATGTCTCTTGAAGCATTTAAATATTATATAGCTTTTTGAAACAAATATATCTTTTAAAAAATGGCTAACAGTATGTTTAAAAACACCAAAATTTTCACCTGAAACATTTTAATTATTTTGCTATTGCCCCCGAACTTTATATTAGTCTTCATGTCATGTCTGTCACAGAAAATGTCGATTTCTTTATTTTCAAGAAAATCTACTTGATAAAAATTATTAACACTTTATTTTCTCTTTTTATGTGTCAAAAGGAACAGTTCATAAAAAAATTGAAAGATAAATTTAAAATTTGAGTGAAATATAAAGCATTACATTTTGTCATGTCTGTCACGCTAGTCATGTCTGTCACAATTAGCTTTTCAAGCAACTTTACCTTAATCTCTTTCCTAGAAAGTTATTTTTGTAATTTTTTAACTTAGTGTTGATGCCAATAATATTTATTTAAATCGCAACTCAACAAAATGCTTAAATTTAGAATGCATGTAATAGTTACCAGATAATTATGTTGATACCAATTTCTTTGTTTCAGATATATTATCTCTAACAATTATTTTTTCAAGCAGTTTTGCTTTAATCTTGTGATTTGAAAGTTATTATTATTTAACTTGGAATTGATGGCTATGGTATTTCTTGATGTGAAACGCACACAATCTAAAGTTTTCTACTATTTAAAAGAAAATCTGCCAAATAGAAAATTTCTGGTACAAACTCATTTCAGTGAAAACTATTTGCATATTTATTAGAACGAGATTATATCTGCTCATTGGCAGAATATGTCTTCTGCTATATATATATTACAATTGTATATTATTGTTATAGTGACTCAGTCACTGTTTCTTCAGAGCCATATATAATGATATCTGATTATGGTAATTATGACAATTATGCTGTTCTAATGTCTACCAATTTGATCATTGAAAAAAATCATGATAAATTATTCAAAGTCAAAGAGGTTGAATTCTTATCTGATGGAGCATCTCAACACTTCAAACAAAAATATATGATATTTTCAATATCACAAAACAAATTCCCAACAGTCTGGCATTTTTCAGTAACATCACATGGAAAAGGATGCATTGATGAGACTATTAAGAATCAGTTCCTTGATGCTACTCAAGCTAGAAGTATAAATCCTAGAGCATCATGTAAGTGTGCTGAAGCTGCAAGGAAAATTCGTCCTGGAATCTATTTCTTCATGAATCACAAGAAAAAAAATACAAAGAATGAAAGCAAAACTTAATCTGACATGGCAAGTAATCAAAACAATGCCAGGAACAAGAAAGTTGGATTGTTTCCGATCATGTGTACCTGGCATAATATTCTTTTCAATTTCAATACTGGTACATGCACTGAAAATTACCTCTTGGAAAATGCAACAAAGCAATATAGCCAATGCGAGAATGTGCAATAAGACAATAAGGTTTATCATGGAATAATAACATAAATCACAGAGACACAGCAACAACATAAAATAAAATGCTTAGTACCGACTAAAATTAAAAGCATGTTTAAATTTGAACCTGAAGATCATTTTGTCTGGTATGAGAAGAACCAAATATTAGCAAATGTTTCAACTCCAACACTAGTCACTTCCAAGGGATTTTATAAATTTTAAATATTTTTTATGATTTATTTTGAGATTCTTTTAACATAATATACCAATGTTACATCATATTGTAATCTCCAAGTTGTAATAAAAGTAAAGAAAGTAATATTTAAGAAAAAAAATACTTAAATTCATAGAAAATTGTACATGCGTCATGTCTGTCACAAAACTTTGTCATGTCTGTCACGCTGATAAATATTTTTTAATATTTTTCTATTTACAAATTTTTCAATATTTTTCTTTCTGCTTCACATATCGAAGTCTTATTTTGTTTTCTAAAAAATTCTGGACTTGGTATGCATGCCAATTAAGAGCAAATGATATTAATATGTGTCTTGTCAAAATCTGTGTCTAAATTTTGTCATGTCTGTCACGGCAGGTTTTAACCCTCAATTTAATTTATTTTTTTCCTTGAATTAAAATTTTAGTGTTTTTTATAGCATAAGGCCTATATTTACATCACCCCATGCAATTTTTTAACTATCAATTAATATTTAGTACTTAAAGATGAACAAAAAAGTTCTCTCAGTCATGTCTGTCACAAAATGGAATTCACCATATAAAATCTCTGGATAAAAGTTATGTAAATCAAAATCAGCGAATTCAGGAAAATCAGTACTTCCATTTTAAGAAAAATGAAGTAAGCGATTCGTGATGTAAATTTAGTTCTAATTTTTTAAACATTTCAAAGCAATAAATCGTTCAAATACATATGCTTAGTTCTATCAATAAAAAAAGAAGATCTGTATCAAATATAGCTATAATTAAAAATATAATAGCTTTTATTCTCTTTAAAAATGTGTACACAATAACTTAAAAAAGAAAAAACGTACTTTTATCTATTTGACAATGGGATTTAAAAAATGCAGAAAATGCCTTCATGAAAGAAATTATTGGTAAAAATAAGTCGATAGACAATTCAGAGAAAGAGAAAGGAAGACTCTTTGAATTTCTCTCTTCTTTTTTTATGTAAAGATAAACTCCTAAGGTAAGTAGCGAAAACAATTGGTAAAACTTTTATTTCAAATACAGAAATCTTTTTCTGTATACTAACATAGTCATTATGTGACATTTGAAAATATCCTTGTTTGCTTGCTTCTGAGGCGTGAAAAATTATACTTTTAATTCTTTTTTATTTTTGGTAAGTGAATTTACTAATTTTTTTTTCTTCTATAATTTTAAAGAATCCAAGAATTCTTTCAAGCCGAAAGTATTATCCTTTTCTAAGAAAGTTTAGAAAATAAATATTTTTAAATAGAGATATTTCGTTTTTTCGGTTTTTTTAAACATGTAAATAATAATTATTCTTAAATGTGCTATTGACTTATAAACACAATGAATATAACATAAAAAATACATTTAAAAAATGCATAAAACTGCTATAATGATTATTTGTGAAATTGTCTAAATTTAATATAGTAGTAATAGTTCAGAACGATATTTAGGTGACCAGTTCTTTTGTTTCTTATAATAAAGTATTAAGCAATTTTTAATCTTTTCTCATTCCTTATAAATTAAAATATTGCATGAAAATTCATATTATTATTCGCAGCTAAATTATAGTAATTGCAGAGGTACAGAGGGGAAAAAAGTAAACACCTCCTAATAACTCCTCAAATTACTATGGTAGAAGAAAGTTAATGGTACCGAACAATTGTAAATAAAGTCTACCTTTAAATGGTGTGTACAAAATTTGCTTTCGGGGGCCATCAACAAATTAAAACGAACCCAAATTTAATTTGTTTCAATAACAATGCACAATTTTAATAAGATATTTCAAATTTTCGGTTCAAATCTTCAAATCTATTTCAAATTTTCGGTTCAAATCTTCGGCTATGCCTAGACACTAAATTTCAAGTCACTCGAATCTTAAGTTTTTGAATTATAAACATTCAAAATTTAGTGCTTCTAAGGTTAAATTACATTTTTATATTTTTATGATTATCTGCTGAAATCATACTGCTAATGCGCAAATTTTTTATGTAGCAATAATACTACCGAAAAATAAATAAGTTGAATTTGCGATTTTTGTGATTTTATGATATAAATTATGAAATTAATATAAAAAAAATATGGATAGTGATCTACAATTTTTCTGATGGATTTATTAAGTCCTATTTCATTAAATCCAAAATTTCAAAATTTTCTCCGATAGTAATTTTTAAATGATGATTAAAAACAGCAAAATGATGGTTTAAGGGTCACCTACGACATACTTGACTAGATATTTCGGAACTTTCTATACTATCCGCAAGCTAGCAGTCTGATTGCCTGATTGGTGCCTAATATGTCTTGAACAAGAAGGAATTCCCTCGGTCAACAATCGGGTACCGAGCTTCAATTTGGATAAACCCCTGAAATATTCTCGTTTTAAAATAATTTATTTCTTGAAAACTAGTACGAGTTAAACGAAAACCCATTATTAAGCTAATTGAAGTATGTAGAGTTCATTTATGCTGTCAGAATTGGATACTGCTCTTGAAAAAAAAAAGTTAGAATTCGTTTTAATATGTCGATGGTTCCCTAAGCAATTCTATGCACATAATTTAAAAGCAGACTTAATTTTTAATCGATTGGTACTAGTCAGTTTTTTCTAAAATAAATTTTGCAGATTTATGGGGTGTTTACATTTTTTCCCCGAGACTGTTCTATTACATAATAAGAAAGAAAAACTAATGTGTCAAATATAGATTACATAAGGTTTTCCAACTCTTGAAAATAATGTTGTAACGGATGGACACTCAGCGTGGGGGTGGAATGGAGACATAACTCAGAACATAAGATAAAAACAGTTTATTTAAAACGGTTAGAGCTCAAGGCAGTGGAGCAGTTCTTGAATTTTAATAACTAATATCAATACTGAAGGATGAAACTTATACTCATAGCTTCGGCACTAACTCAATCGGGGCACTTTAGTTTGCTTCTTACTTAAACTTCCACTAGACTGCAAGATAAAACTTTATTAGACAGCCCGTGGCTGTACATATACTCTTTATTAACTTTGAAATATTCAACATAATTAATATGAACTCTTACCAACGGCAAACTTCTCGACTCGCCTTCCAAAACTCCTTGTCAACTCATTGAAAGCTTGTTAATACTTGATATCACTCGCTCTAGATCAATCCCACTGCTTGTCGTCACCACCTAGCTAGCTTCTAGTCACTACTAGCTGGCTAACGCCACTAGACGCACACCAGTCGGCTAACGCCGCTAGACACACGCCGCTAGACACCAGCAGGCATTCGCCGCTAGACACACCATACACACTCAAATACCAAGCTTTTATATGCTGCAAACTGAGATACTACAAATTTACATATTACTTCTAACCACGACATAACTGTAGAATCCGAGAAAGACACACACGCTCTAGAAAGTTAAAGTAAAAGAGAGGATAGATGTCGCTTTCATGCTTACACGTGTTAAATCACTGACGTCATGATCTCAAAAATGCTAGAGTGCCTTTATTACAAAGGTCACTCCCTCACAACCCCTCCTCGGACTCTACAGAGAAAAAGGACTGGGCAAAATGCATGCCCTGGACTTTTTCTTGTTATAAATTTCAAACCGTACAAAACAAAGTGATGGGTGAAATTTGGCACCGAAACATAACTTTTAAAATATTAACTTTAACCCACCACTACAAAAACATCAGTTTACATCAAATATTCACATATTCAATCACAATCATCCTCCTATCTTAAAAATAGCCTCCATAAAACTTTCAAAACTTATAAAACTTCCAAAACAAACTACTTCTTTTTAAGAATAACCAAGGCAACACTAGATAGAGGGCCTGCTCATACCTTTTCATGAAGTCACAAAAGGTGGCTGGTCACTATCAACGACACACAGCGATTGGTACAAAACTTTGGGCTGCCTTTTTTGTACCAATCACTGATAGCGGTCAGCCACCTTTTGTGACGTCATGATAAAGAATGAGCAAGCCCGGTATCTAGTGTAGCCCTGGAATAACCCACCCCACTGGGAGTGCTAAAATTCATCAAAACACTAAACTTACGAAATTTTCCTCAATACTGAAATACAACTGTAACTCTCCATAAAACTTTCCTAATACTAGAATTTGCACCAAGTCCAAAAAACCCAATGCGCGAAAATTTTCCTCAGCAAAATTCAGAACTCGTCTAAAATTAAATTTACTTCATACTATAATAACTCTATGCTACAATAACTCCGTGCTACTACGTATTACCTAATACCCATAAGCCAATGAACTAACTCCTCAAAACTCGGTAGAACTAGCTCCACTTTAACAATATTTGGGGTAACATATGTACAGCTTCACATAGCTGTGCTTATGCAATAATCTAAAAGATCAAATTTACAAAGTGACGTCATCACATGCAACTCTTCATCAGTATTAACTAAAAGAAAAATAGCAGTATCAATATATAACACAGGTATACTTCCCTGCAAGAAAATCACATTAACATTCAATTTTAATACCATACAATTTCATATTCAAATGTAACATAAAACTTCGCAACTTGCGGAAACCACTCCCAACTAAAGTACAAACGCAACGCATAAACCACGAACGATAAGAAGAAAGTTAATTCATTAAATGTTAGTATAAGAGATAGAAGTGCGTGTCAAGGACTTCTTGGCGCAAAACACGTGCCCGCCTGATTCGTGGCGCGTGTACAAAATAACCAAAATTACTATCTATACCTTTCTGAAAATTAAACATACATTAACATACATTTTATAACACATGAACAGTATAACAAAATAATAAAATTTTAACAACTAACATAATAACTTAACAATAGATCCAGAATTTTTAAAAGCAGTTAAGACCAAAATTTCAAACATACATAAAACTAACAATTTTGCAAACTAATTTTGGACACAATTAAGCACCATTCGTGAGTCCGTCAAAATATTTGCAAAAATTGGCCAAAAATACAAAACAGTCTATCTGCTTTTCATTCCTTCACATTGCTACCACATAAAAGCCCTCTAATAAAAATTTAATAAAGAACATGATCACCCAATCATAGAGATGATTCGCTGCTAGCAGGCTTCATACTACAGGATGGCTTTCTCCTCTTGTCCCAAAAACCTTGCACGAAGGATCTTTCGTCATCAGAACTGTACGGTGACGCCACAGTTGACTGTCGTGCCTGCAGCCTGGTCCTGAATGGATGCCGTGGGACACTTGTATATTCCACTTGACGACTCCGCTCTGATCGGCTCGCTGGGGTCACACCATGGCGAGATTCAAACTGCTGACGCTGGTACTCTGAATGTTGTCTCCTCTTTCTAGACAAACCCGAAGTTACTGAAGATCCTAGGCCAAGTTTCTTTCCGGATCTACGCTGTCTCTTATTTGGCAAAAAATCAGATATAAAAGTTCTTTTCTCAGTTTGACGAGTGTCCATATGAAGTTTTTTCGAGGATTAAGTACTGAAGACGTTCAACTATTGGATAACTTATGTTTTTGAGGTTGCTGTCTAATAAGTGGAGGAATGGGACAGTTTATGATCTTTTGCCTTTTATGGCACACTGAGTCTGACGTATTTGACACTGTCCTTTTATTTTTATTATCATACTTTGCTCTCGGTTTGATAGGCTTTCTACTTTCAATAACAGTTTTTGGAGGCGTTTGACCAGATTTTCTTTTTGAATATTGGTGAAAAGAATTAGATGAAGTGCTGGACTCGGGACACTCATTGGATGGGGAATTTTGCGAAACACCACTCGACACATGAGAACCTTCACTACCATCTTCTCTAAACTTATAAACTCGAGCCTGATCCAAATTAACTGTCATTCTTTCACCATTGACATTAACAACCAAATTATTATTCCGAACTTCCAGAACTTCAAACGAACCCACAAACTTTGGACCAAACTTTGCTACCCTCTTTTGACGACTTGAACTTAACCAATGCTTTTCTACTAACACAAAATCTCCAACCTTAAATTCCAATTCCCTTCTACGCATATTATAATACTGAGCTTGCTTTTCCTTTGCTTTTCCCATCTGAACTTGAGCATCCTTAACCAACCGCTCAATGTCTTGACACATAAACTGGCTTTCTGCGTCCGATACCATAACTAACCTCTGAAATGGAGTAATCACCTTTCTTCCCAAAAATAACTCATCTGGCGTTTTCCCCGTCGACTCCTGAACTGCCGTACGAAGTGCATAAACAAAATGCTGCAGAAACTGCTCCCAATTTGAATGATGCGAACGAACATAAGAAGAAATCATTTGAATTAATGTACGATTTACACGTACAGCCATATTAGACTGTGGACGATACGGAACAGTAAAAGAATGATCAAGCTCCAGCTTTTCACACAGAGCCTTAAATATATCAGAAATAAAACAAGGGCCATGAACACTAACTACCCTAATTGGTGCACCATATTTAGAAATATAATTGTCGAAAAATGCATCGGCAATTGCAGGTGCAGAAGCCTTCCTGAGGGGGACTAACTCTACCCATTTATTAAAATAATCAACCATAACTAGTACAAATCTATATCTTTTAGGATTAGACAATGGATAAGGATCGAATAAATCTACACCTACACATTCATTAGGAAAATTTACTTTAATAGGAATTAATTTGCCAGCTGGACTTACATTTTTATAATTATAACGTTGGCATGTGCTACAGCTAGTGACATAAGCGAGCAGTGCTTACTGCATTTTAGGGAAGTAGCAGATTCACAAATTCGAGCATAAGTTTCCCTGATTCCTAAATGACCTGCTAATGGATTATCATGAAATTCTTTCAAGATGGCCTTACGAAGACTAGCCGGAATAAAAACTCTTAATTCACCACGTGAATTTACAATTTTAGAATAAAAAAGAAGACCATCGATAAGCTTAAAAGATTGGGACCATTTCTCAAACATAGGCACATTTGCACTAGGGACATCATCAGGGTTTTCTAAGCAACGATATAAACGTCCAAACTCCTCATCTTGCTTCTGCTCCCTTATTAACTGCTCTCGTGACCTCAACACCAAAAAAGACAAAGCACAAAACTTAATTTCCTCCGCGACCTCTAAACCACCATACGGTTTTCGAGACAAAGCGTCCGCTACCGCATTTTCCTTGCCAGCCCTATGCTCTATAACAGCATTATACTCTGCCAACTTCAAACACCTTCTAGCCATGCGAGAAGACAAACCCTTTCCATTAGTTAACTTCGTCAAAGCTGAATGATCCGTAATGACCTTTACTGGTATATTAGTGAAAAAACAACGAAATTTATTCAAAGCCCAAATTACTGCAAGACACTCCCGTTCTGTAATCGAATAATTTCTTTCAGCTGCATTTAAAATCCTAGAAGCAAACGCTATCTGTCGACCTTTCTGTGCTAACATAGCTCCAACCCCGACTGCACTCGCATCGCAATACACTTCAAACTGAGACGAATAATCCGGGTGAGCCAAAACAGGTGGAGAAAACATTGCCTCCTTAATAATTCAAACGACCTCTGAGCCGCTGACGACCATACAAACTTCACCCTTTTCCTTTTTAAATGATACAATGGTTCACATAATTCTGAAAAATGTGGAATGCATTTGGCGAACCAAGCCACCATCCCTAAAAATGTCGCCACTTCCTTACTATTTTTGGGGGGATTCATTGACGTAATTGCCACAATTTTCTCATTATCTATATTAACACCTTCACGCGTAATTTTAACTCCTAAATACTTTATCTCTTTTCTCAAAAATTTACATTTTTCCAACTTAACTCTTAACCCAGCATCTCATAACAACGTAAACACTTCCCTCAATAATCTGAAATGCTCTTCAAAAGTAGCTGCCATTATAATTATATCGTCCAGGCAGACCAGGACACCCTTACCAAGCAAAGGTTTAAGGATATTATTCATGGCCTTCTGGAAAGTTGCCGGTGCCCCCGATAAACCGAAACTCATTCTCTTAAAGGCGAAACAACCGTCCCGAGTAATAAACGCAGTTCCAGGTATATCCTCCGGCTTCATTGCAATTTGAAAATAACCTGACGTAAGATCTAACGTTGACATATAATTCGTATTCGTTACATTAGCAAAAATGTCATCAATTACTGGAATAGGATACTGAGGGTATTGCGTTATTGTATTTAACTTCCAATAGTCTACTGCAAATCTATATGCCTCTGGATCATCTAAACTTTTCCCATTATTCTTACGACATAACACTACTGGCGATGTAAAAGGAGACTCAATTGGCATTATAATATCGTCTGCGAGCATTTTCTGAATATGATAGTCAGTTATCCCTTGTTTGACCTTATCATAACGATACGGTTTACTAGCAACAGGTGCTTTCAAACCAGTATCAATCACGCCACGTGATTGATATACTGGTTTACTGAATCATGCCACGCAACATGCGTTAAACCCGGTTTATCAGAAAAAACCTCTCCAAACTCATTCAAAAACTTATTAAATTCCTCTTTCTCGACTTCACTTAAACCCGACTCCTCCAAATCAACTGATACTGAAAGAGGCTCTTTCTTACTCAAATTCTCATCATTATTCACGATCAACGACTTTTTAAAACAATCCAGACTAATTCCTCTATCCTTCATATAATCCGCACCAACTATACAATGCACTGTTAATCCATCTGATACATAAAATTCCCAACATGACTTAACCGAACGAATCTCAACTTCTAAATCTACTGAACCCTTATTATCACAAGCTACTCCCTGCGCTGACTGAACCACCAGACTTAACCTCTTCAACTTCTTATACGAAAAATATTTCCGATAACTATCATAAGAAATTAACGACTTATCTGCCCCTGTATCGAAGACACTCTTAACGGCAATACCATCTAACACAATTAACACTTCAGGAAACTCAACCGGATTAATAGTAACTTTATTCAAACTCACAGAAGGCTTTTCCATTTTAACCTGACACTGCATACCTTCCGAAATACAGCTACCTACCAGTTTAACTGGCCCAACTTCTTAACACATCTCTTTTGCATTGATCTGTCTTGAAAATTCTCATCCGAACTTAATCTCCTTACTTGCGAAGAAACATTCGTGTCCCGTACTCCTCCTTTCCGACTATAATCACTCTTCTGCCTATTTCCATACATATATCTATCGCTATTACTAGCACCACCAAAATTTCTATTACCATTACCAGTATTCGACACATTACGATCAAATCCATAATTTCCATTACTCAAATTATTATCCAGACATCGCTGTCCCCCTCTCAAAAAATTACGCTCTCCCTCATTTCTCAAATTACTTACCGTGACAGGACTCTGTCGAGGGCTACGCGAATCCCGTTGATCCGAGCTATGCTGAGTCTCATACTTCGATAAAATTTGATGCATTTTAGCAAAGTTCTTGGGTGCTCTAATCTCGATATAGTCCGGTATATTCGTATTAAAGAGACGAAGAACTATGTCCAATAATTCATCAAATGTGATATCTAAATCCAATTTATTTTTCAGTTCAAGCTTACGTAGGTAAAACTTTGATGCTTATTTGTAAATATTCTGCTTATTGCAGTAAAATTCTTTCCTCAAAATACTCTTATCTTTAACGCTAGGAAACGCCTTTTTTAACTCAATCACAGTCTGCTCAAATCTTTTAGCTTCATCATTAATCAAAAATTTTCTTATATTTTCTAACCATAAAAGTGCTTCGCCCTTCAATGAGCACCTAAGCACTATGTATATATTCTTCTCAGTTATATTATTAAACAAAATATAATCATCTAGTTTGACTAAAAATTCATTAATGTCACCTTCACCGGAAAAATATACTCGTGGCACAAGCTCAAAATGTCCGACTTTTTGTTGGGCGCCATTTGTAACGGTTAGGTGCTCGTACTGGGGGTTAAATGCAGACATAACTCAGAACATAAGATAAAAACAGTTTATTTAAAACAGTTAGGGCTCAAGGGCAGTGGAGCAGTTCTTGAATTTTAATAACTAGTAACAATACTGTAGGATTAAATTTATACTCACAGCCCCGACATTGACTCAATCGGGGCACTTCAGATTGCTTCACACCTAAATTTCCGCTAGACTGCTAGATAAAACTTTATTAGACAGCCTGTGGCTGTACATATACTTTTTATTACCTTTGAAATATTCAACGTAATTAATATCAACTCTTACCAACGGCAAACTTCTCGACTCGCCTTCCAAAACTCCTTGTTAACTCACTGAAGGCTCGATAATACTTGATATCACTCGCTCTAGATCAATCACACTGCTTGTCGTCACCACCTAGCTAGCTTCTAGTCACTACTAACTGGCTAACGCCGCTAGACACACACCAGTCGGCAAACGCCGCTTGACACCAGCGAGCATTCATCACTAGACACACCACACACACTTAAATACCAAGCTTTTATATGCTGCAAACTGAGATACTACAAATTTACATATTACTTCTAACCGCGACATAACTTTAGAATCCGAGACACACACGCTCTAGAAAGTTAAAGTAAAAGAGAGGATAGATGTCGCTTTCACGCTTACACATGTTAAATCATTGACGTTACGATCTGAAAAATGCTAGAGTGCCTTTATTACAAAGGTCACTCCCTCACAATGTAACAAAACTGCACCGTTTAATAAGTTAAAAAAATACGTCTGGTTCAACCACGTGGAAAACGTGGAACGCATTTCAAGACCCTATTTAAGCTTTTCCCATCAAAAATTGGAATCTAAATTCAAAAATCTATTATTGAAATTCATTGAGCAGCCCTGTATATGATATAGTTTTTATCTATCAACTACATACATGCTAAAATTTAGTTCAGTTAAGAAATACATACCTCAGTTGAAAATCCCTTCCCCCACTGCTGCGGCAATTTTCGCTAAAAAGGACAATGGTACGTGAATTTTTTGTGCAACCCTGTATGGAAGATATAGAGTTTATATACAACCAGTAACATACAAACTATTTAAAAGCTTATATTGAATTTGAAAACGCATTTGCAACAAATATGGCTCAAAGACAGTAGTGTAACCAATCTCTTTTCTGTGCCCCTGTAAATGAACTATAAATGCGCTGAATTTATCGTAAAAGTTTTGTGGTGATATTTAACGATTTATATGAGTTTAAGTACATTTGAAATAGAGTTATATTGTTAAAATATTCTGCAAACGATTTTTCTTTATACATCATTATGCAATGGAATTATCTTGAGTTCTCCTGTAAATGAAATATTGCATTAAAATGCATAAATTGCATGAAAATTCGAGTATATTTACATGAGTTAGAACGTGGAAAGTCTAACAGATGGCTACTCGACAGAAAAAACCGAATTCATATTTTTCAACTTTGTTGGAAAATATAAATAATGAGAAACTATTCATTAGAAGACAATTTTCAATTGTCCTATAATAATGTGGAATTAATTTTATCCTAAAATAATACTGTATTAACATACATACTTAAGTAAATAAATAAGAAAAAATGCTCAATCCCCCTACAAAAAAGGAAAAAAGTGTGCAAAATACATTAAAAGAATAATAAATTTGAAAATATTATATGGAAAACCTTTCCTATCATTAGAGAATGAAACTTGAGAACAGACACGGTGAAACTAGTCTCTTTAATATCGAACGCGCTAAAAATGTTTTGAAAATATTTTTTTAATAGTTGTTCATTCGTTACGAAATGGACATTCGTAATCGACAATTTTATATTAAAATAATTAATATTGATTTTGAACTACAAATTGATCTTTAAAAAAGAATTAAACTGTCTAAGTGTAAAATCATGTTAACATTTTTTTTTTTTTTTTTTTTTTTTTTTTTTTTTATCAAAGTTTAAATTCGAGAAAATTATTTAAATTTCTGAATAAAAAGTTTTTTTTAAATGTTATTTTTTTATTGCATTTATTTCATTCTTATATTTTTAATTACTTAATGAGAAAAAATACTTTAGAAACAACTCTTTTTAACTAATTGAAATCCCGACTGTAAACAAAAAAATAGATGATCCGATTATAAAGATGGACAAAGAGAATCCCAAAAACATTCAAAGAAAGTTTTAATTAAATAATAATTATAATAGGTATAATAATAATAATATGTGCTCTGATAATTCGGACAAATTTATGTCAGGGACTAGCTGAATGTATTTTTTTATTAAATTCCCGTACACTAACTATTGAGATAAAGCGGCAACAAATTTTGAGTCACTTTCACTTAGACAATAGAGTCACAGAGCCACAGATAGATATTTAATAAAAACATTTTTGGGGGGATCTCTAACCTCTAAAACATGTAAGTCTGTCGAAAACCAGAAGAAGTAAATTTTCAGGAATCCATCATATTCTTCTTGTAAAGACAGAAGAAAGTAAAAATGAACTGATTTGCTAAAAAAGAATCTACCATATCATTTTACAACTATAATATTCATGAAAAAAAGAAGAACATCGTAATGATTGTGAAATAACAGTCTCTCCTTCAACGCATACTATTGTTTTTTATTACTGCACATAACTTCGAAAATGCTTGGAAACAGAAGATATATTCGATGATATTTTGAACCGAGTAGACTTAAGTAATTAGAAAGCATGTGTGAATATGTGATGAAAAGAAATCTAAAACAGTTTAGAATAAAACATTCCTTTATAGATTTTAACCTTTCGAATGCCGAAATTAAAATACTTTGCAAATTGGGTTGAAAATCATTGTTCTACTTCATTTGTAGTATCACACCGACCCCACAATAGTTTTTTGAGTTCTGGGATAAGACAAAACTAGCTTGGAACGAGATCGGGCAAAATTGACAAAAATTTGAAACCATATACCTTAGATTTCTTGTCCACAACTCGAGATGAAGGAGAAACGGGAGTGAATAAACTGGGAACACAGCATGCTGAAACCTTTGGCATTTCCAATTCTTCATGAATAGTTTTCAACTCACTGCTGTAATTAAGGTTAGTCACATTCACGATCATTTGAATAGTTACCACTCAGTCTAACAGGAAAAAGTGATTAATTCCTTCACTACGGTCTTCCATATTTTGGATCGTCTTCGAGGAATATGTGGCCAGTTTGAAAATTCCTTTGCCACCTAACAACAGATGATGGACTTTCACTTCCGTAAGCAGTCAATATTTTATTATAAATTTGTCGGGCACTGTAATTTTTCAAATGCTGAAATTGTGAGTCTCTATCTTTTCCATACTGCGGATCATTTCAATCTTCAAATTCTAAAAACAAGCAAATCAACATTAATAACTGCAATTCATAACAATAAGCATCAATTAATACGCAGAAAATATTTTTATCCAGATATCTCAATTATTTAGTAGTGATAATTTGAACATTAAAATACCCCAAGGTATCTTCAATACATTTGATATATACATACATATCTAAATGCTAACTAAATCTTAGCTAAAACAAACTCTAACTAAATCTGAGATAAAACTAAAAAGCAAAATTTTACTTAAAGCATATTTTTAATAAATTGCACTAGCAGACAACATATTCTAACAAGAACATTTCATGATTAATACGACTAAATATGCACATTTACCTCAATAATATAACCAAGTTTTGCAATACAGAGATTATTTTAATTTATATTAATATCAGAAAGATAGAGAGGTACGTATTTGGATTAGGATAGATATACGAGCCAAATTTTGGCTATATTTAATAATTTGTATTAATAACATTAAGTATAAAATTTAAAACTTAGTTTTCTAAAATTAAATTTTATTCTCATCATTATACTAAAATTAAATTCTCCTAAAATAATCCTTCTAATGTACAAATTTCTTATGCAACAATAATACTGATATACCCAAATATAAATACGTTGATTTTTTATAATTTTATGATATGAATTATAAGTTATGAAATTAATATTCGAAAAATTTATGAATTTTTCGAATGCCTACAGTTGGAGCCTACAGTTTTTTCATGAATTTAATATTATTAACTTCTATTATACCGAGATAAAAAATTTCATTTTTTTAAGTAGTTTTGAAATTATGCTTAAAAACGACAAAATGATAGTTTAAGGGTCCGTTCACAATAGAAGTGACTAGATATTTTGAAATTTCTTATTTTATTATGTAATCTAACAGTCTAAGGTTCCTGCTTGAGTGGCACTGCCTTGATCAACGTAAAAGCTCCCTCGACAACAAACGAGTACCGACCTTCAATTTGGATACAATCACTAACATATAATCATTTTTAAATAATTAATTTCCCAGAAGCTTATTGTACAAATTGCATGAAAATTTCTTTTTAGGCTAATTGAAGGGTGTCAGAATTTGATACTGCTATTGAAAAAAAAAAGTTAGGGTTCATTTTATTATGTAGATCCCCCCGCCCCCAAAGCAAATTTTACATAGATTATTTAAAAGTACACTTTATTTCTAATTTTTCAGTACATGAACTTTCCTCTATGATTTTTTTTTTTTTTTTTTTTTTTTTTTTTTGCAGAGCTACTAGGGGATATTTACTTTTTTCCACGATTGTGCATTAATGAACGTAAATACCATTTGCATAAATTTTAATCCATATAATTAACAGTAAATACAACATTAATGTAAAGTTCAGATGAATGGAGCTTATCAAGACTATTATTTAGATGTATGAAATATTGGAAATAATCAATTATTGAGAATGATAATACATTTTCAGACACTTTTGGCAGTGTATTTTAGATTAGTCTTCTTCCTTTATATCTTAACCCGAATCACTGCTAGACCATCCAACGCGGCGTCTTGTAGCATATGAGCAAATTTAAGACTTCTTTAAAATTTTGGTTGAGTTATGAGATTAGTAAGCTAGAATTCATAATATGTAAGCAGCATGTGCGTAATACCCTACGGTACTTGCGCATATTTTACTCTTTCAGTACCATTGTGTTATGTAGCTTCAGACTATTTTTATCTAAATATTATAGTTTTTAGCACTTGTGTGTCCAGCATTTGAACTTTAGTCACGAGACGTATTTCCATAACACCTTCTATTGATAACTGTTGCTGCTTATTTAGAAATCTAGGCATTTCATGTTCATGATCCATTTCTTGCAGAGGTTCCAAATAATCCGGAAGACCTATCTGTAATCCTAACAACATTATGCTAAAGCCATGATCTGATGTTGTATGCATCTTTTTCTAATATATGTGTAAGTATGTTAGCGCAATTGTTCTTTGAATCGGAGAAGTAAGTTTCAAAGTCCTTCAAAATGTAACCTGAAATAGTGACGAACATCATAGACTTAATCAAAGGTTATCCGTTTCGTACCGAAAACAATCATTTCTGAAAAGAATAAATTGCACTGTTCTGGATATAAATATACGTGTTACCAGCAACAAGTATTATAGCATCATTGAAATCATCCAAAATAAATAATCTTGTTGCTAAAGCCCTTCTATAGTCTTCAATAACCTGTGTTCAGGTGATCTGTTCAATTCCAAGGTGTAGTAGAATAAAGTTCTCAATCAATGTCCGGCTTGCATATTGCACTAAAGACATTATTTTATAAAAGTATCGAATAATGTAAACTAAGACAGACTTGAATAAATTTTTTAGAAAATAAATAAATTTATATACAAAAATAAAACACTAAAAAACATTTAAAAATACAAGAGTAAACGTTTCGCCAAGCTACACGCAAGTCCTCATCAGTACAAATAATTATTCATTGCATAACAAACATTGGAACAAATCAAGACGGTTACAGTTAGTTATTATTTTTTTAGAAAAAGATAATATTCATTCGGGACAGCACGAGCATCATTCAGATCGGCGATCGTAAAAAAGTGAACCAACCTTCAAGGATTAATCTGCCGTGATAACGTTATTATTTATCTTATATTAAATTATATGAACAAACCACCATTAGACAGACCAATTCTAAGCTTTACAAGTAACCTTTCCAAGCGATTACGAGATAACCTCTTTTTTGAAGAATGTATTTTGGATTTTACTAGTTCGAAAATATTGCTAAAATCAGACACGAATAAACATATGAGAGCATACGAATTGAATATTTCCAACTAAGCGATAAATTGACCAGGCTGGGAATCGAACCCAGATACTTGGCTTACAAGGCCAATGCTTTACCTGTTAAGCTATCTGGGTGATACCCAGCTGGGATTTTTCGCTCAGATAACCTTATTGGTCATAACATCTGGTCTGTCATTTAGACAACTCAACAGAATAGACCGCAGGTAATGGAACTCCATATGACGATGGGTGCGTAGATATACAATTATTTTCAACACAATCTAACTAACTGGTAAAGTAATCTACGAATTGAATATTTCCAACTAAGCGAAAAATTGACCAGGCTGGGAATCGAACCCAGATACTTGGCTTACAAGGCCAATGCTTCACCTGTTCAGCTACCTGGGTGATAGCCAGCTGGGATTTTTCGCTCAGATAACCTTATTGGTCATAACATCTGGTCTGTCATTTAGACAACTCAACAGAATAGACCGCAGGTAATGGAACTCCATATGACGATGGGTGCGTAGATATACAATTATTTTCAACACAATCTAACTGATTGGTATAGTAATCATACAAATTGAATATTTCCAACTAAGCGAAAAATTGAACAGGTTGGGAATCGAACCCAGATACTTGGCTTACAAATTGGTTACAAATTGGCCAGGTAGCTTAACAGGTAAAGCACTAGCTTTGTAAGCCAAGTATCTGGGTTCGATTCCCAACCTGGTCAATTTTTCGCTTAGTTGGCAATATTCAATTCGTATGATTACTTTGCCAATCAGTTAGATTGTGTTGAAAATAATTGTATATCTACGTACCCATCGTCATATGGAGTTCCATTACCTGCGGTCTATTCTGTTGAGTTGTCTAAATGACAGACCAGATGTTACGACCAATAAGGTTATCTGAGCGAAAAATCCCCAGCCGGCTATCGCCCAGAAAGCTTAAAGCTAAAGCATTGGCCTTGTAAGACAAGTATCCGGGTTCGATCCCCGACCTGGGCAATTTTTCGCTCAGCTGGAAATAATCAATTCGTATGATAACTTTACCAATCAGTTTGATTGTGTTAAAAATAATAGTATATCTACGTATCCATCGTTATATGGAGTTTTATTACCTGCGGTTTATTCTGCGAGCTGTTTCAAATAACAGACCAGATGTTACGACCAATAAGGTTATCTGAGCGAAAAATCCCAGCCGGCTATCGCCCAGATAGCTTAACAGGTAAAGCATTGGCCTTGTAAGCCAAGTATCTGGGTTCGATTCCCAGCCTGGTCAATTTTTCGCTTAGTTGGAAATATTCAATTCGTATGATTACTTTACCAATCAGTTAGATTGTGTTGAAAATAATTGTACATGAGAGTATAATAACCGAACTAGGAAAACTGTCCCAGTGTACCTAAATCGAGGCCTTTCTTCATTGCTACATTTCTAATATTGTTTAAAAGACTTTCAGTATGTTTTTCACACATTGATGCATTCTCACTTACAGAGCGTATTTTTTGCAAGACAACAACGACGTATTGGTAAATGTATATTAGGTTACTTATTTGTAGAGACGTCGGCAGTACGTGTTGAAGCATAATCACTTATTGTTACCTCAGAAGAAGAAATAAAGAATATTTTGTGTCCAAAGCTCACTAAATACATATTATCTGCATTTACAGCATAAATTAAAGCACCCTGCCGATCGTAGTAATTAGAACATTTAAGTAAAGATGTACTTAGAGTCGATGAGAAAAACACAATTTATTTTTTCGCCATATTTCTTTAATAAATACTTATAACAACAGTTTTAGAAAACAACATTGATGTCTGAGCAACGTAAATACTTTTTGACAGCGAAAAAATAAATCTGAATGCGCTCCAATAGCAGTGCAAATAATATTCTTGCACGAAATATTTTTTTTTCTCTAATAGGTAAAAGCGCACACTGAGCCAAAATAAAATAACGTTTATATAAAAGCCTATAATGAGTATTATCATTGCAAGTCAAAATTAATTTGGATCATGGCGAGCTTCTCATAAAAATTTATTCAAAGATGAAAAAAAAATCTAGGAAAAAGCCCAAACACTCTATTTTCGTGATATATCTTCTATGTCATTATTTCATTTATCACGTAAATCTTAATAAGGTACCCGGGTAATAACGCCACGTTAAGGTTCTACCAATTTTCACGGCTCAGTTTTAGTTTGTATTTTTCAAACAAATATATGATTTGATACAGCAACTCATTGACTATCTATATAAAAAAAATAATTTAACAGATATGTATTCATAAAACAGAATGGCGTGATTTCTTGATCAATGCTATTTGGCGTTATTACCCACCTATATGGGTAATAACGCCATGCAAACAAAACTATGAAATAAGATGGAATAATTGCATGTAGATTGGCCAATTCTAAAAATACAAACTCTACAAACTTGGAAATTGACAAATTGCATTCTAAGCTATTGAAAATGTTCAATTTTTTGTGAAAGTGTAAGAAAAATAAAGATGTGGTGTGTGTGTGTGGGGGGGGGGGATGAGGCAAAAGAATATCAGACCGTGAGCTTCTTTTTGCTTAAAAAGGACTGCTTAAATAGAATTATTAGAAACATTGCACAGTTTTAACTGTGTTTATTTGAATCAGTATTTAGGTTGTAACACGGCCACTGTAGGGAATCAACCGGGGTATTAATGCCAAGGATTGGCGTTATTACCCCATTATAGTTATTGAGCTGTACATTTTATATTAGAAATTATCTCGAGAAGATATCCAAAATCTTCAACAACATTTTAATAGTCCATGAAATATACTACAAATTTATGTAATAAACAAAGTATTTCCGGATAAAAAAAATAGTCTTCACATCACAAAACGTATCTCGCAAATTTTAGATCAAACGTTAATTTTAGTTGCTTGTAAAAACAATAAGACCTAAAAATGAAACAAATGAACTTGAAGCTGTTTTTTGCGATTTATGTGACTCAAAACCCTTCTGCGCAGAGCACATGGGTGTCATTTACCAGATTATTTCATAATTATGCAAAATATTCGCACTTGGCGTTATTACTCCGCCTGGCATTATTACACCAGACCACCTAATTAAACAAAAGTACATATCTTTAAGTACGCAAAGACATTGAACAATTGTTGGAATCCGAAACTTTTTTTCGCATATATGATCGGCAAAAAATAGCGCTTATAAACCCACCTCTTTTTTGCTTCCAAATTATAATTTAATTTGGATGCAATGTATATGTTACCTTATGAAGTTAAAAGCTGGTATTCAGTGACTTTTCAAAATGCTTTTCAAGTACATTATTAAATTACTTGTCAATGCATTCTTTCATGATTACGAATTTCAATTCAAATGCACTAATAGTTATGAAATAAACAAATTATTTAAACACGTATTCTGTTTGAATTGGATTTCAATGACGTATAATATTTTTACCCGTAGATTAAAACCACAAAATGTTATTCGGGAAATTGTTTGCAACGAAAATACAAATGAATAATTGTAAGTACATTATCCAGTAAATGTTAAATTAAACGTAATATAAACAGCTTGCTAGTCTATCCCTTTATTATTCAATTCAATTGGAGATCTTTGATATTCATAATAACTCCTAGAAACTATTATTAAAATTTTAAAGTCTATTCAATTATGACAATACAAGTTAATGTATGATTGTTGTTCGTCTTGTTTATTGTGAATGATATGTTTCTAGAGATTTTTATATTTTTACTTATACAGTATTTTATAATTCTCAATTTTATTTAATTTAAATCTTTGTAACATCTTTTTCTTGTTATCGTTCACATTATCATCTGGAACGCTTATATTCAAAATCCAGAATTTTGTAAAGTTTAGAAACGGATTTTTCTGGCTTTCTAAAAAAAATTAAATAAATAAATAAATAAAATAAAATAAAAACACAGTTTTTTTATATATACTTAAAGCTTACATACAAGGTCTGACTATTATTAAAGAACAAAATAGAAATACTTGTGAAACTCATTTTTTATGCAATTTCTTTCTTATGCAAAAAGGCATGCATACAAAATATGATAAGATTAAATGTCTTAAATTCAGTAGTACGAAAATAATAAGGTTCTATATTGAATAACACATAATCAATATGGAAAACCTAGAATCCTTGCCTTTTACGGGATATCATTTAGAAAATTTTGAGTATTGCAATTATTTTACTTTATTTTTGAATAGTTTGTCATATACCTTTAAGATCTGACCTTCACAATTGTGTAGGTGATCCGAAAGAAAACGAAAAAATCTTTTTTCTCTTATTATATTGTTTAATTGTAAAGCTGCACCATACAATTACATGGAACATCCCTTGACGTAACATGACATTGAAAATTATTTAAAGTATTTTTTTTTCGATTATACATACATTATCCTATTAATTAGGGTTAAAATTCAAGATTTTTAATTTACACCAAAATTCTTCACATTTTAAAGGGATAATGTCTAGAGTTGAAAGTCACATGGAATATCTTGAAATTTCAGATGGGAAGTTTCACGATTAAATTCAATTTTCCACACACCTTATCTGCTAGAAAATATTTTTCCTAAGGCACATTACACAACAGCTAAACATGCTTGAAAAATCGTAATATAGCCTTTCCTGCCTCACGTTTTTTTTTTCATGTTTTTCTGTTGTGTGACGTGCTTTACTCGAAGATTTAGAGTGCCACTTTTTTTAATAGTAATATTCTCTTTATATAAATATAGAAATATTTTGATTAAATACGGCAAAAATTATTTTTTGAAAATAGTGGTATTTCAGCCCATATTGTTTTGTGTCCATTGTATTTACGTTAATTATAATAAGAAACAGATGAGTGGTTAAACATAAAAAATATTTAGACATAAAAATTGGATAATCTAAGTTAGTTTTTGCCATTACTAAGAAAGAAAGTACGCAATTGTACAAGATTACTAATAAAATTATAATAAAACACTGTTATCAAATAAAATAATGCATCAGCACAAAACAACATTATTGCATGGATATATATTTCTTAAATAATAAGTTTTACAATACTTTAAAAGAATTCCCACTAATTTTTATTTATACATCGCTGAAATTTCATAGAGGTTTAGTGTAATAAATATTACATACTTTAATTATTTAATGTTATCTTTTCGTTTAAACTTTATGACAAAAGATTAGTTACTTCACAAGAGAAAAACGTCTTGGTTGCACTATCTAATTCAAAGGAATGCATTATTAAAGAAAAAGATTGAATTATATAACGAATTTAATTTTCTCTTTTCATTACACGTTACAGAGTACTGTTCAGTAATCCTCTTTTACCGCACCCATCTTCTTAAACTGCCGAATTTAAGGCCATCTTTATAGTAAATAACTTCAAAAAAGATGCTTGGTAAACAATTACGGTGCCACTCCCGCACAAAGTTGATGATAGGATTTTTATTAGAGACGTCTTCAATTCGATTAAAATTAATCATGATATTCCCCTAGCCTCAACGGTCTGAGATAAGATTTAGTTTTTAATTGTCTTTTGAAGAAACTAATTATTCCCCTCTTGAGATAAGTAAACTAGTCTTAGAACTATATTAAATTTCATTTCAAATAAAAAAAGCGATTACGACTCTGGATAATTAAAAAAAAAATCTTTGTAACTGCGGAAAATGTAGTCATTGAATAATTAAAACCAATTTCGAATAAAAAAAGACAAAAGACAATTTTAATAATAAAAAAAATGAAGATATCTGTTAATTTTCTCTTCTTCTACTATGCAATTAAAGGTAGTAATTATTTTCCTATTAAGTTTGTATTTGTTTGCATTTATTTGCATTCTAGTCTTTGCACAGTAATTCTTAAAAATGATAGAAATATATATGATGTGCAGATAGCTTGCTTCGTTAAAGCAAATGCATTATAGCTTGATTTTACTTACAATTTTGTATTCGATTAGCACTTAGATAAACTTTTTCCTGTAGACTGTTTCTTCAGCTTGTTCTCTTTCCTGCCTTTTCATTTCTGTTGTGCCGCTGCTTTCATAATAGACGCACGTCTTCTTTGCGCCTGACAAAGAATGACTCACAAGGAAGGTCTCAATACGGGCATACTCAGAAATTTCTGAAAATATTACACAGTTACATAATACTTCTCATGTGGATATACATATTTATAAAAAAATTTCGGCGGAACTCCGATAGAACGTTCGTAAAAAATAATGAACATTTCGTTTAATTGGCAAATTCTAATCAGTTGGCAATGAAATAAAATTAAAAAAAATACTTTTTAAATAAAAATGTTTCATGTTGAACTATTTTTAAAAATACTTGTTTAAATAACCTTATTTTTTAAGGTTGAGTTTGTTATGGCTATAGTTTTGTGATATAAATATTTAAAATGAAAATTAGATACGAAATTTTATGAATTAAAACGAAAATTAAATTAATTAAAGTTGTTTCAATCTCAAAATTAAGTCCGATTGTGACTGTTTATTCAACTTCGTTTCTATGGAAACAAAAACTTATCAGGTGTTGACATGTATTAATGCAGCATTCTTAATCTACTCTTTATTTTGGGACACGCTTAAATATATGAAAATGTATTTTTCAATATGAAAATGTTTTTTATATAAATAATTTTTTACAGTTTTAAAATAAAAAAATTGCTTCAGCATGTAATATATATAAGTAATACAACATAATGTAAGCATTAAACTCTCTCAATGGTTAAGCTTAAATTCATCAAATACCATTTACAGGCATTCTAAAAATCTGTTAACAAACAATTTTCAGTTGCATGAAAATCGTTTGCTTTTGGCGAGGAAAACTATTGCTTGCCAAATTGTGTGCCGCTTTCGTCTTTTTATGCCAAATATTTAAAAGCATTTTATTTTTTACAAAGTTTCTACTGTTATTCCGCCGCTAAATTTGACTGATCCTTTATTACATACATAAGTAATTTAATTAGTATTTTTTTTTTCAAAATATTCTGAGTATGCCTAGTATGGAGACCTTCCTTATCAGTTTTTCCGAATGATCTAGCGAATTTAAGTTTTTATGATGTATTTAAGAAGTTTTTGTCTCTTGATATTAAAAAAAAGCCTTGTGTCTTTGGATTGTTATAGGGTATTCTCCTTAAAAAACATTCATGATAAATATTTTACATTCAATTTGAAAAACTTTAATATTTCGGCATTTAATATTTGCAAGTACATAAATAAGTTTAAAAAGTAAAAAGAGTGTGAGTAAAAGCTGTATATAAAAATGAATATCATACTTAAAGTTTCTGGAATAAACACAGTTTTTTATTTAATTTCTGACTTTAAAAGTATTTTTAAACCAATGAATCATATTCACAAATGCGATATAAATATCATTAAAAATATTTCTTTGATGCTTTATGACTCTGCTTTTATATATATACATATAAATCTTCCCCAATGATGTGATTGTAAAGCAATTTTATTATCGAAGAAACAGAATAATTTTTATTTTCTTTAAAAATCACTTTTTATTTACATATATAAAAGCTTGAAAAAGAACGCCGACCTTCATTTTTTGACAATACGAACAACCCAAAATATATCTGTAGGAAACGTTCACTACTTATCAAAGAAATTATTGACTAAAAATAACTCAATAGCTACTTTTAAAAAAGAAAATATGAGTAACATTGGATTTATGTTCCTTTTTTTTATTTTCGTTTACTATCTCTTTTTTATATACATGAATTCATATTAAGAAAAGTAACAAAAATACATAGTTAAACTTTTATTTGGAGTACGGACAACTTCTGTTTGTTAACTTAGTCATTATAAGGCATTTTATAATATACTTGGTGATGCATGAAACATTATCCTTCAATTTTTCTTTCTACAAGTGAATTCACAAGTTTTTATTTTCTTGACTTTAAAAAAACATATCGCAAAAGACGCTTTCTAGCAGAAAATATTTTTTTCTAAGAAAAATTGTGTTTTATTTTTATTTTTTATAAATAACAATAATTTATATATATGATTTTTATTCGTCAATAGAACGAATATATAAAAACTACTTCTGAATATTTCTACTTTTCTCACTCTAAAAAGAAATGATTATTATAACGCTGAACGCAAGGCTTATGAAATAAAAAACAGAGTTTAAATTCGCACTACTTTTATTACCAACACCAATTTAACTTTATCATAAACAGATTAGAATAAGATTGAAAAAAGGAGTTAAGTAGAATAGTAATATTTGATATGACTTAAATTTAACTCCTTGAACTTTCATGATATATTCATTTATACTTTTCTTATATATACAACTCTACCATCTCTACGCTGCACAGCTTTTTCTTTACAAAATTTTATTGTTACTTTAGCAATGATTATATTTGTAATAATATATATAATAGATTTTGTTCGGGACTCTATGTACACGAATAGAATAGCACTTGATCTTTTATTTATAAATAATATAATTGATCATAAATATGATTTTGATTTGCCAACAGGCAAATGTATAAAACATATTTCTGAAAACTCTCTTCATGGTATATGTCATTTGTGAGCCAGTGTGGCTTAAATTACAATGAAATTTCCTTTTTATTTTAAAAAACATATTTCGTCGAACACCCTCAATCTCTTATATTAAATAAATAAGTTATACAGAGGGAAAACAGAAATTTCGAATTGGACTTCTTTTAATATGGCGAAGATTATTTAAGGGAAAACAAGACTGGGTGGAATCCTATGAAAAACATGCCAGCTTTAAGACCCGTTTCATCGGAAACTATCCGACCAATTTTAAAGAAATTCGATATCCATATATATTGAAAAATGCTCAAGATTTATGCCTAGCACAAGGAAGAAAAATTGTTCTAGTATTTTATTAGATAATGAGATCTTAACCTGAAGAGTAGAGGTGACTGGAGCTAGTTGGCTACGGGTTTAAGTAGGCGCAGTCCGAGTAATTTGCCTGTTTATCGATAGAAGACAAACCCAGTCACAGAGAACTTTTTTCATTACATTTTACAATTCCCATTATAATTTTGCAGCGTTACTCACGTGCACTGGACATTTATTACGATTTATCTTCTTTTTGCATTCATAAGTTTTTTTTTGTTTTGTTTTGTTTCATTCTTTTTCGATTTTCTGACACTTATCTGAATAATTTCAATTTAACATTTGTAGTTTTTTTTTATAATGTATGATTATATCTATCTACTCCATGTGTGATTTACTTGTTTTTTTATTATTAAAGGATTACATCTCAGTTATGTGAAGAAAATTGTTATGGGGCTAGCTGATGTATTGAACAGGGGGAAAGTTGGCTCGGTTCGCCAACAAACCCCGTTACATTATTTTGCAATATTTTTGCTATTTTACCCCATTTGATAAATAAATAAATTTATTTTTTTACAAAAAAAAAAAAAAAGAAAAAAAAAAACATACGTAATTGCCGAAGAAAAACTGCACATGTTAATAGCCATAGAATATTATAAGAAGTGATGTGGAAGTCGTATTAATTGACGGACGATTTATTGGGCAAACTGTTAAAACTTTTAATATTCTTTTGAAAGGTCTGACCCGATATTTCGAAATTATGAAGAATGAAGTTTAAACGAGTGATGGGGTTTATAAGGTATCGGTAAGTCAACGTTAAATGATATTCATAGGATCTACAAGTCAGAAGCTGGATGTTCAAAAGATTCAATATCAACTTTTTTGATTTTATCTTCAGCAGTCACTGGAGTTCCTTTGATTTGCTTTAGGACATTGGATAATTATATCCTGAGCATATTTATGTCCTCGAGATATAATTATCCTGAGGATAAATTCTAGATAATCCTGGATTCTTATTAGACTAATAAAAAATACAGAACCATGAGAGAAAAAAGGGGAAATCAGGTGTAAGTAAAAGGGAACCACGGTAATATTTACAGATTCACCAAATCATAAAGTATTGAAATAGGAAAAGTAAACTCTAGAGTGGAAAAAATAAAAACAACAAAAAAGTTGGACAAAGGTAAACAGTTCATAAGAAAAACTATTCTTTACATCTGTATTAAAACAAACTTAACATTGAGTAAAGCACGAATCTTGAAAATAGCTTAGATAACGAGGAAATTTAATATCCGGTATGTGTTGGTACTTAGAAAAAAACAAGCTGTATAAAAATGTGAGCGAAACAATGTTTGAGTACATATGACCTGCACAAATGGATAAACTCAATATTGGCTTTAACACTTAATTTTAATGTATGACAATCATAACTCTGATGACAGTATCGAGTACGTTGAAAGTTACTCAGTGTTAATGTTTTATTCATTATTTTTATGCCTGTGAAATTTAGAATCTAGATTGAACGGGAATAATTCCCTTGTTTAAACTTTTCAGTAGCATTGAAATTGATTTATTTTAATTGCATGTCTTATTTGAGCTTCAAATTACTTTTTTATGAAGAGTGAGCCAACTTATTCCATAAATATAGGCAATTTGCCCCTCAACGGGGTAAGTTTAGACAATTTTTTCTGTTATTATAGACTTTCTCTTACAAGGAAGGTCTCCATACGGGCATACCCTGAAAATTCTGAAAAAATTACAGAATGTTCTTCTCATGTGGATATATTATATGTTTGTAATTTTTTTTTTTTTTTTTTTTTTTTTTTGGCGGAACCTTGGTAGATTGTTAGTAAAAAAATAATAAACATTTCTTTTATTTGGTGATTTATCATCGGTTGGCGACAAAATAAAATTTCAAAAAATACTTTTTTTATGTGAAATTCTTTTTTAAGTAAAATTGCTTCATGTTGAACCTGTTTAAAGAAATTTTATTTATGTAACGTTAGTTTTATCAGCTTTAGTTTGTTTTAACTATGTTTTAGTCATAATGTATTTAGAATGAAACGGTGAAATTTTATGAATTAAAACAAAATTTAAATTAATTAAAATTGTTTCAGTCTCAAAATTAATTTCAGTCTATTTGAGCTCGGTCAATTTAATTTTGTTGCTATAGAAACAAAAACTTATCCGACATTAAAATGCATTACCAGCATTCATCATCTGGTCTTTATTTTGTCATGCGTTTAAATGTATGAAAAAATACTTTTCAATATGAAAATATTTTTTATACAAGAAATTATTTTTAAAGTGATAAAATTAAATAACTGCAGTACTGTTTCAAACTCTCTCATTGTTCAAATTTAAATTCATTAAATGCTATTTGCACGTATTCTAAAAATTAATTGACGAGAAATTTTCAGGTGCATTAAAATCGTTTGCTTTTGGCGAGGGAAAATGCTGCTCGCCAAATCGCGTAACTCTTTCGTCTTTTCGCGCTAAATACACGAAAGTATTTTATTTTTTACAGAGTTTCTTCTGTAATTCCGCCGCTAAATTTGACTGATCCTTTATTACATACATGAGTAGTTTAATCAGTATTTTTTTTTTAATTCTGAGTATGTCCAGAATGGAAACCTTCCTTGTTAGTATAAGCTAGAAAAGCTACAAACTTAGAATTCCGAAAATTTATAGCCAAATATCTGTGATTTAAAGTGCAGTGAAATGTTGTTAAAAAACGTAAACAAAAAATTGATAAAAATGAATAACTAAAACTGCTCCTAATAGATTTTGTCTCCTCTACGATCTTTTTGAAGAAGCAAAAAACTTAAATACTTGTAACTTGTGTGAAGTTCTTGCTCAGTTATATAAAACACATGAATTGAAGTACATATAAATATCTGGATAAAATTTAGCTTCGTATAATAAATGAGGTAGAGTTTTAACCTTTATTGGCTGGATGTCACTTCCCGTATTTCTTCCGGGCTAGCATCTTTAACACGAATTTTTTTTGTTTAGCAATTTTTTTTAATAATAAAGACTTTAAATTTTATTGGGTCGTTCGAAAAGTCATGCCCGTTTGAGAAAATTAATTCGCACCAAAATATTTTATCATTTAATTAGTAGTGTAAAGAACTTGATTCTGAGAACTAAATTCCTAAGCCTGCGATAGATGGCGCTACTCGTCCAAAAAGAAAGGAAAGAACAATTCCAAAACAGAACAATTTTTTCAGTTGAGAGCGGGAGTTCGGAATTATTGTGTAGAGAGATGGTGCGGCGTTGTTTCTGGTTTGTTCTGGAATGTGTTATATAAAAAAATGCTATTCTATTTTTTTTTGTTAATTTGTGTCGTGCTCGTCCACGTGTGTGTTTATGTGAGAAATAAATTTTAAAAAGACAAAAATGAGTTCTCACTCGTCTCGACGTCTGCAATTCTTCATAAATTCTACCTTGTATTCTTACATACGTTGAAAGATTGGTTGGCAGCTTATGGGATATGAATCCTGGTGGAACAAAACAAGTAAGCTAAAACTAGTTCCAAATTCTTTTATTCTTAGTGCCTTGAAAATTTATTATCGATTAAAATTTTTTTAATCAGGATTAATAAAATTTTGTTTTACTTTCGTAAATTAATAACAATCTTAAGTAAAAGTGCGAATTAATTGGAGTAAAACATTCAGGTTTGAAGAATATTAGAATTAGTGACTTATTCCCATCAAATAGTAAAAAAGAGTGTAAAATTACTTTTGTTATTATTGTTATTCCTGCTACAAAGCGTTACTTTAAAATTCGTATGCTATGATATTTTAGAATGTTGATAATTGTTCTTAAGTAAAGAAAAAGTATTTCTTAAATAAAGAAAAAAAAGAAAGTAATACAGTTATATTTAATTTTTAGTAAGAATTATGATGGTAAAATTCTTTTGAATCAAAGTGATTTTATTTGTGAAAATGGTATAAATTCTATTTTGACGAAAGAACGGAATGACTTCGAAAAATAAAGTTGTCATTTAATCGTTTTGATTTATTGGATGAATGCCAATTTACAGAAGAAAGGTTCTTTCTGGGTTTGGTTATTTAGTTTATTCTAAAAGTAGAATAAATAATTTTTTGTTTTTTGTTTCCTAATTCGGAAATAAATGCAGTGATATTTTTGTTTTGTTATTTTTTGAATGAAAAAGTATGACAAAATAAAAGTTTTGATCGAGAAAAAGATTAATTCTGATTTCTTTCTTAGGTTTTTATAAAACAATAAAAACTTTTTAAAATATTTAGATAAAAGGTTTATTATCGTTTGAAAAAGAAAATTGAGTTGAATATTTTAAAGTTTATTCTTTTCATGTAAAGAATATAATTGTTATAAGAATTATTTAATATATATATATATATATATTTTTTTTGCAAATAATTTGTTACGTTTGCATAAAAAGTTTGAGAATTAAGAAAAATTCTGGTGTTTACGTAATGATGTTTGGTTTAATTTTCTTTGCATAATATAAACATTGATTAGAAATAATTTTGTCTGTTACACCTGAAATACAGTTGTGAATTTCGAAAAAATATATCTATTTTAATTGTATTTTTATGGTATTACATATGCTTATTTAATTAAAAAAAATTTTTGCATTGTGTTTAATTTGCTAAGAATTTTAGTAAATTGGTATATTGTGGTATGGTATATTGGTCAATTTTTCGTATGTGATTGGCAATTCAATTTAGTTGAAATAATAGATCTAAGTAGGGGATTTAGTTGAAGTATGTTTTAGAATTGAATTATTAATTAAATTTGTTACTTGCTTGAGATATTTTTGTTAGTAAGTTTAAGTAAAGGAAAATTGGGAATTATATAAATTTTTAAATCAGCATTCTGATTTTGTTTCGATTTCGCTACAACGAAGATGTCTTATTTAACAAAGGCGGCAAAAAGGGAAGACCTACAATTGGTAGCTAGTGAGCTTGGCATTAAGGATGTAGGGAATTTAAAAATCGCGGATCTAAAGAAAGCTATTCTAGGAATAGACGATTATGATGAAGATTTTGTTAAAGGAATATTAAATACAGTAATTGAGGATAGGAAAAAGAGAGAAGCGAGGGAAGAAGAAATACGACAGGAAGAAAAAGAAGAAAAAAGACGTCAAGAAGAAAGAGAAGAGAAAAGACGTCAAGAAGAAAGAGAAGAAAAAATACGTGAAGAAGAAAGGCAAGAACGTTTGGCTAAAGAAGCTCGTGAACATGAACTAGAATTAAAGAAATTAGAGCAAAGAACTCTAGAACAGAACAATTTGTCAGAGAGAAAGGTGGATCTTGGACCAAAGATACAGTTAGCACAAATTGTTCCGAAATTCGACGAAAAATCTGATGAGATGGGTCCGTTTTTGATTAATTTTGAGCGAAGAGCAGAGATGGCTAAAGTGTCGAAAACTGATTGGGTTGCATATTTGTTAGCTGTTTTACCCACAGAAGTCACAAACATGTTAGCCAGGGAATCACCCGAAGATGCGATTAACTATGATTTCGTTAAAAGTCTTATATTAGAAAGATACAAGTTGAATAGTGAGAAACTGAAACAATGTTTTTATCGTCATCATAAAACACCCGACAAATCTTGGAGGAACTACGCGAAAGAACTTGCTAGTTATTTTACCGCTTGGATTAAGGAATTAGGTGTTGACAATTTTGATCAACTTAAAGATCTAATTATTACAGAACAATTAAAGTTTCGAGTGCCTGCGGAAACAAAGGAACATTTTCTAGATAATTGGTTAAATTTTATGACCCCTTTAGATTTGGCAAAAAAATTAGATGACTATGAAAGTATCAAAGAAAGTTTAAAAAAGAAAGAACTTCCTAAAAAGAATTTGTCTAATTTTCGACCCCAGTTTAAAAATTCAAATAACTTTGACTTCAAAAAAGAAGGTAAAGATGATAAGCCAAAAATGCATATTAAATCAGAATCGTTTTCAAGAAATTATAGAGAGAGAGAATTCGAGAAGAGGAAAACGTTACGTTGTTACGAGTGCGGATCGAGCAATCATCTTCGTCCTCAATGTGATAAAATTAAGAAATCCACAGAAGTGATTTCACATGTTGATGTAGAAAATGAACAAGATTCTTCAATAACACCTTACCTTAGTGTGGGGAAAGTAAATGGTGTACAAATGGAAATTTTGAGAGATACAGGTGCGACCATAGATTTAATTGCAAAAAAATATGTGAAGCCACATATGTATTTGAACGAAAAAGTATGGGTTCGGGTGCCCTTACACGACGGTTTATTTTGCTTACCTCTCGCAGAAGTTGAATTGGACTGTGAAATGGGACATGTGATAACTAAAGCTGCTGTCTCTAGAGACTCTGTAGATTTAGGAAGATATTTGCTGGGAAATAAAACAGCCGAATTATTCGAAGATTGTAAAAAAGAAAAGGCATTGAAAGAGCACATGATAAATGCTGTGCAAACCAGAGCTCAGAAGAAAATTCTGGAGGCAGAGGTTCCTCCTGAGGAACCTGAAATGCACGAATTTTCTGATGTAACTTTAGAGAAAGATCACAGCAATAACATAGCGAGTGAAGAGAAGAAAATGGATGAGAAAACAAATGATAAATCTGAAGATAAGAAGATAGAAAACGAAGAAGGCTCAATTTTACCAGTTTGCGAAACTGTCTCATTGCAAGAACTTATCAAAATTTCTCCGAAGGAATTTTCATAAGAGCAAAGGAAAAGCAAAGAGCTCAAACCTCTTATAGACGATGCCAAAACGGAAAATACTAAGGATAGGAAATTTATTTTGGAAAAAGATATGCTTTTCTATAGAAGAAAAGATAAAAATGGTACTGAAAGGAAATTATTAGTTGTTCCTGAAAGATTTCGTGAACAATTAAAAAAATTTTGTCATGAAACTGTTGCATCTCATTTGGGTGTGGCGAAAACTAAAGATGCATTGTTTAAGACCTTTTATTGGCCAAATTGCTTCAAAGATATCGAAGAATATGTCCGAACTTGCGATTATTGTCAACGGGTTGGGAAGCCTCAGGACAAAAAGAAAGCACCTTTACAGATTGTTCCAGTTATTTCAGAAATATTTACAAAATTAAATGTTGATGCTTGTGGACCTTTACCTATCAGTACATTAGGGAACAAATACATAATAACTGTAATTTGCTTAGCTTCGAAATATCCTGATGCAGTTCCTACACCTAATTTGTATTCTACGACGGTTATTGATGCTTTGTTACAAATTTTCAGTAGACTTGGATTTCCTCGTATACTACAAACTGATCAAGGAAAGTCATTCATGAGTGCACTTACAACGGAATTCTTAGAGAAATTTGGCGTCAGAGTTGTGCGAAGCTCAGTTTATCATCCACAAAGTAACCCAGTTGAAAGAATGCACAGGACTTTGAAACGGATACTCAGAGTACTTTGTTTAGAAGCGGGATCTGATTGGGAGAAGGTACTTCCACCTGCCCTTTTTGCATTAAGAACAGTAACTCATACTAGTACTGGATTTAGTCCAGCAGAATTAGTCCATGGACAGAACTTCAGAGCTCCAATGATGTTACTCTATGAAAATTTGACTGAGCAAGAGATAGAAGAAGATAGTGTGATATCCTATGTATTTGACTTAATGAACAGAATGAAGAAATGCCAAGAACTTGCTGCAGAAAATATGGAAAAGGAGAAACAAACACAAAAATATTGGTATGATATCAAAGCCAGAAAACGAGAGTTAAAAGAAGGTGATCAAGTTTTAATTGTGGCCCCATCCAAACCAAATAAACTGTCAGTTAGTTGGATAGGACCTGGAAGAGTACTAAAGAGATTATCAGAAACTAACTACGTTATATACAATCCAGAAGGGAAGAAGTCCCAAGTATATCATGTAAATATGCTAAAACCTTACCATCAAAGAAGTGTGGAAAACGTAAATTTACTTACTACAAAAACCACCTCTAATGATGAAGAAGAAGATGAAATTCCTAAATTGGATGAAGAAAATAAAGACAATGCGTTGTTAGAAGTATGGCAAGAAATCCAACAAAATAAAAGATTAAATGAAAGTCAACGAGAAGAATTAGGACAACTTATTGGAAAATATGCTGACTCTTTTTCGACTGAACCAGGATGCACAAATTTAGTTGAACATGATATTGAACTGGAATCAGAAAACCCAGTCTGTGCCCGGCCTTATAAAATGTCGCCTAGACAGACGGAAATTCTAAAGGCTGAAGTCGAGAAAATGTTGAAACTGAAAGTTATTGAGCCAGGTGAATCTGACTTTGCCTCTCCATTAATTTTAGTTGAAGTTCCCGGTAGAGAAGCAAGACCCTGCATAGATTATCGCCGTTTAAATAAAGTGACTCGAACAAAATTTTATCCTTTGCCCGACACTGAACAGTTAGTAGAAAAAGTGTCTTCAGCCAGGTACATTTCAGTTTTAGATCTGACCAGAGGTTACTGGCAAATACCGTTAACCAAGCGTGCTCAAAGATATGCAGCTTTTGTGACAAATTTTGGGACGTACATACCGTTGCGCCTCCCTTTTGGTTTAAAAAATGCTCCATATGAATTTAGCCGACTTATGGCCGTATTGCTGAAAAACTGTGAAGAATATGCGGTGCCTTATCTGGATGACGTGGTGGTTTTCTCGCAAACTTGGGAAGATCATTTAAAACACCTAGAAGAAGTTTTTAAAAGATTGAGTGAAGCAAAATTGCATATTAAACCATCCAAATGTCAATTCGCCCAAGCTTATGTCAAATATCTTGGACACTTAGTGGGTCAAGGTCTTAGAACTCCAGGAGAACTGAAAGTTCAAGCCATAAAAGAGTTTCCAGTTCCTACTACTAAAACTCAAATCCGATCTTTCTTGGGTTTAGCTGGATATTATCGAAATTATATCCCGGACTTTTCTGTAATTGCAACGCCTCTCACTAATTTATTAAAAGGAAAGATTCGCAAGTCAACTATAGACTGGAATGAGGATTGTCAAAAGGCATTTGATGAACTGAAAGTTAAACTCTCAGAAAATCCTGTCTTATATAGTCCAGACTTTACAAAACCTTTCATCCTTCAATGTGATGCTTCAAATTTGGGAATTGGTGTAGTCTTATCCCAGTTGAATGAAAATAATGAAGAACATCCTATAATGTACTTGAGCAAAAAGTTTTCAGACAGAGAACGAAAGTTTAGTACCACCGAAAAAGAATGCGCAGCTATTGTGTTTGCAGTGCGAAAACTACGATGCTACTTAGATGGCCATCAAAAATTTCAAATCCAGACAGACCATAACCCTTTAGTATGGTTAGAAAAGAACAGCGGAACTAATCCAAGACTTTTAAGATGGACTTTGATTTTACAGTCTTTCAATTATGAAATTGTTCATAAAAAGGGGAAAACAACATCGGAATGCTGATAGTTTAAGTCGAGCTATAAAGTCTAATTCATTAGAATGCTAATATGTATATATGTTTATTTGTATAACAGTTAATTTTGAATTTATTATATTATATGTGTGTAAACTATTTTTTTTTAAAAAAAGGTATCACTTGTATTTGTAAACTTATTTTGTATAGATTATTTTATTTCTTTTTACGGTGGGAATAAGTCTGGTTCAAGGTACTAAAATGTTTTTGGAACTAGTGCTACCAGACCTATATTTTAAAAAAGAAACTTTTCCTCGACAAGGCCCGGAAAAGTTTTCCCCCGGTGGGGAGGAGTCTGTAAAGAACTTGATTCTGAGAACTAAATTCCTAAGCCTGCGATAGATGGCACTACTCGTCCAAAAAGAAAGGAAAGAACATTTCCAAAACAGAACAATTTTTTCAGTTGAGAGCGGGAGTTCGGAATTATTGTGTAGAGAGATGGTGCGGCGTTGTTTCTGGTTTGTTCTGGAATGTGTTATATAAAAAATGCTATTCTATTTTTTTTGTTAATTTGTGTCGTGCTCGTCCACGTGTGTGTTTATGTGAGAAATAAATTTTAAAAAGACAAAAATGAGTTCTCACTCGTCTCGACGTCTGCAATTCTTCATCAATTCTACCTTGTATTCTTACAGTAGATATTGTTTTCTATATCTAATGTTTAAGAGTTAATGGGCAGAATTTTTCGGTACAATTTTTTTTCCTAAACGGACACGACTTTCCGACTATCCAATAATTTGCAACATATGCATGCTATAAAATTTATTTAAAAAATATAACGGTTTTAGTAGAATTTAAAAACAGAAATGAATATAAAGTGTTAGTGCAAAATTAATGTGAATGGTTGTGTCGTCTGAGTTGAGAGATTGTGGCGTCTGAGTCTAACCATGTCTATTTAATGGATTGCGAAGTATTACACATTTTTTTCATCATTTTAATTTATATTCAAAACACCTGCCTTATAATTTTATGCGATGATCATTTTCAATACAAAGAAAAAAAATTAAGCTTGCATGTAAACTTGCGTATTTAGGTTTGAATCGGTTATTATAAATTTAAAAAAAAAAAACAAAAAAAAAACAAAAAAAAAAAACATACGGAATTTTTATTTTTACTCAATTGGTAGCAGCTCAAAAAATAAAAACTCTTAAAAAATGTATATTCAAAAACTCTAATGTTCCTACATTTAAAGTTACTTAACGCATAAGTGAATATAACACATAACAAGATAATATTTATTCAGTTAAAAGAAATTACACAATCTTACTTCAGAGAAAATTAAAATAAGAGATAAGTGGTGTAATTTTATTTCTGACTTTTAATACTAATGAAACCAACAAATCGTATAGTAAAAATATAGCTTTTCATCGTGATTTATGGCTCATTATATCAGTGAAGGAAAAAAAATTCAAAACTACAGGTTTGGAATAAATAGATAATCATAATTATTATTAAATAAAAGTCATAATAACTTTAATTTACTTTGAAAAATGCTTACATAAAAGTTTTTAAAAAGAGCACCTACTCTCATCTATTTGATAAAGCAAACAATTTAAAATTTAACGAACAGAAAATGTTTTTCCTTTATTAATGAATTTATTGGATAAAGATAATTCGGTAAGTACTTCAGAAAAAGAGGAAGAGAGAATCGATCAATTCATCTTTCTTTCTTTCTTTTTTTTTTTTTTTTTTTTTTTTTTTTTTTTGTCTTTCTTTAAAGATAAACTTATATTTAAGATAAGTAGCGAAAATAATTGGTTAAACTTTCAGTTCAAGTGCAGACATTTTCTTCTGTTTTGTAGCGTAGTCATTATGAAACATTCGAAAATTTCGTTACTTGCTTGTTATTAAGGCGTGAAACATTATTCTTTAAATTCACTTTTTATTTTCCGTAAGTCAATTCACACGATTCCTTCTTTTTTACTTTAAAAGTATCTAAGAATGTTTTCTAGCGGAAAATATTTCTTTTCGAAGAAAGTTTTGAAAAGAAAATTTCTCCTCATTTTTATAAACAATTATTATCTATAAAACTATTATGGTCTCGTCAAAGAATGAATATAAATGACATCAGAATAATTAATTAAAAATGCCTTGTTAACTTAGATTAATTATATATCCATCTAACAAAATAGAACCCAAGTAAAATGAGAGTCATGGGATAAGCTCACTTTTCGTTATAATTGAGTTATAATAAACAATTTGAATCATTACTTATAAATTACAGGAGGAACAGTTGATTTATTACACTTGTAAAGTTTATTTAAGTACATTAATTAAAAATGAGACATTATCAATTATAGTGCAATATTTAAATATTCCCTTACAATTATGGTATCAATTTTATCCTGTAATAGTAATGTAATAGTTCACCTGCTTCAATAAATGAATATTGGGAAAATGACTATGATATGAAATAAAACGATTTTGAAATAAAATACTTTTGTGTGGCCCAGTATATTCATAAAAAATATCCTTTTACACTTCAGATTGTGCAGAATGTATGTTTTAGTATATATATTTCATATATGCATAAGATTGTATTATGTTCGGAAGAGTATAACATCATGAAAATGCACTCTAAACTATTTTTCCCATTGACCATAATGTAACAGAATACTTATGATTAACCCTGTAATTGAGCTATACATTCGATTTTCATAAAATTTAAAATGCCTGTACAAATTTATGTAATAATTATATATTTTAAATTTCAAATGATTTGGCTGGGTAGTTATTGCGTTGTTATATACGGACAGACGGATGGATAGAAGGACAGACAGACGGACGGGCAGACAGACGGACTGAATGACTGAATGGCGACTATAGTTGCTATTTATTTACACAATTACGAATGCACCTAAAAATTTCTCATGCTTTTGGGGATCTGGAAAGCTTATTTTCACTTTATTTGTTCAACAGTTTTATTTTGTAATGCTAAGATAGGTTCTATTTATAAGATTTACAAAATTTGTAACCGTTTCTGTTTATCTCGCACCTTAGTCAATATATTGTCTTGAAAAATAAATGAATGAAACATATTTTAATGGATTCATATTTATTTGGTGTTTACGATACCGTCTATACATGTATATACTTGCCACAATATTCGGGGAAACCTCTTAAAAATAATGGACTCATAAAAAAAAAAAAAATAAATAAATAAACGCGCTGATTTATGGCCTGCTTTTTTATTCTACGGATAATATTTTACGATGTTTTACTGCTAACTAATATTGAGTAATACCGTCGTTTGATTTTTATATAAGATCATCACATTGTTAGAAAGCACATAATGCAAAATCTTGAATAAGTTTAAATTTTCGGTGTTAAATATAAAAAATATCGATAAAAAGAAATGTAGAGTGAGAGAATGAAACCATAAAGGGTATGTTTTAATAATAGAAGTATGTAAAAGAAAACTTTTATAATTTATGTTAATTTTCGTAAAAAATATTCCAAATCATCTTGAAATCATCTTTACAGCAAATTTATGTAACTCACAAAAATTCAATATAATTTTAAAAAATGTTACTGTCACAGTTATCATAAAAAATGAATGTTCACTATTTTGAATAATCGAATCAAATGATTTAGAAATTTGATCAGTACATTGATATTAAGGTTAATAATAAACTTCAAAACAAGTAGGGAACATCATGCATAATTCAGTCTATCATTCATTAAAGAAGTCTTCGAAATATTTTCAGTTACGTATTCACTCTTATCTTATATAGAATGGGGAGGAAAAGGAGATAGCCCAAATTTAATAAGACAAAATAGAAGAGGACGGATGAAATTCAACATTAAACAAGTTTTTGTTATATATATACCGCATCCCTTATAATCAAACCATGTTGAATGGAGTTGCACGCGACGGGACCAGACTCTTCAGGTATTCGTCTAAACAGGAATAATTTTAAAACATTATTTTCATCAAAGTATTGAAAGTTTCTTCTGAGGCAGTATTTAATTATACACTGTAAAAAATAATTGTAATAAAACAGCCCATTTTTCTATCATATGTGTTTATTAACAGCTTCAAACTATTAAAAAACGCCATAGTGTATTATAACAGTATTATTTTGTTTGAAACAGGCTATCACTGTTTTTCTCCAGTCCGAGTGTTTACCGACCGCAAAAATCTGTTACGAGATTCTTATCCATACGCCGCAACAAGTGCATACGAAATATTTCTGTATTTGAAGCGAAGTGAAGGTCCACGTCAGCCATGTTTGTTTGTATTGTAAACAGCGCGGCCTCCGCTCCGCATGCTTTGAAAAACTTTAAAGTTATTCATTTTTCTTTTAGTTTTATGTCCCGAATTTTAAAATATTATGTCAAAATATCATTGGGAGTTCCTGTGAAAATACTTTATGATGCTGAAGGACATATATTAACTTTTGAAACTAATATTGGCGAAATACACCACGTGAAACTGGTTGTCAGATTGTCAGCGGTTTTTTAGCAGCTACTTTGATCAAGAATCAAGTAAGGATAATGTAAGTACTATGCATTTTTATTTAATAATGTAGTTGTATGTTTGTTTAATTAACTGTTTAATTGCGAAAATGTTTTAACTTCAAATTAATTTTTGCCCTGAATTTATGTTGTGCAGGCACTTCGAATGGTGAATTTTCTGCTACTGAGTGTCATTCTTAAAGTTTTAGTTATTATATTTCAACTATCACATATCAGTGTTTAAAAAAAAGATTATAAAACTCTGTATTATGTTAAAAATAAGTCAAATTAAGTCTATATTTTTGAGGTAATTCCTGCTCAGTGCTAAATAATGAAATTTCACAATATTTATACTTTGTTTTACTTAATTTAAGTATTTAATTTTTGTTTTATTATTTAAGATGCTAAGATATAAAAATAGTAATTTTAAAAAACATATTAAAAATGTAAATTCTAAGTTATTTCAAAAGGAAAATTTGTCTTTTACTCCAAAACATACAAATACTAAATATAGTGCATTGAAAATTTCAAATCGCATTGTAAAAGATAAATTGTTAAATTACTTAAAAAAATGCAGTTTTAAAAGCATACAATTTATAAAAAATGTTGAAAATATTAAAATAAAGCAAGTTAAACCAAAATAATAAAAATATATGAGCATTTGGAATGTCGATTTCTGTTGAATGTATGAAAACTATGTTAAAATATTAAAACAAAGAAAATTAAATCAAAATAAAAAAAAATATGCTCATTTCTGTTGAATGCATAAAAACTTAAGTGTTTTAAAGTATTTATTTAATATTTATATCCAAACTTCTTTATTTGGATTATATTTTAATGATTAACCTCTAAATTATTAAAAATTTTGAAGCATAACATTGCTATAAATGATCACTTGCTGCAGTGGTGTAGCTATGTGGGGAAGGAGGGGCGGTCTGCCCTGGGTGTCATCCTCTAAGGGGTGACACCCAATCTTTATTAGCAAATATATATATACATAATCTTATAAGATTTTGGAAAAAAAAAACTCTGGAATAAAATGAAATTTGTAGCACGACACATCAGAGTCAATTTTCTTTTCTCGGTTAATATGAAATTTATACATAATAGTAGGGATGCACAACCTGTGGCCCGCGGGCCACACTGATACCAGTAATTTTATGCAGAATAATTTTCCTTATAATAATGACAGAAACTTTGCTGTGAAAGAAGACAAACGTCACTCTTGAAATATTCTGGTGTCAAACGATTTTCTGGCAAAAAGGTTGTGCATCGCTACATAATAGGATGTCTAAATAAGATATGCATAAGGGAATAAAGATCAATCTATTCAACGAGTGGATAAAAAGCAAACTTGAAACACTTTTCTTTTACATATAGACACCGTATTGACTTATGCGGCCTATGGGATAAGTAATAAGTTGCTCCTGTTTTTTTTTTTTTTCTTTCTTTCTTTCTTTTTTTTTTTTTTTTAATATGCAGGTGAGTTGAAGGGTGAACAAGGAATGGCATGGTATTTTGTTAATAACATAAAGTTGTGATTGAAAAAATATGACGAGTGGGGGGGGGGGGGGGTTGAGATCATTCACATCAACCCGCGGAGTCAACCCATCTCGACTGTGTCACTGACTTGCTGAAAGCGAGTTTTTTTCATGCTGCAAAAAAAAAAAAAAAAAAAAAAAAAAAATTGGTTTTTGTCAAATGGTCATTTAATTTAAAAAAATTTTAAGCGCTGGGCTTAAAATTTTTAAACTTAAACAGAAATCGGCATTTTTGATGTTATTTGTAAATAAAAATATACAAAATGGTGTGGGATGGGGGAGGGGAGAGGTTTTGTAATGAACAAATAATAAATATATAAGTAAATTGAGATAAAAAATTTAAAATGTAAAGAAAAACAGAAATATATTTTTAAAAATATAAATTGAAAAATTACAGCCATAAATTAAAAAAAAAATTGCCATAAATGCATAAAAATATTGATAACATAGTGAAAATAATGAAAAAAAGTTTTAAAAATGTAAATTGTAAGTTATTTCAAAAATAAAGTTTGTCTTTTACTCCAATACATAAAAATACTACTTGTAGTATACTGAAAATTTCAAATAACATTATAAAACAGGGCTTGAAATTCAAATTTTCAAAAGAGGCAAGTCTCCCTACCAACATTTATAAATGGAACGGAGTTTAGCTATTTGGGAGAAAGAAAAAAAAAATCTTTAAAACTCACTATTATTTTATGTGCTATTTAAAAAATTACAATACAGCCATGACAAAATATTATTGAAGCAATTTTTATCAACAACTCAGAATAATTATGCAAAATGTGTTTAAAGGCAAACTTTTGTATTGCCTAGTCTACAAAATTCGCATTTATTCTGCGACCCTTCATCTAAATTCACGGCTTTTTCGCGATTCTTTGACAAAATTTGCTTTTTTTTAGTGGCTCTTCGATTAAATTCCTGTTTATTCTATGACTCTTTTATGAAATTCACGCTTTTTGCGACTTTTAGGTGAAATTCACAAATTTATTTTGTGATACTTTGTCGATTTTTTTTTTCGCAGTCCTGAGATCAAATTTACATTTATTAAGGGACCCCAGGTTAATTCTGTTCTGAATTTTCCAAAAATTTAAATTATTCAGTTCTGGGAGGAAAAAAAAAAATCTGACATCAATTTGAAATTTCGGGCAAGAATGCATATATATATATTACATATTTTAAACAAATGGTCTCTGAAAAATATCAATTTTGTATATCGCTTGTAGAAAAATCATGAATTTCTTCAGACGATCAACGGAAAAACGGAAATTCTGTCAGAATGTCGCGAAAAAATGCAAATCTCGTCAGATGATCCTGAGAAAATGCAATTTCGCCTGAAGATCGCAGGAAAAACACAAATTTTGAAAGATCATGGAAAAAACACAAATTTCGTCAATTAATAATGAAAAAAATCGCAAATTTCACCAAAGAATCAAGAAAAAAAGCAAATTTTGTTCAGGGATCACAGAAAAAACCCAAAAATCTTTAAAGAATCGTGGGAAAACAAAAACAGTCGGAACCCCCCCCCCTTTAATTTTGAAAAGAATCGTGAAAAATGGCAAATTCTAACAAACAATCGCAAAAAAAAAAATGTCACAAGATCGCGAAAAATTTGCTAACTTTGTAAACTTAGCAAAAATTGCTAAAAATCCGGATATTTCGTCAAAAAAATTATGAAAAATTCGCAAATTTCTTCAAAAATCTCAAAAAATTCGCAAATTTTGCCAAAGGGCGATGGAAAAAACACATAGTGTGTAAATTGAATTTCCCTCCAAACACACACTGCTAAAACCTTCCAAAAAATTGCTGTGAATTTTAGAATTTTTTTTTCATTAAGAATCATCCCTGAAGCGACTCTGACGAATTTGGCGTTTTCCCACGGTCTTTTATAGAAATTTGTGTTTTTTCGAGGTAAAAAACTCGCAAAGTGTGTCAATCAGTCGCACGAAAATATCACAAAAATCGCAAAACAGTCGCAGGAGTTAATCGTAGATGCAGTTGGTTTTTTTGGGAGGGGGGAATGGGGAAAATTTTTAGGCAGGAAACGCCCACATTATTCTTTTGTGCGGGTTTTTGAAATTTTGGGCACGAATCCCGCCATCCCGCCCTCAAATTCAAGCCCTGTAAAAGATAAATTGTTAAATTATCTTCAAAAATGCAGTTGTAAAAGCATACAATTCATAAAAAAAATTGAAAATATTAAAATAAAGCAAATTAAATTACGATAATGAAAATTTATGTTCATTTGAATGTCAATTTCTGGTTGAATGCATAAAAAGTTTTAAGTATTTATTTTTTATTTTATTTATTTCATTATTTATTTATTTATTTTGTCTGTTTACGAATTTCAAATTATTGCTTAAGTATATGGAAGCATTTTCTTTTTATAAATTGTCTGGTTTTTAAAACCCTATTTTTGATAATAATTTAACAATTTATCTTTTATTTGGCCACTAAGCGAAAAAGATTTTTTTTCTCAAAGAAGGAAAAAAATAATGCCAGATCAGATTCTGCCTTCTTGTTTTTTATCTTGGTGCAAAAAAACTCTTTTTCACCATGTGGTTATTTATATATTTTTTAGATTGCACAACCAAGAGAAGGGCCATTTACAAATATGTTTGGGTGGTCGAGGGCCACATCAATAACACAGAGATAATTCAATTTTAATGTGATGATCTGTGACCTATAATCGGATAAAAAATGTAATTTTAGAGGGGATTAGGTGGGTGGGGGTTACCCCTTTAAGTTCACTAACCCAGTTAAAATATCCAACTCAGTTGGTAAGGATATATCAGCAGTAGCAGTTTTTACATATAACACATATAGCAAGAATTATTTTCAAAAAATAAAAATATTGCTTGATTTTATTCAAAAGAGCAAGTTCGTTTTATTTCAGGTGCTAAAAGACAAGCATAAATGGCTGGTGCTGAAAAAAATGTGAACTTTATGAACAAATTAGTGAGAAGGAGCCGATCAACAAGATTTTCCTGAGTTTGATCAACAAAATTCCCAGTTTTCTGGGCTCGATTAATGAAATTTGTAATTCTTCCACACCTGATCAGTCAAAATTGCACTTTTTGCAAAACCAATCTACAAAATTCGCAATTTTTAAGAAGCCAGTAGAGAAAATTCATGATGTATCCTCGTCTGATCAACAAAGTTCATAATCATTATGAAACCGATCGAGAAAATTCATGATTTTTTCACTACTGATCAATAAAATTTGCTAATTTTTACGAAGCTGGTAGACGAAATTGTTGATTTTTAAAAAGCCTATCAACAGTATTTGAGTTTTTTTTCTCACATGGTCGACAAAATTCTCGATTATCTTCTGCAGTTGATCAATAAATTTTTCGATTATTTTCTGCACCTGATCGACGAAATTTTCGATTATATTCTGCACATGATCGCCAAATTCTCGAATATTTTCTGCACATGATCGACAAAATTCTTAGTTTTTCATTACCTAATCGGCGATTATTTTTATTTTTCGGCAACTGATTCATGAAATTCGTGATTTTTATGAACCTGATCGATGGAATTTGCAATTTTTATGAAGCGAGTCAATGAAATGCATGATTTTCCCAAGCCAATCGACGAAATTCGTGATTTTTTCCATATGATCAACAAAATTCATGATTTTTATGAAACTGATAGGCCAAATTTTCGATTTTTACGAAGTCTATCAGCCAAATCTTCGTTTTTACTAAACCAATCAACAAAATTTGAGTTTTTTCCAAGCCTAATCGTCAAAATTTTCTATTTTTTCGTGCATGATTGGCAAAATTAACAATTTTTATGAAGGAGATCGATAAAATTCGTCATTTTCAACACCTAATTGATGTAATTTGCCATTTTTACAGAACTAATCAACAAAATTCTTCATTTTTCTTCTCATGATCAGCAAATTTCGAGATGTTTTGGGCTTGACTGACGAAATTCATGATTTGAAAAGCCTGATACAGAAATCTTCAGAATTTTTACGAAGCCAATCGACGATATTCGCAATCTTTTAGCGCATAATCAATAAAATTCATTTTTTCGTGTCTGGTCGACAAAATTCACGATTTTCCCGTGTCTTTTCAACGAAATTTGTTGATTTTACGAAGCTGACCGACAAAATTCGCGATTTTTACAAAGCCAATTGATGAACTTCGCGATATTTACAACCTGATTCAGGAAATTCCTGACTTTTACAAAATTCTTCCAATATTCCTGTCTCAGACTAACGAAATTATAATTACTTAAATTAGTCTTCTGTAAATTTTTTAAAGCCCATCAAATGAACTGATTTTTAGAGTCGAGTAGGGAGGGGGAGATGACAAGCCCCCTAATTATGCACTCCAATGTTTGATGAAAAATTTTTATTCATTTATGTAAAATTTTGTGTTTGCAAAATGTACTTAGAATTATTTGCATATTAATAGGAACCAAATCGGCTGTAGTTTTAATTCCAAGAAAAAGCTTCAGTCAGTATGTAATGACAGATGATGCTTTAAAGATTGGTTTGACTCTTATTCTGTCTTCAGTCTTGTTTATTGAGAAGAATACCAAGCAACAACGGAATTTATTCTGAGGTAAGCCCAACTCTCAAAAAGTTGTGTTTTCTATTATTTCCCTAAGGTAAAATTTGGCTTGATGGTGCTGTTCAAGGTATCAAATTCAAATCCAGAATTTCAAAATTCATATTTATCTAAAATCCAAACATTTTTAATCAGCTCATTTTTTTCTGTTCTTTTTTCAAAAATCTCATTAGTTGTTTAAATTTATTTAAAGTGTTTTTTTTTATACAGTAGATTCTTGATTAATTGAGATCAAATTATCCAGATTACAGATTAACTGGGAGAGTAAAAATCTGTTTTGAATACAAGTAAGAAACGAGTTAAAAGCATTACAATTAAGAAATCATGGAGGATTCATTTTATCAAAAGAAGAAACTGAAATTCCAACAGAAGATGACGATAGTACTGATATGCAGGATGAAATCTTAGAACATTTGAAACTGTTTCGAAATTGAGCATAAAGATGCAATGTAACAATAGATAAATGGAGATTCGAAATTGGAATGCTATGAAGTTTTAAGTCAAGATGATACTTGACGTGTGTCTCTTGTGATTCAGAGTTTAAAAAAAGGAATTTCAAAGTATTTCTTTAAAATAATGAAAAAAAACCTTAAAACTTATCAAAAGTTAACATTTTATTTTATAATATTTAAACTTGGAAAATATGCATGATATATATTTTTATTATTTCTGGGCATATTGCTAAAATTTGCATGCATTAGTACAAGTGATGCATTAGTACACATTGAGGCATTACTTGATTACTTGGAGTTAGATTAAAACAGACATGCTGAAAAAGATATATTGAGAAATTTGCATAGTAAAACTCGTCGAAGAGAGAATTAAAAGAAAAAGAAAAAAAAAGGACTCCTGTTATTTCAATCTTCACAAAAAGTGACAACTACATTCTTTTTTGTTTTTTTTGTACTAATTATAAATCCAAATAACATTAAAATTTTTATTCATTATTTTTCTTTCATATCAAATAAATCATTAATGTCCTATTGTGTAATAATTTGACACTTCTTATCCTTTTTCCAAAATTTGCACAAATCTGAGATATTTACTTAAATCACTCGCATTTTTTATCTTCAACACAAAGACAACTCCATCAACACTTAATCAAAACATAAATATCAATAATTTGACAGAAAACAGATAAAACTACTAATTGAATTACCTTTTGTATTTGCAAGCATTTATATTCAATATGTTTACAATTGGACATACACAATCTATAAATCAATTTAAGGTTTTTGAATGAATGAATTTTTGAGTTTTTGCAATTTTTATTCTTAATTGTAGTCTGTATAACTCACTACTTTCATAAGTTGTTTTGGATATTGACTAATGGTAAAATAATAAAAATAAGTGTAAATGAATTTGCAAGTGGTCATTAATATTTAAATTAGTAATCATAAAAATTAATGTTAGTAAGTCTTCCATTAATGTTTTTGTGTAATTTGATTTAAGAATAAAAATGTATGTAACTTAATTAAATTATTAATAATCTAATTTTAACCAAAGTTTATTAAAGCTAATGCATTAAAAAGTGTTTGGTATAGAAACCTTTGGTCAATCCCTAATTAACGACACAAAGTAATTTTTATGCATATTTGCATGAAATAACTCTTTTTATTCACAAACACACACAAAACAAGAAAAAAAAACTGGTTTTTTAAAATTTATATTTTATATTTAAAAAACTTTGCTTTTGAAATTTGGTCTAGCATGATAAAAAGGTTGTCATTATCCTGCTCTGGGATTTTTTGATACTATATGCCACAAAATTGAAAAGATGGAACTCAATTTAAATGTTATCTTTTTTGTTTCTTATAGGGCTTGATGGAAATTCTTCCAGATTGTTCAAGTAGCAAGTGAGAGATGAACAAAAGTGTGAAACTTGTGAAAGATTTGGCAAACTGTAAAAACATGTGGACAGAGTGATTTAAATTAATTATTAGTTAAAGAATTAAGAATAAAACTATTTTCTATGTCTTGCTGCGATTTTTGAGATTTTTATTGAAATTCATGTTTGTTTATAGTCGTATGTGGTTTCAATTTATAGACAATGAATAAATCTAATCAGGTGAAGGTTTAATATAAATAAGTTTCACAAAGTGCCGACATAATTTGGAAATCAGGGGAATTATGGAAAATCAGTAAGGTTTGTCTGTCAAAAGTAAAGGATTTTTGTAAAAATATTCTAAAATCAGACAAATATGTCTGCATGTAAAAATATTTGTTTTCTTGCCAAACAGGTCAACTTTTTTTTTTTTTTTTTTTTTTTTTTTTTATGTATCATTTTTTTTTACAGTTGCTCCCAATATTTAAATAATAATTGCACATTATTAATAAACACAAAATGATCACATGTTCTCATCTTCTCTAAATAGCTCATATATTAAAGACAATTTACCAATTTTTGAAAATTTTAAATTACATACTTGCATAACCTTTTACCAGATGGTCAACTTAACTGTTATTCCCAACTTTTTTACACTTCTGTTAATTCTTCGACACAGTTTGTGTTGTTGTAACAAATCCATATTCAAAATATTTTTAAGTTCAAAATACATTTACGAAAAGACTTCCAAAATGGCTTTTCTCTCGAAAGGTGAATGCCTCTTTTAAGGGTACACTTTTTCACTTCCTCAAATTTATATATGTGAGCGCTTGAATCTCTGAATAGTGTGCACCTCTCAATCTACACACATGTAATGTATATATGTGTATATAAAGTATCAAAAATACAATGCATGTATTTTCGTGTATATCAAAAATGAAATGGTTCTTAAAGAAAGCATAATCTGTGATTGCATTTCTTTTCACATTTTCATTTTATCTCTCATAAATTAAATGGAATGTATATTCACACATTTTCAAATGTGTATTTATTTTCATTGGGAACATAGTTTAGCTTAAATTTTGTATAAGTCCCAACAATCTGAGTTGCAAAAAACCTATACATGACCTGCAAATTTTTTCTCTTGTAAACTCAATCTGCAGAAAAAAAAATTAGATTCATTCTGAGCCGAAAAAACATATTTAAGCTAACCCTACTCAGAGGTTTTACTATATTTAAATATAGATAGGTTTATTCTTCATAATAGCTTTAAAACACGATTTACTTTCATTTCATTGCAGGTTGGGGTAGGGTTGCAGGTTGAAATACTTCGGGTCGGGTTGTGGGTTGCAGAAATTTATTTTTGCGGGTTCTGGTCAGGTTGTGGGTTGATTTAAAATTGAATTTGCAGGTCAGGCTGTATCTGACCCAGTATCTAGTAAATAGGGAAGGGCTGATCCTTCATGAAATGTAATTCCATAGTTTTAGAATAAGTGTATTATATGAGAAATCCAACATATATTTATGGTATGTATATTGCTAATGATGAAAATCAAAGAAGTCTGATAAATTAACTCAAGGAAAAAATCAGGGGTATTTTGTTTTTAATTTCTATACACACCATATTTTTGCAGTCTTTTGGAGCATTTTTTTGTGGGGGGGGGGGGGGGTTCTGAGTATTCAGTTTTATTTTATAATATTTAAACTTGGAAAATATGCATGATATATATTTTTATTATTTCTGGGCATATTGCTAAAATTTTTCTTTAATGTTATGAAATTGACTATGTATTTTAATTTGTTACACAGTGAGTGCGTAGTTTCGCTCATCAGTGTATTTTGTGGTACTTAGTATTTTATTTGAAATTATAATTTGAAACCAAAATAAACTCACTGTAATAGTAAACAATTTGAGTGTGAATAAGTGATTTGGTCTTTTGTTACAAAATTATTCATTTCTTCCCAGTTCTTACTCTCCCCTGCATTTGACAACATTATTGCCATCACCATTCATGTTTAGTGTGCAATATATAACTGGATATACAAGCATTTTTGAAAAATAACTAAATTCAGGCTATTTTCAACAAAGAAACTAAAGTACAAAATTTATTAAATATGTGGAATTTGGCAGCATCAGTTTCTGATATGAGGGAAATTATTCAATGTGCTGTCGTATAGCCAATTTCTTCAAATTTGAGAATTAATTAAATGTAATCAAATGGATTTAAATGACTACATTAAAGAATTAATACATATTTAACTAGAAAATATTCCTAGTTCTAAGAATTTTATTTAAAAACATTGAGGTTAGAAGTAAGATACTGTGTGTTTTCAAATGGATTTTCTGATTTTAAAATTCAATAATTTGCAAATGGTGACAGCTATTAAAAAAAGGCTACTACCATTTGCAAGTGACTAAATTTTAAAATCAGTCAGTCTATTTTAGGATACATAGTACATTAAATATAGGCTAAAAAATCTGTATAATGTATAGTGGTTGCTCGCAGATGTTTCTTGTGCAAAAAAAAAAAAAAAAAAAAAAAAAAAAAAAAAAAAAAAAAGACAGCAAAAGTTGCTAGAAAGTACAAGTAGTATGTACAAGAAATATCTGACCACACACTTTTCTTGTACATACAGAATATTTCTGGCAGCAAAAGTTGCCAGAAAAATTTTGTATGTACAAGGAATACTTGTATGTACAGAAAAATTCTGGCAGCAAAAGTTGCCAGAGAATTTCTGTGGACAAGGAACATCTGTGCATACGGAAAAATTCTGGCAGCAAAAGTTGCCAGAGAATTTCCGTTGACAAGAAATATCTGTACACACGGAAAAATTCTGGCAGCAAAAGTTGCCAGAGAATTTCTGTTAACAGAAATTCTCTGGCAACTTTTGCTGCCAGATATTTTCTGTTGTTTTACAAGATTATTTTTTACAGTGTAGATTACCTCGATAATTTTGTTTTATTGTTTTAATCAGGATCTGAAATATTACTGTTAAGATAGGTTTCGGTTACATTAAGATTTTATCGCATGTACAATTTCCTTAAATTTATTGGTTTGAAATATTTAGGTTCCCGTTTTAACAGAGCAAATTTTACTATATTATTTTCATTAAAGCTATGAAATATCGCTCTCTTGGGTAATATTTCGTTATAGATAGGTTCTGTTGTCATGGGTTATACGGTAATTTTTTTTTATTTCATTAATTAGTACTATTATAAGAGGTTACTATTATATTGTGGGTAAAAATACATACTTTACATAAATTTTGATTTTTAACAAACGCATTGATCAAAGCTTATGCAATAAATGATTAAAATGTTAGACCTTATGCTAGTGCCATTATCAACCGACATTCTGTCAAATAATAATTAGGTGAGAAATTGTTTTTTGAAAAACATGTCTCTGTGTATCTTTGCCCCATTGATTGGAGTAAAAGTATATAGTAATGGGGCAAAAATGCAGTGTTTGTATTTTTGTCCCATCACTGCAGGGTTTTGCCCCATTTTCACTAAAACGAATGAGTTATGTAAAAGTATCAGTAACTTTAATTAGTATTTATAGTTAAACTGAAAAAAAGTTAAACCATGGTAAACCATGTTAACAAAGTTAAACCATGAAAAACAGTTAAAAACAGCGTCTGTGAGATCCCAAATATCGATTAATATCTGAATGTTGCGACACAAATTGCTGCATAAATAGAATGAACGATCTCAGAAACCCCTTGATTGAGGGGGACTTGAGATCCTCTCGAGTCGAGTAGAGATACCATTGAATCATATTTATCTTTTGAACTCAATATTTCATATTTATAAATTTATAGATTGAAATATCTATAATTTTTAAAATATTAAATACAGTCTATTTTTAAAATGTTCAGAGCATTGCGAGCAATGTTATTGAATATTTGTATATTTTAATGAATGCATAGATATGGTAATTCATGCATGCAGTTTGTGGTCTCAAAAATCTGTTATGTTACTAAAGTGTTTCTAGGAAACTGGGAATCTTAGAACGTTTTATGTAACGGCAACAAGAAATATTCATGTAACACATACACATTTGCACTGTAAATCAAAAAATAAGAATAACAAGAATTCTTTAGGTAACTGGGATGACTCGAGCTTTTTATATAACTGTAACCCAGGTTACAGATAAAATTTTAAATTACTGAAATTTTCGTAGATTTTTTTGTAATCTACAGATTTCTGTAGCTTTGCAAACGCTAGTTTAGTAGATTTATTTCTTAGTAAAAATTTTTAACTAGTTGAAAATATTTATGTCTGTGTTGCAAAATTTTAAGAAAAAACACTTGATAATGGCATATTACTTGACAGTTTTATCTTAAAAACTTGTGCTAAAAATATATAAATAAAGCACGTGGTAATTTTTAGTTCGATGCTTTATGGAATTCTAAAAAGTGAAATCTGCGCTACAAATTATTACACAATACTTACACCAAAGTATAACACATATACTAATAGGAATAAATTTAGAAAATAGCTTTTTAAAGGGAAATTCTTTCAATGAATGTTTGTTTGCTAAAATTATACGCTAATTTCAATGTAATGCATCTGTTACGTTAAATCAAAATAAAGCTAAAAGCGTGACTTCAGTGACTTTTCAAAGTGCTTTAAATTATTAAATGCCTTGTCAAAATACTCTTTGTTTGACATGAATTTCAGTTCAAATGCGCTAATAGTTATGTAGCGATTAAATTATCATCACATATTCTGTTTAAATCGAATTTCAATGTCGTAGTTACTTACGCGTAGTTTAAATCCACAAAAGGATACGCAGGAAATCGTTTCCGGTGAAAATACCAATGAATAATTTTAACATTATCTTTATATGTGTTATCTATAACGTACCTAGAAAATGTTAAATAATTTTAATATTAAACATAGAGATTATCCTGGTATTTTTCAATTGAATGATATTGATGGGGGTTTTCCATATTCATAATAAAACTCAGAAAGTATTATTAAAATTTTAAAAGCTATCCAATTATGACAGTATTAATTGAAATGTGTTGAAAGACATGTTCCTTTATTTTTATAATATTTGTAATTTTGTAATTCGTTTAATTTAAACATTATAAAAGCAGGGGGGCTCCGCTCCCCTGAAAGCCCCGTAGTCTCATTAAATTTAAATTTATAACTTTCTATCAATCTGCTAATGGTTATCGTATATCTTGTATTTCTTTATACATTTTGATTTATAAGGATAAGTGACAGTTTTAATGAGCATTTTTCATTATCCTCATACTTCTAGATACCTGTCCACCAAAAACACCTAAATCTGATGTATCAGGAACTTTTGAAAGTGTAAAATCAGTAATCTAGGGTTTTACAATTTTGTTTCCGAAAAATAGAAGTTTTGATTGCATTTTGTGGCCATTATCGGGGACTGACAGATAGACAGAAGAACAGACTGGTAGATGGAAAACAATAAATTTTGCGTCGCCAAAATAAGCCTTCACTGAAGTTTCGGCAATGGTGTCATTATTCATGAGTTATTGCTGTCTATGTTTCTTGTATTTTTAACGACTAGTATAAAATAACTGTTTTATTTCAATTATGGCGTCAAATTTTACCAAGTGAAAAAAATTTTAAAAATTTTATTCTTTTTTATTTCTTTTTCTTCTAATTATGCCCCCATCTTTGTCAGAAAAATTCTTATTAACGAAAGAAATTTCCGTGTTTAATATTTAACAAAGTACTATATTTTTATTTTTATTCTAATGTCATTTTTATTTTTTCTTAGTTTAATTTTTCGAATGGAAATTGCTCAATTGAAACTTATTGCCCTTGAAAAATTATTCCAGATTTTGATTTTTTTTTGGCAACGATAAAGGAAATTGATTAAATTTTATCCAAAAAATCGCTATTGATTCTGTATGAAAAAGAGGGAAATTTTGAATTATTAAGGAAAATATTTGAATAAAATTAATAAAACATACCCTATATTCTTTTCTGAGCTATGTTATATTTATACCCAAAGATACAAAGACATTAATTAATTCATCAGTTTTGACGTTGACTTCATTTAATTTTTTGTACACGCATTCAAATTTCTAATATTATAAAAATAAGGATTAGGATGAATGGTTGCTTAGCAACCATTAAGAGAAGATAAAGAAAGTGAAATAAATACATTTGAAATAAGTAAATTTCTAAAGCAAATTAGTTTATATTATTGGAACACATTTATAAAAAATCTCCAAAATTTACAGTAATAATTTTAAAAATCTGACAAATGCGTAGACAAAATTTTAAAACAATAGGCATAATTTAACTGGTAAATTTTAGTATCCATTTATCGTTGAATTCCATTAATGAAATGTGTCATCTTCTCTCAAGAAAAAAAATGAAAATCATTGGATTTGCCATAGAAAAGCATTATTGCGCAAAATAAAATATTCTATATTTTCCGAACGAATGAATCAAATCTAACGAGAAGCTATACAGCTTAATCCCAGTGCCTCACTAACATAACCACTTAATTTCAAGCCAATCGGGTGAATTTTGCGTCAGTTATCGCGGAACAGACAGACAGACTGACAGACAGATTGACAGACAGACAGAAACCAAAAAATTTCGAGTCTCCAAAGTAAGCCTTCACTGACGTTTCGGCAATTAAAATAACTTTCTGATGCTTGATAAAATTTTGGTTTTATTATAGTTTTTTTTATAGAAATTTTAGTTTTAAAAATAGAAAATCCATCATTAAATAGCCTGAATGAATAATTGTAAACAACTTTTAAAAGTTCCATCAATTAAACCTACTTTTTATATTGAGTCAAGCTTTGCAAAAAAGTAATAGAACTTAACGATTGAATAATTTTAAGTATAAAAAAAAGAAACAACGTGAATAAATTTCTACTAAAGTATAGAATGATCTCCATATTAGAAAAAATCGAAGATTTTCGTTTATTTGAAATGACTATTTTTAAATGCGCCGTACGATACATTGCTTACTAAAAAAACAGATCTCAACTCTCCAGTTTGAATACTTTATGTATACAGTATCCCCTTAACAGATAACACAGATGCAAATTGCATGTCTGAGATTGCCTTTGTCAGGTATGAAAATGAAATTCAAGATGAAATATATTCTTTGAAAACCTACTACTCACAAAATGATATTTTCCCCTCTAAGTGATGCGAATGTTTTTCAAATAAAAAGTAGAAAACAAAATTAAATATTTATTATCATCATTTTCTTCCAAATGCTCTTCGTAGCATAAAAAAGATGTACTGTTAAACTACCCATTGTTATATATTTGTCAATAGTAAACAAAGTAGATCCTAGTGTTTTTTTTTTTTTTTTTTTTTTTTTTTTTTTTTTTTGCAGAGGATAAACTCTAAAATATAACTCCTTAAATTTATACATTAAAACGGATATAGTGATGTACAAGAACGATTTGTGCATGCGTGAAAAAAGGCGAGTAAATTGAAAAATACGTGCCTTGGTATGTCAATTTCAAAATACAGATTTTCTTGCGTAGTGCATATAGCAATTTAAGCGTGTAAAATGTTATCAGGCATCCCAAAAATGATTTTTTTAACGCCTAAATTGCAAATGTGTACACATATATCTGTGTAATATCGAAAAAAAGATGATTGATTTTCAGTACATAGAACATAACCGTGTACTATAGGACGTAAATTTTGAGCTGATTATTTTTATGTCGCAAAATAAATTTTCATGAAGTACAAGTACGTGTGGTTGATATTTTTTTGAAATCCTTTTTAGCAGAATTGTTTTCAGACAACAAAATCATGTAACATTCATTTATAAAAAAGAGGATTGTCTAAAATTCTATTGACTGCATGCTTTCTATTTTAAAGTTATTTTGAAGCCAAAAAACAGCAGAGCCATAATTTATCAAAAGGATCTGTAAGATCTGAGTGAATGCATTGTAATATAATATTTCAGAAATATGGAAATCGGAATGTAGGTATTACTTCTGTATTTTGTCGCATTTTTTTCTATCAGTTTGAGTCACAAGTTTCGAAAGAAAAATCTTCATCATGGAGAAATATTACTATTTAATTCAATGTACAAAAAATAAACGAAATAGACGGGATTTGAACTCACTATCTGCTACATTTTAAGCCATTAACTTGTCCATTAAGTTACTATTACACAAACCAAGCTTTTAAGTATCGCCATTTATTGGTTCACATAAGTACACATATTTCTGAATGATATTCTATTATTAAACACATTTCTGCCTAATATAGTTACACATAAACCTGCATAACATTCTGTTCTTGGACATACAGTTGCGCACAATTTGCACGCATACTTTGAATAATACTCCGGCTATACGCATATATCAGCATAATATTCTTATACATATTTCGGTGTAATATGCAAAATACAAATGTATTTGTGCATTATTTACAGAGTACATTTATACACTAATTCTGGTAAATCCCTAGCATTGTCTAAATTGGTCACTTCCACTAAACCACTTTACACACATAAATACATGTAAACTGAATTCAAGTGTGTAAATTTTATAATAAAGATATAATTTTACAAACTCACCCATATATGTGTAAAAGTGACTAATTTACACATTTATTTTTAAGAGCGTAGATGTAATAAGATAAAATAATAATAAATACCTTTTTTCTGATCGTTATTTTAATTTATTCAGGAACTTTTGATTTCATCTTTAATTATTGGTACATAATAATTAATCGCAGGTATATGAGAACTGTATTCATACATTAAATTAAATTGAAATTTTTGAAAATAAGAGAACATACATAAAAACTCACAAACTTTTTTTTAAGTGATTTGTAAAATAATTTCTTCAAAATATCTTTTTTCTTTTTAAGATAAGATGAAAACTTAAATTAGTGATATTTATGTAGTATCGATTTTTATTTTTATTTTTACTTTTCCTTTATTTTTCGTAAATCTTCAAAGTTTTTTTTTTTCCTCTTTAAAACTCTAATTTTTTTTCGAAATGTTATGAATGTTTTTGAAAAATGCCACATTTACATATTTTTTATCCTCGTTTCCCGATTGATCTACACAAACGCAAAATAAGGCAAAACAAATAAGAAAACAAAAATACGTGTTAATGAGAAAGTTTCATGAACAGTCGAAAAAGTGAACAAGAAATATCCTTATGAATATTGCATGGGAAAGGAAGAAATATAAAGGAATATTTTTCAAGATCATTATAGGTAACTTTTTCGGAATTTGAGAATTTTAATTTAACTATTCTCCAGAAAAGGAGAACTAAAATCAAAGAATTATTAAACAATAGCAATTGAAAAAAATTATAGCTATTCGTAACTTTCCATTGTGAATTATGAAATTGCATCACATTTGTATTTTTTACGAGTGATTTCTTGTTTCTTCACACTAGAATGGTTGGAAATTTTACTCCACTTTTATAAATACAAGTGACACCGTATGTATTGTTTAAATTTATTTAACATTTTCTATTACACTGTCATTACATTTACACTATTTAAAACTTTTTTAACTTACTTTTTATTTGTGGTTTTACAGTTATTTAACATTTAAAAATAAATTTCTGGTTTGGATTGGAATAATTTTTATTTTCTGTAAGCGGAAATAACGACCACTATGTCTGTTCTATTTGTGAAGGTTCAATGTATATATATATATATATATATATATATATATATATATATATATATATATATATATATATATATATATATATATATATATATAATACCATTAAAAGTAGACAAGATTCACCAATGGATTTTATCAATAAAAGAATTAAATTGAATTATAGTAAACAATATTAACCATTGAATTTAATAACTTATAGTAAATTAAACATGGAAGGAAAAAAGAATAATATGAATACAAATGAAATTTGTAGAACCAAAGCAGAATCTTCAATATATATATATATATATATGTACATATACATATACTCATACACGCAAATATATAAATGTGTGTGTGTGTGTATGTGTGATGTTGTTACAGGTCGTGGAGTGGCCCAAACCACAGAATAAAAAGGCATCTGTTTAGCTTTAATCATTTATTGACAACACATTCATCTGAAGCATTGCTCACTTAGATACGGAAGCGCAATATTACTCATAGTGGATGTTTAAAGAAATTTAGTAGCAAACAAACTGATTTCATAAGAGAACTCCAGGCACCGGAAATATCAATAATCTAAAAAATCCAACGAAATCTCAAAAATCTGAGTTTTCGCCAAATGCTCTTGCTTTTTGATGAACTCGCAAGGATACAATAAATGACGTTACGCGTTTCTGATTGGTAAAGGAACAAGAACTCCACGCGAAAAGGTCCTAAGGCAATAATTCTACAAAGAGTCCTGACTGAAACGCAAATAAGCTAAAAAAATGTGGAGTAAACAAAAAATTCGTAGGCGGGAAAAACTTTGGAATAAAAATAAGTTAAAAGAAATGGATCTTTTAATAACATTCAAATTCACAATAAATAATAGAATTCGGTCAAAAATGGTGGCCAATTTAGAAATAAACTAAAATCTTTATATTTAACCCCTTAACGCGCAGCGTTGCCGGATCGGCAATACATAAAATCTCCCCTGTTTAGAGACACAAAAACTCCGTGAATATTTTAAAAACTATAATGGCTACTTTAAATCTTTCTTATGAGTTCTAGATGGCAGCACCACAGAGATCAAACTCTACTGTTTTTAAATTATAGGTAAAATATTTTACTGTAATACGCGCTTCACAGCAATGCTCTTCTCACTGCTCTTATCAATGCTTTACTTATGGGAGGTTACCACTTCGGCAACAGCTGTATAACTAAAATGGTTAGTGCAATCTTTACAATACAATACCTGTGTACTCCTCTAGGTCTAAATAGATTGCCTAATTTTTTTTCTTTACATTCCAACTTTAAAGAGTAGTGCGCCGGAAAGGGTTAAGTAAAATGAGTAAGATAATTAATTTAAGGAGAATTTTATAGAATTAATGATAGATATCTTATTAAATAATAGGGAATTAATTAATATGCCGGTAATTTAGCGTAGTAAAAAGAAAATAAAACGAGATGTTGCGATGAAAAAATTAATAGCATATATATATATATATACATATATATGTATACAAAAAAATCTTTAGTAGAGCAGACATAGAATATGAAACTAACTGAACTAAAGAAGCTTAATTTTGTTGTCAAATAATATAGAGGGGATCATGGATGCTTATACTTCCCTATTTCCGTGTCAAAATTATAATAATTATTATTATTAATTTTCCATTTTCATTTATCTTTATTTTCATTTATTATACTATTTTATTAAAAAGATTACATCAGTCAAAATGTTATATCCAATTCTAAGAAACTGTAGTAATGTTACAGCTACTTTTCTCATAATTTACACTAGAATTTTAAAGAGGTAAGCTAATACCAGTTTGGGAAATTTGAAAAAATAAGAAATATCTAATAATTATTAAGCCAAATACTTTGCAACAATTTTCTGTATGCCTTTCATATTTTATGCTACAAAATTTGCTAAATAATTTAAACTTTTCTTTTTTCATTAAATATAGAGGCACCCTTTAATTTAACTTCCATTTTTTTTCCCTGTTAAATTTTCAATATAAAGAATTAAATCTATAATAAGTGCATCTATATTTAGCATACAAATATTTTAATGTTAATTATATTTAAACTAAATTAGGTTTGTAGAATATAATATTAAAGAAATATTTCACTTACTATATTCCATATTCTTTTTAACTGCTCTAAGTAGCATTTGCAATGTAACTGCATATTCATTATTTTTTTAAAATAATCGATTACCACTACTCTGCCCTTGTAAATTCCGTAACACTTTTTAGTTATTTATAATTGCTTTAATGGTTGTTTATATATAAATGTTTGTAATAAATACATATTTCACAAATAATTTTCTTTGATTTAAATATGTATCTTGTTTTATTATCTTTTTAGTAAACTATACTTATATTTTTAGTATTTTCATTAAAAAAGGATTTTCGCACAGAAATACAAACACCAATGCAGAAAAAAGTTCTACCCACCGCCCCATATTTCATTTCAAACAGCATTCTTTTATAATATGTAGACTTGAAATATAATTTTCCTTTTGATAGTGTCTTTATTTTATTTAATTTTTTTGGACTTAAGTTTACAATTCCTGTCAAAAACCTCATTTCTAAGAAATCACTACTGCATATACTTAGATATTAGCTTCAAATAATAATTTTACTTGATGCAAAATTACTTAAATTCTTTGAAATTTATGCAATAAATTAGTTTTTTTTCCCTAAATTAAAATCAATGCTTTATGTTAGTGTTCACTCCAGAAACAAAAAGGGCATGGTGCTATGCACTAAAAACGGCACTATTGCAGCAGAAAAAGGCACTTTTTGAAAAAAAAATTATTGCTTTTGGAAGGAGGGGAAAAAAAAGGTAGGAAAATATGTAATTTTGAAGTATGATAAATCATGTAACATTAATTTCAAATGATTTTATAATATAAAAATAAAAAAAACAATTAAAGCATGATTGAATAGTTTCATGTTCTTATTCATAAAAAAATGAAAAAAAAAATTGGGGCACACAAATTTAGAAATACATGTATACAGAAATATTTTATTTAAAATCTTGGGTAAAACTAGTGGTGCATTTTATAAATTTGAAAAAGGGCAGGGTGATGCGCTCTTCAAAAATGGTCTAGAGTGAGAGCAAAGCTGACACATATAGGCAGTGGCAAGAATTCATTTCTCTTCTTCTTCTAACCATAAACAGGGATGAGATTGACAAAAAAGTAAAAAATCTGAAATCTGAACGAACGACATATAGCAATAATGTTTATGAATTTCCAGCAGAAAAAATATTATAATTGCTATTGAAATTTATATATTACATACAATTTAGCTTTAAGCAAATTAAAAAGAAACTTAGGTAGAATTAGGCAGAAATTATTTACTTACTGCAGTGAAAAGTCTATTTTACCAAGATACAGAACACTAATAAAACAAGTGACATGAATTATTTCTTAAAAAATTGAAAAGTCTGAATTTCAGACTAAACTCTGAAGAATCTCATCCCTGCATAAAATAAAGCTAACAATGCACTAAATTATTTGAAAATTATTTCAAATTATTGATTTTTCAAGATTTTTAAAATAATTTTCTAGCACAACTCTTTAAAAACAAATTAAAATACTTACTCTATTAGACTTATTTAAAAAAAAAACAGGGCTGCCACAGTGAAGCAATTTTCTAAATTTTGCTTATGTTCTTGATTTTTTTTTTTGAACAATAATAATATACAATTTTTTTTAAATAGTGGCAACTGAAAAAAAAATAGTTGTCAATGTCTGCCATCATTAGCTGAAATAAAAAGTCACATATACAATAAAAAAGCAACACAATTCAGTTGGTTTGCAATATACTCTTCATTTATTGAAAGCACAAATTATATATATTAAAAGGTATATATGACTAATGTTCAATAACAATACATTTTACAAAGTTTTCTGCAGACAGTGTTCGGAGGCTGCTAAACATTGCCAGTTCTTTGGGGAAAGGAAGTAGTCACTTTACTAATCAATACATTTAATGTATCAAAATCCGCAATCTTGGTATACTTTGTATGAAGGTAACAATAAAATGGGAATTGCTCCAAACATCAGATTAGTCTTTCCACCTGTTTTGATAATGAAAGAATGAAATTTTTCAGAGATAAAATTGATACTAGTGCAAACACAAGATAATTAATTACACTGAAGTATGCAAAAACATAATAAACAAAATACTAATGAAATTGAAACTGTCTTACTTCTTTTTCTACTGCTCGAACAAAGAAAAAAAAACTTATTTTGGCATAATATAAATTTCAGGTTTTATGAGCTTAATAATGTAAAATTTTTCAATTAGTATGCGTTCTGCAAATCTGACAGAAATTTAAAAAAAATGTTTGAAATCTGATTTTGCACTCTTAGAAAAAGGAGAAATTTATACTGTGAAAATTAACTTCTGGTATAACTAGAAATAATTTTGGAGAGGAGGGAAGGATTTAGGTATTAAAATTATTTTTACTACAAAGCATGGATGCAACTTTGAAATTTGGCTAAGACTGAAATTATTCTGAATCCCCCCACCTACCCCCCAATGAATGCACACACATACACTTGCTTCGATGCATCACTTAAACAAAATTCAACATGTTGAAAATTATATGCGGTAAAATACAATTATGTTGAATTTTTTTTTTTTTTTTTTTTTTTTTTTTTTTTTTTTTAAGTGCATTTGAAACATTCATAGCCATGTCAACAGTATTTGAAAAGTTTAATTTAGACAGGGTAAAGCTAAAAACAATAAAGTTGACAGCTATGACACATAAAATCAAGGGGAATTCTGAGTAGAAATTTTTCGTATGAAAGTCACAGCAAATTTTCTGAAAGGTTACAATTACACTTGAATAAAACCAAAAACTTCCTGTGCACGTAATTTTCAGTCAAAAACTTTCTGCAAATTAATTTAATGTTGGATGTAATTCGCGTTTTTTCTGTGATTAATGGTCGTAATTCATGTTTTTTATGCGATTTATGAATGTAATTTGCGTTTTTGAGTGATTTAGGAACATAATTCGCATTTTTTATGCAATTCATGAACGTAATTCACATTTGTTATGTGATTTATGGACATAATTTGTTATTTTCATGTGATTCACAGATGCAATTTGCATTTTTGAGCTTTCTGCCAACTAAATTTACATGTTTTGAGCAATTTATGGATGTAATTTGTATTTTTTATGGGATTTATGAATGTAATTCATGTTTTTTACACGATTCATGAATGTAATTTGTGTTTTTATGCAATTTGTAAGCATAAATTGAGTTTTTTTACATGATTCATATACGTAATATGCGCTTTCTGAGAGATTTATGGACATATAATTCGTGTTTTTCTGCAATTCATGGATGTAATTCGAATTTTTTAGCGATTTATGGACATAATTCATGTTTTTTACATGATTTATGAATGTTATTTGCATTCTTTGTGAAATTTATGGACATAATTCACGTTTTTTATGCAATTCATAGATGTAATTTGTGTTTGTTACTCGATTTATGGGCGTAATTCTCTATTTTTATGAGATTCATGCCTCAAGGATGTAATTTGTGTTTTTTGATCTTTCTGCCGATGAAATTCCTGTTTTTTGAACGATTTATGGGCGTAATTCGCATTTTTTATGCAATTCACAGTTTTAATGCAATTCGTGTTTCTTTAAATGATTCATAAACGTAATTCGTATATTTAAGCAGATTATGAACGTAATTAGTGTTTTTTTTTACACAATTCACGGATGTAATTCTCGTTTGAGAGATTCATGGATGTAATTTGTGTTTTTATGCTATTCATGCACGAAATTAGTGTTTTTTACGAAACCTATGCACAAAATCTGCATTTTATATGCGATTTATGTATGGAATCTACACTTTTAGTGCGGTCTTTGGACGAAATTCGGATTTTTGACAACTTTTGAACGAAATTCACGTTTTTTGTGCGGTAATTTGTCTTTTTTACACGATTCTTAGTTCAAATGCATATTTTTTTATGCCATTCTGTTGAAATGCATGTTTTTTATGCCATTCTTTGTCGAAATGCTTGTTTTTTACGCGATTCTTTGTCGAAATTCACGACTTTTTTGAAGTCTCTTGACAACATTCTTGTTAACAGTAAAAAATTCGTTCATAAAATATAGGGAATATTTTATTTTTTGGCACTAAAAAAGTTATAAAATAAAAATTGTTTCTTTCTTAAAATTTTCTGCGTACGGCATGTGTCTATATTATACAACTCTGGTTACAGTTTAGGAAAGGGGGTGGATACCTACCCGTCACTAACTATATGCTTTTTTTTCTATAATCTTTTAACAAAATTTGCATTTTTTTTTGACAAAATGTGCCACTTTTTTGAGAGTTGTCAAAATTTGTGTCCTTTTCGTGATCAATTTCGAAATTTGCATCTTTTACACAATCTTTTGATGGATTTTATTTTAACTAAATTTGACGAGTTTTTTTCACAATCTTTCCCTGAAATTTGGGTTTTTTTCTATGATTTTTTGACGAAATTTGCATATTTTAAAGGATTTTTTAAGAAAATCTAATTTTTCTGCTATTTTTTGACGAAATTCTCTGCGATCATTTAATGAAAATCACATGTGCACATTTCTCCGATCAGGCACAGAAAAATCGCGAGTTTTGTCGATCAGGCATAGAAAAATCGTGAATATTGTCGGTCTTATGCAAAAAATCGCACATTTCGATGATCAGGCAAGAGAAATCATTTTATGAAAATCACGTTTGCAAATTTCTCCGATCAGGCACAGAAAAATCGCGAGTTTTGTCGATCAGGCATAGAAAAATCGTGAATATTGTCGGTCTTACGCAAAAATTCGCACATTTCGTTGATCAGGCAAGAGAAAATAGTCAATTTTCTAGATGATGCTCAAAAAAATTGCAAATTAAATTCATCGGTTGAAAAAAAAATTGCATGTTTTCTCGGTTTATCGCATGAAAAAAAAAAAAAAAAAAAAAAACAAAAAAAAAAAAAAAAAAAAAAAAACAAATATCGTTGATTAGGTACGGACGAAAAAATTGCAAATTTTGTTGATAAGGCATGGGGAAATCGTGAATCTATCGATGATGCGAGGAAAAAATGAAAATTTAGTTAATAGGCTGCGAAATAATCATGAATTTTATCAATTTATCCCGAGAAAAAAAATCGAGAGTTTCATCTTCCCGCATAAAAAAATGCAGATTTCGTCAGTTAGAACAAATATCGCGAATTTCGCTGATCTGGTGCGAAAATGCTTCTTTCTTGAATTAAAGGTGGAAAAAGTGCGCATTTCATCGATCAGACAGCGAAAAATTGTGCATGTTATAGATCGGATTCCGAAAAATAGCAAATTCCATTGATCGGAGACGGGAATATTGCGAATTTTTTTGATCACTCGCATAAAAATTGCTAATTACGTCGATTAGGTTCTAATAAAATCTCAAATTTCCTCCACTGGGAGAAGAAAAATCGCTAATTTCCTCGATCAACTGTGGATAATCGCGAAATTTGTCGATCAAGCGAGAAAAATCACTAATTTCGTCGAATGGTTTTGTAAAAATGATGATTTTTGAATTTCATGGATCGTATGCGTAAAAATTGCGAATTTCGTTGGTCAAGCGCGGGATATTCATGAATTTTGTTGATTAGGCTCGAAAAAATTGTGAATATTATTGATCGTGCTAGGAAAAATCGCAAATTTCGTAAATCAGCTTTGTAAAAAAACGAATTTTGTTGCTCATGCAAGGAAAAATCGTGATTTTCATCGATCAGCTTTGTAAAAATTTCAAATTTTGTTGATCGGGAGCGGAAAGATCTTGAATTTTTTCGATCGCCTTCGTAAAAATTGTGAATTTTGTCGATCAGGCTCGAAAAAAATACGAATTTTGCTGATTATGCGAAAAAAAGTTGCCTATTTCATCGATCAGTTTCGTTAAAATCGTGAATTTCGTCGATCAGGCGAAGAAAATAGCTAATTTAGTCGAACGGCTTCAGAAAAATAGTGTTTTTGTCAATCGCGAATCTTGTCGATCATGTGCGAAAAAAAAATTGCAAATTTCGTTGATCATGTGAGGAAAAATCACCAATTTCGTCAATCAGCTTTGTAAAAATAGCAAATTTTGGTGATTAAGTGCGAAAAACTCCTGCATTTTCTCAATCGGTTTCATAAGAATTACGAATCTTGTTGATCAGGCGAGAAAATGATGCAAATTTTCTCATTCAGCTTCATAAAAATTGCAAATTTTGTCGATGGTTTTGTAAAATGTGCAAATTTGGTGGATCAGGCATGGAAGAATTACAAATTTCGTTAATCGGGCACAGAAAATCGGGAATTTTGTTCTTCAGGCACGAAAATTCTTGTTGATCGGCTCCTTCTCTCTCTTTCGTTCATAAAGTTCACATCTTTTTTCGGTACCAGCAATTTATGCTTATTTTTTAGCACTTGTAATAAAGCAAAATTTACTCTCTTGAAAAAAGTCAAAAGAATATTTTTACATCTTGAAAATAAAACTTGAAACATCTGTTATATATAAACTAAAATCTGCTGATATATCCTCACCATGTGAATTAAATTTTTTGACTGGGTAAGCAAACTTAAAGGGGTAACACCCCCCCTGCCATTCCCCCCTAAAATCATATTTTCTATCCGATTATAGGCCACAGATCATGATGTGGCCCTCGACCACTCATATTTCTAAGTGGCCCCTCACTTGAAAAGGTTGTGCACCCCTAGTTTAAGCAATTAATTTTCTAATTTCATTTCCAATTGCATATAATGCATATCTGTTCATAAAATAAATGTATTTGGATATTATATACCGACATGGGTGCAAGTTTGAAATTTTGCCAAGACTAAAAATATTTTGACACCCCACCTCCCCCATTAAGTGAGAACATAAGCACGTAACTCGTGTTTTTTCCATGACCATATGATGAAATTAGTTTCTTCCCTCGATCTTTTGATAAAATTTTCGATTTTTCTACAATATTTTGCCAAAATTTGTGATTTTTCTACGATTTTAAACCGAAACTTGCAATTTTCCACCGAAATTTGTGATTTTTCTACAGTTTTCAGCAGAAATCTGCGATTTTTCGATGAAATCCAAGTATTTTATACAATCTTTTGATGAAATTCACGTCTTTTTCGTGATCGTTGTACAGAAATTGCATCTTTTTTGCGATCCTTTCGACAAAAATTGCGTTTTCTCTGCTATCATGTGATGAAAATCGTGGGTTTTTTGCGATCATTTCACAGAAAGTGCGTTTTTTTTCTTGATCTTGTGGAAAAATTTGCCACAATCCTTTGATTAAATTCACATCTTTATTGCGATCCTTTGACAAAAAATGTACTTATTTTGTATTTTTTGACCGGAAATAGCGTCTTTTTTTATATTATTCGTTGGAAATAGTGTCTTTTCACGATGCTTTGGCAAAATTCACATCGTTTTCACGATCTGGATACTTCAGGATTATATTTAGGTATACAGCTAAAAAAAAAAAAAAATCATTATTAAAACATATAGAATTTTTCATCTTCATTGTTTTGAATAGATTTTGTCTGTATTTTCTTTTTAAAATGTGCCAACTGAAGAGTAGTTCTGGAATAGGGAAGATTATCTTTAAAGAATTTAAGAGTATTAAGATATGAAGTTGAATCTTAATCTTTTCTGTTACATGCTAAATCTAATGGTAAAAAAATGTTGATTTGACACTCATAATTAAATTCTTTGAAGATAATATTCCCTCAATCCAGAAAATTGCGCTTTCTCTGCTATCATGTGATGAAAATCGTGGGTTTTTTGCGATCATTTCACAGAAAGTGCGTTTTTTTTTCTTGATCTTGTGGCAAAATTTGCCACAATCCTTTGATTAAATTCACATCTTTATTGCGATCCTTTGACAAAAAATGTACTTATTTTGTATTTTTTGACCGGAAATAGCGTCTTTTTTTAGATTATTCGTTGGAAATAGTGTCTTTTCACGATGCTTTGGCAAAATTCACATCGTTTTCACGATCCTTTGACAAAAATTGTGGAATTTTTTGCGATCATTTGATGGAAATCTTTTTCTCAATCCTTTGACAAAATTCACGCGATTTTGCACTTTTTTGCGATTATTTGACAAAAATTGCATCTATTTAGTATTCTTTGATTGAAAATAGCATCTTTTTCGTGATTCTTCGACAGGAATTGCGTTTTTTTTTTTTTTTTTTTGCAACTTTTTTGACAGAAAACTCAGCTTTTTTTGCGATCATTTGACAGAGATCGCGTCTATTTCGCTTTCCCTGACCGAGATGACGTCTTTTCCGCAATCTTTTAACAAGAATTGACTACTTCACAAGCTTTTGATAAAAATCATGCCTTTTTTCGCAATTCAATAGTTTTTTGCGATCTTTCGACAGGAATAGAGTTTTTCACGATCTTCGACAAGAATCGCATTTTTTCCCGCAAGCTTTTGACGGCAAATGTGTCTTTTTTTGCAGTCCTTTGACAGAAATAGCACTTTTTTCGCAATCATTTCATGAAAATCATGTTTTTTTCCGTGATCCTTTGATGAAAAGCGCGTGTTTTTCACTATGCGCTTCTGTTCTCTGAGATTTTTCTGTCTTGTTTCTGTTCTCGGGAATTTTTAAGAGACAGAATTTAGTCTCAGGACGGAAAAACTTGCACCCATGATTATATAAGTAATATAACAATATAACATTTTAAAATACTCAAATAGTTGCAGTCAACTATGTTGAGAATTGAAATCATTTCTAATTTAAATACTATTGGTATAACAGCTATATCTTATGTTCAAAGCAAAATTTGCCCTACACAGTGTAACATTGATACCTTGAAAATCTTATTAAGAAACTTTTGACTAACAATTTAATAATACATATTTGATACAATTCAATGAATATATATTATTCTGAGATTATTTTTAATATACAAAAACTTCTGGTTATTTTGTTTCTCGACATCTAAATTGAAAGATTTTCTGGAATAGGGAAGATTATCTTTAAAGAATTTAAGAGTATTAAGATATGAAGTTGAATCTTAATCTTTTCTGTTACATGCTAAATCTAATGGTAAAAAAATGTTGATTTGACACTCATAATTAAATTCTTTGAAGATAATATTCCCTCAATCCAGAAAATTTTACAATTTGACAGAAACCTTAAAGAATATATAGTAGACTCCCTCAAATCCACAAATTCCTGAAATCTGCACGTTACAGATGTAAATAATGAAACTTTCAATTTAGATGTCATGACAAATTTCAGAATACTTTACTTTTATAACATTCTGTTTGTATTTTAATATGCAATTCTAAATATTATCAATATGACAAAACTCATAGTTTTTCAAGGTTTTTTTTTCTTTTTACTTTTTTAAAAAACTAAGATTTTGCTTTTATTGATAAATTTATTGATAAATATTTGGTAAAAAGATTTTAATTATGCATTAATCTAGCTTTAATTATTAACGCTGGTTAAACCTGAAATAAAACTTTCTTACTTTATGAATTTGATGCGATTTAATAGGGTATGTTTAAAAATAAAAGTTCATTAATTAAAGGAAAATGCACCTATCTTTATTATGCATATTTAATTAACCTTTACTTTTAATAATCTAATCATTTTTTGATGTCTGGTACAGCTCTTATTTTTAACTACTCTTCAGTTGGCACATTTTAAAAAGAAAATACAGACAAAATCTATTCAAAACAATGAAGATGAAAAATTCTATATGTTTTAATAATGATTTTTTTTTTTTTTTTTTAGCTGTATACGAAAATATAATCCTGAAGTATTTATAAAATTAAAACCAGTTAGAAATAATTCTTTAGTTAAGGGAAGAGATTGAGTTTGGGAGAAAATTTTACAAAAATATTTAAAAAATTGGGTACTACTTGGTTATCCAGGTGACCAATTTTGCCAAATTATACAAATCGCCAAACTAATAGCAAAATTATATATATATTGACACATTTTTTATTTTAAATAATGAAAAAAACAAATAATTAGTAGAATATTCATAAAAATACAAATAAAAAGCATTTAATGATGTTTTAAACATCTTTATCATATTTAGTGCCTTTAAAGGAGACATTCGCGGTCATCCACTTTTTTAACAATCAGCAATCTTCTAACAAAATTAGCACTTTTTCTGCGAACATTTGACAAAAATCATGCCTTTTTCACCATCTTAGGTCAGAAACCAAACCATTTTTCAAGATCCTTTGACTCCAGAAATCGTGTTTTTTCTGAAATCATTTGATGAAAATTGTTTTTTTTTATAAACATTTGACGGGAATTGTCTTTTTTGTGATCGTTTGGCAAAATTCGCGTCTTTTCCAAGATTCTTTGACTAAATTTGCGCCTTTGCGATCATTCTGATAGAAATTGCGTCTTCTCCCCAATTGTTTGATGAAAATCTTTTTTTGTGATCGTTTGACGGAAATCACATCTTTTATGCAATCCTTTGACAAAATTCAGGTCTTCTCCATGATCCTTTCACAAAATTCACATCTTTTGCATAATCTTTTTGATAGAAATTGTCTTTCGTGATTCTTTGACAGAAATCATGTCTGTTTCCCGACCTTTTGACAAAAATAGTCTTTTCCAAGACCCTTTGACAAAATTTGTGTCTTTTTCATGATCCTTTCATAAAAGTCACTTTTCTCTGCAATCATTTGATGAAAATAGTATTTTTTTTGCAATCATTTGATGGAAATCACATTTTTTTCATGGTCCTTTTGCAAAATTTGCGTCTTTTGACATAATTTGAGTTTTCTCTATAATCATTTGATAAAAATCTTAATTTTTTTAAATTCATTTGGCAGATATGTCTTTTTTGAGATCTTTTGACAGCGACTGCATCTATTTTGCATTCTTTGACCGAGAGTGCATCTTTTTCACTATCTTTTGTCAGAATTAGTCTTTCTCGCATCCCTACGTCAGGAATCTTGTTTTTTTCTGCAAGTTTTTCACAGAAGATGCTTTTTTTAATTCTTTGACAGAGACCATGTCTGTTTCGCATTCTTTGACTGAGATGGTGTTTTTTTCGTGATCTTTTGATGGAAACAGTATGCTTTTCATAATTTTGCAATGGAAATGGTTATGGATCCTTTAACAAAATTAGCATGTTTTTCGCAATCCTTCAACAACCCCCCCCCTTTTTTTTTGCAAAATTTTGACAAAAAATGCATCTTTTTTTTTTTTTTTTTTTTTTTTCCAATTGCTTCACAGAAATCTCTTTTTTTACGATCATTCGAATCTTCATTCCATCTTTTTTGAGAAGCGCATCTTTCCTGCGATCCGCTTCCATCCTTGGAAATTTTTAAGACTGAAAACTTTCATCCATGTAGTTATGGCACATTTTTACAAAATTCTTTATAAAAAAAATTTTTTTTCTAAATGATATAGCTTAAATTACAATTTTTATCAGTAGGGCACAGAAAAAAATTGTAAATTTCACCAATTTGCTGTGAAAAAAAAGCATGAATTTCATTGATAGAGCGTAAAAAAAGAACAAATTTTGTCGATGAGGATTGGAAATTTTGTTGAATGCAGGGCTCCCAGCAAAACATGACTGGCGAATTCCCTGACCAAATCTCAAAAGATTCCCGGAATTTCCCTGACCAAATTTCAAAAAATTGTGCTACAGTGGTGAGAAGATTTGGATAATTTTCTTTAATGAATGCCAAATCTTCATTATTTTCCTCTACACTAAGTGAAATTTCATTTTGAATTAAAACAGAGGAATTTAATAAAACTTTAGCAATATGACAGCCATTAAAAGCTTGTTCATATCTTGCTTTAAATTTTGTAATTCTATCTTTACCTAATGTCTTATTTTTAAAAAATTATAGCATATTATTAATAATAAGATCAAAGTTAAAATTAATTTGTAAAACATTATATTAAAAGTAAGAATTAATATTTTAAGTTTTAAATTAAAACAACAATGTATTACTATGCACACATCATTCGTCTACGATTTGTGACTACAATATACAAACTAGTTATTTTGGTTTTGGAATGCTTTTTAAAAATTTACAAGCTTTAATTGAAATTTGACAGTGTAATATAGCAAGTTTTAAAACTTGTTCCTTACATGTAGTATCTGATTTTTTGGTGAACATTAATGAATTTGTTTAATTATTAACTTGTGAAACAAAAAAAGATTAAAATCATTTAGTTGCAAATATTGGCAAACAAAATATGATTTATTATTAACCGCTTCCGTGTTTTGCCTCATCGTCTAAATTTTTTAACAAAATAACAAAGAATTAAAAAATTAGGAGGGGGACACCTGGTCTTAACCTGCACCTGCCACATTCTTTTTGATAGCAATCCTGGCAATACCAGAAAAAGACCTGCTACTTATTTACACCAACTTCTTATTTCCCTGCTAACTAATTTCTAGCATTTAAAAAAGAAAAATTGATTAAAATCCGCTGATTTAAATCTGTCAATTTAAATCATGCCAACCCTGATGTCAATACAATAAACATGAACAGCAGTTTCAACCCATGTTTAACGAATTAGATTCAAACAAAAATTTTGCTTGCTGACAACATTGCATTATTCAAGCATTTAAAACGTAAACAAACAGATGGGGGCAAGTCGGACTTTAAGTCTAATTTACATTATTTTTAATGACATACAATAAAATAAAACGGCGATAATTGTGATTAAAAAGTTGTTTTTATTAATTTTAAATTATATTCTGACTTAGCTATCAGGGGTAATTGTACAAAAGGCTGCAAAAACACGTATAGTTTGCGATATATTTGTTATTTTATAAATAGCGTGCATGAGAACATTGAGATTTCAGATAAAATTAAATAAGTAGATTAGTTTAATAAAAGATTTTTATGATCCCAAAACATGACAAAAACTTGAACGATACAATATTTATCCCAGACTTAAATCTCAACTTACAATATCAAAGATTACCAGTAGATTAATTAACATTTCATTTTTAAAATTATATAATCAAAGAGAGAGAAAGAAACGAAAAAGAAAAACAGGTTTTAAACTGCATAAACTACGCACAGAATATTAGTAATACTCGCGACAATTGACAAGAAAGGTTTAAGTTAGGCCTAAAAGAAATAAGAGATTAGTGGTGAAATTAACTTTTAATAAAAATAAACTGAATATTTGTAAATGTCTCTAGATTAAATAAAATATAACTTACCTTAAAATGATGAAAATCATTTCACAAATCAAAATTCCACTGGATCACGAAGTCAGCGGCGACAGTTCAGCGTTCAGCATCAGCGGTTTCGCTGGGCGGGCTAGCCAAAGATCTAATTAAGAGGTTGGTGTGTTGACTGGTTGATTCAACACTGCGCGTCAGTTAAGTTACAGCTGTTTGATGAGAAGTTTTACTAGAAATATTTTTGCAATATTTTGCGAAGCGATTGATTATTAAAGATTATCTAGTAACTATAATAATGTCAGTAAAGATACTTAATATATTTATGTGAAAACCCATATTTTTTTTACAGTGTATATATATATATATATATATATATATATATATATATATATATATATATACATATATATCTATATCTATCTATCTATCTATCTATCTATCTATCTATATATATATATAAATGTTTCGCAATCTTTTAAAAGCCGATCAAATTAGCGATTTTAGATCAAATTAGCGTGTTTTTAGAGTTGTGGCGTCCCAAAGGGGTTTGAAGGGTACAGCTCGTAGGGGGCGGAGCCCCCTAGTCTCTTACATATTCTAAATAATTACTCTTTTAATGTTTGTAAACATTTTGCAACAATTACATATTTCAAGTTGTTACATAACATCGCATTTCAAAAGAAAAAGTGGGTCAGCAAAGTATGACAAAATGTGATTCCGCCAGGAGATAGGTAGATATATTATGTTGCCACACATAAAATGAGAAAATAATTAGTGTGGTAATTTTGTCCATCATAAATTAAGTAAATAAAGATATCTATATACAATTATAGAAGATTTTATATCTCGGAACTTTTTTGTTCATATTATTAAATATTTAATGTGCTAAACATCTTTAATTTAATCATGCCATCCTGTTTATTCGCTTAATCTCTATGTGAAAAGTGAAGTTAGACTAAAAAAAATGATAAGCTTCTTTGTTACACTAATTCAAATGAATGAATAATTAAAGGAATTATTACTTTTTTTGCTATTTACAAGTTGCGTAATAGTATTATGTAATCCATTCCATCCGTATTTATCTGCTTTAACTATCAAATTTAATACTTTCATTATATTAAATTAATTCAAGAAGATACTGAGGAGTTAGTTAATTGCACAACTGTAAAACAAAGTTTATTACATAATTTTTATTACAGGAGTCTTTTATACGATATTATTTAATTATGATGTTCCATGAAGTTCAGTGGTCCTGGTAAAATTTTGTTTTTAATTGTCTCTAGAAAAGAGATTTAATTGTTCCAAAAATGCATGTAAAATAAATTTGTCTCAAACTTAAATAGCATTTGAAATAGGAAAAAGAGATAGATTAGGAGATTTCTGGAAGTTTAGAAAAAGATAAGGAATAAAAAATAAAGACAATCACTGGTGGATTAAAAAGAGTCTTGCTTAAAGGAAATTATTTAAATAAATTTCGAACTAAAAACAGATTTTTTTGAGAATTAGAAAGCAATTAAGATAGTTTTTTATATATATATTTTTTTTTATTTGAACCTATTCTACACCATTTAAACTGAAAATGAAATATAGAACATATGCATTCCTTTTGTAGGAAAGTTGAAAGCCGTGATTATTTTTTTAAATGTTGCTCTTGGAATGGCTGATAAGCATAATAAGAGATCTTTTGTGTTTTTTTACTTTGCTCTATATGAAAATAAAAAAATGTAAATTTGTATATGGAAGAAAATATATTACTTAGGTTTACGTAGGTGGAAGGGGGAGGGCTTTTCTGATGTTAAAAAAGATAATTTTTCATTTTCTTTGTATATAATAAATAAATAATTTTACTCAAAATTTTAAGCGCATAAAAAGGCAACATTTCAAAAATATTTTATAAAATTTTTATTCAAAATTTTAGTAAATTCAGCCGGTGGGACCTACTTTCGAAGATCCTTAAAAGAAAATTTTCCTTGTTCTGGTCAAGATAATTTATGATAATTTTATCTGAAAATAAAAAAAAATATATTTTTTTTTCTGTTAATAGTAGATAAATAAAGTCCATGTATGAATAAAAGATCTAAATAAAAATATTAAAATTTAGTTTAAACATTTAAATTTAATTTTGGCATACTGTCAGTACAACTTTTGGTACAGGTTATACTACGTGTAGCCTTGTAAAGCTAATTTTAATGAAAAAAAAAAAAAAAAAAAAAAAAAAAAAAACAGAAAAAACATTTGCTGAATTGATTGTTAATCCTATTTTGAAGAATTGAATTTGAATAAAATCGGTTCATTAATTTTTGAGAAATATTTTTCGCCGACTTTAAAAATAGTGTTTATAGAAAAAGTCGGCCTATCTATTTCGCTTCAGGCCGGTCTAGTCTAATAAGGGGAAATTCTATAGGTTCTCTTCTAGAGTTTTATTCCGAATAAATTTAAACTTTAGAAAAATATCCCAGATGTAATGTTCTATTATATAAAAGAAAAAAAATAGATTTTATCAAAATTTTAAACTTATGTAACCATTTGCGGTTAACAAGTCTCATCTAAAATATATTAAATAGAATTGAAATAGAAATATGCAATCTGATGTGCTAACCACTGCTTCCGTGCTTATCTGACATCGCCCTCGTCGTGTTAATTCTAACCTCCAATGTGATTCTTCAAACATTAAGTGGTAGTGACATAGTGCTAATTCAGGACTATAAAGAAAATTATACAGTTGTTTCCAACCACATGACGTCAAAATGTCCCTGTTGGAAAGAGAAGTATCAGGAAGTCAAACATCCCTCTATAGTGCATGATTTGTATTTTGTTTTGGATCGCATGGAGCAGTTTATGAGGAAATCAATATCGAAGTGGCGGTGATACAATGTTTATCACAATTTACGGAAAATAACAGATGATTGAATGATATGATAAACATCTTAATACAGTATAAAATTTTGTCAAAACCTAAATTTAGATCTATGCTTTCATACAAAACTTAAATGGTTAAATAGATGAAAATTTACATAAAAATTGTATTTACTTAAAAAACGCGACTCATAATTATTTTATTCCCGCATTAAAAAGTGGAATATTTCTACACTTGTTTCTCTCAAATACATAAATAAATAAAAACATAACACGATAAGAAGTAAAACAATATATGCATTTGAATGCCATATTTAAAGACATGTGAAATTAACGATATGATATGCATTTTATATGTAATTCTGACATCTGAATCTTTTTAAATCAATGAATCGTATTCAGAAATACAATTGAAAAATATTTTCCTTATGCTTTGTGTTTCCGCTTCATTTTATCAATTAAAAGAGATTTACAATGACATAATTGAAAATCAGTTTCATAAACGACATATAATAACTTTTATATATTTTTTTAATTAAACTTTTATTTACTTATAAGAGTTTGAAAAAAAAACTTGTACAAGAACGCCCATCTTCACCTATTTTCAGATCGTACAACCTTAAATTTAAGTAGTAGAAACTGTCCTGCCTTTATGACAGAAATTATTAAGTAAAAATAATTTCATAGTCATTAAAAAAAAAAATAAGAGAAGAATTATTGAACTATCCTCTTTTTCTTCACTGTACTGCTATTTTCAACAGATAATTTATATTTAAGACAAATAGCGAAAATAATTGGTTAAACTTTTATTTACAGTATAGACAACATTTTTGCTTTTGGTAGCGTAGTCATTATGGGGTTTTTGAAAATATCTTTGCAAGTTTGTTGCTGACGAGTAAAACATCATTCTTCAAATATCTTTTTTATGTAAGTGAATTCTTAAATTTATATTTTGCTTTTTTTAAAATAAATATCTAAGAAGGTTTTCTAGCGGAAAATATTTCTTTTTTATAAATAAAATTATTTTGTTACATCTATAAATAATATATGTTCATAAATGTAATTTCATTTCGTCAACAGAACGGATATATAAGAAATATATCTCAAAAAACAGTCTTTTTGATATACATTATTTATGAGCCAGAGTGCGGCTAAGATTAACAAATAAATATTTATATTTTTTAGAAGATATAATTAACCTTACTCTCTCTCTCCTCTATACTGAATACATGAAATTTGCAGGTAAAAAGACATTAATGGGTTAAAAATTATATGATAAAATTGTACGGTATTTAACAGGATATCCTGGACTATTAGCACCACGTTATGATTCTACAATTTTACAGGTTAGTTTCATATTAAAAAAATAAAAAAAAATAAATATAGGATTTGATACAGTGACTTATTGACTTTATATATAAAAAAAAAAATATTTTCTTAAAAGATGTGTCTGCATAAAATGTGATGACATGAATTCTTGACCAATACTGTTTGGCGTTATTACCAACTTATGTGGATAATAACGCCATGTAAAGAAAACCATAAAATAAGATGGAACAATGGCATATATTTTGTCCATTCTAAAGGTATACAAACTTGACAATTTTCTGTTACTTACTTTTAATTTGCGATATCGAGAAGCAGTAAAAATCATTTTATATTTTGTTCTTTTGACATGAAAAAATTAGTAGCTCTTCGGACATAGAATCTTGTCTCTATCCCTTTTGGTTTTCAATAATGACAGTAATGCTCTCTCCTTCATAAAATAAAAAAACAAACCCTCTCCGGATGTAGTTCCATAACTGAAAAAAAAACGCACAGAGAAATAATGCCAGTAGATGGTGTTATTACAATGGTATATTTAATGCGCAGTATATTTTAAACAATAGCCTACATCGCAAGCATATCCAAAATCTACCACAACATTTTAAAAGTACATGAAGTACCCTGCGTATATATGGAATAAACAAATTATTTTCTAATAAATAAATAGTCGTCAGATTACAGAATTTACGTCGCAAAATTTAGATCGAGAATTTATTCATATATATTTTTTCCAGTGATAAGATTTAAAAATGGAACAAATAAACTTTTAGCGGTTATATGTGACTCACAGGACTCAGAGCACTTTTGCACAACACCCGTGGATACTGTTTCCCAGATTCCTTCATAATTACGCATAATATTAGTACTTGGCGTTATTACCCATTCTGATGGTGTTATTATAATAGCACACCTTACGTATTCTTTTGTAATTTCATTAATTTAAAATCAAAATAGCTATTAAACAGTTTTATGCAAGGCAATTAAACACAATAATAATAAAAAATTCTTAAATATGATGTATAATTCGCAGTTGTAATTACATATGCGATTTAAACGAAAAAAAAAAAACATACGGCATTTTATTTTCTTGCAATTGATAGATGCTCAAAGAAAAAAAAAATCCACATTCAACAATTCTTACATGAACAGATTTAAAACTGAATATTGAATAGATGGATTAAAAAAATATATAATTTTTTTTTAATTGTACTTAAAATGTGGTAAATGAGATGCGTTCGTGCTGTAATTAGTTTTAAGAATATTCAGAACTTCATAGAGTAGTTGTTGCACTTTTATGCAAATATACATTAATAAAAATAAGTAATTCGATTATACAGTAAAACTCTCATTTAACAAAGTCTTATTCCTCAACTTTTCTTTGAAGAAAATTCGTTAAATAGCCATTAACTTAAATTCATGAAATTAATGTAATAAAACACACGTGCATAAAATGAAATATAAACATAAAATTGCAATATTGGAAAATGTATTTGAATTCGAGAGTAACCTTTTTATTCAATGTAGACATAAAAAAAAACTAGCATAATGTTTGAATAAACATATAATAATTAGATGTAAACAAAAATTGAAACTTAGAATATTTTTTCTCTCCGTTTTTCAAATCATTAATTAAAAATATTTTTGTACTGATACATTGTACCGGCCTCTCACAAAAATAATACTGCTGATAAAAATGTTTGTACTTTTGCAAGTGTACGATTAATACATTTGTAATATTTCGTGAAACTGGGATCCCCTTCTTATTATTTCGAAAACGTTTAGAATTTTTACTTTGAAACGTAAATGGTTAATTAGATGAGTAATTTCATTTTCATACAATCCGATGAAATAAATTCATACGTCCATCGCAACCTTCATATGACTGTCGTATACGAATGAAAATGAAATAAACTTCGCTATATAGAATATAATTTTCTTAATATGGAGATTAATTTGCATGTTAATGGTGTTCAAAGTCAAGGTTTGGTAGAAAATTTCGTTAAGTAGAAAACTTCATTATTTAAGGAATTTGTGTTATGCATAACATGCTATGCACTTCGTGTTATGCATGACTGTATTGTATAACTTATATTAAGCCTCAGTTACATATCAATTTTTTAATCATAAAACAGTTTAATTATAAAATATGTCGCATACAATTACCCCTTTTACCACTATCTAATGGATTACTTTTGTGAGGCCCTGTAAATAAATAATAGCTACATTTTCACCTTATATTTTATAGAATGCATATTTTAATGCACCTCATAAAAGCATATAAATTTCAATATGCTTGAAAGGGTATAACATCTTTAAAATTCCTTTGAAACGATTTTTCCCCATAGGCCGTAATGTAATGGGAAACTTTTGATTCTCCCTGTAGATAAACTAATCATGATAGAAACTTCATTTTCAAAAGGGTTTGTACTAGGGTAAACTTCAATAACTTCCTAAAATTTCATGGCAATCTGAGTATATTTACGTGAGTTAGAGTGCGGCCATACGGACAAACGGACAGACGGCCAGACAAACCGAATGCATAAGCACTTTTCAACTTTGTTTGAAAGCGCTAAAAAGAGCTCTTCGCATCGACTTGTTTGGAATACAGTTGTAATCAAATAAGTAATAACTTTTTTTCTTTATTTTTAATGTGTACGCAGAAGTATTAAAAATGAACATCTATTTTAATGTATTTGACAAAGAAAACAATTTTAAAATTAACGAGCAGAAAATATTTTTCCTTTATGAAAGAAATTATTGGGTAAAAGTATCTCGATAGGCACTTCTGGAAAAGAGAAAGGCAAACTCGTAGAGTTTCTTTTTCCCTATTCTTTTAAAGAAAAACTCATATTTAATAAAAGTAGCGAAAATAATTGGTTAAACTTTTGCTTGAAGAGCAGATGTCTTCTTTTATTTTCTAACACAGTCTTTATGGGACATTTGAAAAAATATTTGATTGTTTTTTACTAGTTCGTGAAGCATTATTCTTTACAAAACCTTTTTCGTAAGCAAGTTCACATGATTTTTTCTCTCCTTTTTTAAAAAAGTATCTAAGAATATTTTTCAACAGAAAATGTTTGCTTTTGAAAAACGCTTTGAAAAATTGACTTTTTGTTCTTTTTGTTAACAATAATCATCTATAAAGTTTATTGACTCTTTAGTGGAACTAATTTATGAAGCAAATTAAATAATACAAAAGCTTCCTTGTTGACAAATATTAATTATGCACCAATCCAAAAAACTGAAACTCGGTTAGAATGAGATTGATGGTACGAGTTTCCCTGCTTCCTTTATACAGGGTTGCGGAGTAAGAGTTGGAGCCATATTAGAACAAGAGAATTGGAGTCGCAAAAAAGGGAAGACGACTCCGACTTCAGAATTCTTTTTGTTATTAAATTTAAAGAGAAATTAAATCAATTATATGCAATTGTAACTCTATAAAATGAATTATTATTATTTTTATGGACTATGACAGATTACCAAAATTAAAAATGTCCGTTATACTGTATAATATACATAGTACACTGTAAAAAAAATTCAAGAGGTTACTAAAATTTTTTAAGTAAATTTGTATTCCACAGAATTTTTTAGTAACCATTACAATCATTTTTTTTTTTTTTTTCAAATGAAACAAACATTTCTTTTGTAAACTGAACAAAAGAATTTTTTGTATAACTAACTTAAAACTTTTTAGTATGAGCCACCAAGTAAATTTTAGTAATAGCTCCAAAATTATTTTTAGTTAATTAAAAATTATATTTAGACTTCTGAAGTGGAAGATTTTCGGCAACACCACAATAGATGGCAGCATTAAACATTGCATCTGCTCTATTTTGACATGTTTCTAAAGGGGAGGGAAAGTCCAGAGATTATTACCCATGGTAACTGCTACGACAGGATTTTCTAATCCCTTTATTTAGCGAGTATTTACATTGCATACATTCGGTGCATATTTGGTGGCATCCAGCATCGAACCCGGATGCTTTCAGTCTGGAGTTTTGTGCTATGACCACTAGGCTATCAGGGCCACACGAAGTGAATGTTAGTAATAGCTATTAACTTAATTAGTTGCTAGCTTTTTTCTAGTAATACTTACAGATTCCTTGTAACCGAGTAAGATTACTAAAAAATTTTTAGTAATTACGAGGATCACTAAATTTTTTTTAGTAGATCGACCTTTTTTTTTACAGTGTAGGTAAAAACAGCTTTTAATTGAAAATCCTAGCAGATGTTTTACATTTAGTTTGTAGGTACTCTTTCACGGATATTTCGTGTTTTTTCGAAGCAAATGTAGACAAGTCTGCTAGGATACAAGGTGTCGAAAATGAAGGTAATCTTTCAAACGGACTGATTCGTCAATTAGGCGACCGGACTGAAAAAAATAAGCAGATTTATTGGTCTAATATACCAAATTTGAAAAATTCAAACTGGGTTAAAAATATTGAAACAATTTACAATGGGCATGATTAGGGTGAGAATAAGTGTAAATATGCTTCATGAGCTCATACGACTTTGAAACAACAATACAGCACCGGAATTCATCAACTCAGTATTGGATAATTATATTGAGTCTGAGCCAGAGAATTTTTTTTTTTCAGAAAACTCGGACTGTACCAAAATAAAGCTTAAAATTTATCTGCATACTAAGACCGGACGAATCATAACTGGACTTAATTATTCACAGAACATATCGAAAATAATTTATTTTGTAAAAATAAATTATGTTTGTTGAATTTCAGCCACTGGAATTAAAAAAAATGCACAACAATAAATTACTGAGAAGTACTCCAAAAATCTCCTTTTTTAATAAGACTAAATTTTTTCTGACATTTCAATTATTTCCTTTTATTCGAAACTACATTTTTTTTAAAATAATTCTTCATTCGAATGTAATAACCTAAAAATCAAAGTTATCATTAACTTTGCCATTCTGTCTTTTGAATTTTTATCACAATCTGAAAACATACCATTAAATATATATGTAGTATTCTTTGAAATAATCTAAAATATACATAAAATAAGCTAACCCATAACAAATATTACACCCTCCCCCTTTTTTTATAAACTGAATTGAGACGGATTTCATTGATTTTTACTTTGGCCGAGCTTGTTTTTGCTGATTTTTGTATGGACCGGGCCGAACTTTTAAGGGGCAGGTCTTAGAATTTCGGTCCAGAGATAATGTGAAAAATACAAACTTCTAATATTTTCGGAAAATAAGAAACTCAATATATCACTGTAGTAAAACCATTCTTCTCATTTTCCCTTCAAATTATTCAAGCGTGTAGAACTAGAAGTTACACCAAAATAGTAAATCTCACCCTTTTATTATTATATGCACAAGACTCAAAATAATGTGAAATTGTAAGTCCTTTTTTTTATTTCCTGAATCGGTGATAACCAAAACAATGGTAAATAGTAATTTTTCAGACCTGCAAAATCTAAAATAAAGTCAGCATTTTAAAATTAATCGAAAAATTAAAATTTTCGTATGCGCAAGACTCAAAATAGTGTGAAATTGTAAACCCTTTTTTTTCAGAATCAGCGGTACCCAAAATAACGATGAACAGTGATTTTCGCAAATTTTCAGGTCTAGATTATATTTAGACGTAGGCGTAGATTATATTTAGATTTACACGAAGAGCTAAAATTAAAACAAATTAAAAAAGACATCAGAATAACTTTACAATCATTATTTTCATTTGAAATAGGCTTATTAACGGCACGATTAAATTTATTCTCGTATTTCTTTTCAGATTTTGTAATTAATTCGACAATATCAGTTAGCAAAAAAAAAAAAAAAAAAAAAAAAAAAAAAAAAAAAAAAAAAATCGAAGGTTTTTCTTTTAAGTTAAGATTTTTTTGCACAGTACTTCCAAAAGTTAAAAAAAAAAAAAAAAAAAAAAAAAAAAAAAAAAAAAAAACTTGACAATATGAAAGACAAAAAATAGTTTTTAAAATGTTTTTAATTAACCTGTGTACTCGAACAAATCTAAGTTTTGTGCTTTATTTAAAATTGTTTATTAATGAGTTAAAAACTTTACATCGTTACTTATTTGTAAATATTGCAATTTTTCACTGATAATACAGGGTGTCCAGCAAATAATACCTTGATTTCAAAATTAAATTTCTGAAAAATAAAGATCGAGAGTAATATGCGGTAAACAGTTTTTTCATTAGGTAAGCTGTAAAAATCTTATACAGAAATTTCAAACAGTAAATATTTTGAAAAAAATTGCGTTCTTATTGCATAGAATGCTTTGATTTGACATTTTCTTGTTTTAGATTGCCTGCAGAGAAATAATTTTTCAGTTTACAGTGCAATAGTTTAAAGATTTTCCAAAGTAAATTTTTCGAATTTCGAAATTTCAAAAATTTAATTAAAAAAAAACTATGAAATATGGCACTTTAAGCCGAAAAATACATTCTCTGGCAGCAATCTAAAGCAAGAAAAATGTCAAATCAAAGTATTCTTTGAAATCAGAACACAATCTTTTCAAATAATTGACCGTTCGAAATTTTTGTATAAGATTTTTACAGCTTACCTGATAAACAAACCGTTTACTGCATAATTCTATTGATCTTTGTTTTTGAGATATTTAATTTTGAAATCATGGTGTTATTTGCTGGACACCCTGTACAAACACTGAAAAACAAAAGTTAAATACTAAATTAGCAGTTTTAAATAACAATGAAATATTTTTGTGGGAAAAATATATTCATTGTAACACAGAGAACAATCAAAATTTGTTGTTTAAAAATAATTGTTTAAATGGTTTAAAATATTTTTGACTTAACTTTTCTAGAGGTCAAATACTAGGATTAGATTAAACATTTTCTGTAAATATATTGGCATCTATTTAAAAAGAAAAACTGATTTCAGGTGTTCTTTCATGTCATGGAAAGTACTGAAATGAAAAATTTCATGTTTACACTATAACAATTACGCTTTGCTCTCTAACATTTCATGTTAATATGATCATCATAGTTTCTTTCAAAAATAATAATAATAATAATAATAATAATAAATAAATAAACATCAATGAAACATAATCATGTATACAAGGATAAACTAGTACTGGTCTAACCGTATGAAACTTAAAAGTTCACAGTTGTGAAAACTTGCTACCAAAATTTCGAAATACTGGAATTTATCTAACTGACTGAAAAAAAAAACATGATTTCGTCAAAAAAGAAAAAAAAATCGTATTATTGAATTTTGACAAAAGAGTAGCAAAAAATTATGGGTAGATTAGTAGGCAAAAAATAAGAGAATAAATGCCCCCCCCCCTTAATAAGCCATATTCTTCTGAGAACAGTGGATCTGCCAATATGATGTATAGCAGCGGTACTAAATCTATGGGTCGCGACCCACTGGTGGTTCGCGAAATACTTAGCGAATTTTGAAAAGTATATTTTTAAAACATGTCTTAAAAATTTATCTTTTATTTCATCTTTCTTTTATTTTCATTATTATAGTTAAAAATATGTCTTTTATTTCATCTGTATAAGAACATAAGCCAATATCAACAGTAAATTATATTTCGAAGAAAAATTCTTAATTTTCCTCTTGATAAATGTACGAGCAGAACATCCAGAATTATCTAAATCATCTTTGACGTTCTTGTTGGGGTTAAATATGACATATGTGTGAAAATAGGATTTTTCTACTTTGCTCTTTTTAAAAAATAAGCAGAGAAACAAACTGCATGCAGAAAGTGACTTAAGGTTTAAATTAACCAGTTTTAACCGTGATATTTGTACCTCATCGATAAACACGAGTCACAGAAATCCGATTGTTCATAAAGTTAGATTTTGATAATAATTAAATTTATTTTTAATTATTTTAGCAATTTGTGTGTTGTTTTAATTATTTCTCCCTTTTTCCACACATTGAGATTACAAATTCTTGCTTTTGCTAATAGTGTATCGCTCCTAATGTGCCTTTTTCGTAGGATAGAATTGTCGAGCTTATAAAGGTCATACAACTATTATCATCCTCATAACAACTTTATATTAGGTGGGTCGCGAAGAAATATTTTATTGAAAAGCGTTTCGCGAATTTCTTTTTTACTGGTAAGTGGATCCTGTACCAGGAAAGTTTGGGAACCGCTGACGTATAGAAATTATTTTTATCAAGAATATCGTGTAATCTTTATACTATTGAGTCAAGGATAATTTTAACCTTTATTCAAAGAAACTGTTGGCAATATCAGGGTCTCTTTTGAAAAATTACATAACATATGAGAAAGAACTTTTAAATAAAGAACTAAAGAACTATACAGGTTATTATCCCGGTTAACGTAAGATCGAGTGTACTGAAATAAGTTTTACGCTTTGCTTACATCATAAAATGGACTTACGCTTTAAGTTGATCTAAAGCGAGGCACAGTTATCATAGCCAGTCCTTCAATAACATGAGTAGTATATATATTTTTCAAATTATGCTTTTCCGCAAATTACTTGGAAGAATAATTTGAAATTTTGAATTTGCATAAAACAGAATAGAATAAATATAAATCCATCAAAATAAAATTCTAGGTTGTAATTAATATTTTTACGAATATTAATTTAATAATTTAATATTATAAATATAATATATTTAATATTATAAATATAATATATTTAATATTATAAATATAATATATTTAATATTATAAATTAATATTAATATATAATTTAATATTAAAATATAATTTCATATTATAATATTAATTTCATATTATAAATTTTATAAAGCAAAAATTCAATGTTTTTATAGTTGGGTTTTTTAGTACTATAACCACACAAAACAATATATTAGGATTAGATTTCGGAAAATTGAAAAACATTTCTTATCATATTATATATTAATAAAAATATAAAAGTGTAAATTAACATTAAGACTTCTAAATTTTCAAAATATTTTGAAATTTTTTTTTAATTCCAAAATTTACCATCCAATAATATGAAATCTCGTTTCTAGGCATAGTTTGAACAGAAAGTTTAAAATATTTTTCTTTTCAAAATTGAGTGTTACCATTAAAAAAACGAAGTTTGAGCTGGTTTCAAATTGTAGATGGTCCCTAAGTAAATTCTATGTACATCATTAAATATTATACTTAATTTCTATTTGATAGCTATTAATTTTTCCTCTACAATTATTCATTGCAGTGTCAGAGGGGGATACTTATTATTTTTTTCCACGGCTACACATATGATTTCTATACTATTGTATGCAAGGATCTTTTCAAAATCGAATTCAATGTGATCGAAGTAAACAGTAAACTAATTTTTTTTCGTAAAATTTCATAATATTTTGCACATGTTTCACACGGCGCGGCACTTCATAAAATTTTAAGAGGATTAGACTTTTAAGGCGTTAAAAATGTCTTTGGATTTTTTTTTGCAATTTTTTCGGGAGTCTTTACAATGATTTTTATTCCATAAAAACGTAATTAAAAAAGTTTTTAAAGGCTTTTTTATAACGTTGTTTGTTTATGCAACCCTCTGGTGGTAGTGACATCAACATGAAATAAAGCTTTTGTTTGAGAAGGTTCTATCACCACCAAATATCAAACATTTTTTTTCAAATATGTTTAGTATTTGAAAAGATAGTAAAAAATTATAATTTAGAACATTTTTAGAACGCTTTTAGTTCACTTAATACTTTTAAATTTGGAATTTTCTTTGGATAGTTCTTATAAAACATTTGCATTTTTTAAGTAATTACAGCATTAAATTTCAAAATGATAGACACCTCAGTTGCACAAAACACGCAATTTAGAATATTGTTTGCTCTTGAAACTCCCAGGTTGTGGCAACAACATAAAATTTAGCCTATGTTGAAGCAGAGACGTGTCATCATGATTTCATAATAATTAATTTTGATAACGGATTGATATTTCCTGAGACGTAGAAAAAAAATAAGGAATATTTTAAAGATAAAGAATATTTTTAGAACGCTTTCAGGATATTTTTTACACTTTTCATGTTTTGAATTTTTTAGAAAATGTATTTAGAGATCGTTTATATCTTATAAAGAACTACAACTCCAAATTGAATGTTTCTAGAACATTTCGCAACACAAAAGTGAAATTTAGAACTTTATTTTTCTGAAACCCCCAGGAGGTGGTGACACCAACATAAAATATTAGCCTATGTTGAAGCAAGAGCTGTCACCATCATTTTGACACCATTGTTTTTTTAATCGGTTCGGTACTCCTGAGAATGTGTAGAAATTCCCATTAAGAACGTTTTTTAGAACGCGTTTTGTGCATTTTCACCACTATTAAATTCCAATTTTTTCAAGAAATACGCTTAGAGATATTTTATATCTTATAAGTAACTATCATTCCTAATTTTATATTTCTTGGCCCTCAATCGACACAAAAATCAATCACATATTTAGAACTATTTTTTGCTCTTGCAACCCTTTTGGATTTGTAGCGTGAACATAAGATGTAGCCTATGTTTTTACAAAGACAAACAGCATTATTTTGATACAATTACATTCAAAATTAGTTTAGTATTTCCAAAGATTACCTCCTACAAAGAGGCAAACAAACTTCACCTAATTATAATGTTACTACAGATCAGGGCCATAGCTAGGAATGGACAATAGGGGGGGGGGGTCTCAAGAGAATGTAGGGGGAGGGGTCATAACTTTTTTTTCTCTCTCTCTGACGCAGAAAGATAAATTAGTGCATATTCACATTGTAGGTACTCTGTTTCATATTAAACTGTTATAATAACTTCATTTTATACTAAAAAAAGTATAGGATGATGAAAGTTTTAAGTGTATAACTAGTGCAAAATTAAATATCATGTTAGCTTCATGTGTACAAATAGGATGAAGGAGTATTGAAACCCTTATTTTAGATACAATTTAGTAACTCTGCAAAACTGTGAAAAGGTCTAAAAACTAAATTAGATTTTTGAACAGCATTTCATTTGAATTTTCGGAACAGAAATTCATTGAGTGACCTTGGAATCTTTTCCAGGGAGGGCGGGGCTCAAAATATTTTAGGGTGGACTCAGCTGCCCATAGCGCCCCCTTAGCTACGGCCCTTCTACAGATTTATCTTTTTACAGTTTCGCAAACTATTGATGAACCGCTATAAATTACTAAATAATGCTTTTAAAAATATTTTTTATAATTTTTTGTAAGTTATGGAGAGACTAGTTGCACTGATATTTGTTCACTAGTTTCAATATCTAATGTTAGGAACTGTTTCTTTCTAAGCTTAGAAAAAATTATGATCGATTCTATTTATTTTACATCTCAGTTCAAACACTGGCTCGCAAAATAAATAAATGAACAATATTTTAACGGATTCATTTTTATTTGGTGTTTACGATCTGAGATACATGTATACACTTGCCACAATATTCTGGGAAACCTCATAAAAAATAATGGGCCCATGAAGAAACTCCGAAATGATTTATGACGTTGCTCATTTATTCTATGGATGTCATTTTACGTAGTTTAACTGCTGCTTAATACTGAGCAAATTGCGTCGTTTGATATTTATATTGGCCATCACCTTGTTAGAAAGCTGAGAACGTGATTTCAGTAATACGTTTAAAATTTCAGAGTTAAATATCGATGGCTATATTTAAAAGTAAACGGTAGAGTAAAAAACAAAAAACATATGGTATATATTCTGAAAAAAAGATATAAGTAACATTACCTAATTTATGCAAGCTTTTATTAAAAAGCATAAAAAAAAGTATTTGATTTCACCTTGAAATACGCAATGTCACGAAAATATCATATGACTCGAAAAGCAACTATTCTCACACTAAGCATTTAAGAAAGTATGTTGCCTATTTTAAATGATAGGAGTTGTTGAATTTGAACGTTCTTTGGTTAATTTAACCCTATCGTGTACGGTGTACTATTAATAGTACATGCCATTTAATGGAGTATACTTTTGTTTTAAGAAATACTTATGCTAATATTTGCAGGTAGTAATATTAATACAGGGTGTCCATCAAATAATACCCTGATTTCAAAATTAAATTTCTCAAAAACAAAGATTGATAGAATTATGCAGTAAACGGTTTGTTTATTATGTATGCTGTAAAAATCTTATACAGAAGTTTCGAACGATGAATAATTTTAAAAGATTGTGTTCTGATTGCAAAGAACACTTTTATTTGACATTTTTCTTGTTTTAGATTGCTTACTGAGAATGAGTTTTTCGGCTTATAGTGCCATAGTTTAACGATATTTCGAACTATATTTCTTGAATTTCGAAATTTTAAAAATTTAATTCCAAAAATCTTGAACTATGGCACTTTAAGCCAAAATACTCATTCTCAGGAAGCAATCTAAAACAATAAAAATGTCAAATCAAAGAATTCTTTGCAATCAGAACACAATCTTTTCAAAATATTCACCGTTCTAAACTTCTGTATAAGATTTTTACAGCTTACCTAATAAACAAACCGTTTACAGCATAATTCTATCAATCTTTGTTTTTGAGAAATTTAATTTTGAAATCAGGGTGTTATTTGCTGGACACCCTGTATATGCACTATGCATTTTCTATATGACTTCATTTATTTTTAGGAATTTAGTAAGAATAAAAATTTTTATTATTTGTTTAATTCTCTTTGCGCATTTTGCGATTCTTTTATTTTAAACATATATTTCACTCGTTGGATTTAAAGTAAAAGTTACTTTTCTGAAAATATCATGTGTAAAAAAGTGCAAAAAGCTTTAGAAAGTTGCAAAACAAGTTAAATCTTAGTATAATACAATATTTTCTAAACATTTCCAAAAAGTTTTCCTTAGCGTATTCTCATATAAATATTAATTGAACAGCACACAAAACAACAACATTCGGTATCTTTCTGACAATGAAATATTCATTGAACACTAATTAATTTATTTGGATAGCTGGTGTAAATGTTATTAATGTAAAAAATATTATTTTCTAAAATCTGAAAAAAATTCGAACCCGAAAGAGTTAAGTAAAAAATAGACTTAAAATACTTATTCCACATTTAAAGACAAACTACAGAACAAGAAAAGAAAAACATACATAATTCATCCATTAATTCATGGCATAACTCATTCGGATATTTTCAGAGGCGTATTCAGACTTATCATTTTGGGTTGCCGGCAGGGGATGTGATACGGTAAATCATTTTTAGACGAATTCACAATAGGACCGGGGAAATTCGATTTGGAAAAGGTTTTCGTAATAGCAAGAACTCCATCCCTCACACAATCAGATCTCGTTAGAAAAAATTGCACATGGAGGTAAAATAATCTGTTTAAAAGTTTCTTGTTAACAGGAATAATTTGTTTATTCCGGTTTATCCTAATTTGTTTATTGTTTTAATGATTTATTTACATTAAAACTGGAAAAATGTTGTGTCTTAGATATGATTTCGTTACATAAATGGCTCTGTTTCTTTGATTTTACAGCAATTTCATTTTATTGTTTTAATCGGCACTACAATTTTTTTCGTTTTATATATGTTTCTGCTTCACTGGGAACTTATTTCACTAAGTTTCTATTAAGTTTGTTAGTATAAAGTTTATTAAAAAAATTAGTCTCTGTTAACTTAATTTGATTGAAACTTAATTTCACTGAAAACTAATATTAATTTCAATTAAGAAAATCGTGTGCCTAGAAATTAGTCTAAAACCCTTTATTACATATCAGTCGATTAGTATCTTATGAATAAATCGATTCGATCAAACGGCCGCTGATTTGAAATATTCTTCTCAAATTGGATGTTGCTATTGAAAGTTGTTTGCTGTTTCAAATTTGGATTCATTTTAATATGCAGATGGCCCCCGAAACAAATGTTATATACATTATTTAAAAGCGCAGACGATATTTCCAATCTTTCACTACCTTTAAACTTCTTCTACGATAATTTATTGAGGAGTTAGTAGGGCGTATTTTCTTTTTTTTCAACGATTGTATATTGAATCAAATGTTACAAAAAAGGAACTGCACTTACACTGAATAATTTTCATTACAAAAAATTATACAATGGAGAATAAACTTATGCTAAAATTCAGAGTGGTTACCATACAAAATTACCTGGAAGATTTTTGTTTGTTTGAAATGACTGTTTTTGATGTGCCGCAAGTTACGCTGCTTATAAAAGACAGATTTCCCTCTCCAATTATTTTTACATCATGCTTAAACAGACAACGTGAATGTCAATTGCATGGTTGAGATTGCCTTTGTGAAAGATGTTTATTCAAAATTCTCTTCCCTTTATTTTTTTAATCTTCAAAGGGTTTGTTTTTTTCCTACTACTCACATAATGGATTTTTTTCTCTTAGAGTGAGACGAATGTTTTCAAAATAATTTCTAGAAAAAAAATATTTTTTATGATCATCTTTCGAAATTTTTGTGTAAAGAGACAGAAGATCTTTTTATGATGCTTTGTTAAACAGACTGTTTCATAAACTTTTTGAGAAAAAGAAAGTAAAATTCAACTAAAATTCAGAGTGGTTACCATAGTAAAAACTACCTGGAAGATTTTTTGTTTGTTTGAAATGACTGTTTTTAATGTGTCATAAATTACACTGTCTGATAAAAAACAGATTTCCACTCTCCAGTTATTTTTATATAATCTATTTAAACAGACAACGTGAATGCCAATTGCATGGTTGAGATTGCCTTTGTGAAAGATATTTATTCAAAATTTTCTTCCCTTTATTTCTTAAATCTTCAAAGGGTTTGTTTTTTCTCCTACTTCTCATATAATATATTTTTTTCCCATTGAAGTGAGGCGAATGTTTTCAAAATAATTTCCAGGAAAAAAAATAAATATTTATTATCATCATCTTTCGAAATTTCTGTGTAAACATGCAAAAAATTTCTTTAAAAATGCTTTGTTAAACAATAGTTTTTGAGATGTAAACTATGAATATTCTTATGAATGTTGAAGGGTATATAAAAAAAAACAAATAATACATTTTTATTGTTATTTTCGTTCATTCAAGAATTTGAGAATTCATCTTTAATTTTTGATGCATAATGATTATTCGTAAACAAATAAGAATTCTAATCAAAGAAATAATAAATGATGGTTCTTGGATAAAGAAAGAATGAATCCTAGAATTTTTCTTTGTGAGTCGTGAAATAATTTTATCAGAAAATTTTTTTTTCTTTTAATATCCGATGAAAACTTAAGTGAGGGACACTATTTTTTAAAAAATCTAAATGTAATGTGTCTGTTTATCTATTTTGTGATGAGGAGAAGGGGGATTAAAATGAATGCATTTGCTCATAATATTTTATGTTCTTATTTTTAACCTTACCAGTTTTGTTAACATAAAATAGTTTACGCTAGTGTATACTATTGTATACACCAGAGTCATGAATGCTCATTGCTAGAGTATTTGCTATTGACTTATTTTAGTAGTTGAGAATATGCGAAATTTTTTTCAGACATGTAGACGATATAGTACGTGTATACCCTCTACATATATACTCTCAACTACATCTACGATCGTTATTCATGAAATATTTCATAGTTTGACGAAGTTATTTCCTTTTACCAGTCTTTATGAAGCATTCATATAAACTGAGTGAAATCTCAGAATACTCTTGAAAAACTTTCTAGTTTACATAGTATTTTGTGCCATTCATTAATGCAACTATAAGTATGCAGGGGGGGATGCATAGACATTTATAAAAATACCCTTAAAAAAAAAAAAAACACATGAGATGCTGCAGTTGCAACACTAAGTGAATATTTTCTGTTTCTTTTGTTTAATTTGCAAGAACGTCTTCACACTGTATGGAAAACTGAGACTGCACAGGTTCTGCGCTTAAAATATTTTAGGATTCCACATCTATTCTAACAGAATCATTGGTTTGTAGAAAGTATAACTTCAGCTGATCCTATTTTATATGAAGATAGGTATACTGATGATTTTTTAAAAATTCATTTTCATTTTATATAAATTTCAAAAATACATTATCGCACTGTCTATTCTGGCCGTAACACGAAACTAATAAACAGAAAAAAACGCCACAGCAGCAGAAATTCCGCTAATGCGCCAATAAAGAGCAATCTTGTTGTTCGCACACGCACCCAGTGATCTTTTGGATTCCTTGTTGCCTCGTTGTTTGCTGATTTTTGACGCCATTTATTGCAACGAAAATGCATATTCGGGATTTGCCAAAAAGAGAACAAGATGCAATATCAATTTGAATCTATGTTAAACTCTATATTGGCCGATTTTCCACCGAAATTCGATTGACTACTTTATTTTTAAATAAAGTGTTTTGAATTTTGAAAGTGTTTTTATTTTAAATAATGTGTTTTATTTTATGATTTGTCGGAAAAATTTTAGGTGTAGATTGACAGTACTTAAAAACCGCCAAAATTGTAGCTGCGATAGCGTTAATACGTAAGTACAAAAAAAAAAAAAAAAAAAAAAAAAAAAAAAAAAAAAAAAAAAACTAACATATGCAATTGGAGAACATTTAGTTCACAATATAAAAGTATAAAAGTTAAAGAACAAAAAAATGTACACAAAAATTCTATCTGTTTAGAATACTACATGAAAATCTATGTGTTTTGAATATAATACAAATCTGTTTTAGGCATATAATGCAGAAATATGTTTATGTGCAGATTGTCACAAAATACATGGTATTTTGCCTATTAAACTAATATATACGTTATACGTACTTTACATTTTACATAAAGAATTGTGTAAATTTCATATCGCAAAAAAATATGTGGTTTTTGCCTAATACAGAATAATCTATGAAATTACAAAAAATTACACGGATAAATATGTAAGAATATTACGTACATATACGTGTATTCTTGTGCAATTTACGCATTAAGATATGTATTTCAAGAGTAATCAGAGCTTTTAACAAATATTGGTATAAATAATTTACATATTGGAATTTATGTTTCGAAATTTGCACATAACGTGTGTATTTTGGCAATTTATACGCCACTTTACACATATAGAAAAATCATTTTTGTATCATGGATATACCTATATTTGTGTAAATTTACACATTTATTTCTTAGAGTGCGTGAAATATGTTGAAAGAAAAGTTTCGCTAAAAAATGTATTTTTTCGTGCATGTTACAAAGCTTTATTTAAAAGAAGGAATTCTTAGATTAAATAGAAAAAAAATAATATTTGTACACAGTAGTGTTTTTATCCATATATTTTATCTCAAATGAGTTTATAACAGTTATATAAGAAGACAATTAAGTGGATAAATATAAAAATTTACTTAGACTTAAAAATGTTATAATTTAAGGTATATTTCATATTATTCAAACAAAAATTGACGCAATTTTACAAGACTATTAATAAAAAAACATATACATAAAAACGTAAACATGAAATTAAGCAATGTTTTACTAGATACTTCCAGGACATATGTTTATTTATTTAAAACTACTCGGATATAGCAATCCCAAAACTTATTATCTCATTCATGTTTCAAAATTCGTTATCACAGTGCCAAAATTAAATGACAAAGTATGCTCATCATGGGAACTCTAATGATATAAAATTCCGTGCTTGTGATATGATTTGAGATGTTTCTTAAGATATGCTTATCGCTAAAATAAGTAAATCATGGAAAATGTATCATAGCAGCGTCACAAGTTGTGTGATTTACAAGAAAACCTGATTTGCATCACCTTATGTCAACATATCTAACGGATTCTGAATTTAGAGGAAACTTTGTGTATCCCCAGCAAAGAAAGAAACAGTGGGCCATCAGCTGGAAAAATGGTGGCAGCCACCTGTGCCATCAGCGGTAAAGTGCAATGGTGCCATTACGTAAACCAGTACTAAAGTGTCCGTGCGAAATACAGCTGGCCCATCAGTGATGGCCAACAGCAGACCAGCAATGGTATGCCATCACATTACTTCAATCCATCAGTCTTCCTTCAGTGCTAGAACCTATCCTACAGTAATTCCTTTGCTGGACCAGCACTTTTAATCCAGCACCTTCACTTATCCTGCAGTGTTTATACAATGGCAAACCATCAGACATTTTTTTTTTACAATGAGCAGATACCCATTTGGAACCCTTACAAAAAATTCTTATATATAAAAAGTATTACAGAATTCTAGACCACTTTTCTATAAGCTAGTTTAATCGAAAGCAGTATGTACAAATAACTATATAGAATCATTCGAATATATTCAGATTTCGCCAAGTGAAAACGGTTGACCCTCCCAAGTACTAACCGCGTTCGATGCTGTTTGGACCCAGCAAAGAGAAAATTGCTGGCCAGCAGCAAGATAGGTGCTGGCAATGGTGGAGAAGTGCAGGCTAATGGTCTACCACTGCATGACCACTGCTGGACAGCTTCAGTCAACTTTGCTGCTGGAAATCGTAAGGCAAAATTATGATCGGCCTCCGTTTTATTTCATGCGCTGGTCCACCACACGATCGAAGTGCACGAACTTCTGCAGTATTATTGCTGGGAACCTTTACACTAGGTGCCGTTGTGAATATCGAAGACAAAAAAAAAATCTTAAATCTGATTTTCTAAGTTACAAATGACTTCGGTTTTCATAATTTACACAATTGAGAATAAGCGTATAACATGTATATGATTTCTATTTGGCTTTAAAGATCAGGAAGGTAAATCGCAAAAGAAACAAACTTAAAAAATCTAATAAGAACAGGCGAGGTGTGAAAAGCCATAGCATACGCTGATGGCATCAGTGCTCATCCGATCACAAAATCCAAACAGCATCGAACGCGGTTAGTACTTGGGAGGGTCAACCGTTTTCACTTGGCGAAATCTGAATATATTCGAATGATTCTATATAGTTATTTGTACATACTGCTTTCGATTAAACTAGCTTATAGAAAAGTGGTCTAGAATTCTGTAATACTTTTTATATATAAGAATTTTTTGTAAGGGTTCCAAATGGGTATCTGCTCATTGTAAAAAAAAAATGTCTGATGGTTTGCCATTGTATAAACACTGCAGGATAAGTGAAGGTGCTGGATTAAAAGTGCTGGTCCAGCAAAGGAATTACTGTAGGATAGGTGCTAGCACTGAAGGAAGACTGATGGATTGAAGTAATGTGATGGCATACCATTGCTGGTCTGCTGTTGGCCATCACTGATGGGCCAGCTGTATTTCGCACGGACACTTTAGTACTGGTTTACGTAATGGCACCATTGCACTTTACCGCTGATGGCACAGGTGGCTGCCACCATTTTTCCAGCTGATGGCCCACTGTTTCTTTCTTTGCTGGGGATTTTGTGATCGGATGAGCACTGATGCCATCAGCGTATGCTATGGCTTTTCACACCTCGCCTGTTCTTATTAGATTTTTTAAGTTTGTTTCTTTTGCGATTTACCTTCCTGATCTTTAAAGCCAAATAGAAATCATATACATGTTATACGCTTATTCTCAAATGTGTAAATTATGAAAACCGAAGTCATTTGTAACTTAGAAAATCAGATTTAAGATTTTTTTTTTGTCTTCGATATTCACAACGGCACCTAGTGTAAAGGTTCCCAGCAATAATACTGCAGAAGTTCGTGCACTTCGATCGTGTGGTGGACCAGCGCATGAAATAAAACGGAGGCCGATCATAATTTTGCCTTACGATTTCCAGCAGCAAAGTTGACTGAAGCTGTCCAGCAGTGGTCATGCAGTGGTAGACCATTAGCCTGCACTTCTCCACCATTGCCAGCACCTATCTTGCTGCTGGCCAGCAATTTTCTCTTTGCTGGGTCAGTTCTTGCTTTAGGGATATGGCGGAAATCGTGAAAATTGAAGCATAACATTTACACCTTTTACGCGATTTACACTAAAACATAAAAAACACGAAGTCATATTAAGGAATAACTGAAACTGCAGTTTTATGAAAATCCGTGCATTAATTTTAGAGTTATTGCAATAATTGCAAAAATGTGCCTAATAGCGCCATCTCTTGACCTATTTATACCAAAAGATATAAAACAGCAATTCATGTCAAGGATTAACTGAATCTCAAGTTTGATGAAAATCCGTGCATTAGTTCTCGGGATTGAATTATAGCGGAAATCTTGATAAGTACTGCATTACAGCGCCTTTTGTTGAGCGATTGACACCAAAATTTAGAAAATTTCATTTCTTCTTCTAAATATAGAAGAAAATAATAATAAGTCTTACTGTCTTTAAAAAAACATAACGTGTTTTTTTTTTTAAATTCGGTTAGTTCATAAAATTTTAATGAACTGAAATATTTCATAATTTAATTATTTTATACTGTTTTTTCATTTGAACTATCTAATATCACATGGGCTAGTCTACGAAAGATAAACATCTTGATTGTGCTGTCTATTTCTAATCAGTAAATAGTTAAAATAAAAGTATGAATTATATAAAATACAAATCATTTTTCTTACTCACTACAAGTTACGTAAAAGTATCCGGTAATCTGCTAAAACCGCGTCCATCTCTATAAACTTTCGGATTTTATGTTATCTTTATAGCAAATCAATCCAAAAAGATGCCAAGAAAAAATGCCGCACAAAGTTGATAATGTAATGATAATATAATTTTTATTAAGGAAGTCTTTAATTCGATTAAATTTAATTATGATATTCTTTAACCTCACTGATCTCAAATAACATTTAAATTTTAACTGTCTATTATATCTAATTTAATTATTTCCAAAATTCAAGATAAGTATACTAGCGTTAGAATTTTTTAAATTATATTCGAAATGAGAAATCGATTACGAATTTTCATGGTTTTCTAAAAGTTGTTTAAGCTACAAAAAATTATCCCTAAAGGATTAGAGCCAATTTTAATTAAAAGAAATAAGATTTAAATAGTTTTTTTTAAATGTCACTTATTTTCTCTTCTGATATTGAGTAAGAGCAATTAAAGATAATTCCTTTTATATATCTTTCTATTCATTCTCAGCCAAGTCAGTAAAATTGAAATGAAGAGAAAAGAAGATGTTCGCATACATTAAATCATTATTGCAACTGCATTGTAGCACGAATTTACATAGCCTTAATAATTATTCTTTTAGTACATATATAAACTTTGTACTAGTTATAATATTTTTCGTAAAATCGTCATCTTAAAAAAATATTAATTTCATGAAATGTTTAATATACTCTAATACAAATTAGTTTATTATTCAGTGTTATTTATTTACTTAAAGTGTTAAGTGAATTAAAAGTTTATCTATTCTGAACAGTATCGGCCTTTTGGTTTTGCTATCGAATTTTAATACTTGAATAAAGATTGAATTTTATGTAACACCAGATATTTTTCTTACTCATTAAAACTTTCGTAACAATATTAAGTAATTATTTTCTACTATGTTCGTATTCTATAACTATCGAATTTAATACCTTCATTATGCTAAATTACTCCTAGAAGATGCCTGGCTAGGAATAACTATGCCGCAACCACACAAAGTTACTAATAAAATTTTTATTACAGGCGTCTTTAACGTGATTACATTTAATTATGATATTCACCGAACTTCAGTGGTACAATATATGAGTTAATTTTTAATTGTCTTTTGAAAAATAATTACATTTTTCTGTAAGAGAGAAGAGATAATTTTCAGAGTTTTATTAAATTACGTTCAAATAAGAAAAAAAAACACGAGTAATTTATAAAAATATGAATATTGGTAGAAATTGTCATTGAAGGATTAAAATCAATTTTGGCAGAAATAAATGATTTTAAATAATATCTAAAAAGTATGTTTATTTTTGTAAACATTAAAAAATAATAAAAAATAACAGATCGTTTCTGTTTTTTATCTAGTTCTGAAGCCTAATCTATTCTAATAATTCTAACAGTGATGGATCAATTACCAATACTATTTTGGCACGTTTAATTTTGGCATTTTAAATATTCTGAATCCTTACTCTTGTAATTTTTATGAAAAATTTAAATAGTTTTATGTTTTTCTTTTTATGTGTAATGTCACACAGCATTACACTTCGAAAGGAGGATTCGGTTCTATAAAGTGTGACGAAATGTAACTAACATATAAAAAATGAAAACAGTTTTTGAAGTATTTTTGTCCTTCAGCTTAAATTAATAAAAAAAATTCATATTTTCTCTGAATGCTTAGGAAATTTTTCCCATTGAATTATAAAACTGTAAGTAAACACACTAAATCTCTCCAAGTTTTAAAAGTATATATTTTATTAAATAATGGATAGTTTATAAAAAAAACTTAATAATAAAAATGTTGCTTCACGCAAAAATATTTGTAAATACCAGTAGAAAAAATGTGCATCTCAATGGAGGAGAAGATGTTACACAAAAGTGACAATGTGACCATGGAGAAGAGAGAAGTTAAAGAATTATTAATTTTTCGTTACGTAAGTAATGGAGGACTTCTTATCTCAAAACTTCAGCTTTTCGTTCCATATACTCCTTGAAATACTAGTATTAAATATTTAATGCCCTAAACAATTTTAATTTAATCATGTCATACTGTTTATTCGCTTAGTCTGCATAAAAAAGGACTAGTTAGTTTTAAAAAGATAAGCATTTTGTTGCACTAGTTCAAATTCATGGCTAATTAAAGGAATCCTTTTTCTTACTCATAACAAATTGCGAAATAACATTATGTAATTTTATCCTACCACATTTCTTCTGCTGTAACTTTTAAATTTGATAATTTTATTGTATTAAATTGCTACAACATGATGTTCAGGGTACATTAACAGCGCTACTGCAAATCAGAGTTGGCAATACAAATTTTATTACAGGCGTATTTTTTTCAACAATAGTTTAACAGGATGTTCCCTGAAACTTAGTGGCCCTGATCCAAGATAAAAGTTCTTTTTTTAGTTTTCTCTTGGAAATAGATTTTTTTTTTTCAAAAATGCATGTTAAATGAACTTGTCTCTGACTTATATAAAATTACATTTGAAATGAAAAAAAAAAGGATTTAGAGATTTACAAGAGTTTAGAAAAAGATAAAGACGGAAAATAAAGATAATCTCTAAGGGATTACAATGTGTCTTATATAAAGGAAAGTATTTAAATTAATTCACACGTAAAAAGAAGTGCTTGTTTGTTGGAAATAAAATTAGAAAGCAATTAAAATATTTTTTTCATCATGTTACTTTTATTTCAATCCTTTTCTATACAATACAAACTTAACATGGAATTGCGCCATAACTGCATCCCTCTTGCAGGAATTTGGAAGTAGTTATTAATTTTATAAATTTACTTCTCGGAATCGCTAATGGGCATAATGAGGATATTGTTTTGTATTTTATTACTTTACCTCATATGGAAAAAAAAGAAAATTTTTAACTATGGACGAAATTATATTGGATAGATTTTGCAAGGTAGGGAGAGCTATTAACAAGTGGCATATAATTAGACATTTTATTTGTATTTTTATTAATTTTTTACTAATTTATTTATTTATTTTTTTTTAAATAGGAATTATGCTAATTTGTATAACTTACGAGTAGTGTGGAGATTTATACAATTTGTTGAAATGGTTCGACGGATTAATCAAGTAATACCCGCAATTCAGTAATAGACCATTACTATGCGTGAAAATTATTTAAATATACCTTTAAATTTTATTCTGGAAAGCGTTGAACTTTATAAATAATTTGCACATGTTTTATTTTCATATTTTTTATTATACATATCCATGATGGGTAAGCATTACAGTGGCCCAGAGCAACTGGCTTTTGATTGGCCCTGTAATTGAACTATGCATCCAAATTTCATCAAATTTGAAAATACTCGACAGAATTCAGCAGAAAATAAATATTTAAAATTTCAAACCTTTTGGTTGGGTAGCATTTGTGCTATTATTATGGACAGACGGACCAGACAGTTACTAGAGCTACCTATTTATAGAATTACGAACGCACCTAATAAGTCAGAAATTGCTTGTCAAACCTGGCAAATGAGTCACATCGTATCATAACGAGTTTTATAAATATTCAAAACTTGGTGTAACAGCTGTTGTATTCTTATGCTGAAATGTATAAATGCAAATTTTATTAAGATTATATATGTTTAACTCGGTAATAGAGAAATAATATGACTCCATCTTTATAGGACGTAATTAAGTTAAAAAGGACGTTTTTTACAAATGTGGTTTATACGCGAATTTTAAGAATTTCATTTTTTTAAGACAGTGGTTGTGAGGGAGTGACCTTTGTAATAAAGCCACTCTAGCATTTTTGAGATCGTGACGTCAATGATTTAACATGCGTAAGCGTGAAAGCGACATCTATCCTCTCTTTTATTTTAACTTTCTGGAGCGTGTGTGTCTTTCTCGGATTCTACGGTTATGTTGCGGTTAGAAGTAATATGTAAATTTGTAGTATCTCAGTTTGCAGCATATAAAAGCTTAGAATTTGAGTGTGTGGGGTGTGTCTAGCTGCATTAGCCAGCTAGTGGCGTCTAGCAGTGTGTCTCTGGCGGCGTTAACCAGCTAGGAGAGTCTAGGCGGCCTTGGCCGACTAGGTGAGTCTAGCGACATAGCCAGCTAGGTGTATCGAGCCTTCAGTGAGTGACAAGGAGTTTTGGAAGTAGATTCGAGAAATTGGCCGGTGGTAAGAGCTAATTATTAATTACGTTGAATATTTTCAAAGTCAATAAAGAATATATGTACAGCCACGGGCTGTCTAATAAAGTTTTTCTAGCAGTTTAGCGGAAGTTGAATTGAGGAGTAATCTGAAGTGCCCCGATTAAGTTAGTGCTGGAGCTGTGAGTATGAGTTTAATCTTTTAGCATTGTTACAAGTTATTAAAATTAAGAACTGCTCCACTGCCCTTGAGCCAGTTCTTAATTTTAAGGTGGGCTTGAGGTTAAGGTGGGCTTGAGGTTAAGGTGGGCTTAAGGTTAAGGTGGGCTTTATAGGTGGGGTTTGTTGAGCTCAAGCCATATGGTAGGCCTCCCCACCAAGCTGAATCTGCCCTTGAGCCATAATCATTTTAAATAAACTGTTTTTATCTTAGTTCCTGAGTTATGTCTGCATTCAAACCACCCCAGTACGAGCACCCAACCGTTACAAATGGCGCCCAACGAAAAGTCGGACATTGTGAGATTGTGCCACGTGTTTATTTTACCGGCAACGGTGACATTAATGAATTTTTAGTCAAACTAGATCATTATATTTTGTTTAATAATATAAATGAGAAGAATAGATACATAGTGCTTAAGTGCTCATTGAAGGACGAAGCACTTTTGTGGTTAGAAAATATAGGAAAATTTTTGGTTAATGATGAAGCTAAAAGATTTGAGCAGACTGTGATTGAGTTAAAAAGGCGTTTCCTAGCGTTTAAGATAAGAGTATTTTGAGGAAAGAATTTTACTGCAGTAGGCAGAATATTTACGAATCAGCATCAAAGTTTTACCTACGTAAGCTTGAACTGAAAGATAAATTGGATTTAGAAGTCACATTTGAGGAATTATTGGACATAGTTCTTCCTCTATTTAATGCGAATATACAGGACTATATCGAGATTAGAGCACCTAAGAACTTTTCAGAAATGCACCAAATATTATCGAAGTATGAGACTCGGCATAGCTCGGATCAACGGGATTCGCGTAGCCCTCGACAGAGTCCTGTCACGGGGAGTAATTTGAGAAATGAGGGGGAGTGTAATTTTTTGAGAGGGGGACAGCGATTTCTGGATAATAATTTGAGCAATGGAAATTATGGATTTGGTCGTAAAGTGTCGAATACCGATAATAGGAATTGTAGTGGTGCTAATAATTTTAGAATTGGTGATAGATATATGTATGGAAATAGGCAGAATAGTGGTTATGATCGGAGAGCGGGAGTACGGGACAAGAATGTATCTTCGCAAGTAAGGAGATTAACTTCGGATGAGAATTCTGGGGGTAGATTAATGCAAAAGAGATGTGTTCAGAGGTTGAAAAAGTCTTCTTTGAGTTTGAATAAAGTTACTATTAATCCGCTTGAGTTTCCTGAAGTGTTAATTGTGTTAGATGGTATTGTCGTTAAGAGTGTCTTCGATACAGGGGCAGATAAGTCGTTCATTTCTTTTGATTGTTATCGGAAATATTTTTCGTATAAGAAGTTGAAGAGGTCAAGTCTGTTGGTTCAGTCGGCGCAGGGAGTAGCTTGTGATAATAAGGGTTCAGTAGATTTAGAAGTAGAAATTCGTTCGGTTAAGACATGTTGGGAGTTTTGTGTGTTAGATGTATTAACAGTGCATTGTATAGTTGGTGTGGATTATATGAAGGATAGAGGAATTAGTCTAGATTTCTTTAAAAAGTCATTGATCGCGAATAATGATGAGAATGTGAGTAAGAAAGAACCTGTTTCAGTGTCAATTGATTTGGAGAAGTCGGGTTTAAGTGAAGTCAAGAAAGAGGAATTTAATAAGTTTTTGAATGAGTTTGGAGAGGTTTTTTCTGATAAACCGGGTTTAACGCATGTTGCGTGGCATGAGATTGATACTGGTTTGAAAGCACCTGTTGCTAGTAAACCATATCGTTATGACAAAGTTAAACAAGGTATAATTGATTATCATATTCAGAAAATACTAGCGGACGATATTATAATGTCAATTGAGTCTCCTTTTGCATCGCCAGTAGTGTTATGTCGTAAGAACAATGGGAAAAGTTTAGATGATCCAGAGGCATTTAGATTTGCAGTAGATTATAGAAAGTTAAATGCGATAACGCAATACCCTCAGTATCCTATTCTAGTAATTGATGACATTTTGGCTAATATAACGAGTACGAATTATATGTCAACGTTAGATCTTACGTCAGGCTATTTTCAGATTGCAATGAACCCGGAGGACATACCTAAAACTGCGTTTATTACTCGGGACGGTTGTTTCGCTTTTAAGAGTATGAGCTTCGGTTTATCAGGAGCACCGGCAACGTTCCAGAAGGCCATGAATAATATCCTTAAACCTTTGCTTGGTAAGGGTGTCCTGGTCTACCTGGACGATATAATTATAATGGCAGCTACTTTTGAAGAGCATTTAAGATTAATGAGGGAAGTGTTTACGTTGTTAAGAGATGCTGGGTTAACAGTTAAGTTGGAAAAATGTAAATTTTTGAGAAAAGAGATAAAGTATTTAGGAGTTAAAATTACGCGTGAAGGTATTATTATAGATAATGGGAAAATTGAGGCAATTACGTCAATGAATCCCTCCAAAAATAGTGAGGAAGTGGCGACATTTTTAGGGATGGTGGCTTGGTTCGCCAAGTTCATTCCACGTTTTTCAGAGTTATGTGAACCATTGTACAACTTAAAAAGGAAAAGGGTGAAGTTTACATGGTCATCGGCGGCTCAGAGATCGTTTCAGTTATTAAAAGAGGCAGTAGTTTCACCTCCTATTTTGGCTCAGCCCGATTATTCGTCTCAGTTTGAAGTGTATTGCGATGCGAGTGCAGTGGAGGTTGGAGCTATGTTAGCACAGAAAGGTAGACCTATAGCGTTTGCATCGAGAATTTTGAATGCAGCTGAAAGGAATTATTCGATTACAGAAAGGGAGTGTCTTGCAGTAATTTGGGCTTTGAATAAATTTCGTTGTTTTTTCACTAATATACCGGTTAAAGTCATTACGAATCATTCAGCTTTGAAAAAGTTAACTAATGGAAAGAGTTTGTCTTCTCGTATGGTTAGATGGTGTTTGAAGTTGGCAGAGTATAATGTTGTTATAGAACATAGGGCTGGCAAGGAAAATGCGGTAGCGGACGCTTTGTCTCGAAATCCGCATGGTGGTTTAGAGGTCACGGAGGAAGTTAAGTGTTATGCATTGTCTTCATTGGTGTTAAGGTCACGAGAGCAGTTGATAAGGGAGCAGAAGCAAGATGAGGAGTTTGGTAGTTTGTATCGTTACTTTGAAAATCCTGATGATGTCTCGAGTGCAAATGTGCCTATGTTTGAGAAATGGTCCCAATCTTTTAAGCTTATCGATGGTCTTCTTTTTTATTCTAAAGTTGTAAATTCACAAGGTGAATTAAGAGTTTTTATTCTGGCTAGTCTTCGTAAGGCCATCTTGAAAGAATTTCATGATAATCTATTGGCAGGTCACTTAGGAATCAGAAAAACTTATGCTCGAATTTGTGAATCCTGCTACTTCCCTAAAATGCGGGAAGCAGTGCGCGCTTATGTCTCCAGCTGTAGCACATGCCAACGTTATAATTATAAAAATGTAAGTCCAGCTGGCAAACTAATTCCTGTTAAAGTAAATTTTCCCAATGAATGTGTAGGTGTAAATTTAATTGGTCCTTATATATTGTCTAATCCTAAAAGATATAGATTTGTACTAGTTATAGTTGATTATTTTACTAAATGGGTAGAGTTAGTGACCCTCAGGAAGGTTTCTGCACCTGCAGTTGCCGATGCATTTTTCGATAATTATATTTCTAAATATGGTGCACCAATTAGGGAAGTTAGCGATCATGGGCCTTGTTTTATTTCTGATATATTTAAGGCTCTGTGTGAGAAGCTGGAGATTGATCATTCTTTTACTGTTCCTTATCGTCCACAGTCTAATATGGCTGAGTGTGTAAATCGTATATTCATTCAAATGATTTCTTCTTATGTTGGATCGCATCACTCGAATTGAGACCAGCTTCTACAGCATTTTGCGTATGCACTTCGTACGGCAGTTCATGAGTCGACGGGGAAAACGCCGGCTGAGTTATTTTTGGGTAGAAAAGTGATTACTTCATTTCAGAAGTTAGTTATGGTATCGGACGCAGAAAGCCAGTTTATGTGCCAGGATATTAAGCGGTTTGTTAAGGAGGCTCAAGTTCAGATGGGAAAAGCGCAGGAAAAGCAAGCTCAGTATTATAATATGCGTAGAAGGGAATTGGAAGTTAAAGTTGGAGATTTTGTTTTAGTAGAAAAGCATTGGTTAAGTTCAAGTCGTCAGAAGAGGATAGCTAAGTTTGGTCCAAAGTTTGTGGGTCCGTTTGAGGTTTTGGAAGTTCGAAATAATAATTTGGTTGTTAATGTCAATGGTGAAAGAATGACGGTTAATCTGGATCATGTTCGAGTTTATAAGTTTAGACATAATAGTAGTGAAGGTTCTCATGTGTCGAGTGGTGTTTCGCAAAATTCACCATCCAATGAGTGTCTTGAGTCCAGCACTTCTTCATCTGATTCTTTTCATCAATATTCAAAAAGAAAATCTGGTAAACTGCTCCAAAAACTGTTATTGAAAGTAGAAAGTCTATCAAACCGAGAGCAAAATATGATAATAAAAATTAGAGAGCAGTGTCAAATACATCAGACTCAGTGTGCCATAAAAGGCAAAAGATCATTAATTATCCCGTTCCTCCACTTATTAGACAGCAACCTCAAAAACATAAGTTATCCAATAGTTCAACATCTTCAGTACTTAATCCTCGAAAAAAACTTCATATGGACACTCGTCAAACTGAGAAAAGAACTTTTAAATCTGATTTTTTGCCAAATAAAAGACAGCGTAGATCCGGAAAGAAACGTGGCCTAGGATCTTCAGTAACTTCGGGTGCGTCTAGAAAGAGGAGACAACATTCAGAGTACCGGCATCAGCAGTCTGAATCTCGCCATGGAGTGACCCCAACGAACCGATCAGAGCGGAGTCGTCGAGGGGAATCTACAAGTATCCCACGGCATCCATTCAGGACCAGGCTGCAGGCACGACAGTCAACTGTGGCGTCACCGTACAGTTCCGATGACGAAAGATCCTTCGTGCAAGGTTTTTGGGACAAGAGGAGAAAGCCATCCTGTAGTATGAAGCCGGCTAGCAGCGAATCATCTCTATAATTAGGTGATCATGTTCTTTATTAAATTTCTATTAGAGTGCATATATGTGGTAGCAATGTGAAGGAATAAAAAGCAGATAGACTGTTTTGTATTTTTGGCCATTTTTGGAATTTTTTGACGGACTCACGAATGGTGCTTAATTACACTGATAAACAAATTTTAACGAATTTTCGATTTCTCTATATACGTTGGGTGTTTCTTAGAGATTTCAAGCTGCTGAAAAAGAATATGTTTGTAAAAATTTTCTATCACCCTCCAATTTTGAGAAATTTCATTAATGCGTTTTGGAGTATGTAGGCATCGTATAGGCATTATAATTACATTATATTAATCTCTTTCATGTATTTGATTCACATAAACATTCCTTTTTCTTATTACAATGATAGAACATACAGCAAGAGAGTAGAAACAGATGTCTCCCTAATAAATTTTATGTTAGCGACCTTGAACAGACAGCTCTAGCCACCCCCACAGTATTTGACTTTAACGCAAATCTCTGACAGTGGAAACTTATCTTTCGGGGCAAATATACTACTATTTCTTTGTTCAGTAAGACTTTTTAATTAAATTTTGATTATAATTATCGTATTTTCCTCTACATTATGTAAAACATGTCTAGAGGATGCGTTAAGGAACCCGATTCTTTTTGCTGTATGTGCGGAAAGCTAACTTTGAAAAAGCATCGATGCGCCTATCATATGTACTTTGGATATAAAGTAGGTGAACGAGATAAGAAATGGGCACCTCGTTCTTGTTAAACACAATGTGCTACAAACCTCTGGACGTGGATGAAAGGTACAAAAAAGTGTATGTCCTTTGCTATACCCATGATATGGCACATGCCGAAGGATCAAATAACCGACTGCTACTAATGTATTACAAAAATTAAAGGATTCTTTGCAAGAAGTAAACATAAAATTAAGTACACGAACTTAGATTCAGCAATGTGACCAGCATTACATAATGATGATTTACAAATGCCGAAACCTCCAGAGAATTTTACATATGATGATGCAGCAGTAGATATGGAAATCGATAAAACTGAACTTCCTCTACATCTGATATGAACTATTCTCGTGGCATAAATGAAGAGCCACAACAAATTACTCAAAAAGAATTAAATGATTTTGTGAGAGACTTAAATTTATAAAGAAAAACTTAGAATTGCTTGATCAAGATTGCAAGGTTGGAATCTCCTGAAAAACAATACAAAGATATCTATTTATCGAGATTGATATAAGAAATATTCAACTTTTTTTTTAAAGAAAATATGATTTATGCTATTCTAATGATATAAGTGGCTTAATGTCTGCTTTAAATTGTTAATATAACTCGGAACAATGATCTATAAGAGAGCATCCACAGATAAGACATTTACCGCTACATAAAGTATGAAATTTCTTATTAATATCATTTCTTTTTACAAAAAATCTATATTTTTCTGAAACTTTATAAACAATGCATACTTTCAGTGTTTTAAATATTAATTTTAAGCTTTTTAAACGTTTATTTAAAAGCTTGTCATTACTAAAATACCAAATGATAAATTTCATAAGGTGTATGTGTTGAATAAATACTACAAAATTGAGATTTTCAGGATTTTGAATTTTTTAAAAATTTGTGGGTGATGGACACTTTTTAATCGCATATTCTTTCACAGCACCACCTAAAATATAAAAGTCACCACATACTTAGTTAGAAACAGAAACCTTGTTTATCAGTGTTATGTTCAAAATTTGTTTGCAAAATTGTTACTTTTATGTATGTTTGAAATTTTTGTCTTAACTGCTTTTAAAAATACTGGATCTATTGTTAAGTTGTTATGTTAGTTGTTAAAATGGTTATTATAGTGCTATACTGTTCATGTGTTATAAAATGTATGTTAATGTATGTTTAATTTTCAGAAAGGTATAGATTGTAATTTGGGTTATTTTGTACACTCGCTACGAATCAGGCGGGTACGTGTTTTGCGGTCAAGAAGTCCTTGACACGCGTTTCTATCTCTTGTACTAACATCTAATGAATTAACTTTCTTCTTATCGTTCGTGGTTTATGCGTTGCATTTGTACTTTAGTTGGGAGTGGTTTCCGCAAGTTGCGAAGTTTTATGTTACATTTGAATATGAAATTGTATTGTATTAAATTTGAATGTTAATGCGATTTTCTTGCAGGGAAGTATACCTGTGTTATATATTGATACTGCTATTTTTCTTTTAGTTAATACAGATGAAGAGTATGTGATGACGTCACTTTGTAAATTTGATCATTTAGATTATTGCATAAGCACAGCTATGTGAAGCTGTACGTATGTTACCCCAAATATTGTTAAAGTGGGGCTAGTTCTGACGAATTTTCGAGAGTTAGTTCATTGGCTAATGGGCATGTAGGTATTACGTAGTAGCACAGAGTTATTGTAGCATGGAGTTATTGTAGCATGAAGTAAATTTAATTTTAGATGAGTTCTGAATTTTGCTGAGGAAAATTTTTGCGCATTGGGTTTTTTGGACTTGGTACAAATTCTAATATTAGGAAAGTTTTATGGAGAAATTTTTGGTAAAGTTACAGTTGTCTTTCAGTATTGAGGAAAATTTCGTAAGTTTAGTGTTTTGATGAATTTCAGCACTCCCAGTGGAGTGGATTGTTCTGGAAGAGAAATTAGTTAGTTTTGGAAGTTTTAAGAGTTTTGGAAGTTTTATGGAGGTTATTTTTAAGATAGGAGAGTGGTTGGATTGAATATGTTAATATTTGATGCAAACTGATGTTTTTGTAGTGGTGGGCTAAAGTTAATATTTTAAAAGTTATGTTTCGGTGCCAAATTTCACCCATCACTTTGTTTTGTACGGTTTGAAATTTATTACAAGAAAAAGTCCTGGGCATGCATTTTGCCCAGTCCTTTTTCTCTGTTCAGTCCGAAGGGGGATTGTGAGGGAGTGACCTTTGTAATAAAGACACTATAGCATTTTTGAGTTCGTGACGTCAATGATTTAACATGTGTAAGCGTGAAAGCGACATCTATCCTCTCTTTTACTTTAACTTTCTAGAGCGTGTGTGTCTTTCTCGGATTCTCTGGTTATGTCGCGGTTAGAAGTAATATGTAAATTTGTAGTATCTCAGTTTGCAGCTTATAAAAGCTCAGAGTTTGAGTGTGCGGGGTGTGTCTAGCTGCATTAGTCAGCTAGTGGCGTCTAGCAGGTGTCTCTGGCGGCGTTAGCCAGCTAGGACAGTCTAGGCGGCCTTGGCGGACTAGGTGAGTCTAGCTACATTAGCCAGCTAGGTGTATTGAGCCTTCAGTGAGTGACAAGGAGTTTTGGAAGTAGATTCGAGAAATTGGCCGGTGGTAAGAGTTAATTATTAATTACGTTGAATATTTTCAAAGTCAATAAAGAATACATGTACAGCCACGGGCTGTCTACTAAAGTTTATCTAGCAGTTTAGCGGAAGTTGAAGTGAGGAGTAATCTGAAGTGCCCCGATTGAGTTAGTGCCGGAGCTGTGAGCATGAGTTTAATCTTTTAGCATTGTTACCAGTTATTAAAATTAAGAACTGCTCCACTGCCCTTAAGCCGTAGTCATTTTAAATAAACTGTTTTTATCTTAGTTTCTGAGTTATGTCTGCATTTAAACCCCAGTACGAGCACCCAACCGTTACATGGTTATCGCATAAAATCTTTCAGTGGGGGTTCAATGAAAATTCACAACTTGACAATCTAGAATCGTTACTGATCACGGAATAGCACTGAATTAATTACGTATGATAGGATTTAATAGAGTGAAGAAAACTTTTACTTATATTTTTTATGCTTTGATTTGATTCTCATAAAATTTGAAATAAGTCAAAAAAATTGTGCAACAATTAAAAATACTAAGTTTTAAATAATTCTGTTAACTATTGTTTGTACTGTTATATGAGGACAGACCCACGAACTGACCGACGACTATAAGTTTAACGTACACTGCAATCAGAGGTGTTTTAAATTTTGACAAATATCTGATTCAAGAAGAAATTCAGATACTTAAGTGTTTTAATCTGAAAATTAAGACATTATACTGATCCTAATTTAAGACACATAAGTGGCTTAATATGATCATGGGTGAAGGCGAATTGAAAATATCTGCAAACGTCGTATTTATGTCACTTCGTCGCAATAAAAGAGACTTAATTTAAGAGGTTCTGTTTCTTCCTGCGTAATAGTCCCCAGGAATCACTGTGAGTTGCGCATGCCTTTTAGATATCTTCCGTTCTAACCTGGCATACGTTCTAATTCAAACTGAAAGTTTGTTTTGATGTACGCGTAAATTTTAATTATTTTTTTGCGAAATGTGAAGTTACGCGATTTTAATTCGTATTCACTTAGTTTATTTATTTATTGAACACATACATCTGACTTGTGCATTTGACACCAAATGTTTCTCATAAGCTTTCGTTGATATAAAGTCGGGATAGATGCAAAAGTTGACAACAATTGAAGATTATATCCGAAATCTCTACAAAATGTGTGCAACGAATTTAGTGTTAGTTTGTATGTTTCAATTTAGAGTGTATTTATTTAATTAAAAAACACTTTTAAAAAGACCCGTGACAAAAGTTATACAGAGATATCAATTTTTAAAGTTTAAGAAAAATGTAAAAAGCGATACGTGTTGTAATTTATTTATGACATTCAAAACTTTTTAAACTTATAAATCGTATACAAAAAAATATGCTTTTCAATATGATCTATGGTTTTATGTTTAATTTTATCAATTAAAAAATATCTCTTCACAAAGTCATGATTGGAATTAAGTTATAATCAAAGAGCAAATAACTTTTCTTCTCTTTGAAAGTTTGTACACGAAAGCTTAAAAAAAGAACATTTACTTTCATCTAATTGAAAAAAGTACAATTTAAAATTTAATGAGCAGAAAATATTCTTTCTTTATGAAAGATATTGGGTAAAAATTACTCCATTGGCAATTCTAAAAAAAAAATGGAAGAATTGTTGAAATTCTACGTCTCATTTTTTTAAAACCTCATAGTTAAGATAAGTAGTGAAAATAACTGGTTAAACTTTTATTTCAAGTACAGACATCTTCTGTTTTCTAACATTGCCATTTTGAGACATTTGAAAATACTCTTGCTTGTTTGTTACTGAGGCGTAAAAACATTATCCATTACATTCTTTTTTATTTTCCGTAAGTCAATTCAGAAGAATTTTTCTCCTTTATTTTTAAAGAATCTAAGAATGTTTTATAGAAAAACATATTTATTGTGGAGAAAAACTTTAAAAAAGAAATTTTTTAGTATTTTTTAACAATAATTATTCATAAATGGGTTATTGACTCGTCAGTAGAACGAATATATAAGCAAATTAAGTAACAGAACAGCTGCCTTGTTATGACACATTAATTATGCGCCAGTCTAATGAACTAGAACTCGGTTAGAATGAGATTGATGATACAAGTTCCATTGCTCCAGCTATCGCAATAAGCGATTACATCCATTTATTATTCGCAATAAAATTTAGAAAATAAGTGAAAATTTTACCAAATTAGTGTAAACAGCTTATAATCGCTTTTGTAGAGTTATATTTGCATTCTTTTATGAAAAATGAGTTATTATTAATTATAATAAAATGTTTACTTTTATTTTTATAATAACAAAGTGGAATCCTTGAAATTTCGACGAATAAAAATGCTTAAATAGGAACTGCTTCATTCACTTTGCACGTGAACAATCATGCTCCGAATTTGATTGTAATCTCAGTACTGGAGAGTAAAAAATGTCGTAGTTTATTCTTTTAGACGCATTTGTGTTAAATTGTTTCATTTTATCTAAGAAAATGTTCCTTTTCTGTTAAATATGGCGTCATATTCATTTTTTAAGCTTTTCCTCTAGAACCTCATACTTGGTATCAGTACACGTGCAGAAGGGAAAAACAATGGAAACTTTATGGGGGAAAGTGCTTATTTTCAAAAGCAATAAGTCATTTCCCGTTCAAAATATTTTTGATGAGGATGTTCCTAATGGAATTTTGCACCACTAAACCGTATGTAAAAAAATTTTAATAAAAATTTTGAAAGAAAAAATGTGTTTTCTCGATTTTTATCAGAAGATGGCATCAATACTGGAAAGCAAAATTTGTTATTTCTCTCTTCCCTGCAATAATGAAAGCTAACTAATTAACATTATGTGCAGAAATTTCATAAAATTCTTTTAAAATTAGTATATAAAAAGCATATTAATTAACGAACCAATTTCAGTAAAAAAAAAATGTACATATTAGTAAAATTTGTTCAATAGATAGATCAAGGCAGATGACTAAAAAGATGCTTTGTGTTATAAATATTACAGGATAACATACAATTATGAAGAATTAAATTAAACAAATCGTGTTCTTTTAATCAAGTTATAGAACAAGTCTTAAAGAATAAGAAAAAAATATTAGTCGAGAAAATTTTGGTCAAAAATTTGGGGAAATTGACATTATTATCAACTTTAAATTATTGCGATTTTTTTTTCGTTTTCTCGTCTAACCCGGCGAAGTGAATTCATCCAGGCAAGAATCCTCAAGGTCTGTAATATAATCGCTATTTTGGGGTAAATACTTCCAATTAAACCCTACACACTGTATGCTATGGTTTTCTTATAAAGACACTCTTTTTCTTTTCTTGTGAAACATTGCGTTTTATCAATGTGCGATTTCGATTTAAAAAAGGTATTTTCATTTGGGAGGAATTTCATAGTAGCTGGAGTAAAAATGTTGAACTTTTATAAAACTTATTTCAGTTTTTAAAATTAAAAGACACGTTTTTAAATATCTAAAATAACGTCATATGCATCCGCTAAAGCATTCCAATTTAAAGAAATAAAATACGTGTTTTTTTAATGTAAAATGGCGTTATTTGCATCCGTTAAGACGTTCCAGTTTCACGATATAGTCTTTTACAATATTTATAGAAAAGTTTGCAAATGACGTCATTATCGCAGAATAATACACACACCGAATAAAAAAGAAGAAAAAAAAAGCAATGTTGTCATTTAAGAAGATATCTGGTATCTAATGATTCATATGCTTTCATGTGTATGTGCAGAATAGCTTCATGTTTAGCAGATGCCATTAATTTATATATATATTTTTTCATAATTCTGAAAATGATTTAACAGACTGATTAATGAATTTGCATTCTTTTAACTATTTGATGCGAATTATGTAAAAGCGGAGAAAAAATATCACACAACTATCATTTGAAATACATGTTTGGAAGGAAAAAGTTTGATATCGTGTGGAAAGTAAGTTTGCAGTAAATAAACGTAATTTAATTGTTATATTAAAACAAAATAAAACAAAAATTCACCTGATTTTATAACAGAAGATATTCTTTACATAGCATGTATTTAACGTTCAGTTTCTATAATGTCAAGATTGATTGATTGATTGATTGATTGATTGATTTTTGACGTCCGATTATCTGCGCTAGGGATATAGGACCAGGGGTGAATGCCCTTCGTGGGGGTCTTTCTAAGGGAACCTAACCCGTATTTACGCAAGGTTCGAAGAAAACCACGAAAACTCCGAACGGTTAGGCCGACAGCCGCGATTGGGTTCGAACCCAGCACCTGCCGTCTACCAGTTGAGAGGTCCGAACCTCTCGGCCACTGGTGGGGCCCTATAATGTCAAGAAAAAGGTACAGTTATCAATTTTTAATTTTCTTTATTTTATAAGAAATGGAGTACTTCTGTTGCCCCAATTACAAAATTGATATTAAAAACTACAAATAATAATAATAATAATAATAATAATAATAATAATAATAATAATAATAATAATAATAATAATGTCTCAAAAATAAATTGAGACACATCCTTTAAACAAATAACATTTAAAAATGCATTTTTTCTCTATACGATGATGTGAAAATTGAAAATTGGCGATATTTAGAACTATAAAAGTTTGCAACAGCATACATATAGAAAAAAAATGAAATTTCATTTCAAGTTTCCAAAAGTTGCCATTCGCAAAAGGATGTATGTGTTAAGCACAGACACGTTTGACCTTTATAATACACTATCTACCAATAAGGGTTTGAAAATTTTCGATTTTTGACATTTTCTAAAATATTTAAAAAATATACTTGTCGGATTCTTCTGAAACTTCAGGATTATGAAGATTATGTCTGACCTCATATTTATCAACATCCATTTGATAAGCAAGGCAATTAGGGGGCCGACAAAAATTTAAAGAATAACAGAAATAATTGGAATCACCCAGTACATGAAAGTGCACGAAACGATTTATCGCTGCAGAATACAAATATGTGGATACAACATGTACACTGATTTTTGTAAGAATAGCATATATATTCATAGAGAAAGAGTGATTTTTTTAAAAAAAATTTAAAATTCTGGTATGTTTTTTCTTTATATCATGCAGGGTTTTTGACCAAATTTAACGCAAATTTCAGAAATATTGGCAAAATTGGAATATAAATATATTAAATATTTTATGAAATATGAGTAGTTTTATGAAATAATTTTTATCTGCGCATGCGCGAACAATAAAAACGATTCTTTTACATCATTTAATAGTCGATTCTATAAAGTAACTTATAAAAAAAAATCCAATCAAATATTATGAAAATTCAAAAAGATATCATTATTAAAAGTAAGCTGTTTTTACATTGCTCTCTAAAAACGGCTGAATTATAAGGGATTCTCCACAATTTGACATTTTTTATTAACTTACTTTTAGGAAAAAATTGGTATTATTTAATGAATACAATATCTAATACAATATTGCTGCTAAAAAGTATCTTGACACTGTGATAGAAAAGGAAAAGAGCTTTTATTCCTTTCTATCACAGATGTCAAGATACTTATAACAGAAAGATATTGCATAGATTAAATACTAATTTTTTCCTAAAAGTCAGTTAATAAAAAATGCCAATTTGTGGAGAATCCCTTATCATTCAGCCGTTTTTATAGAGCAATGTAAAAACAGCTTACTTATAATAATGATATCTTTTTGAATTTTCACGATATTTGATTGGATTTTTTTTTTAAGTTACTGCATAGAATTGACTATAAATGATGTAAAATAATCGTTTTTATCGTTCGCGCATGTGCAGATAAAAATTATTTCATAAAATGTTCAATATATTTATACGCTATATTACGCAATATTTTTTCTAATAGATTTTGCCAATATTTCTGAAATGTGCGTTAAATTTGGTCAAAAACCCTGCATGATATAAACAAAAAACATACCAGAATTTTTGAATTTTTTAAACAAAATCACTCTTTTTCCATGAATATACATGCTATTCTTACAAAAATCAGTGTACATGTTGTGCAGTATCCACATATTTGTATTCTGCAGTGATAAATCTTTTCGTGCATTTTCATGTACAGGGTGATCCCAAATATTTCTGTTATTCTTTAATTTTTTGTCGGCCCCCTAATTGCCCTGCTTATCAAATGGATGTTGATAAGTATGAGGTCACACATAATCTTCATAATCCTAAAGTTTCAGAAGAATCCGAAGAATATATTTTTAAATATTTGAGAAAATGTCAAAAATCGAAATTTTTCAAACACTTATTGGTAGATAGTGTATAGATAGATAGCGTAATTTTCGAGCTTAAAATAATAATGAAATAGATTTTATAGTTTAGTAAATAAGAAAAAATTAAACGAAAGAAGAAAAAGTAAATGCTGTTAATTTCTGTGTATTCCTCAATATAAATGGGAGATTCTGAGTGTTAGCCTCATCGAATTCATTGAAGTGGACAAATAAACACATAAGTTACCCTTATCTTTGGTCTTCATTATTTCGTAATATCAGGATTATGAAAATACTTTCAAATAGACAAGCAATTGCCTGAAGGCATTTGGATAATAGCCCAAGGGTTATGACACACACAGATGATCAATATATTGCTGTTGTAGAAGCGAATTCGAAGAGAAACCTTCATACATATGACTTCTTCTAGATGAAACTTTCATTGGTAAAATGATATCGGATATAATTGTACGCTTAAAGCTAAGCATAAATAAACTGTACGCCCGGGTACCTCGGTTTTATTTTCCTTTATCTGTCCAATCCAAAGGGACGCGATTAAAATGGTATCGTCCACATATTAATTTGAGTGTGTCTGATTGCCGTGACATTATATTCGTGGATGAGTCTGTAGTTTCCTTGGAACCAGATGGCAAGCATTTAGTGGTTTGTAGAGAAACAAGCACACAATCTACCCAGAATATAACCTAACATGACGTATTCCATGATGGGAGTATTTCGGGATGGTTCCAATCATTTCATTAGCCCTTTCCAACAAAGTTGAAAAGTGATTATGCATTTGGTTTTTCTGTCCGTCTGTCCGCGTTTTAACTCACGTAAACGTACTCGGATTGTCATAAAATTTTAGAAAGTTATTGACGTTTACCCTAGCACAAACCCTATTGAAAATGAACTTGCTACCATGATTAGTTTATCTACAGGGAGAATCAAAAGTTTCCCATTACATTACGGCCTGTGGGTAAAAATCGTTTCAAAGGAATTTTGAAGATGTTATACCCTTTCAAACATATTAGAATTTATATGCTTTTACGAGGTTCATTAAAATGTGCATTGTATAAAATATAAGGTGAAAATGTAGCTATTATTCCTTTACAGGGCAACACAAAAGAATTCCATTAGATAATGGTAAAAGAGGGTATTGTGTGGGACATATTTTAAATATATTAAACTATTTCATGAATAATAAAATCGATGTATGCCAATGAAGCTTAGTATAAATTATACGATACTGCCTTCCCTGAGTACATAGTATTTACAGGGACACACAAAAGATTTCAAATAGTACATTCTTTCCGAAGATGTATACGTATCCTGATACTACCTACGATAGCTGATGGATGGATAAAATGCATTTTAATTATGACATGCGCGTGTAAGTTTAACTAAATTTATGCATAATATAGGGTGTGTATAAATGCTATAGTTAATATACAGGGCTACCCAAATGAGCTCGCCAACGTTACTGAATATGAGCATAAATTACTAAAAGGTGATTCTTAAATAAATTATGTATTTTTACGCTGAACTGCATTAAATTTACTGAGAAATGTTTGCAGAATATAGATAAAATGATATACAAGCCACGCAAAAAATTGGGTCCATGGAACCTATGAATGATAATTTATGAGAAAGTGATTTCAGTTGTTTTAAGAGTGTTTTATTTTAAAATAAATTTTATCTTAACATTGATGTGTAATAAAAATACCACGCAAATTACAAGGCTAAACAAAGTATTCAAGTATGTTTCCATCTATTAGTATAAATTGCTGAAAGAGAAATTTCAAGCCACAAGGCATTTTTTGCTAAACTAAATTTTTCCATTATATAATATGTATATTAGCTGACAGACCAAATACAGGACTGTTCAATAGTACTGGAATACATATTTGACTATATTTGGCTTTATAGCCTTATTTACCTAAATAATATAGTTTTATTTAAGATTTCATGAAGCGTTGGAAAGTGCTTCATAATCTATGCTTAACGCATGATTTTTGTTTCTTGTTTAGATATGGCAATGACTCTTAATTAGTATTAATATTTTCCATGATGAAATGAAAATTCTATGCTTGGTATCGAAATAAAATCCTACAACCCATTAAGACATTGTATGCTTTTGCCATTTGCCATGCTTTCGATTATTGAATGATAATGCACGTCCCTATATATCCATCACCATTTATGACTACCAGGAGAGTAAAGGATTGCACCTATAAGGTAGCATAGTCAAGTTAATCGATATTAATTATATTGAAATTCTTTGGAATGTCCTTGACCGTGCTGTACATGCTAGTATCGTACTCCCCACTACTTTCACAGAGTCGCGAAATATTCTAATAGAGGAAAGGTTATAATTTCTTTCTACTTTAATTTATCACCTCACATTAACCATCGTCACTTTCTCTAAACTTGTTACGCAGGTGAGTAGTGATCACAAATTTTATTAATGTAGGTGCTATTTATTTTACTTCGCTCAAACATACTCGATTTAAAGATATTTTTGTTAATGAATCCAAAATGACTTTATTTTATAACATGTATACATTCAATGTTGTTTACATATTTCTCAGTAATTCTTTCTTTTATTTCAGCGATGAGCATATTTTCTACTTTCCTGCTGCGTTTCTTTTGAGATTATTCAAGTAGTCTTGATTTTCTTGCATTTAAACAATGTGTATTTAGCATTTACCAATAAGTGGATCTTTCTCTTCATAATATTCTGAAATTATGTAAATTCACTATAACTCAGGATGTTCGCTTTAAAATAATAGAGAATTTTTTATATGATTGGGGTGCTTCTTGCTCTTTATATCTTAGATATACTTGTAGTTATAATGGCTAAATTTTTTGCAGTGTATTTTTTATATTTTACTTTTCATATCTAAAGTGATCTCTTATTAAAGTAAAGGTGATTTTAAAACTGAGTTCTCTGTAACAAACTTCAGCTGGAAATTGCTTTTTTTTTAAAGTTTCATTTCGTGTTTGCATCTTTTTTTAACTGGTGTACCAATAAAACTTTATGGGGACCAGAATTTTATTACTTTTAACGGAATATCTCTTTGGACATTACTAACATTTTATTAATAATCTTTGTAATCGGGTTACCTTCTTTTTTATTTATGATCGGGATTTTTCTTGGTTAAAAAATTTTCTTGTAAACCATATTTTTAAATACTAATTAAAACAATCAAAATGAAATAAATGCAATAAATGTATTACACATCGAAATAAAAGAACATTCCAATAAAAATTTGAATTATTGTTCATGAATTGGTTCAATAAAAAATATCATCGTTATTTTACTCTTCGCTAGTTTCATTCTTTTTAGAAACTTGTTTGAATTCTAAAATTAATGATATTAAAATTGATATACATTTATAGATTAGGTATATCGCTTTATATAAGTATTTATCCTTTCATATTTTCACAAACACATAATAAAATATTATAAAAATAATTTGTAAAACATTTTTAAAGCATTTGGCGATAATAAGAAGACTACTTTCAATATATTTTCCTGTCCAGTAGTTCAGTAGATTAATTCTGTAATGTTATGGATCGTTTTTCTTATAAAATTTGCAAAATTTACGATCATTTCTATTTGTTTTGCGCCTCACTCTCTTCTAAAATAAATCAATGAACCGTATTTTATCAGATTCATTTTTATATGATGTTTACGGTGGTGGTTATACATGTACACACTTGCCACAATATTTGGTGAAACCTCATAAAAAATAATGGATCCATGAAGACACTTTCTGTATTGATTTATAGGTTACTCATTTATTCCACGGATAGCATTTTAGGAAGTTTAACTGCAGCATAATATCGAGTAACTTCCGTCGTTTGATATTTATGTAAGAACATCAGATTTGTTATAAATCAGGAAACAAGAAATCAAGAATAAGTTTAAACTTTCAGTGTTAAAATATCTGTGCAATAACTAAAATAACTGTAGAATAAGAGTAAAATATTATGGAATATATTCTAATAATAGAAATTTATATATAAAGTTAAAACCACAGACCTGCGATGAAAAAAATACTGAACTGATATAGCTGAACTTCATACATTTTTAATGGTATTTTAAAAAATGAGAAAATTCTACCATTTAACGTTTTCTTAAAAAATCAATTTTACTCAGAGCTTTATGAACATTTTGTCAGTCATGTGCCTCTTTCTTGTGGACCTGATGTGCCAGTGACTTCAATTCAATTGCCAGTCATCTTTTCAGACTTTTGGGACTTGGAATATCCAGATGTTCAATCCTCCGATACCGAATATTAGTCCTCTTCAAGCGATTCACGTTAGTCCTTTTCATCGGTTAAACTTGAAAATGCTACTAGAGATCTGAACTTTTCGAAAGAAGCAGTTGAATTGTTAAGATTCAGATTAAAGAAAACTTATTGGCTAAAGAAACCTATTTTTAATAATCGAATCACTTTGTAATATGAAATATCATTAAAATTCTACATAATTTTAACCCCTTTTATTGTCATACTAGCTGACCTGCCCAGGGTTGCCCGGGTCCGTAATAAGAATATTAAACGAATTTGAAATTTGTATAATTTTACCTTTAATGCGAGATATCTCAAAATAAATTATCTGAAATACGTGGCCGCTGACCGTATAGAAAATCGTTTTAAAAATGATATTTAACTGTAAAAATACACAAAATGACTGTAATGGGAAACGCAGGTTGGAATATATGTCCAATAATTGAGGGATTTTCTCGTTAAAGTGTTGATAAGTATTCGTAAAAAGCATTCTTAAGTCACGTAAATAATTATTTTTTCACATAGAAATCCCAAGGGAAATATTTTGAATTTCAAATTAATTATATCGCTCTTAAATCCGCCTATACCGTGAGTGAAATCGATACTCGATGATTACATAAAAGATCAGTATATAGTATTACAACTTCAGGGCAATCGTACAAAACTAAGTCTATATTTTAAATCAAAGCATGCGTAAAGTATTTACTTTGTACGTAAAATCCTAACCGCAACCGCAGTGCATCTTAACCGTAACCTAACCGAAACTTAAATATAACATAAATGTAACCTAGCGGTCACTTTATCGTAACCTATCCGTAATCTAACCATAATGTAACTGCAAATTTATATTAACCTAACTATAACATATTCGGAAATTAAACATAATCTAAGATTAACCGTAACGTAATTGCAACCAAATCCAATATAACTGTTACCTAACCATAACCAAATTTTAACTTGATATTAACTATAAGCTAAATATCCTAACCATCATGCGCTACAAAATACTTTCTACCGCCACGAGGCGCATTATTTTCAGGGTGCGTAGAACATCCGAAACGGATCACGACCACCTGCAGCCGGGTACAGAGGGCGTGGAATGTACGCTTTGTTCAATGTTTCAGTTTCACTTTCCATCATCATGATGAACACACTTTCGTAAACAAACCTAAATCTGAATGATACGCCGATTTTCAATATATTGCGCAACATTGTGGGAATACAAATATCAATTTAAGAAATTTTCTTAAATTTCTATTTGGAAATAATTGTAAACACCAATCAATTAAGAACCCAGTATTGATCTATAAGAGCCTTCTACTCGGTTTGCTTCTGTTTGCTTCACCAAATAGACGGAAAGCTGCACACGCTCTGTAAACTATGTTAGTTGCACTTTTCATCTCAAGGAAGCGCATTCATTTCTTAACAAACCTATATCCAAAGGAAACTAAGTTATCAAACTTATTCGCAGGTAAAATAATCGAAAGGGTGGTAAAATGAAAAAAGAATTTAAGAAATTTAGTGAAATTATTTTTTTGACCAGAACCTAATCTGAACTCTGCAAAATAATTCCAATGAAACATAAGTCAATCCAAGGAAGACAAAATTGTAATCCGAACTGAACCTAAAAATTCAATATGAAAAGAATTGAAATCTGACCCAAAACAAATGTAAACCAGACAAAAATATTCCAGTGAACCATAACCCGATTCGTTTACAGCAAAATAATTTCTATATGCATGTAATTTAAACCAAACATAAAATTCAATTTGAAAAATTCGGAAATCTGTCCCGAGCCGTGAAAAATGCACTCAGATTAAATGTAATAAAAATTGCTACACGTAATTTTTCTGCAACTTTTACCACAAAAACTGTTGGCAACATCGCTTCCAGCAATATTTGCCCCTAAATTTTATTTTTTTTTTCTGTGTTATACAAAAGAAAGAAATTAAAATTATTAACTCAAATATAGAAAAAGAGTTTTTGCTAGAAAACGTACTTTTATTAGTAAAAAGAAAATTCTTTGTATGTTATAAATCTTTTTAATCAGAAATTTCTGTTGATTATAAAGATAGAGTTATGGTTCTTCTTATTATTTTTGTCGGTCTCCGAGGTTTCGTTTGTGTCATATTTCGGGGTTTTTTCGAATAGAATATTTAGGTCGATTCGGGTTCATGTCCATGGAGATTATTTTGTATTGCTTGGATAGGGTTACGGTTCTTTGGCATAGAGTTCTTATTTATGTTCTTTTTTTTTTCAAAAACATTTTTCAGTTTCGGGTCCGTTTTATGTGCACCTGAAATTTAGTTTTGTTTGGATCTGGTTATTGTTCTTTGGGATATTTTTGTTGGTTTTAGATTTCGTCTGGATCATATTTCAGGTTTTTTTCAAACATTTTTTTCGGTTCAGATTGCATTCAGGTCCACTGGAATTATTTTGTGTTGTCCAAATAAGGTTATATTTCGTTGTATTATTTTGTCGGGTCCAGATTTGGTTCAATTCATATTTCGGGTTTTTTTTCAAATTGAACTGTTAGGTTTGGGTCGCGTTGTGCTTCCACGGAAATTATTTTGCTTTATTCGAATAAAGTTATGCATTACTGGAATATTTTTGTCAGGTTCAGATTTGGTTTGGTTCAGATTTCAAGATTTTTTTTAACAAACTTTTTAGCTTCGGGTTGGGGTCATGTCCCTAGAAATTATTTTGTCTCGTTCGGATATCTGGTTATGCTTCTTTGGAATATTTTCGTCGGTTCAGGTTTAGTTCTATTCAGATTTCAGCTATTTTTTCAAATTGAATTTTTAGGTTCGGGTCGGATTATTGTAAACGATTTTTTTTCAAATGGATTTTTTAGGTTCTAATCGGGCTGCATGTCCGCGAAAACTATTATGTCTTGTTAGAATAAGGATATGTTTCACTGGAATATTTTTGTCGGGATCTTTTTATAGGTTTGGATTGCATTCATGTAAACGAAAATTTTTTGTCTTGTTCGGAATCCGGGTATTTTTCTTTGGAATATTTTTTCAGACATGGTTCGATTCAAATTTTAGATATTTTTTCAAATTTAATTTTTAGGTTTGGATCGGGTTCATGTCAACAGAAATTATTTTATTTTACCCGAATCCGGGTATGGTCTTTCGAATATTTTGGTAGGACTCAGATGTGGTTTGGATCAATTTTAAGGTTTTTTTCAAATGGAATTTTTTATGTTCGAGTCGGGTTTATGACCGGGGAAATTGTTTTGTCTTCTTCGGATCGTGTTATAGATTTTTGGAATATTTTTATCGGTTTCAGATTTCATTCGCGTCATATTTCGGGCTATTTTGAAAGAAAATTTTTAGATTATGGTCGGGTTGCATGTCCACGAAAATTACTTTTGCTTGTTCTTTCGGGTTATGCTTTATTTGAACATTTCTGTGGGATACAAACTTGGTTTGGGTCAGATATAAAATCCATTGTTTTTTATTTTTTTCAAATGGAATTTTTAGGTATCGGTTGGGTTTATTCTCATGGAATTTTGTCTTGTTTAGATCGTAGTATTGTGTTTTTTCCCTTGGGGTTGGGATTGGGTTATCTCTTAATAAGCCTAATCATCATGGTTGTAACCAATTTTGTCATTATTCTTTTAGTGACTATTTCTGATACATAATTTACTTTGCTATTTGATATTTTATTATGGTGTATTAATCTTCTGCTGATTCAAACAATTGTATGCCAAACAGCCATATTATTTTTGTTTTAAAAACAAATTAAAGTCATAATGAAATTTTTAATTAATTAAAATATATTCACATTTAATCAATGTTTAAAAAAAAACTCCTAGATCCCCCTTCATGTTTAATGATTAAATACTCAAAACTAATAAGGAAAGCACCTGGTCAGAACGAGCCTATTTATAAATTATGAATGAAATTTGATATTTATATCAAGAGTTATCGCAATACACACATACATACGTACATATAGAACCTATGGGCTGTCAGGCTTTATGGCCTGTCAACAAAAAATAAAACATATATTGAATAGTACTATATCGTAGATATCCATGCAATAACATGCACTTTAATTTGAAATAAATTTAGCAATTTACTTTTAAAGGAATATTCTATGAATTAACGATCCTCTGCTTCCAAATTATATGTTAATCTGTACCTAATGCATTCACTACGTCAATTAAGAATTAAGCTAAACGCAAATAGCGAATATTCAATAACTTTTCGAACAGCTTCAAGTACATTATTAAATGACTTGTCAAAACACTCTTTCTGCGACATGAATTTCAATTCTAATACACTAATACTTATGAAATGATTAAATTAACAGGCACGTATTCTGTTTAAATTGAATTGCAATGACGTAGTTACTTACGCATAGCTTAAAACCACAAATGATATCCAGGAAATTGTTTGCGGCGAAAATACAAATGAATAACTCTAATAATATCTTTATATCTCTTATCGGTAACATATCTAGGAAATGTTATATAATTTAAACGTCAGATATAGTGCTTGTTAATTTATCTCTATTTTATCCAATTGAATAATAATTATGGTGGTCTATGATATCTATAATAACTCTCAGAAAGTTTTATTAAAATTTCAAAAGCTATGTGATTATGACAATGCAAATTAACATGTATAAGTTAAAATACATGTTTCTAGAGATTGAGAAATTTTATTTTTAGAATACATATAATTCTCAATTTTATTTAATTTAAATATTTTAAAACATTTTTACTATCTTGTATTTATTATCGGTCATTTTATCACTTTGGGGGTTTCGTTCATCGTTGCGAATAGAAATTCAGAATCTTTCTATTTTGAAAAGAAACAAGCTTTATATACCCAAAGAAATAAGGCCATGTTATTCACGCAAGTGTAATCCACAGAATTTGGATTTCATGATTACATATAGTGCGTTTAAAAACTATAAGGACAGCAAAAAATATTAATTTTTTTGATAAATTTCAAAACAAATAAAACTTTTTCCTTATAATATGCTGATATTCCTTATATATATTTCCTTAAGTATGCTGAAAAGCTAATAGAAGAGAACAAAATTCGAATGTGAAAATTTTATTACGAAAATAAAAATATCGCATAAAACCCCACTATTTTTGCCTGTGTAAAAACGATAAGGACGGCAATATAAATTCAATATAGTATCCGAAGAAAGAAATATTTAATATATTATGCACCCATGTCTGAGTTTACTGAATGTAAATATTCCACTATTCCATAACATCCAACATTCCGTAATTTTTGGAACGGTTGGGATTGTTTTTGTGCTATTCATCTTCGATCATAGATATGAGATCTGATGTTGAGAAAAAATGGCTTTCATCTTTATAAACTCGTATTTCTAGATTTCCTCATAAGTTATCGATAAGGTTTATACCAGGACTTTTTAGTAGCCATTGGAAAACTTCAATATTTTTCTTATGGAACTAAAGATTTGTCTCCCGACTTGTGTTGATAGGCGCATTATCTCACAGTTATATCAGTTTTTTCCTGCTAGAAGTGTTGCAACAAATGAAAGATGGCTAAAAAGAGTTTGTATATATGTCTTTGAATTAAATTTTCCTGAAAAAATATGGAAATGGTTCCGTGTCATTTAACGAAAAGCAGTCACATGTCACAATGAATCCGTCAACTAGATGACCTTTTGAAAAGATTTTTTTTTAGATTATCACAATATTATTACCACCCATCAGGACCATTTAACTTTCACTAATTTTCATTAGAGAAAATGACCTGCAGAATAACGTGTGATCACAAGTCATCACTTAAACGGCTGTAAGAGTGGCAGATTCATTGCGGCATGGGGCTGTTTTTTATCCAGAGATGTGGTGTCACTTGCATATCTTTCAGGGAAATTTAATTCAAAGACACATATACAAACTCTTTCTGACCATCTTTCATTTGTTGTAACACTTCTGGCAGGAAAAAACTGATATGATAGCGAGTTAAAGCGCTTATCCACACAAACTGTGAGACAAAACTGTAGTTCCATGAGAAAAATATTGAAATTTTGCAAAGGACGTTAAGACCTTCTTATTTTAATCCTAGCGATAACTTATGGGGAAATCTAGCAAGACGAATTTATAAAAATGGAACGCATTTTCCCTCAGCATTAGAAATCAGATCAATGATGAAAGTTGAATAGCACAAAAAACAATCCCAAACAGTGGCAAAAATTTATGATGTCGAGGAATGATGGAATATTTGCCATCAAGAAACTCAGTGGTGGGTGCATAATATATTAAGTATCTGTTACTTCGGTTAATATATTGCATTTATTTTGCTGTTCTTATAGTTTTTACACACGCAAAAACAGTGAATTTTTGTACAATTACTTTATTTTCTTAATAAAACAATCACAATTGAATTTTGTTGACTTTTTTATAGGCTTTTCAGCATGATGATACATATTCTAAAGAAAAAAAAAATATTTGTTTCGAAATATTAAAAAAAAATATTATTTTTTGTTGTCCTTATAACTTGTACACGCCCTGTAAATATTTCGTCGTAAGTTCAAAGAAAAAAAAAATGCTGTCATCTAATGTCTAATTTGAATCACGGCAACACCATCGCCAGAACAAAAGGCGAATTCTAAATGATTCCGTCTGGAGTGAATGAATACATTGGATAAATTAATGGGAGGACGTACAATAGCTAAGCATACAACCATATGGATACTTGCATTATTTTTCAATATTGTTGATATAGGAGTACTTGCATAGGAGTACTTACATTATACATAATGCAAATAATGATATGGTTAGACATAAAATAGACAATCGTCGCCTGTTTTTGTGGAAATTAGCTGAGAACTTGAAACTTTCCAATCGCGAAATGTACATACTAGAAGACATTTTTCGAGTAAATTGGGAATCATATTGAAAATATTTTGCCTGCATTTGAAGCTGTCACACGTTCTATACCCAACCAAAAACGCTTAAGGTATCCGAACACCTTTAAAGTGCAATTTTCGATCAAAATATCGTTTTTACATTTATACAATAATATTAAATTCAACTATTTTATCTGTTGAATATTGCTTAAAATTTGTCTGTATTTTAATTATAACCAATTTTACAGCCGTTTAAAGTTATAGCTATAATAACTTTTGAATTGTGTTTAAAAGTTAGTTTTAGCTTTTCCTCAAAATGAAACTTTTCAGATTTTTACGATTCGCAAAACACTTTAAAACAAAAAATTATGCATGAAATGCCGCCAAATTTTCTGTACTTCTTTTAGAAATGACTTTTGAGGGAACACACTACATTCAGGATAATATCTTAAATAGTTTCATATTTACATTAATATAAATGACAAACTTAAGACAATTTTTCCGAATTTTTCATTACATTAGAATTGTAACTGCCGTTTCATCTGAGATAGAGATGCGATTATAATACATCTAATTCCTAGAGAAAAGTATTCTGCTTATTATGCAATTTACAAAATATCAACACATTGTGTTATTTTGTTATTACATTGTGTTATCAAATTTGAATTATCAGGTTTTGCGTAAATGTCAGTTTTTGACATAATTTTGAATAATTTACTTTTAAAATATTATTTCTGGTAACTACTAAAATTTTTATATTTTTTGCAAAGTTTTAAAGTATATGTCATTATAAAAAATAGATAAAATAGAAAATTTCAAAAATTTCAAAAAATCACTTTCGAAGGTGTGAGGATACATTAAAGTGAAATGGAACAGGAAGGATAATAGTTTGTGTCAGATGTTCATGGTAGAGCCTTAAAAATGGCACTGAAAAAGCTGTGAACAATGTAAACAATGTGGAAAGGCAGTGGGTGATGAACATTTGTGCACTTTTTGCTATTGCAAAATTTTATGTAAATGAAATATTTTGAACCTGAAAAAATTTTAACTAGGAAACGTTCCCGGGTGTAAGTTCTGGATTTGGACGACGGTGGTATCAAATGAAAGATCTCGTCATGTACTTTAAAATGCGCAAAGAAACTATCCGTCTGAATCCAACCGCTTTCGAGATATCAACAATTGAAGTGTTAAAAATCACCCATTTTCGTAAGATTAACAGGGCTATTATACATCTAACATAACCGCCAGCCTAAGAAAGCCATTCTTTTTTGCACACTATATTTACATACAGTTTATTCAATACGTCATGCCACACATTTGCCGAAAAAATTGCATAAAATAAGGTAGTTAAAATAACAAAAACATATGGAAAAACTCCCCGAGTGCAGCCGTCTAGCAAAAACTTCGTAGAATACGAAGTGCCAATCGAAAAGAGGGGAAATAACCGGAAATGTCTGGGTATAAAGGATTTTGCTCGAACTCGTGAAAAGTTATAGGGAGGAAGTTTAAAAACAATTTAAAGAAATTTATAACAATTGAACAATTTATATACCTGCCTGTCAATTTATTTATTCATTCATTCACATTCCAATTCTGATATCTCGAAAACGGTCGGATTCGGAAGGGAAGTTACATTGCACTTTCTAACGTACATTACGAGATCTTTAATTTGATAACAAATTCGTCCAAATCCACAGCTTACACCTGGGAACGTTCCCTAGTAAGTGTTATTTTCAAATGTATTACACAGTTTGTTGATGAAAATCTAAATAATCTATCGTTTTCTTAACTTTTCCACAGAAAATTCGCAAGGGTAGCCCGGTACCCTGTTCATTGATGAAAGGGATAAAAATGTTTAATGCTTCAAAATAGTAATAAAGGATATTCTAATTTTTGAAGTGATTGTACTAATAAACAGGGAATGCTACAAATAATGGGGATCTAAATTCATTTTAGTTTCTTTTGATATTAAAATTCAGAAATCGGGATGTGAGGAGAAAAAAAGGTACCCGGTTATCCGGTCATTGACATAAGAGTTAAAAAGGTAAGTGTTATTCATTCATATGCAATATACGTAACGCTTTTTTTAATATATTAATTTCACGTTTCATATATTATGCAAAATTCTTAAGGAAATTACCTCAAAATCTATAGTTAATAAATTAGGTATTAAACAACAAGAAAACAATATAACCATTTGCACGAATGTTAAATAATTAACAATGAAAAGTAAAATATTTTTTAAATTCAATTGTTATTGAAATTTTACGTTAATAACGTTTACTGTAATGAACAACATATACTTTTGTGCGGTATTTCTTCTACTCAAAAATTTAAAAGCAATATAAAAATTATTGTCATTAATTTATTCCCTCTTTGTATTGCTATATCTGGAAGAAGAAAATAATAATAAGTTGATACTTTATGGTTAGTAGTATAAGACAAACATTAATCTATACAACATGTATTGATATATTACTGTAAATCATGTAAATCAACATGATACTAGTAATATCTGTAGAAATAAATATGCAAGTGAAATAGTCTAAATTTTCATTATTATTATTAATCTATGTTCTAATTGTACTAAAAATTTTTAAAGGTGATTTGGATTCTAGAAATAAACTAATGCCTTTTTAAATATTTATTTACTTTATTTTATTGCCCCACCAGTAGCCGAGAGGTTCTGACCTCTCAACAGGTAGACGGCAAATGCTGGGTTTGAAACCAATCGCGGCCGTCGGCCTAACTGTTCGGAGTTTTCCGTGGTTTTCTTAGAACCTTGTATTTTTTTGCGTGAATACGGATTAGGTTCCCTTAGAAAGACCCCCACGGAAAGTACCCCCACCCCCTTACGGGCTATATTCCTCATGTAGATAATAGGCCATCATAAAATAAAATAAACAAAACAAACCAAAATTTATTTTATTAGATCGTCATTTTTACTCGTCTGTTCTGTATCGTACACACATATACAAAAGAAAACTGTTCATTAATGCTCATTATTGTTTCATTTTAGGAGCGGAACAAATCGAAGCAAATGTTTATATGCGTTGCTTCATCTCCAAGATTAAGTCGGCACATTTCAGCAACACATAATACTTGCTGAATTATTCGGAAATTACTTGAACTGTCTGCAAACAATTTTCTCATCCACTTCCATAACCGATTTGTTTACACTTCTTGCTAGAGACTAACTATGTGTCGCACGTACTTGAGAGATTTATCAAGAAATGTTTGGTTCCCCCAAAACAATATTGTGCGGTCGTGCTGGAATGAATTTGGAAAAGCACTTAGACATAATCCCTATGTACTTTCAGCTAAAATTTGTTTTGTAGTTAGTGTAGATTAAATATGGCATATTTATTTGAAGTATTTTAATAATAAAATAACTTCACTAAATGAGAACGGTATTTTTTTTTTAAGTTTTATGTTTAATTTCCGATGACGCTAAACAGAGGGTGCACTATGCAAATTTAAGAGAGAAAAATCTGTCTTTTCTTTGTATTTAATGATAAAATTAAAGCTGTTTTGATTAAAAAATTGCCATGGTAGATCAAGCTAAAGGAAAAAAAGGAAAAGATAAACATTAAAAATAAAAAATAGCACTGAAGATCATAAAATACTAATATTTTAATATTATTATTTAATTATTAAAGTGTATTTCTATGTATTTTTTTAAAGTTCGAACTTTTCATCTTTTTCCTAATTCAAACCTACATATAAGTTATCTTTATGAATAAAGTTTTAAAAAAGTTATATCCATTTTCAAATTCAATGTATAATAAAATTACGAAAATAAACATTTCATTTATACATAAACAAATTAAAACATCTGAAAAAATGTGATCACACATCGCACAGAGGGTTTCGTTTAATATTTTTTTCAAAACAATTTATCCTTTATTTAATGAATCCAAATTGTTAATTTATAAGTAATAAGTTCCTACACAGATGGCAACACCAATAAATTTAATGTTAAATAATTATAAAAGGATATTATTTATTTTAATCAAATTAAAAATGTTCAAGTAAAATTATTTAAATAAAATCCAAAATTCCATTTTTTTTGTAAATACAAAACTGAGAAAATTAACGCAGATATAAATAAAATTTTAAATTTCTCAAAACGAAAAAATTATTTAAACAACAATTTATATCGCTGAAGCATTAGTAAAATGTAACAGTTCTCAAAATAGAAAGAAAATTGAATTCCAAAATATATTATGAACATCAGTGATAATATATATATATATATAAACCTATAAATTGACAAAAAGTACGAAATTTCTTTTAATTAAATCCACCTTAAACTCCTGACCGCCGAGCAAAAGGGTAAAATTGTAATGTTGTTTTCTCTGTAATTTATTAAAAATATTTAAAAAAAGATGTTTTATTTAACCTGATACAAAATATGTTATTATGTATAGGTGTATAATCTTTGAGAGTATTATTCCTAGCTTAATTTTTCAAAACTGGGTTTTATTTGCAGAATTATATTAATTTAAATATTACTTATCATGCAGTGAAACCTGCAGCTTACTGTGCGAAAAAATCCGATCGCGGCGGTCAAGAGGTTAATATGAAACTATTAAATTCCAGCATCGGGGATCGCATTAAAAACATTCTGCTTATTAGCGAGATGCTTTACCTCCAAATGTCGACACAAAAAACGTTGTAATCAAAAATCTCTTTTGAAATTTAAATCGCAAAAATGAACGGATGACATTGAAAATATTAATTTTTTTTAAACAACAGACTTTTCTTTATTTTATGATTTGTCGTGCGACACGAATTATTCAGTTATAAGCACACAAAATTTGAAGTCTCTGATTTATACATTTTTTTGTTATCGAAGTCTGAGACGAACAGAAAATCAGATTAACTGAGACGAATAGGGTTTCGTAAGATCAATGAAATCCTAAAAAACAAAATTAATAATAATAATAATAATAATGTTTCGTCATCAACAAAAATGTTAAATTTTGCTAAATGTATTTAAGTTCTGTTTTAAAACCATGTGTGTCTGGATTCGAACTGCGCAATAAACTTTTGAATTTTTAAAGGATGAAACTGGATGATATACGTTAAAATTGTTGAGAAAGTAAAAAATTTTATCAAAAATAATAATGAATGGATCTTGTTAATAAATGTAAATAAAATCACAATTATTACATGGTTTTCACTTTTGATTTATTGGATAACTATGAATGTGAAAAAAATGAGCAAAAATGAGACCAGTTTTAAAAATTTTTGGGTAATTAACTTTACCGCAAGTCATAATTCACTGATTTTTTCCCTTCGAAAATTACCTGTTGTAATGCCTTGTATGTTGGAGATGAATATTGGCGTGGTAACTTTAATGAAGCGGAACCTTAATTTAAGAGTTTAACAAATAAAATAATACAAAATAATGGTTCTTGATTATACTTGAATAGATTATACAACTATTTAAATTTTTGGTGCGTTTTCAACTTATGACTAAGTTCCTCAAAAGGAAGAATTATATCCGGAAAATATGATACAACCTTTGTCACATTAGTAAATTATTCTCTCATAATAAATTAAAGAGTCATTAAATGTTAGTTAGCAATTAGAATAAATGTCGTTATCTATGGACAACAGAGTTATTGATTCCTTTTCCTTACGATTGGAGCGGAAAATATAAACCTCTCCGGGTTAGCAGACTATGTTTTTCCCTTCGGACTTCTCGTAGTAACTTAACCCAGCGTGGACAAATTCCTCGGTTTAGATCACAATCCAATCTCCCTTTCTACAAGATATTTTTCATCTTTTCTCATCAGATTGCTATTCTTAAGACAAAGATTTTTTTTCTTCCACTCAGATCCTTAGTTGAGTAACATATTAATAAGCTTTAAGACTACAAGTTAAAAGTGATCTGCGTAACAAAGCTTGCATTTTTGTCCACGGTTTTATTGACCCAGGCTTGTGAAAGTGCGGCGTTTTGCGATTTGAGAGGAATTCCGTATCCCCTATCTGCTTTCTTAACTTGTTTCTCAATAGGTAGCTTGGTTGAGCACTTAAATTAATACATTTTTTTTGAGCACTTTTCCCACAATCTGGGATTTTGAGAAATATTTAAGCTAAAATGCTTATGCATGGGTTTTCATATATCCTCTTCGGACCCCAGGGTTTTTTTTATATATTTTTTTTAAATTTCAGTCTTTAATATATATCAACGAACTAGTAACTAAGAAAGATTCAAAATTTTAATTTTAATTTTATTTGTATTTTATTTTCACTTTATTACTTTATTTATTTTTATTTTATTACTTTATTTTATTTTATTATTTTATTATTTTTTTATATAAAATTTGACGATACATGGGAACACAATAAACATATTTTGTGGCAAGAGTTTTTCTTTTCCTTTATTTTTTTGTATTGCAAAAACATTAAAAAACAAAAATAAATAATTATTTAATAATTTATAATTTTAGTACTAATATATTTATTAATATATTTAGTATATTTAATAATTTATAATTTTAGTACTCTTTCATCATTAGATAATCCAATTTCATCGCACATAGAAGAAGCAAAATTTTTACTAATGGATCAAAAATTACGTAAAATGTATTAAGTTTTAAATGCAAGATTTGATAAAATAATGATGATTAAAATTCTTTTTACAATTTAATCAAAATTGAATAAAAAAATCGACGGTATAATAATACGAAAAAACCTCTTTTATTTAGTTTAGACCATTAACTAAAATACTAATTAAAAGTGCTTAAATTTTATTATAAATCAAGCAATTACGAACTCGTGATGCAATAAAAAACAAAAAGTGTATAACTTTTTTTTAAATGGATATACATAAAATCAAAGTTTATATAAAAAAAAAATCTTCTGAACTTGTATTTTATCACATTACATTCCAAATTTGGCTTATTCCAAACAACCAAAATTGAAAACAATATATAAAGTTTTATTAGACAAGTATAGACATTTAATCATCTTTCAGAAAAAAGCTTATATATCATTACATATACTTAAAAAATACGTTTTTCTAAAACTGAACCTTACGTCTTAACCTTAAGCCTTTGAAAAATATATTGCATGCAGAATTCTTACAACATCTAAAAGGGCTAGACATTAAAAGGCATGTCCTTGCACCAGATATCATTAATTTTAGATTGCAAGCATCATGTCAGTTTTTTGATTTTGCAAGTTTGACATATTTTGATCGTAAATCGTTCAAATGCTTATACAGACAAGGAGTATGCTTAAAATATATATATTTTTGCATAGTATACGTATTTTCAAATGAACTATATAATGAAACCTTTTATTTATAATTTACGAAAATGTTAAGCAATTGGCGATCTCGAAAACAAGAAAAGAAAAAATTTATTTTCATGATATCAAATACACAACTCAATTTTTAATAAAAATACTTCTGTTTTATTATGAAATCAAGCAGTGAAAACTAGCACCGAAAATAATTAAAACTTTGTGCTTTTAAAAAGAGTTTTTAATTTATTTACCATTGTCAGGAAAAATTAAATTTTTCATTTCTCGTTTTCTTTCTATTAATAAATGGGTTTAGAATCACATTTTACTTTTATTTGATTTATTTCGAATCTACAGTTGCAAAAAATAAAGTGCAACAGTTTCACAAGTATAAATAAATTAAAAAACTTTTTGTGCAATGACGCTTTTTGCAAATCATAATTACCTAAATATTTATAATAATAGACATATAATAGACATAAAAGTCTACATTTTTGAAAAATACATTATATTAACCTTAGAAAACATTTATGTAAAATCAGAGACTTTGTATCACGTTCAATAATTTTTTTTTTTTTTTTTTTGCAACCATTGTTACATTTCTTACGAATTTATACGCTGGACATTTTTTCATCGTTGCTCATTCCAGTTTCATCCCAATACAAGACGTTTAATTTACAATGTAAAGACTGAGAAAATCAGTTCAAATTCTTCCTAGAAATCTAACTATGTACAATTCTTTATAACGTAGAGGATTGCTTTGACTAAATGAAGTTGGTAACTAATTATTATGGAATTTTCATATTTGTCTAAAATTTATGTATATTTATTAGAAATGGTTATTTTATAACAAAAAATATGTTAAAGTAATATCACAGCCAATAATAATTCTTACAAAATATTTTCTCCTCGGCTGGTTGATTTTTCAAATTATATATTTTAAGATATTCTGGAATCTACATCTACATTTTTCAATGAAAAAAAAATGTAATCACTTATTAACAAAATATGTGGACTTTAAAATGGACTTTAAAAATTTCAGGTTTACTTAAAAGGTGATTAAAATAAACAAATATGGATGTTAATAGTTTATTTTATTTAAAACATCTTAGTACACTCACGCTTTAATTAGACTAATCCTCAGAGAATATTTTTCTTTATTTATTCAAGTATATGATTTCGTTTTGAAAATGAATGAGACAATAATTATTATAGTTGAAAGTAGAAGTAGTTTTTTTTATTAAAATTAAGGAGAGAAGATATATATTAATATTAATTGCAGTCCATTTAGTTTATTTTTCCACTCTGCGATCATCCCTTATTTTTCATTTTTAACTGCGCGTAGCTTGAAGATTGAATTACTAGTGCTTGAGAAGAACGGTAAAAAGACATAATTTAATAGATAATAATATAGTAATAAGAAGGTAATAGATAATAAGAAGAATTTAAAAAAATGACTATTAACATCTAAATTTGATTATTTTAATCGCCTTTTAATAAAGGCTGAGCATTTAAAAATTCATATTATATATTTTGTGTTAAAACAAGGCGAAAAGGGCGTTCCGCCATATTTTTTTTATATTTAATTTTTTTTTCAATAGTTTAAGTTTATTATCAGTATATGCCAACATGATGGAATACCTGGGAAAGTATTTGAATGTTACTTAAAATGCCTGCAAAGATTTTTCACATCCATTTCCACAATTGCTTTGTTTATATGTCTTGCTAAGTACTAACTATGTGTCACCAGCAGGTGAGAGATTTGTCAGGAAATACTTGGTTTCCTAAATTAATATTGTACAGTCATGCTAGAATGAGTTCGGAAAAGGACTTGAATGTAATCCTTAGCCCTTTAGTTTATGCTTGTTCAGGAATTAGTATAGATAAAAATATCTTAAAATATATGACCTTAAATAAAATAATTTTAGTTCAAAACAACGTCTTAATTAAGCAGCAGAGCTTTTTGAAAAAAATAGATTATTTTCATTTTGAATCGCTAAACATCAATCAGATCTCTATCATGGTTATTTAAGAAATTATAATCTACGTTTTTTGCATACTTAATGATAAAATTGAAGTTATATAGAGTTATTACTAAATAAAGATTTTTCAAAACCCCTTTAACCTAGAAAATCATTATGGCGCATATATTACAAATATTTAAAAATTGTTACTGTTATTCGAAGTATATGTCTGTTTATATTTTTTCTATAATTCAAACTTTGTATTTTAAAATTAATTAACATTAATTCAATGTTAGGTTTTACTATTAAACTTTGAAGCTGCAGAAATTATAATTTCATGCAGATAAATTTTTATTAAATTTATATCGTAATTATAAAATTTCTTATTTGGAAATAGTGAACATATGTAAAATGTAGCATCTAGAATAAAATAACACACCCACTTCTATGAAATAAAATTCATTCTTTGTTAGAAATCCATGATGTATATTCACACCATCATGGGACACATAAAAAATTAAGAATGAAAAACAGTCCAATTCTAACAAAACATTATTACCAAGTATCATTGCTTCCAATGTAAACAGATTCATCTCTATATATGATCTATAAAGCATATACATTCATATAATTTACTAAAAATATTTAAGTTTAAAAATTCTTAGTTGAAACGCATTAACTATCGGCCATACTCGGTCATACAACCGAATTATTTTGATGATTGATGATTTCTCTCTTCACTGTCAAAGCAAATGATTAACTACGCAACATAGAACAAAAACATAAAAATGTATAGCTGCATGATATATTAGTTATATATTATAGTTAAAATTTTCACAGCTAGAAAACATATAATCATTCTAAAAACTTTAATGGACGGGAATGAGTACAACACTAAAAATAAATTGTTACTTTCAGAGAAATTTTGAATACCGACGGTACACATATATGCCAACGAAAAAATAGTATTCTAAGTGTTAAATCCAAAGAAATTGTATGAATGATTTAGTAAACAAACAGAAGTTATTGTACAGAAAGGAAATAATTGTTAATTAAAATAATTACATATTTTGTACAAATGTATTAGTAAATATATAATAAGTTAATGTCAGCAAAAACTGCATTTCAGAATATTCATAAAAATTACATTAATGACTAAAAATATTATATAAATATAACCTATTAACTTCCTTGCCTGATTTTTAAAATATCTACGTGAAAATACACTTTTAGCATAAGTGTTTTAAATAAAAAAAAGTAAAATGAATTACTATATTCTATAAATAGCATTTGAAGATGTCAATTTAAAAACACACTTTTTTATAGCTATTTTAAAAACAGAATAGTAATTTTAATAATGCATAAATAATGCATTTAAAAAAAAACATAATAGTAGTTTTAATCAAAAGAAAATACTATATTCAATTATTTGCTTTAGCGAAAAGTGAATTTTATGGCAAAAATCAAGTAATACATTTCTGTGTAACTGTATTAGCTAATACTGATCTATATTTAACGATACGATATAAATGGATTTCTTAATTTAAATTATGACAAACAAAACCACTATAACATATGAGCAGAACCAAATATTTTGCTAAATTTTAAAACATAAATTTTCTTATTTCATTCATTTACTGATGAATATCTATGTGTCACTGTAATCTCAACATATCAGCTAAGCCAAAATTTTTGATATAATTCAAGCATACATTTTACTTTTTCTCTTTGATTTATTAGCCGGTTTATGTTACTCTAATCTACCGAAATTATGCTTTTCGCTTTCATCTGATTTATAAAAAGAAATCTCGCCTTTAAATAACCTACATCATGCATGACTTATTCACCCTGTTAAAAATAATATTATTGGATTTGAAAATGTCATAACGTATTTGTTCGGGTACCGTAATTAAGGAAGGAAGCTTGATAAATTTTAGCGGCATGTCATAATTTAATGGAATAAGTCTTTTTCATAACTCTGGAATCTACGAATGCGTGACTAATTGGTTTTGTTAAATTGTAGCTGATAAATTGTTATGGAGGGAATTTAAAATATTATTAGCTTGTTATTTTTGATAGCTTTACATACATCTGTATAGTATGGAATGAATATTTTGGAATAGGTACATTGTTAATAATTTATTTATGTGACTTTTTATTTATTATAGGGTTTTATAATTTATTTAAAATCTATTTAAAAACCAATATATATAATGTAACTAAATGCTCTCTTACTCACGGCCGTAATATTTACTCCGAAATGAAACACATTGCATGTTATGATGTTACAATAAACAATAGACAAGAATACGAATTGAATTTTATTAATAAAATGCACTGACCAGGTGTCGAACCCAAGACATTTTGGACTTATTATCTATCTGTTGGGCTACTTGGGTCAAGAACAGTCTGACAGATTTCACTCAGCTAAAGCTATTGCAGAACTCTTATAAATAACTCCATATGCCATATAAATAATTTACAAAATATATGGAACTGATTTAAACTTAGTATTTGGACACTTTTTTATTTTAGCTGAAAATTTTTTTTTCAATTCACATGATATCGTTGCGAAACAGTAAGACTGAGTTAAACTAAAAAAAAAAAGAAAAAATAAGAAAAAAAAATATTTAAAAAAAATGTTAAAAGATATAAATGTTTGTAAGGTTAGAGTTGTACAGCTGTGGTTTATTACACGAGAACAAAAAATGTTGAAATAAGTTTTAATTATACTATTAAAACTTTAGTATGATTCATGCAGCTGAAAAAAATCTTTTCATTATGACATATATAGAAGGTGTTTCGAAACTATATGTCAGAAATTTAATGGTTGGTTGAGCTAACCTAAGTAAGCAAATTTCATATAGGAATGTGGATGCTTAAATGCAGCATTGAGACAGTAGAGGGCACTGTTGAGTACAGTGCATAAAAGCTGGCTTGAATAGTCATTCTCCGTATGGATTTCGAGCAACATACGTTTTTACATTATTGCGGAGCTTGCTAACATGCATTTTATGTATTGGCTGCGCGAGAAAATACAGCGGCTGCTCAAAAAATGTACATGAAACGATTCCAGGGTTCGAATCTGCCGGATCTACGAATATTTCAGCTTCTTCATTGGGTGTTGTGCTCAAGTATATCATTTAATGCTTAGAGACGTGATATGGGCACTGAAAAACATCACAGAATTACTGCAGTGAATGAAGCAATATTTTATACAATTGGGGATAATCCTTAGACAAGCTCAATAGCTGTTGAACATGCATCGGTTTTGATCATTAGCTTGTGCAGTTCCTTACATGAAATATTGATGAGCCCCGCATCAGCGTAATGCTGCATGTTGTTCGAAATCCATTCGGGGATGACGATTCTGCGGTGAAGCGCTTTATTCTGACGAACTAATCAGCGCACTCTACTGCTTCAACACTACGTTTCTACACCCAAATTCCTGTACAAAATCTACTTATTTCGATCCCCTCTATCTGCCTTTACATTTCTGACACACAATTTTCAAGCACCTTGTATATTTAATGCAAATAAATATAATGGAGAAAAACAGATACAATTTTGCCAGTGCGAAATACCTGTTTTTATCTAACATAAAGATTACTAAAAATTAATACAATTTGCATAATTTATTTTCTCATAAACACAGTAGTTTATATAAAAATATATATAAAATCTTAAATAAGCAAGGAATATCATTAGGCAAAATTTTCAACATAACCAAAATTAACAGCAGGTAGATTATGTTTACATCATTTTTAAAATTATGTTTAGGGTAAAGGATTGATTTTTTCTCCTCATTACCATTTTTCTAATAATACACGTCATGTATGTGATGAACGGCAAAATGTAATTGCTTAATATTCAAAAATAATTGTTTCCTCTCTCCATAACACGCCGTTTAAAGTAGGAGTTAATTTTAATTTAGAAAAAAAAAAAAAAAAAAAAAAAAAAAAAACATATAAAGTATCTTACGCTTCTTATCCCTTTTATCACAGCATATCACAACATTTTATATATGTTTCGAATCAAGGAGTAATTTTATTCCTTTCAATTTATGTACTTTCATTTAAAAAAAGGTTTTATGCAATTATGTTTCCATAACATCAGAAAACAGATGCATGAATGTAATTGCTCGGAAAATTCCACTTATCCACATGAAATTTGTATACGGTGTTAGCGTAAAGTAGTTAAAGAGGGGGGGGGGAATTAATTACATTTATCGAGGCGTTACTTTTTGAAAAGGAGTATTATGGTTTTCTTTACAAGAAAATGTTAAATCATATATTATAAAATACTGTTTTCCTAAAAAAAACCTATCAGAAATTTGAATGTCGTCCAACTACAGCTAGAACTGTCGACATTATAGAGCTGTCTTTATTTTAAAAAGTTCATTCAATTATAAATTAATTTTTTGTTTAGATACGTCATTTTTTTACTTTATTATCAAATTCGGTGATTATTCTTTGGATAAGTATAGAACAACATCACCGGAAAAGTAATTAACTTTTTAAATATGATTAGAGAAACTAAATAACATAATATATGCATATAAATTATTAGAAAATGTCTCGGGTTAATTTTGGTAAGAGATATACTGCATAGCACATTGCAAAAAAAATCAATTAATTAATAAATCTACATAAATGAACTAATTAAAGACGGGGTAGTAATCAACCCTGAATTGTTTTGCCAGCATTGTCGAGGGTTTCTGTTTTAAGATGTCTGTAAGGTCTTAAAAAAAACAAAAAAAAACAGGATGATCAAGTGAGAACCAACGGATACTTAAATTTAAGACGAACATTTAAATGAAGAGAAGGATGATTGAGATGTGTAATTCTAGCATTCTTAAAATCCTACAACCCTTGATTTGACATTAAGGAATGAACTTTTAGGTTTAAACAAACAAACCTGTAAAATATCAAACTCTTAACTTTAAAAATGGCGGAAATATATTTTGCAACAAAAAGAAAAACATTCATTCTAAATTTAAACAAAGTATTTAAAACCAACAAAGATTTTTTTGCATTTAAATATAACCTAAAAATGCATAAAAGAAATAAGTAAATAGAGAATTTTTTTTTAATGATTTTGGACATTTGAATCTTAAAATTCAGAAAATACCATTAACGAATCAAATAGTCTGCGATGTATGTGGAACGAATTCTCTGAAGGGTTTATCATATAATACGAAAGTACAGTAAATAATGATGCACATCATAAAGAATAAATCAAATTCATTCGTTGAATAGCATTAAACATCACGGGAGGTGTCATAAATTTCCAGCAATATTTATGATCGCACGATATTTCGCTAAATAATAATTTTATAATTGAATACGATCATATGCTCTACCAAGTTATTTTAGAAGCATCAGAAAACAACTCCAGGAAAAAGATCTACACATTCTACTGTAGAAAACTTACCGTTACATTTCAGTTACATGTACCATCATAACACTGCTTAAATATTATTACATTCTCAGTACGGAAATACGGATAAAAAGTATACTGAAACAAAATAAAAAAATTCTCTTCTTAAAGAAATACATACACGGGTATTTGTTACCTCCAAAAAATAGGCCTGATGGGTCAGCTTGCAAAATTTATTGCCACATAAGCTTGTGCCCTCGAGGTTACCCGGACACTTCATGATAGTCTTCAGTGAGCTTCATATTTGTATGATGTTATAACTCTAACTTGATTTTATCTGAAATACGTACCGGTTCAATGTGTGAAAATGAAAGATTTTTTTTTTCATAATGTTTGGATAATTGTATAAGTTAGTAATGAACAAACAATAATTTTAAAACGCCATCTACTGATGAAAAAATGGGTTAAGAAGGGGAGAGTAGAGTGGTTGTCTAGTAATGCACGGGTCGAAAGCTTTAAAACGATACGCCATATTAAAAAAAAAATCATTTCAGTCTCCTCACGGGAGGAACAGCTCCTAATAATATGGGAGGACCAGAGGAGAGGAATTTAAAAAGTGTAATCTCGCTGTAGCTTATTTAGAAGCTGTGTTAAAAAACGGATCACCCGGGTGAAACTTGAAATTCATCTCAGCCTCTTTCATTAAAATTTTTAAGCGTTAACAGCTATCTAAAAATTTTAAATCTTTCCAAAAAATCGCAAGTAACATATAAAGATAGTTAGTTATAAAAGTTTAGACACTACATAGCCAAAGATGACCGTCCACTTGTGATTTTTAACATTTTTTTGAATATCTAGAAAAGTAAATGAGTAATTATCCTAATACTCTTATAGCCTAAACATTATACTACAAGTCATATATTTCCGTGAAGACTTTTTCCCGAAACTCCATAGGGGACTGTCAACAAACTGAAAAAGAACGAATATCTTTTGGATAATTCTGTGAAAACAAATGTAGCAAAAACGCCAAAACTATAGATTATGATTAAGTTGATTGTTGCAAGAAATTGTGTTCATTTTTATATCGATAGCATGTATATTCGTAGAAAAATTAAAGTTTTTATGAAAATAGTCCCAAATTTTTCCAAGTTTTTTTTTATTATAATTTGCAAAGTTCTTAATATAAAATAATGTTCTTTTCAGAAAATAAGACAAACAACATTGTAGACAATATCCTATAATCAAAATTAAAAAATAATATAAATTGTGTAAATAATGAGCAGGTTCACTAAATAATTTCTTATTGAGCATGGGTGAAAGCTATCACAATTTCATTTGCATATTATGTTAGCTCAATGTATAGAGCAACTTTTGTAAAAATCTCAAAAACATAGCTTAAAAATTCTCAAATTAGTCGTCGAGAAAATAAGTTCAAAATACGTTATTCCTAAAATAAGGCAAAAAGATGAGAGGTTGTATCCAAATATAGTAGTACGTACCATATTGTGTATGCTATATTGGCACTAATCTTATATATATTATAAATGTGAAAGTGTGTCCGGAAATTGGAATAAAATTGGTTTCAAAACGGATGGATTAATGTCTTTGAATTTTTGCATATAGATAAGTTAAAGCCCGAAATGAACATAGGCTATTTTTTAATTGATTTATTCAAATATTTTCCTTAATAATTCAAAATTTCATTATTTTTCATACAGAATCAATGGGCATTTTTAGATAAAATTTTATCATTTCCCTTTCCTGTTGCCAATAAAACAGAAATCTGGAATGATAATTTCTCAGCGAAAATACATTTTCAATTGAACATCTCCCGTGCAAAAAAAAATAAGTATGACGTCCTATTTGAAATAGAGTACACTTTGTTATATATTAAATATGCACATTTGTTTCATTAACAAGAATTTTTCTTTCAAAAATGGCGACATAATTAGAAGTAAAAAAAGAATGAAAAAGAAAATTTTCAATGAAATATTTCACTTGGAAAAATGTGACATCATAATTGAAATAAAACAGGTACTTTATGGTAGTCGTTAAAAATACAAGAGGCATCAATATCAGTAGCTAATGGAGCTAGATAAATAATGACGTCATATTTAAAATGAATGAGAAATATTTTTTACTTATACTAATTAATAAGTTATAAGTTACATACAAATGAAAATTTATATTCAAAACACATAATTATCAATGGAAGAAATTTTTGTGGGAAAAAGATGGAGAATAAAACTACTGATTAATATATTTTTGACTCTATATTTTAACACTTTCCAACAAAGTTGAAAAGTTATTATGCTTTCGGTTTGTCTATCCGTCTGGCCACTTTCAAACTTTCATAAATTTCATGGCAATCCGAGTAGCCATGAAATTTTTGGACTTATTAACATTTACGAATGCACGAATACCTACTGAAAATGAAGTTTCTATCATGATTTGTTTATTTATAGTGATAGTCTAAAATTTTCTTTACATTACGGTATTATGGGGGAAAAATCGTTTCAATTGAATTTTGACGATTTTACACCCTGTGAAACATATTCAAATTTATATGCATCAACAAAGTGCACTAAAATATGCATTTCGTAAAGTATGCAGTGCAAAGGACACTTATTATTCATTTAAAGGATCATACAGAAGAATTCCATTGCATAAGAATAAAGGCGGGAACAGTTTGCGACACATTTTAATTATGGTAAACGATTTCATGTATAATCAAATTGATACACGTTGCTGAGGCTTAATGTGAGTTATTTCATGCATAATACGAAGTGCATAGTATTTACAGGGACACACAAAAGATTTTAAATAGTATATATTCTATCCGAAGCACTATATATGATGGATGATGACTGCTGCATGGATAAAGAAATTATGATATGTGCTTTTAAGTTTTACTAAATGAATGCATATTAAATGGTGTGTATAAATGCTGATATTTACACAATTTAGATATACAGGGTTACACAAAAGATCTTGGAAAGGTTACTGAATATCAGCATAAATTTCTTAAAGTTGGTTTTTTAATAAAATAAGCATTTTTATTTTTAACCGCATTTAGTAAAGTAAGAAATGTTTATATTATATACATAAAATGATATACAGGCTCACGCAAGAACTGGATACATGGTTGTCTTCAAATAATAATTTCTGAAAATGTAATTTAAGTAGTAATAAGGAATATTTTTGTTTGAACTAAAGTTTAGAAAAACACTTTCGTTTATTAAAGGTACTAGGTAAACTACAGGGCTGACAAAAGTATTCAAGAATGTTTCTATCTATTAGTATAAGTCGCTGAAAAAAAATTTAAACCAGCAAAAAATCGGCAAAAGAGGATCATCAGAAGATTTTTAATATAAATCGCTATAAAAAGTTAATTACACATGCTTTTAACCAACGAATTCTTTTGTTTGATTGATTAATTCTTCTTTAAATGTTTTGTGAATAGAGTCACGGGTAACAGCTAGTCAATGGATAAATGGACGCAACCCCTACCTTTTTGCTTTAAATTGGAAAAAAAAGATTTTGAACGTATTCTCTCGACGATTATTCTCAGAATTTTCAAGCTCTGCTTTTGAGACTTTTATAAAAGTTTCTCTATACATTTAGCTAACATAATATGCAAATTAAATTTTGATAGCCTTCACGAAGGCGCAAAGAAAAACTATTTAGTAAACCTGCTCATTTTTCACACAATTTTTATTATTCTTTAATTTTTATTATAGAATATTGTGTACAATAGTGTTTGTCGTAATTTTGGAAAATAACATTATTTTATATTAAGAACTTTGCAAATTATAAGCAAACAACTTGGAAAAATTTAGTACTGTTTTTATAAAAACTTTAATTTCTCTACTATTATACATGCTATCGGTATATATGTGAACACATATTATTGCAATAATCCAATTAATCATAATCTACACTTTGGGCGCTTTTGCTACATTAGTTTTGACAGGGTTATCCAAAAGTTATTATCTTTTTTTCAATTTTTTGACGGTCCACTATGGAGTTTTGGGAAAAAATCTTCACGGAAATATATGACTTGTAGTATTATGTTTACACATAAGAATTTTAGGAAAATTCCTCATGTACTTTTCTAGATATTCAAGAAAATGTCAAAAATCGCAAGTGAACGCTCATTTTCTTTGGCCATGTAGTGGATATACATATTGTGCCGTAACCAAGTCTCTTGTTTTCTTTTTAAAAATAGATTTTCGGTAAAATAAAAAGTAACTTTCAGTTTATTAAAAAAATTGCATATTCGTAATCTGCGTGAAACAGTTAGTGCAGTTTAAAATCTCAAAATGCTGTATTTTAAAATTTTCATTTCACTTCAATAGAATGTTATTCAAAAATCATCAATGTTTTTCATTTGATATCAAGTATCTGAATGAAATATTAATTAATTCCTAAGTTTTTAATTAAATGATGCTGACAAAATTAGATATTCGAAATCAGCGAAAACAATACTCATAAATAACTAAAATAAAATCTATAAATTCAATATTTGAAAAAAAAAATACAGGTCGTGTATAAACGATACAACCCACCCGCACCAGTGATCTCTGTCTGAAACATCTAATCTAATTATGAATGATTTCTCAAAAATCTGCATATCTTTCAAAGGAAATAAAAGCAGTTTTTATTAATAGATTTTTGTAGATTTCTTTTTTACTTTTGCAACAATAACGGAACAGTTTTTAAAATTTCTGAAAGGGTTTTTTTTTTAAATTTTCGCTTGACTATGCAATTTTGAAGTTTTTAAAATCGATAGATTTTAAAACACATTCCTCTTTAAAAAAGGCCCAAGGTACACTCTAAAAAAAGTTGCATATGATCTGTTTTGGAAAAGGCGACTAGCTGCCTTTCCTGAAATGAATATATTCATTTTGAGAATGAAAAGTATTAGTTTAAAAACAAAAATAGCTGAAAATTCCGATAGTAGCAAAAAGGTTTTCGATTGTTTTTTTTTTTTTTTTTTTTTTTTTTTGAGATGTTCCGTATTCAAAACGGAATTAAATGAAACCTGAAATTTCTTTTCAGAAATTAAACGTTTTGCTTCAGATGGGAAACGTTCCTAAAAATTTTTCCTGTGTATTTTTTATATTAAGAACCAGAGCTGCGAACTACTACAGCTGATTAAATCACATAAACAGCTTTGGAACTATATTTTTTTCTTTTGTAAAATGTATGCCAAATATATTCAGTGTTATGTATTTCAATACATATGGTTAATTATTTGCTAAAATTTCTATTTCTAATATATTTATTTGACGTTAAGTTAGCATAGAAGTTGGCAGCCATGAAGAACCATCCTTTCCAGCAAATCCTCGGTTTCTCTTCTAGTTGTTCAAACAAATTATTTACGGTTTATAAGAATTCCATGCTTTAGTTTTATTATGAAAACTTTTCGCTCCTTTAATCGGTGTTTTTAATTAATAACTTAACTAATTATTAGAAATTTAAATTCTGAGTTTTAGGCGCAATAGAAGAGGACTTGTACTATCTTCACAAACATTTTCAGTATTGTATATGTGCTGAAGGTTTTGGTAGCCGTCATAGATGAACAGACCGACAGATACATCGAGGGATTTTTTCTTATATTATTACAGATAATTTGGCACTGACTACTCAAGGAGCATCGGGTTCACCCCTGTAAATGTCACTTAGCTGAGGGCTGCCCGGTCTTTTCAGGGAAATTTCTCTTGCATCAGCTGACGTGAGTTTGACATTACGGCAATTCTGTACTATATTGCCCATGAGTACAAAGCTCCCAGTAACATTGACTTTTGAACACTACAATATAAAGTTGCAAAAACATTAAATTAATAAACTGTTTTTTTCGGTTTTCTTAAAATAGCATTTATTTGGAAACAGCGATCATTTTGAAAAATAGTGTGAAATAACTACTCTCTTCATGCAATGCTCTTGCGTTTCTATACTATAAATAATAATACGATGTTGAAATACTTACATAACAGTAATATATATGCAAAAATAAAAAAGACCGCACAATAATGATATTATTAAATGCTATTAATAGCACAAGAATGTAATAGTTATACTTAAAAAAAAAATTTCTAAGTATACTTTAATTCAAGTTAAGTCCACAAGATGGAGATTTAAAATAAAATAGTGGAATCAAGGCAGCAGTTATAGTCGTATCTCTGAATGTTTTGATGCGTATAAAATCAGTTTATTTGAAGACATCAAGACAATAACGAGCTAGTTTCTAGTCGCGTGTTTCAAATTATCTCTGGAATTAACTAGATGCTATTGTATATTTCGAATTTGTTTTAAGTATATGAAAACAGTTATTTCTTCACCGAACAAAGCGCTTTCTAGATATAGCCCGTAAATGTTGTCATAAAAGATACATGAAACAAATCTTATTTGAAATAATTGCTAAGAAAATTCTAATAGATCGTGTCTAACAGTCTATTCTACATTTGGTGCTATTGTAGAAACGCATATTAACACAACATTTTAGGAATAGCAACAACTATTCCAAAAATAACATGAAACTTTAAAGCAATTGTTTTTAAAAACTTTATTACACGTAAAAATGAAAAAATGAGAACACTAACAACATGTGTAAACAAATAAGTAACTCATTTTGATGTGTAAAAATTCTAACAGATTCTTTCACTTAAAAATAATGTTAAATTTGATTTAAAAAATAATTTGAAATAATTTGTATTTATTTATTTACTTATTGTTTTCCATTCCATAAAAAAACAATCCTACTTTTATAATTTATTCTGATGGTGCTATTGGCAAATTGGTGATAGCTTATCAGAAATCTTACTGGCATCAATGTCTTGAAAAATATTTGTGCTTAAGGTTAATTACTATTTAGATTAAGAGATCTAAATATATATTTTTGTATTGTTAGAAAATAATAAGGTATTAAATTGTTGAACATAACTGAACAATAAATATGCAACGTAAGTTCCATTTAATAATATAAAAGAGTTATGGTTAATCACACATTATGTTCCTTAACAAAAGCATTAAAACTAATATTTTGATGAATCCTGTTAAACATCAAATATCTTCTAAAACATTAATTAATTTGAAATTCTGTACTTAAAAAAGATGGCGGTTACTAAATTCCAACTTGTGTATTATTTTCATATTCATAGAAAAAGCAGAGAACTATGAATCCAATATCATTAGATAGGATTTAATTTTTGCCTACATTTAATATTGCATGCAAAATATCCGTAATAAGTTTAGTTTAAGTACACTGTAAAAAAGTCAAATATTTATTAACCTCCTCAGTCCTGAGACAAATTTCACGTGGAACTATAAAAAACAACTTAAAATCATCATAAAACATCCCCCAAGATGCATAATTCTATATATCGATGCTTCTAATCTGCACACACTTATTTAAAAAGTTTAGATGTAAGATTAAATATTCTAGAAGCAATTAAATTAATTTAAAGAGTGTTTTTATTGTCGCCTCCAGGCGATAACAGGACTGAGGAGGTTAATCTACAAAAATGTATAATAATCACGAACACAAATATACAATACTATCTTCCGAGTCACCCAAGATTCCAAAAAAGGTTCCTTTATCTCCAGGAATCTCCGAAAAAAAATCCAAATTTTGAACAAAACAACGCAAAAAATAACTGTTTAGCCAAAATTCAAATAACATTAGAATGTTTTCTAATCTTTAAATGAAATAGTCTCGAATAAATAATTGATAAGTAAAGGTTTTTGGAAATTTACCGACCCATATTAAAAGCTTGCTAAAAGTGAAATATTTTCGTAAAGCTTCAAAATATGTTTGAGGGCTTTTAAATACTTAAAGAGATCATAAGTGTTTATCATCTCTTTTAAGTAGTCTTAAGAAAAATAGTTTCATAGTGTCCTCCTTACAAAAAAGATTAATATGTTAATTGCTAGTAATATTTTATGTCAGAGAGAATATTACCTCCTCTGCATCAGAAGCACAAAATTTTTGTTACAACTATAAAGTCATTACAAGCAAGTGGATTCAATGTAACGTTTGAATCTTCTTAGAACGGTCACATAAAAATAATTTCGTTGATCTTATCACATAAATATTTTGCCAAACATTTTCACAACCTTTATTAAATAAGTTTCTTTTAAATTAACTTAAAAGTATATAAAAAAGTTACAAGTTTATTACTTATTCTAAACGTTTTTTCAATGTTTAAGATCTGTAATATTCTTAAAAAATAGCATTTCTATTGAAGTATTCAAAAGGTATTTTCATTATTAACCTACTTACAAAGTTTTATTTCTATTAAAGCAGAGGTTTCTACCCGCTACAAATTACGCTATACAAATCCTGTTAAGACACTGCAGGCTATAAAAGCGTGCTAATTTATGTTACATAATCATTATCTATACTAATAAAAGAACAAAACGCTCTGTCTGTGTGTCTGTGTGTGTGTCGGTGTGTGTGTCTGCGATGGCTAGCAAAATCTACAGCATGTACGAAGCTCAAAAATTTTTTGAGAATAGCCCGAAATCTCTCTTGATGCACCTGAGCTTCAGAATTTCGAAATTCCAATTATTAACTGAGTAAGTAATTAAAATCGAGAGGTCACTCTCATACAAAATCATGTTTTTTCAATTATTTTCTCTTTCGTTTGTTTGCGGTTGGTTGGTTGTGTAAAAATTTTCGCAGAAGTAATAAAAAAGCTGAGACAGAATTAAAGAAACCCATAGAGGAATGAGATAAGTGGAGGTGAAGTAAGACTCAAGAAAGTTTTGCAATATGAAACCATTTATCGCTCAAATTTTAATGTGCCAAACAAAAGGACGTGGAAGGGATTTTGTATTATAAGACGAATTGAAAGAAATGAATTACAATTGAAGCATATCTTAAGAGGAAATAGCAAATTTTTAAAATGGTCTTTGTACTGTTAGATATTATTTATTAAAATAAATGTTCGCTTTTAAAATGAAGGAAATTGGAAAATTAGCAATAATTAAATATCAAATTAATTCTTTTAAAATCATCTATGAAAACTTAAGTAATAAATATTAATCTAAAATATAGATTTCTGACTGCAGACGATTTTAATGTAATAACAAAAGAATGTTATATTTTCAAGCAAAACGTTAAAATAATTTTCTATATTGATTTTTAAAACACATATGATAAAATAATTAATAAATTTTTCCGGTGAAGTGATAGATTAGTTCTTTTTAAAAAACAAGAGCAAAAAAATACGGGTTTAAACCTGTTTCATTTGATAGGCGTGTGAAAGCATGTACTTTTGTTGGTACTTAATTGGACTTAATGTAGGGTTACATTTTTAGCATCACCTCCAGAGATAATACTTCCAGTCTATTAATTTCTTTTTACTGTATGAAAGAAACCAATTTGAGATTTTGACATTTCAAAAGTGACTGTTTTTTCCCCCCAAAAAACCTTTAAAATTTAAAGACTGGCAAAATGTCAGTTTAACTTAGGATTTTTGAACACAGCTGTTACGTCAGATCGTTGGTACTTCGTACATTAGAAGGTATGTGTGGTTAGCTGTAAGGTTACATTTATGGTATATTTAAGTTACAGTTAGGTTATTGTTAAAATACAGACAAGTTACGGTTAGTATTTTGTTCACAGAATTAACATTACGCATGTTTGATAAAAAATATGCACTTATTTTTGTAAAATGGCTCTGAAATTATAATACTATATACTAACCTTTTAGCTAATCATCGAGAATCGATTTCATTCACGCACGGTATAATCGGATTTAAGAGTGATATAATTAGTTTGAAATTCAAAATATTTCACTTGGGATATCTATGTGAAAAAAGTATTTAGTTAAGTCACTTAACAGTAATTTTAAGGATAAATATCAACAGTTTAACACGAAAATCACGCAATCGTTGGACACATATTCTCTCCTGCGTTTCCCATTGCAATTTTGGGTACTTTTGCAGCTAAATATTACTTTTTTTAACCAATTTTTGACACAGTCAGGGGGCACGTATTTAATATAATGTACACTGTAAAAAATTTTACCCTTTTGCTGCATCATCACTCCCCCGCTTTTATAGAATATCTCTCTTTTGACCTATGAGACTGCTCCATAATAGGCTGAAGTAATCATTTTTTATAAAAGCGGTGGAGTGACGATGCAGCAAAAGGGCCAAGTTTTTAATAGTGTATTTACACATATTTCGAGTTACAGATAAAATCATAAAAATTTCAAGTTCGTTTAAGATTATTATTACGGACCCGGGCAACGCCGGGCGGGTCAGCTAGTGTACTGTAAAATTTGTACATAAAATTCTTCTGTAAAAGGGTTTAAATTCACTTTTCTTTGATTTGAAGATTTTTCGGTTATTGAGGTCGAACCAACTATTGTCGCGACGGCTAACGAATGTTTTCCTAATGGATTAAATAAGTTTAAATAAAAAATTGAAAATCAAGTTGTATAAGCTGACAGAGTAAACAATCTCCTGTAATTTTATAAATTTATAATGGCACTGCAAGAATTTCTTTTAAAAAAGACATGTTTTACACGTATATTTTTAAATATGACGTAATTTTCACGATTTTTTCTATCTTTTTTAAGTTTCATTTGTAAATATATTTTATTTTTAATTAAAAGGTGATATTATTATTTGCATTGTTTTTCAAATTTCGAAACAATAGTTAGAGTTTTTTTTTTTTTTCAAAATATGAAATGAAACTCTGATCTAGGCAGATATTGCGTTTAATTAAACTATTTCAAAATATTATTAAATGTGATTTTTTAAATATGAGATAATTTTTCTTATTTACTGTTTTTAATATGGAATAATTTAATTATTATTTTAAATACTCCTATCTACGTTTAATATTTATATGCAAATACATTTTAAAATTACAATGAATTTTTTTTAGCTGTTTCAAAATTTGCAACAATAGGGAAAAATATCCCTTTCGAAATATGAAATAAAGATTGAAATAATAAAATTTTTAACAAACTTGAAAATAAAAACTCTTAAAAAAATAGTGAAGAGAGAAAACTTTAAACCTCAAGATCGTCAAATATGTGACTGCAACAGATTATGAAATTGCTATGAATAATTTCCAAAGCAATAAAACATTTTTAGCAGAATTCTTTTGATCTCCAACGTTATATACACTTTTAAATATTTTTTCGATTTAATGACTGTCTCTTTCAGGGTGTTTTTCGAACAATTCTCTTTTTAACCTCGAATTTTTTTATGCTTTCACAACAAGTGACACTTTCTTAATAGGAGACAAATAAGGACTCAAAATAACCACTTAGACAGTGATAGCAACGTTATTTACTTTTTATTGAGTAGAGATATAAAAATATAACAATCTAATTTATTATTAAATAAATCCGGTTAGTGAGAAATAAACAACACATCATAGTCTTCAACGCAAAAATTAGACCTTTTTTCTTTTAAGTTAATAATTTTATAGATGTGTTTTAAAAATTCATAAACTTATGAAGAATGCTTTTAAAAATATTCTTCCATATCGTTGAAAGCCCACAAACAGGTTAATATTTTTTCGAAGTTTACAAAAAAATATATTTGAGTGCTCTAAGAACGTTACCAAGATTTAAGTGTGTATCAGCAACATTCAGTAATAGTTAAAGCATATTTTTTCCTCATTTGATACAAAAAAAATGTATAGGCTAATTATAATCATAAACGCTAATGTTTCATATTAGCGAGATTGCATCGGAAATACAGAGTTTTCATATGATGCAGACGTAAGTATGAGTACAAACCTGGGAATTCAGAAAAGCATTTTTTAAAAATTCATTTAAAGTGAACAGTTTTGTGATAATACTATTATAATTATTACACATTTAGGTTAATTACAAGGTTTATACAGGTCAATAGATTATTTTCTGTTAAGAAGGTTAATTGCAAGTAGTGCTTCATGTAAGCGATATAGCCATATAGCATTGGAAATGCAAAAATTTACTACAGTTTCAAAGTAAGAATGAGCGTGAGAATTTAGAATTTTTTTTTCTTTAACTCTATTAAAATATACTGTTTTGTGATAAAATTCTTAAAAATTAACAGGAAATTATTCAAAAATTCCATTTAAGAGAAAAATAAGAGCATTTACTGGAAATACTTATCATATTATTAAGCGTATTTGACTACAGTATTCATTATATTGTCGAGTCAGTATAAAGTAAAAATACAATTATGTTACCATTTAAAAAGAAAAAAAACCATCAAGTAAATGGACATTTTTTCTGCAAACTTTTAACAATACTAATTTAGTACTTTTCAAAATCCTAAATTAATCTTTTAGAAAAGCGCCATAAAAAATTTTGTTTATCCTGCTCAGTCTTGATGTCGCCTGTAGGAGATAAAAAAGAACACCCTTTAAATGAATTTAAATGCTTCTAGAATTGTTAAAATGGCTTCTAAACATTTTTAACAAATGCGTGAATATCATAAGCATAGATATATGTAGTCTGATACATATATGTGAGGATGTTTCATAATAATTTTAAATAGGCTTTTGTGGCATATCGTAATATTTTTCTCAGAACTGAAGAAGTATAATAAAGATATAAAATAAATATTTTATAATCTCATGTTAAATATATTTGTTTTAAGCTGATTGTAAGTATGTATAAAAACATTAAAAGTAGGGCAGACAGTTTAGGGTTGATCAAATATATCATAGAAATTTAAGTAAATAAGTTTTAAGCAATGCAGAAACTTTGAAGTGCTATTTCAGGTACAAAGACTTAACAATAAATCAGGTTAAGCATAACCATGTGCTATACTTTAAAAAATCAGTATGTAGGTTGGTTTGACCTAGTTAAGGGTGAGAGGGTGGGCCAAATTATCAAAGCTCTTCAATTAAGTGTTTTTTGGAAATCTTTATATTCTATATAATATGTTCAGCAAAGTAACAAATCTATCGACCTTTTTTTAGAACCCGGTACATAACAAAAAATTTATTGTATTCTGACCATAATATAGACAATATTATGGTCATAATACAGTTAAATTACAGTTATATAATCGTTTTCCATAAAAACGGTCGATAGACCTGTTACTTAGTCGCAATTTTTTTTATTGTGTATTACATACTGTAAAAAATGGCTACTGTACACTGTACACTGTACACTGTACGTGGCTTTATTTCTAAAATAATATAAAATTCATTCTGTAACTCTAAAGCAAAATAGTGTGTAAGGGAAATTGATTAAACGAATATGCGGATAATTGCTAAAGAAGGAATTAAAAATGTAATGAAATATAAATTAGATACTTCCTAAGAACTTTTATTTTATTTAATTTATACCCATAGTAAAAAATAGAAAGAATGTAAGAGACCAAAAAGAAAACAGTAGACTTAAGAAATGCTAGATATTCATTCCCCTCGAAAAGAACATGATATTGGTCAAAATAATTTAGGAAGGTATATAGAACAAATTTCTCCAAGATTATCACAATGAGATGAAGCCAAATTATAGGGCAACTAGTGTTGCCGTATCGAGTGTTTCAAAAAGTGCGTGTTTAACGGGAATTTTCTCCTGTGTCCTGAATTTCTTTTAAGTAGGTTTGTTTATAGATTATAATTTCTTAATGTTTTAATACAACTAAACCATGTAGCTGAAAGATGTTCTACTACCTTTTTTTAAAAAATCTTTTTATTTAACATAATAAATATTTAGATGTATAATAAAGTGAGTCAATCCTTCGATATGCTTCAAATCAATTATTTACAACTTTCTTATGCAATACACATATGTTTAAAATTTAGTTTGATAACTGATTGTATAAAAAATAAAATGATATACACTGTTAAAAATTTTGCTCTAGTTTGAATCAAATTTTGGTGCTCAGTAGTTGCCATCATAAGATGGTGATATCTCCTACCAACATTTGGAGCTTCCTACTTCAATCTAGTTCCAACTAATGAAGCTATGTTTTAACAGCAGCTCCAAATATTGGTTCAAACTAGTACAAGATTTTTAACAGTGTATGAAACTTTATTCTATGTCAATATTTAAAAAATGTAAAAATTGTGTTAACCATTCTTAAACTACCTTATATTAATGTAATGAACATTACAAAAAGGAAACTGCAACTCTTCTAATGTTATAAACGGTTAAGTAAAACTAATAATAACATTTAAAAAAAAAACAGTTATAAGCTTCCAACTACCGCAATTATTCGGTATCAGTATTTCGGAAGTAAATTTTTCCTTTGATTTGGTTGCAGAAACCTAGTCGAAGATTTCTCTGCTGAATTTCTGGTGACATAACATCTAGAAAATATACAAGGTGTCCCAAATTTATCATTGGTGCTTTAATCCTCCATAAAACCTAAAGGAAACAAGATAGCGAAGTTCAGATTTATGTGCATATAACAGCAATCCATAACGTTAATTTGTAATAAAAATTTTGTTTTTGCTTTCATGTATGACCCAATAACAGTCATAACTAGTGATGATGACACTGTAGGAAAAGATCAAGTGTGTGACCGGTTTACAGAGTCATATACGCACGTCCAAAGAAATTTCCTATACGCGAATATCACAAGATGTTTATGTCAGAACGGTAACAGTGTGTTTTATAAAAAATGTGCTGACATGCTAATGCTCTGCGAGCAAGCAAAGCTGCTCATGTGTCTACCATTACATATAATTTCGAAATTTGCTGTTTATTATACAATAAACGAGTTTTGTTATCTAATTTTGTTTAAATTTTATGGAGTGTATAAGTTGTAAAGATACATTTGGGACAGCCTGTACATTTATAAGATGCTTTCGATGTTTATCTGTTTATAAAGTTTTCCTTTAAACAAATTTTTCTTTAAAAAAAGTACCATGTTACACTGTTAAGGGGAGACTTGAGTGAAATTTTTATTGGCTTAAAAAATTCTGCAAACTTTCCTGAATCCGTTGGCAAACTCAGATTTTTTCAGCCCATTAATTGCAAAAATGAGAAGACATGTTCCCGAGGCCCACACCCGTTCGCATTCTTTTTCCGCTAATTTTATTATTATTATTATTATTATTATTATTATTATTATTATTATTATTATTATTATTATTATTATTATTATTATTATTATTATTTTTAGTGGTGCGAATCGAATAAAATTCGTGTAATATATACTAGTAATCACAAAGGAAGTTGCATAAAACTAATATGGATTAAATTTTTGTTTTATTTATTATATGTACAGGGTTGGCACAAATTTGTGTTCTTTGATTCAGACTGGAACAAGTTTCACTGAACAAAAATCTTTAACAAACAATTTGTAAACATTCGCAAGAACAATATACTTCAAAGTTTTTATTAGAAATAAATTGGTACGAGCGGAATATAGAACTAAACATATGATATGAATATGAAACTAAATTTTATCCAAATTCTTACATAAATTTTAATTCATGTGAGCAATAAACTTATGCAAGACCTTCACACAAGTTAAAAGTGTGTAAGTTTTTACCCTCCTGAAAAATTGTACTTATCAGGTGAAAATCCCATTAATTCTTAAATTAATCAAGCGAATTCAATAAAAAAACTGATAGGTTATAGATTATAAATATAGGATTGCATGTAGAATACAGTTTAAACAAATTTAATTAATAAAAGAATAATGAAAATTACCAATGCTCTAAAACAAAAAGTTTTATACGTAAAACAAAACCAGTCTACGTAAGTCTTAAGCATAATTCAGTGAATATGGATAAAATATTTCTTGAAAATCGGTCGGGTAGTTTTTGAGGAATCGAGTTTTAAACATCGCAAGTTTCCCATAGGCTTGCATCCAGTTTTGTCTCCCATTAATAACATAGTAGTGTACCATAATTAGAGACTTTTGTATTTAAAAAAAAGTTATTTGCTTATAATTTAAATAGCGTAACAATATTTCTTTAAATGTTTCTGAAACATTACTGAGTATGTACTTGATGAATAAATATGACAGCTTCAGAAGCCAAGGAGTACAAATGACAAAATTTCGATTTGGAGAAAATCGAGTTCAAACATAATTGACATTATAGATAAACATCAATAATAATTGATTAAATAAAATAACTCTTATTTCAACAACTGTAAAAAAGTAGAGTACAGTTTTCTTTAAATTTATAATTAATCAATATTGACTATTATACGGCAAAAGTGGTTTATCTCTAGAATGCAGAACATAAATAGAAAATCCCTTATATTTCATTACTTGAAATGAATAAAGCATATTTCTAGGTCGTCTGTGCACTTAATTCAATTTTGTCATTTATACCCCTTGGCTTCAGGAGTCCTCATATATCATAAAACATTCATTCCTTTGTTGAAAGAAGAAGAACTAGAAGAAAAACATTTGGAGTAACCTTCCAAACATTTTCGAGGGCTCAAAAGACATTTCCAAATGAAGTTAAAGATAAATTTGAGACTCCCTGTATAGAGTGAGTCAATCAAATTTATCTTTAACTTATAAAATATTTTCAAAGTTTATCTGTTTAAAATGTTTTCCCTTAAACAAATGAAAAAATTGCCTCATAACATAATTAATGGGAGCTATTATATTTTAATGGAAGACTTTTATGTAAAAAATTTATTGAAATAAAAATTAAATAGCTCTACAATATTACCTAAATTGTTTCTGAAACATTTCTGAGTACGTAACTGGTGAATATATAGCTATAATAAAACTTTCAGTCCTTTGTTGAAGGACCACTAGAAGGAAAATATTTTGAGTAAGCTTCCAAATATATTCGAGGATTCAAAAGACATAAGTGTTTATGCACACTACTAGAATACAGATCCAGAGAAAAATAGGTTAGTTATTTAGTACGAAAGGGATTAACAGCTTAATTATTTTTAGTATAAGATATAAACAATTTCCACTTTATTGGCAGGACAAAAGTTTTACTACTATTCCGAAGCAATTACCAGCACACCTACTGAAAATGGACTTTTATAATTCTTAATAGATTTATGACAACAATTATTTTATAACAGGTAATTAAATGTTTTAGAATTCTGACATATGAAACTTTTGTCTATTTTTGAAAACACATTTAGAATTTCCGTTAACAAAATTTATATTACCCTTTAATTCTCATGCCAGTGTCTTTTGCCGACAGTGTAGTCTATTTTTCTTTTATTGATATTGTTTGATTCTCACCAGTTTTTTTTAATCAATTGCCTTTATTTCAACATCATTATATCTACCATAATAAAATGGATTTTTTTACTACAAAAACATAACATTTACCAGGATATGTATTCAAATTATACTTTTGTATCTCAATTAAAATTAATAGATTTAAGATGATTTCTTTTGTAATTAGTGATTTAATATTCTAGGATTCTCACATAAAAACTTTTTTTAAAATATTTTCAGAACTTTTATTAAACATGTATAATTACCATTTAAATCTCGTGCTCGTGTCTTTCGCCAGAAGGTTAGGCTATTTTTCTTTTATTCATATTGTTTCATTTTCACATGTTTTTTCTTTTTTTAAATAGTGTATTTTTTTTTAGTCTCGCATGATTTTATGTACCATTAAATACGATATTTCTACTTCAAAAAGGTGGTGAAAATCAAATAGAATTTAAAAATAAGTAGCTTCCACTTATCGGATGTGGCGCTTAAAAGGTTAAATGGTTTGAAATGTTGTTTTCTTAGACACTGAAAGTACTTAAAAATTCTTAGACGCATATACTTTTTTTTAACAAATAATGTAATCTAAATATATTCCTCATAGCATGCATGGTCACAGTGACGTCAGAATGACGTACCTGTGAGTCATTTTGGTCACATCACATCTGTGACCAAAATGCCACCACTCAGTGACGTCACATTGTGACTGAGATGTGACTTTCTTAATTTTGCTTTAGAAAATTACAAATATTCTTCAAAACATGTTATTTACTTTAAAAAGCATGTTTCTGGCTATAAAAGTATCGCCGCTTTTGTCAGAGTTTCGTCACAATGTTACTGTCAAAGTAGTCACAAATGACACATTTTTTACAAATTTGTCACTCCGTCACTTCAACAATGTGGTAACAATGTGTCGTCACAAACGAGCTCTAAAACGACTATACTTCACATCGACGTCACGGGACGTCACATCAACAACTGATGGTCACAGAGTCACAATGTGACTTCACAACGACGTCGCAGCGACGTCACCATGCCATACGGGATAATCCTTAATGAAATATTTACGAGGTCCTTTTTAATTTTAACTTTCTATGTTACTTTTCGTATTATAAAGAAATAAATTGAGAGAGAAAAAAGAAACTTGATTATTCATGGTGATGTCAGAATTCATCATATATATTAGCTGTTTATCTAAAATTTAAATAACATTACAATGTTTGTAAACTGTTTCTAAAACATTTTTGTTAACGCAGTTGATGAATAAAGCTTTTAGTAAACTTCTAGTCTATTCTTGACAGCACACTGGGCATTTTGTCTAAGTTTGCAAATATGTTTGAAATCTGCGAAAACATTTCCGGGGATCTTAAATGTTTACTGACACACTAAACTAGTTCATAAAAAATAGCTTAATTATTCTATATGAAAAGAATTATTTAAAAAAAGCGGTGGCAATCAAGCAGAATTAAAAAATAAATAGCTTACACTTATCAGGTGCGACGCTTAAAGGTTTAAGCTGCAATATTGTTTGCTGAGATACTGGAAGCGCATTCTTTTATAACACATTTTAAAATATGCTTAAGCGCATATTTTCATTTTAAGAAGCCAAATAAAATAATCTAAATACATAATCTTTAATAAAATATTTACGAGATTCTATAAATTTTAACTTTCTTAGAATGTTATTTCTCGTATTATAGAGAAATAAATTGAGTGAAAAAAGAAACTTGATTATTCATCGTAATGTGAGACTTCAACCTATATATTAGCTATTTATCTAAAATTTAAATAGCAATACAATGTTCCTAAACTGTTCCTGAAACATTTTTGTAAACGTAATTGATGAATAAAGCTTTTAGAAAACTTCTAGTCTATTGTTGAAAGCCCACTGGAAGAGAAACATTTTGTGTAATTTTGCAAATATGTTTGAGAGCTGCGAAAACATTTCCGGGGATCTTAAGTGTTTATCGACACTCTAAAGTAGTTTCGAAAAAATAGCTTAATTATTCTATACGAAAAGAATTATTATGTTAATTAGTAGTAGCGTTTTATGTTAGCGAAAAAGTTTCTCTTAAAACGGCAGCACAGAAGTTTTGCTAAGAGTCCGGAGTAATTGCAAGTGCATGAATTTAGAACATACTTTTGTGCCTAAATATAAAAGAACAAGTTTGTGACTAGACTTCTAAGTAGGTATTTAATCTTTTAGAGCTTATACATAAAAATATTTTTATCAATTTTCTAGCATATTTAAAGAAACATTTTCAAATACTTCATTAAACAAATTTATTATAAGTTAATGGAAAGTGTTCATATATAAACAGTAGAATTTGTGTTTTGGGTATTTATATTTTGATTTATTTATTATTATTATTATTATTTAACATTTAAGAATATAAATAATTTTTCATAAGCAAAATAACCCAAAAGGAAAATTATTAATTTCAGTGAAAAATTTAGTATACATATTTTTTAATGTTAAGTTGTTTACAAAGTCTCATCTTAAGAAAAAAAAAATCGAAGTGTTATAAACGATTCAGAGTAATTATCTTTTACCATCAACATGTCTTCAAAGTGAAGAAAAGCAGCTTATGTAAAATATAAATATAAGCACAATATTTTCAAAAAAATCAGTGAGACATTTCGAAAACATTAATAGACAATTAAAGATTTTAGAAACCTGAAAAATATTAGATTATCAATTAAAAAAATAGATTTTGAAAGGATATCTTTATTGTAAGCTTGCAAATACGAGGACTCCAAAAACATTCTCATTATATTAAGCAGTTTCACAGAGTAACAGTTTGATTATTTAGTATAGAAAACCCCGCGGATTTGCTCACGTAATAGTTGAAATGTGCCAAGTGATATTTCTATGTCTAATTATTAGTGCATGAGCTTATACTTTTTGGAAATACTTCAAAAAATAACATTTAAGCCACAATTTGACAAAACTACATCATTGTACTGCATTACGCAGAAAAGAGTTGAAATGAAAGAGAACAACTAATGCTAATTCTATATAAATGATAATTTAGAAAATGTTTTGAAAATGTTATGCCCATTCCTTATGTTTATTTCAGTATTCATTTAAAATTTTAAATTTTTTAGAAACCCTCTTTTTTAGTATGCATTTACATCTTAAAATTAACCATCGTGACAAATTTTAAACATCTATCATCTCTCTAAGGCTAGTGGAACCAGCATAAATGGTTCATGTTGAAGCAGGGACAATCACCTTTAATTTTCCAACATTAATTTTGAAATCGATTAGGTATTTTCTGTTATTCCATAGAAACGTAATTTTAAAAAATCAAGCGCATTTTTAGAAAGTTTGTTATTCTTACAAATCCCAGGTGGTAGTGACACCGACTTAAATTTTAGCCTGTGTAGGATTAGAGAATGCTACAATTGATTCGACACCATTACTTTTATAATTGATTTACTAAATCCTAAGATTGCATAAAAGTTGTAATTTAGAAATTTTTTAGAATGCCTTTTGTTCTTTACCATCCTTTCACAACTTTTAAATTTCGAATTTATTTTTGACAGTTTTTGGAGGACAATTATATTTTATAAGTAATTATCATGACATATTTAAATTTTCTAGCCTCTTTACTATCAGAGCAGTCAGAATTTAGAATGTGTTTTGTTCTTGCAATTCTCAACTGTCCGTGGAACGCACATAAAATATAGTTTATGTTTTAACAGGTTCTATTGCCAACAATTGGCAAGTATTATTTTTAATATGTTTTGCATTTCATAATATGCATAAAAATCATAATTTAGAACGTTTTAGAACGCTTTTCGTTCACTTCATCTTTTAAAATTTGGAATTTCCTTCGGATAGTTCCTACGAAACATTTGCTTGTTTTAAGTAATTATCATGCCAAATTTCATAATGTTAGACACCTCAGATGTACAAAAAATGCAATTGAGAACATTTTTTTTCTCTTACAGCCTCCAGCTGGTTGTGACAACAACATGAAAATTAGCCTATATCGAAGTAGGCATTGTCACTATCAATTTGCAACCATTCCTTTTCAAGTAGCTTTGATATTTCCTACGTAGAAATTTCAATTCAGAACGTTTTAGAACGCTCTTAACTCATTTTCACCCCTTTTAAATTTCGAACATTTTTCGAAACAGTTCTTAGAAAGCATTTACTTCTTATAAGTAATTACTATGCCAAATTTTAAATTAGTTTATGACAAAATTGGTTTTTATAACATTTTAGAATGCTTTTCATGCATTTAAATCCTTTTTAAATTTCTATTTTTTTAAAGGGATTTTATTATATGTCATCTATATCTAATAAGTAACTACCATGCCAAATTTCATGAATCAACTCCCTTCAGTAACATAAAAATCGAAAATTCAGTAGGTTTTTTTGCTTGTACACCCCCTTTGGGGTTGTGGCAACCGGCTTAATATAAAACTTAACTTGCAACAAAAGCTGTCACCACCATTTTTACACCATTTCGAGATCAATTTCGAGGTTTTTATTTATTTATTATAATGTTTAATGTTTTAAATGTTTTTTAAATGTTTTATTTGCATCCTCCCCCGTTTTAAGTTTTAATTTTTTTTAGGAAATGTTCTTAGAGATAAATTTATATTTTATAAGTAATTACAACGCCAAATTTCATGTTTCTAGGACCTTCAGTAAGATAAAAAAAAAAAACGCAGTTTAGACAGTTTTTTGGTTTTGCTAACCCGAGGTAGTAGTGAAATCGACATGAAATGGAGCCTATATCAGAGCAAGAGTCGTCACTATAATTTTGACACCATTATTTTTTAATTAATTTTGTACTTTTTGAGACAGCGTACAAATAGCCATTTAGAACAGTTTTTAGAATGTATTTGTGTGCATTTTCACCCTTTTTAAATTTGTATTTTTTTATGAAATTATCTTATAGATATTTATATCTTATAAATAATTAACTTTATGCTTAATGTATTATTATAAAATTTATGTTTCTTCAATGAAATTTAAGTAATACAAATCTTGCAGTTTTAGAACAGTTTTTGCTCCTGTACCCCCTTTTTGGGATAAAGAAACAAACATAAGATATAGCCTATGTTGGGACAAGGACTGTCATCATCATTTTTACATCCTTATGTTTTATTGGTTCGTTACTTCCCTAGATTGCTTAAAAAACAGCAATTTAGAACGTTTTTATAACGCTTTTCTTACCTTTACATTTTATTTTAAATTATGTATTTTTTAGGAAATGTGCTTAGACACCATTTATATTTTATAAGTAATTAACCTGTCAAATTTTAAGTTTTTATGCTTTTCAGTAACAGCAAACATGCATTTTTAGATCTTTTTCTTTTTGGTTCCTGACTCCCCCTTTTGGATTAGCGGCATCGATATAAGATATAGCCCATGTTTGATTCGGATCAAACACCATCCTTTTGGTACCATTACTTTTGAAAACGGTTCGGTAGTTCCGTAAATTACCCCTCACAATAAAAAACTTTACCTTTTTATAATATAGGTATAGGCAGATTAAAAGCACAAATAGTAGCGGTTTATTAAGCGACTTCAAAAAGGGAAAGGAGGTTATCAATTCAACGCGTATGTATTTTTTTTTTATGCATGTTCAACGATTACTCTGAAACTATGCAACAGATTTTTTGTGTTAAATGGACGAGGATACTGTTGAATTGTTAGGCCAGTCAAATTGTCATAAATAGATGCAAAAACTCTGCTAGAAGATTTTATGTTTTTAAACTGTTTATGGGGATGCTAGTAACAAGAATTAATGGTTTTCCAACAAAATATCTCGAGGCTAAATTTTTGTGGAGCCAAAAAACACAAAATTTTCGGACTTTTTTCGGTTTTTTACCAGTAACTCAAAAATTATAAAATTTTTGCGTACCATACTCAATTACAAAAAGAAAGAGCACAAAATTTTCTACAAATTTCATACGAAAACTGTTTTTCTAAAGCCATTATTAAGCGCGCTACAGCTTTCTGAAAGTGACTCTTTTTTTCCAACTTTGTGGAAAATTTGAAAAAACGAAAATTTGACACATTGTTTCATTATTTTATCCTCTTTAATGTAACTTATTTAAATTATAGGTATTTGCATGATAACAATAAAGATGAATTACAACGGCAACGTTGTAAAAAATTAAGAACATTGAACCTTTTTTTGTATTTAGAGCTTTAGTGGAGAACATTAATGTTAGTTATTTTAGTGATTGTAAGTAAAAATTACTTACGGTTACATTTTTACATCCTTTCATTCTGGGTAAATAATGTCGCTAACATTTTCCTAGTTGATCCCATTACATTTTTTTTTACAAATTGTCGAGCATTTTAACCTCTTCAGTCCCTGAGTACCCAAATGGGTACATCAGTTTTGTCCCATTTTATTAATGATACTCAAATATAAATGAAATTTCGATATAAGAATAATATGTTTCGAATTCTAAGATTCGAGCTAATGAAAATAAAACAAAAATCTCGCTCTGAAGTCAAACGAGAAAGAAATAATTTAGTAATAATTAAAAATACTTTAATAATCGCCAGTAGCGAAGAAGTTAATCTTAATTTATGAAAAGAACATGCTTTGCTTCACCTTTTTTTACAGCTACATGACACAGCATGGAGCAAGGATTCAGGTGCCGGGTCTTGGCACATTTGAACTGGCTGAAAGAGATTGTCCGACCTGTGAGCCCACCCCCATTCTTCAGGAGGGATGTTGTTTCCTAGCCTAGCTTGTACCTGATGATGATCGGAGAAAATGATGCTGCTCAGACTCTTATGTTGGTAGTAATATTGCAAGATGAACATTGCTTTTTGTGGCAGATTTAGCAAATAGCTGAAACCTTAAGATGTTAAATTTCTGTGTAGTATCTATGCATCCATTGTATAGTGCAACATGGAATTTTTCTCCAACCTTGATGATTTCGTGACGAGTAGAACCTAATTTATTGAAACGCATATGCTATTTCCCCAAGCTGATCATGCTTTTTCAAAGTGTTGCAAAACTTTGACTTTATTTGCCCAAAAAGAGCGGATGTTGTGAAAAGTACATTGTTGTAATTGTATTCGAACGACATGGTTGAAAACCATTTGGTTTCGATGTTATTTCTTCCAGGCTTTTGGAAAAAATAGATTTTTGTGCTGATAGCTTAAGCTCGCCATGATCACGAGAAGGTCAATATCTTCTCCGACAATTACGACATTTTCAAAAGATTCAGCTCTTGAAATGGCTGAGATAACTATCATGGCATCAGCATCTTCTTTTGCTTGCTCAACTTGAATTCTGTTCTTCTGAAATTCTTGTTTTGAAATTTTTAATTTGTTTTAAGCAATGAAATGAAGAAACTCTTGTTTATGTCATTGGCTTCGTCAACGGATGTCGCGAGTCGGCGCCCTCTTTTCTCTCCACTTGTTACAGATTGGTCTAGTTTTACACGACAAAAACTGATATCATGCATCTGCAAGTCAGGTTCCCATCTGCTAATCAGGTACGTGCTGAATACGTTCAATTACTTTCTAAGACCATTCATCCCTATGTTTTTCTGCAGCTTTCAAAAATGTAATTTTCGCTTCTAATTTCTTTACTTTGTGAATCAAATTTCTCTTTGCGTAGGGCTTTTTTTAATTATTTTTCGTTGAAGACACCGGGATAACTTTTTCATACAAGAAGCAATTATCTTGAAACTTGAAAAAAGTGCTCGATCTGAGGGACAAACTTATAGTCTGTGTAGAATCTTCACCCCGACAAACATATGCTGCTATATCATTCTCTCATTCGAATATGTTTTTCGGCAGTCAACCTGTATTCTAACTCCCTTGCTACTTTCTAAAAAACTGATGAATATTATTTTTGGTGAATATTACTTTGACGCTGAATGCTATCTTCAAGGAGCTTGACAAGTCCTTTCTGGCTCACAACGCGAGTATCAGTATTTGAAGTCGTTTGGCAAATGAAACACAATTTTGGGTCAAGCTCACTCATTTTTCATTACTGCACGATAAGAGATACAATAAACTAATAGCAGCATAGTAGAAGAGTGTCTTTATAAAAGAACATTTGCATCTAAATGAAAACGGCTCGGGAAAGGTGGTCGCAATCTTCCATCTGCATTTCCTTTTTTTATCCCTGGCACTCCATCCCTTTGTAATTGTTTTTCTTATAGGGTTTGTAGAATTTCTGCTTCTTAAGTCTTCCTTTCTTAAAAATTTCATTTCTCATCCATCAATAGGTGTATTTAATTACCATTGTTAGCGATGAAAAGAAGTTTTAGGGGATGGGAGGCGAAAAATAGGTCATTTTTTGTAAAGTAAAAAAAAATGACATTTTCAAAAAACCATAGCGCGCTTAATAACGGGTTTAGAAAAACGTTTTTATAATGAAATTTATAGAAAATTTAATGCTCTTTCTTTTTGTAATTAAGTATGTTACACAAAAAAATTATAATTTTTGAGTTATTGGCAAAAAACTGAAAAAAGTCCGAAATTTTTATGGATTTTGGCTCTAAAAAATTTAGCCTCGAGATATTTTGTTGGAAAACCATTAATTCTTGTTACTAGCATCCCCATAAACATTTTAGCAGAGAAAATTTTAGCAGAATCTTCTAGCACAATTTTTGCATCTAACGGCCCTTTTTTCTGACAATTTGACTGGCTTATGTTACCACTTCCTTTTTATCGAAATTGGTTCATTACTTCTTTTAGTAATTAGGCAAAAACTAATACAATTAGTGATTTTTCGCTAATTAACCCCCTGACAGCCGAGCAAAAGGGCAGATTTGAGAATTTTTTTTCTCCGTAATTTATTTTAAATGCTAATAAAAGAGGGATTTTCTATCACGGTATAATTTTTTTGTTACGTATATGCTTATAAGCCTTGAAAGTATCAATCATAACTTAGTTTCTTAAAACTGGATTATATTTGTAGAATTGTATTAATTTAAATAAAGCTTCAACTTCAGTGAAACCTGCAGCCTAGTGAACGATTATATCCAGTCACGGCAGTAGGAAGGTTTTAAAAGTGTTGAATGAATTCGTTGAATGGAGTGCAGATAGAATGGCCGATCGGCCTAAGTCGGCAGATTTAAGCCATGTTTCTGGAAAGAAAGCGTGGATTCGAACCCCACTCCTGATAAAATTTACATCCATGTATAATTTACAATATTTTTTCTGTATTATAAATTTTATTAACCGACTTCAAAAAAACCGTTAACATTTAATTAAAAAAAGAAAAATAAACTTTTCTACTAAAAATGAAACCGACTTCAAAAATTATTGCAAAGTGAAAAATAATTTTTTACATAATAGTAAAAGGAAATTAAATTAAGAGCGTAGTATTTAACATGCGTATTATTATATTTATGTACATTAATTTGATTTTTTTGAGTCGGTGCCAGACAAGCCAATTTCAAAATTTAAATTAAGTATCCAATGCAAATCGTAAAAGAATAAAGTTAAATTTTTTTAACTAAATATTAAATCGTAAAAAAACTGGCTAATACTTGGATGAGTGTCTATTGGAAAATTACATATAACTTGACTTTTTTCTGTTTTGAGAAAGCCTCAATCTACTTCTACCCCATTAGTCCGATTTTGAATATTAACGAACTTGACCAAGATTTTCTGCTCCTTGAATTTATGTATGACTTTAGAAGAGATTTGTACAGAATTATTAAAATTATCGTGTCAATAAAAAAACATAGAGAGAGAGGTAAACACAGGGCGTCCAATAAATAAGATCCGAACTTCAAAATTAAACTTCTCTAAAACAAAGATCGGTAGAATTATGAGGTTATCTGCTTGCTTATTAGGTGAGTTATAAAAATCTTATACAGAAGTTATGATCGGTGAATATTTTGAAAAGATTGTGTTTTGATTGTAAATAATGCTTGATTTGACATTTTTCTTGCTTTAGATTGTTTGCAGAGATCGAGTTTTTCGGCTTACAATGCCATATTTTTACGATTTATCGAAAAGAATTTCGAAATTTCAAAATTTTAATTCCAAAAATCGTTGAAAAATCGAGCCAAAGAATGCGTTCTCTGCAAACCATCTAAAAAAAGAAAAAGGTCAAATTAAGCATTCTTTGCAATCAGAACACAACCTTTACGAAATATTCACCAATCTAAACTTCTGTATAAGATTTTTACATCTTACCTAATAAACAGATTTCCGCATACTTCTATCGATCTTTGTTCTTTAGAAATTCAGTTTTGAAATTGGGGTCTGATTTGCTGGAAACCCTGTAGATGGTTAAAGTTTTGACGTGAAGACAGTTTTTGGCTGAAAAATTTTCAGAAATTTCAACATAGAGGAGAATGTGATAGTTAGGATTTCTTAGGTGGCATTTCTACTTAAAAAAGTACAACAATGATAATGTTATTTTAACAATTAAGATAATCTAAAAAAACAACAAAATACTTACAAAAAAAAGAACATTTGTTTTTGTCAGTTTTGCCTCTTTATAATATTTTACCTTATATAAGAAAAATAAGTTGAGATACAAAAATAGAGATTATAAATTTTACTACAATGAGAGTTTTTTGAGAATGTAATGTAATATATATACCTTTAAAAAACGACTGGTTTATTGCTGATAGTGAACGAGAAGTCAAATATTTTTGACAATCTTTAACATATGTTTGAGTACTCCAAAAATAGTTCTTAGTTCTTAAGTATTTATGGACACTAATAAGTAGTAATTCAGAAGAAAAAAATCTTTGGTCATTTTTTTACAAGAAGGATTAACAGTTTAATTACTTATAGCGTTATATATCATTGAGAATATTTTTTCTTGCATCGACAACATAAATGTTTTACTGCAAATTCGAAATAATTACACGCACACGGATTCAAACAAGAGTTTTATAACTTAATGTAATGGAATAGCATTATTATTAATCTTCTTTCCAAAGTGCGTAACTAATATTTTAGGCAAATTATGTAAAAGTATTTCTGTTAAGCTAATCGCAGAGTTATTTACTAATTAATTATGAAAATACTTAGTAATTGAATTGATATTAATTTTTAAAATGTGATTTGTAAATGGTATAAGTGAACATGACTTAATTAGATAATTCTTTTTTATTTTGAAAATTGTAACCAATTTTATTTGTAAATTGTTGATGTCGCGGACAGCTCCCTCTGTTTCTCTTTTCAAAGACTGAACGCACCTCCAAACGATTTTTAATCAAACTTTAACTTTTGTATGAATGCAGAACTTTTTTCCTTTTTTATGAACTGAAATGAACTGATAAAATTGTTTTTTTTTCTTTAGAATGTTTTTTCCGATGTTGCTATGGATATGTAGAAGAATTGTTTTGTTTTGAACGAAGCTGTGACTTCGTATTTAATGAAAATATTCGAATTTATTGTTAAACAAACGTAATGCTGTAAATAACTGTAATATAGTTGTATATAATTTTTAAATTAATGCCTGCATCCTTTTTTGAGTTTGTATTTGAATGAAAATCAGCCTGGCGCGGACTCGATTTTACGGAACCGAAGCAGCCCGAACTTACCTGACCAAGAGAGGGTAAGTAGAAGATTTTGATCTTTATTTTTAGCTGCTAATATATTTGAAAAAGAGTTTTTATATAATTTCATGGCGCACGAATTCAGGGACGCCAGGTGGTTTCAATTAAATGAAGAATTGAATATAGAAATAAATAAGTGTTAAATGCTTAATTCTGTTGAAGATAATAATAATAATAATATTGATATTTAACGTATTTTGAGAACAAGATTATTTTGAAAGTTATTGAATTGTTGTATTTTGAAAAGTATAGTATTTCAAATTATTGATTAAAAAATGTCTGATCTTGAAAAACTAAAGAAGAAACGTACGGTTTCTCGAACAGCAATTACAAAATTAATTAATACTTGTGAAGTGTATCTTTCACAAACAGAACATGAAATTTCCGTTCTTACGGAACATATTGATCAGTTAAGTACGAAATACAGCAATTTAATGGCTTTAGATGAACAAATTCAAAATTTAATGAAAAATGACAGCGATCTAGAAACTGAATTTGAAACTGCTGAAAGTTATTCCGAGAAAATAATTTCAATGAAATCGAAATTAACTTATATTGTTAAAACGAAAGTTGATCCTGAGCGTTCTGTTAAGAAACCGAATTCAGTGAATGAGAGTATTTTAACTGAAAATTTAGCTGCTTGTTCTCATTCTAAAGTGAAGTTACCAAAATTGAACATTGATAAATTTAGTGGAGATCCCGCTCATTGGTTAACTTTCTGGAACCAGTACGATAATGCTATTCACCAGAATGACAGTTTAAACGATATTGATAAATTTAATTACTTACATTCTTTTCTTACCGGAGCTGCTGCAAGTGCAATTAGTGGTTTTTCGCTATCAAGTGAAAATTATACAGCAGCTATTGAACTACTTAAAAAACGTTTCGGTCGTAAAGACTTGATAATTAATGCTCATATGGGAAAATTACTGAATTTAGAAACTGTTAAGAATGTAAATAACATTTTCGCACTACGGAAACTTTATGACAGTATCGAAACACAAATCAGAAGTTTGAATTCTCTTGAAGTAACTTCCGGTACATATGGTACGTTACTTACCCCAATTTTACTGAAATTAATTCCCAATGAGTTAAATTTAGAATTTCAGCGTAAACGAAAGTCGCAGGAAAACCTTTTTGAAGTTAATGAACTACTTGATTTTTTACGGGCCGAGATCGAATGCAGAGAAAACGCGATTCAAATACAAGACAGGCTCATTGTTCAAAATCCACCCCAAGTGCAGAGGGATAGAAAAATAAATAAATTTAAAGTTCCTACTGCTGCTTCATTGAAGGTTACGATTAATCAGTGTATCTTTTGCGGAGATTCCGCTGAATCAATCAAGCACATTTCTGCAGCTTGCTCTAAGTCCGTAGCAGAAAGGAAAGCATATTTAAGAAAAAATGGAATGTGTTACCTCTGTATGAAAAAGGGAAATCATTTAGCAAAAGATTGCTTTTCAAAAATAAGATGTGAACATTGCAGTGGAAAACACAATTCTTTAATTTGTGATAAGGGTAATAAAGTTAATGAGAAAAAAGAAACTAATGAGAAAAATTTCACTTTGACGAATAAAACATGTACACAGAAAGTTTTATTGCAAACTTTAATTGTAAAAATTTGCGGAAATGGTGAAGATAAGTTTGTTAGATGCTTAATCGATTCTGGATCGCAAAAAACCTACATTTCAAAGTTTGTTGCTGAAGTGATGCAATATGAAAGTTTAAGTGAGAGTAACATTATTCATAGTTTATTTGGTGGAAGGGAAATGTCTGAAATTCATAAACAGTTTGTTGTAAATCTGAGTAGTGTAAAAGGTGATTACAAATGTAATTTTAAGGCTTTTGATCAAACTAAAATTTGTTCTGATGTTCCACAAATTGATGTAAGACCCCTGTTAAATGAGCTCAAAGAAAATAGAATCTTTTTGAATGACACTATTCGTATGAAAAATAAGCTATTGTTTGAATCTTCGCCAACTGAAATTCATGTTCTGATAGGAGCAGATATTGCGGGAAAGTTACTTACGGGCAAGATAAGAAAATTAAGATCAGGTTTAGTATGTGTCGAAACTTATTTAGGATGGACTATTATGGGAAAAGTTCCTTTAGAAATAGAAAATAAAATTGATAACTCATTTACCTTTTCTATGTATGTATCAGATTATAAAATTGCTGAATTATGGAATCTTGATACTCTAGGCATTTTAGATCCATCCGTTAATGAATCTAAAAAGGAATTGCATGATCAAACACTGCAACATTTTCTTTCGACGGTAAAAAGGGATGAAGAAGGCAGATTTGAAGTCTGTTTACCTTGGGTCGAAGGCCACCCCCCACTCCCTAATTATCGAGAAATCGCTGAGAAAAGATTAAAGAATACAGTAAAAAATTTAAGAGACAAGGGTTTCTTAGAAGATTATGAAGCGGTTTTCAAATCTTGGGAGGAAGAAAAAATTATAGAAACTGTACCTGAAAATGAATATGATAATTCTTGCCATTATTTACCCCATCGTGCCGTTATTAGAATGAATTCCAAAACAACCAAAATAAGACCAGTATTTGATGGGTCGGTGAAAATTAAGGGGTTTCCTTCAATAAATGATTGTGTAGAAAAGGGGCCTAATTTGATAGAAACTATTCCTGCAATTATTAACAGATTTCGTGAAAAGTCAATAGGTGTAAGTTCTGATATAAAAAGAGCCTTTTTGCAAATAGGGCTTAACCATAATGATCGTGACTTTTTGAGGTTCCTGTGGTGGGAACAAGGGAATCCAGATCAGTTGAAGATATATCGACATAAGAGGGTCGTTTTTGGAATATCCAGTAGTCCTTTCTTATTGAGTGCTACTTTAACAAAATTAATGAATGATGTTCCTGAACATCTCAGAGCGACGGCTAAGAAACTTTCTGAATCTTGGTATGTTGACAATTTAGTCACAAGTGTAAACAATGAAGATGAGTTAAGGAAATTCAAAAATGATTCGATTGAAATTTTGGCTAGTGCTAAATTCGAACTGCAAGATTGGGCTTATAATTTGCCATTGACGAACCAAATTGCCTGTAATGACACCTTTTCGGAAATTTCATCATCTGATAATTCAAAATTTGAAAATTTTGACGATCCTAATGAAAGGAGAACAGTCCCTATTCTTGGTCTCATTTGGGATTTGTGCGATGATACTTTGAGTTGTGATATTAGAAGTTTAAACGAATCTAATAATAAATTCATCACAAAAAGAATTTATGAGGAAGAGAAGGTATCCAAGTTAGAATCAACAAAACAAGATAATCTTCTCTTAAAAAATGCTGTTGAACCTCTCTCTGTTGTAAATGATGAACTAAAGAATGCCAATATTTTACTCAAAACAAAACTGGAATTTCCTGAAGCTTCTACAACTGTCTCTCATCAAGCTGAATCTGGAACAAATGATGAAATTGAAAATCTGAAAAAAGCTCATCAAGAAGAAATTAATGAACTAAGTGATTCACTTGAAAAGCATAAAGCTGAAGCTAATGAAGCTAAAGAAATATTAAAATCTGTTATTAAAATCCTTGCAAATTCACAAGAAGTCATTGAAAAACAGAAGAAAGAAATAATATCAATAGGAGAAGAATGTACATTATTAAAAGAACAATTATCACAAGTGCAATCTGGGAAGAAAGATATGGAAGTAAAATTGCAATCTTTAACTGAGAGCCTTGATCTTGAGAAACAGAAAGCATCTGAGTTAGCTAATGAATTAGAGCCAGTTAAAGAAAAAGTTGCAAAATTTAATTCATTAGAAACAGAATACTTGGCCTGCAAGAATGAAATGGCTACTTTAGAAAAGGCTAGCCTTGATTTAGAAGAAAAACTTCTTCTTGTTTCTAAAAAGTCTGAATGTGAGATAAGCTTTAAAGAACAGTTAGAGAGTAAGAGCAAAAAGTTAGAAGAAGCTCTTAATACCATCGATTTACAAAAAGATGAAATGAAAAAACTGAGAGGTGAGAACAGAAAGTATTCTGAGGAATTTGTTAAGTTTAAAAATGCGAAGAAAAATCTTGAGGATGAATTTAACAAAATTTCTTCTCAAATTGAATCTGAAATGAAGCTTAAAGAGCAACTGGAAAAGGAATGCAGAAGATTAGGAGAAGCTGTTAATACTGTCAATTTACAAAAAGATGAAATTGAAAAACTAAGATGCAAGAATAGAAAATGCACAGATGAATTAATTGAGCTTAAAAAATTGAACAGCGATCTTCAAAACAAGCTTGATTGTGTTCAGAAAGCAAGTTTTCGCATTTCTCAAAATGATAATGTCCATGAGTTAGTGAAAGTACTTGAAACATGTGAAATTAAAGCAACTCATAATATTGAAGAAATACAATCTAATTTGGGACTATTGAAGGAGAAACCTGCAAGCAGTTCTATAAACCATGAAAAGGAATATGCTGTCTTGCATCAGTTGATTAATATCTTAGAAAAGTGTGAAGCATTTGCTAGCAACAAAATAAAACAGTTTCATTCTACCGGCATCAAGTATGTTGAACAGATTATGGACTTAGAAAGTACACTCAAAACAAAAGAAAAAGTTATTGATATGTTGAATAATGATATTAATGATTTGAAAAAAAATTATAAAGACTTACAAATATCTTCAAAGAAACAACAAATAGAAATACAGAAGATTATGTCTAAAAGTGAGAAAATGGAAATGCGACTGACAGACTATAAAAAATTTAATGAGTCAGTAAAGTGTGATCTGGCTAAGCTTGAAGTTGGAAAGGAAAAACTTGAAAGTGAATACAAAAATTTGAAAGATAAGGAAGAAACAGCAAAAAGAATGAATTGGTCTCTAGGAAAAGTTATCCAGTTGTTTACAGGAAAAGATGGTGTAGTACGCTTAGCAAAACTACGAACCAAGTTCGGGGAAATATTTCGTCCTGCACAAAGATTATATCCGTTGGAAGTAAATTTAGAATCTAATGACTTTTTCCAGAAAAATGTTGAGTGTGCTCCTCCTAGTGAACCTAATGATAATGAGTCACCCATTTCTGCCAAAGTTCGAGAAGACTCTCCTAGAAAGTCTAAGTATGGACGTGTGATTCGAACCCCAGAACGTTTAGACCTCATGAACTTGACCTCGACAGTGATTGAGTTTCAACATGGTAAAACTCAAGGGGGGGAGTGTGTCGCGGACAGCTCCCTCTGTTTCTCTTTTCAAAGACTGAACGCACCTCCAAACGATTTTTAATCAAACTTTAACTTTTGTATGAATGCAGAACTTTTTTCCTTTTTTATGAACTGAAATGAACTGATAAAATTGTTTTTTTTTCTTTAGAATGTTTTTTCCGATGTTGCTATGGATATGTAGAAGAATTGTTTTGTTTTGAACGAAGCTGTGACTTCGTATTTAATGAAAATATTCGAATTTATTGTTAAACAAACGTAATGCTGTAAATAACTGTAATATAGTTGTATATAATTTTTAAATTAATGCCTGCATCCTTTTTTGAGTTTGTATTTGAATGAAAATCAGCCTGGCGCGGACTCGATTTTACGGAACCGAAGCAGCCCGAACTTACCTGACCAAGAGAGGGTAAGTAGAAGATTTTGATCTTTATTTTTAGCTGCTAATATATTTGAAAAAGAGTTTTTATAGTTGATAAAACTTACTTTTATTTTTTTTAAATAATAAAAGTTTAAACTGATTTCGCCCCAAATTAAAATATTTTTATGGTATAATTCAACAATAATAAACTGTGAAACACATCAATGATACATTTCATCAAGAAAAAAATTGCTGGTGTTTTGTAAAAATAATTGAACTGTGCTATGAATAATCATTTCAGTTTTTTTTCTGTATTTTTTCTAATTTTTAAAGAAATTTTAATGACAAAAAACAGCAATTTTAAAATTAAAATAAATCTTTGTAAAAGAAAATTTCCATGTGTTAACTGATACTTAATTGATCGGTCAATAGACATCTTGTACAAAAAATGCAAAAAAAAAAAAAAAAAAAAAAAAAAAAAAAAAACTTTGGGTGCCGAACATTTTGGAATTCTAGAATTAGTACATTATACCTGAATGTTCACTAATGAAAGATAAAAGCATACAAGTAATACATATATTGGTAATAGAATAGTGTTCACTAAATACCAGGTCACTAAATACCAACTTACCAGGTTTGGCAGATTGACTTTCATTTTAAATTCGATATTTCATAATCATACTGAACATTTTTCAAAGAAGTATTTTTACTTTATATAATTGCGAATCACTTTCATTAAATAAAGCAAAGTATACTGTATTAATTTCTTGCAGGAAGTCAGTTTTTCTGAACAAAAAGGGAGGCCAAACTTTTATCTCGCTATTTAGTGTAGTGAGTGGTATACTGCAGTAGTCTTAACTGATTTTTAATTGATCGGTCAGTAGAGATCTTGTACAAAAAATGCAAAAAAATGCAAAAAAAAAAAAAAAAAAAAAAAAAAATTGCAAAAAAAAAAAAAAAAAAAACTTTGGGTGCTGAACATTTTGGAATCCTAGAATTAGTCCATTATACGTGAGTGTTAACTAATCAAAGATAAAAGCATACAAGTAATACATATATTGGTAATAGAATAGTGTTCACTAAATAATAGAGCTTACCAGGTTTGGCAGATTGACTTTCATTTTTAATTCGATTTTTCATAATCATACTGAACATTTTTCAAAGAAGTATTTTTACTTTATATAATTACGAATCACTTTCATTAAATAAAGCAAAGTATACTGTATTTGGCTGATAGTACTGTATTTGGCACTAAATAATAGAGCTTACCAGGTTTGGCAGATTGACTTTCATTTTTAATTCGATATTTCATAATCATACTCAACATTTTTCAAAGAAGTATTTTTACTTTATATAATTACGAATCACTTTCATTAAATAAAGCAAAGTATACTGTATTTGGCTGATAGTACTGTATTTGGCACTAAATAATAGAGCTTACCAGGTTTGGCAGATTGACTTTCATTTTTAATTCGATATTTCATAATCATACTCAACATTTTTCAAAGAAGTATTTTTACTTTATATAATTACGAATCACTTTCATTAAATAAAGCAAAGTATACTGTATTAATTTCTTGCAGGAAGTCAGTTTTTCTGAACAAAAAGGAAGGCCAAACTTTTATCCCGCTATTTAGTGTAGTGAGTGGTATGTTGTAGTAGTGATCTATTACTTGTATTTGAGACATTCTATATTTTGTGTATACAAAGACATAAAAAAGAAGGATATAGTATTAAGATAGTTTCATCACTTAATGGCTGTTACACAATGAACTCGACAATTCCGCACGCTAATTTTAGTTATCTAATTTCCAGAATTGAATGCGTTCCAAGAATGGCGTGATTCAGAAATTCGGAAATCATACTAGAAATTTGAAATAGCAAATTTTAGTTATTTTAATAATTAAATGTTCACTAATATTAAAGCCAAAATTTCTATTTTGAATTCTCAATTTAAATTTTCGTTTTATTTCTCAATTCTGGTGTACACAGAAATATCTGTTTTGCTGAAACATCTAAATTTTGATTACAATTGCCGCTATAAAATATTCTGGTTGGACTAACCAAATAATTTTGTTAATTCAACAAAATTTTGTTTATAATTTGGTCATTTCAGCAAAAAAAAAAAAAAAAAAAAAAAAAAAAAAAAAAAAAAAAATGTTGGCAATAGTAATTAAAATTTAGTTATTTCAACAAAACTGTTCTTTCCGTGTAAATATGGAATATTTGAATAAAAGAAAATCCACTAAATTGGAAACACAGAAACACAGATGATAGGAAAAATGCTACCAAGAGTATTAGAACGCTCAGCGCATGGGGGTAGGTTGCCTTCCTATATTTAAAATGGAAATTAATGTTTTAAACTTTCTTTTCTTTGAACTCCTTAAAGGGCGGCTCTTTTTAGGTGCTTTCGCAATTATGTAAGTACGTAGCACCTATAGTTGTCGTTCAGCCCGTCCGTCTGTATGTCTGTCTGTCCGCATATAACAACGCAAAAACTACCCAACCAAATCTTTTGCAATTTAAAATGTATAATTATTAGATATTTTTATCGAGTCATTTCAAATTTTTTTCAGAATCGGATGGATAGATCAATTACAGGGTCGATTAAAAGTATTCCGTTACATTACGGTCAATGGGAAAAAATATTGCAAATGCATTTTAATCGTTTGAAATTTAAATTACATACTTATTACACAATTCTGTCAAGTCATTTCAATTTTTTTTTAAATAGGATGCATAGATCAAATACAGGGACAATCAAAAGTACTCCGTTACATTACAGTCAATGGAAAAAAAAAGTTTCAAATGCATTTTAATAATATTACACTCATTCGAACATAATAATATTGATATGCATCATAAAGTACATATTATAATATAGATTTTGCATGATCGGTTGTGCAAAGAACTTTTGTTATTGACTTACAAGGCCACACAATAGTATTCCATTACATAATGAGTATAGAGAGAACATTGTTTGTTGCGCATTTTAATTGTAATGAATTATTTACAATTTTATGAGATTGATATTTTTAAAACTTCGTTATCGTACGAACGCACCTCATTTGCTACGCTTCACGTGCAATTTCCAACTTGCTTCATTAGTTGTCAATTTTCTTCTAAAACTAGGGTCTCTGCTTGCTACTCTCACCAACCCCCCACGTAATCACTTCGCGATACATTAGTATCACAGTTCTTGAATAATTTTAATAGGACTTAATAATGCCTTCCAATTGTAATAATATGAAAATTTAATAGCGATGGAATCTATTTTTTATTTTTTTTATTTTATTTATTTATTTTTTTTTTTGCAAATAAATATTAAGGATCGAATAGTTATAAATTGCTGATTTGGATTTATTAATTAAAAAATGAAGTATTTTGAAAGGAACATAAAACGAAATCATCTGTGCGATCTTACATCACATTTACCTATACATTTGCTTGTACAACATGGCAAATATGTATGGAACATATCCACACGCTCAAGAATAAACCATCATATGCTTGTATTTATGTATGTACATGTTTTCAAAAATGAACACATGCAATTTTCAAACTTGATTAATTTTGATTACGCGACGTACTTTAGATTTGAGTAATTTTGCTAAATTTTAAAATTGTAGTTTCTAGAGTGTATAAAGTTCGGAGAAAGTTAATATTCCTTAATATATATTGATAATAGTATTTCAATTAGAAAATAATGTATTTTTTTATTTAAGCATTTAAATAGGTAGAAATTTTAAGGATATATTATGCATGATTCGTATGCATGAAGGATAAAACAGCAGAATTTTTGTGAGGTAATATTTATCGTACTTAATAAATATACCTTTGGGTTTAGATGTGAAAATCATTACTTTATAAAAATTCTGGTATTAAACCCCTTAAATCCCTCGAATATCCAAAGGTGTACAAGCTCTAATATAGATTTTCTTAAGATAACAACTTCTTTAATGAGTTGTGAAAATAGTATTACATAAATATATAAATATATAATAAATATTACATAATTTATGTAACAAGCATATAACACTGTGAAATTTGAAATTCAGTTTAATTTATTTGGCTATGAAGCAAAAATTTTCTCAAATAATAATTATCAATTGGATAATTGCACCAAAAATTATACTAAAAATATGTATTAAAATATGTACTGATTTCAAATCAATCGGTATTTATTTTAATACATAATTTTAGTATTCTCAAATTAATCAAGAAATTTAACTGTTTTAATAATTTTTCCTACTTTGAATACAAGATATGATCATCATCCTCAGAAACACAGCAGATCATTTTGTGTTGCAATTTGTACTTTTTATAAACAAGGAAACGCATATTTGGCTGGGCCAATGCATATTCAAAAGTAACGTTGTAAATAAATTGAACAATAAAATGTTTTGTTCATTAAATTCGAAACCTATAATACACATAACAAAAATTATATCTAAGAAAGAAGTTATTTTTCACACCTTCCAAGCACAAGATAATTTAAATTTAGTAATTTATCTAAACACGAGTTTATAATAAACATTGTTTATGCATCATCGCATACACAACCCCTTTTATGATATATACTGATATATGTGCAAACATGTCACGCCTCATAAATTTTTGTAGCGTAAGCAAAATCGTCCATTTATGTTTTGAAAAATTATGTCTCTTTAAAGTATGAGAGAAAGTTCAACCCTTTTCAAAAGTAATATTTTTAAAGATTTGTTAAACTAGATGTGATAAATGATAGAAACAGGAATTTTGATGAAGAAACTCATAATTATCAAACAAATAATATAAGTGTTAAGCACAAATAAGACTTGTTTATTGATTGTTTATTTTTTTACGATTTGTATTTGAATATATATATTTCTGGTAAAATCCGATAATCTTACACAGTTAAATGAGCAGGAAAAATTACTTGTCGTTTATTCACAAAATGATCATAATTGATATTTTAAACTGTGTTATATTTGTTCTCATTTGCAAAATGTTTTTGAGTGGAGCAATTACACACTTTATATTTGTCAGTTTAAAATTGCAATGCAGATTTTATTTCCAGGAAGAAATTCTATTTTCTTTTATTTTTTGTTTGTTAAAGAGCTCAATGTTCACGTAATATTTATGTTTCTAAATGCAGTAAAATATCGTAAACTAGTAGCACTGAAAAAAGAAGTCCCTGTGTTTGTAATGTAAACAATGTTATTCTTTCCTTTTTTAATACAATTGCTGCATTTGTATTATAAAATAATATGTTCCATAAACAATATACGCAGTTTTTAAATGAATTAATAAAATACGAGTCGAAAACCGCCGGATTTGACGAATAAAACTGCTTAAAAGAACCAATTGACCGAATTTATATAAAAAACAAAAACAAAAATAATTACAATAATGAATCGATATTTAATAAACAGTGTCAAATTTGCCAGTTAAATTTTGCATGTAAATTTTGCATTGTAATGTTAAATTTTGCTCTTGGCTTGAGCTCAGCTCTGAGACTTGACGGCAAAAATTCACTTTTAAACGCACTCACAGTAAAATATTTGAATATACTTATTTCGTTTTCACTATCACATCATTTTCACCCACTGAAGCCATATGAGAGGAAAATCTCAATTTCAGTGTCAGAGGAATAAGAAAAAACTGAAATGTAAAAGAGTTGCGAGTAAAAATACTTAATTTCATACAGTGATGTTATTTTCTGTTCAAAAGTTTTTTAAAAGTTGTTTTTAATCGTAATGCGAAAAAGGCATTTCGAATGATACAGTAAGTAATTCCCACTGTTTCCCTTCTTTCTTCAATTATTCAAATAACACGATTGCCACCAAATGAGGAGAATTTCTTAATACTTTTAAATTAAATAGAAAGCATTTTTAAGATTAAAAACCAGTTACTTAAAACCAAAATTACCAAAGCATTCTTGATGCAAATTCTAAATGTAATAGAAAGGAAAATAAACCACAACAATCAAAGTTCTCGCTTATTATACATTTAAAATTATATTGCATTCATGACATGATTTTGAATGCAAATTTACAAATATCTATGAAGAAAATGGAAAAAACTTATTTCTGTTAATTAATGTTTCTCAAGTGTTAACTTATAGGAAAAATGTATCTCCAATTACGTTGAAATATGTTGCTCTAATTATCGAAAGGTTATTTTTTGTAAAATGAAAAAAAAATCACAAAAGATTCATTGCAAAACTAATATGTAGTTTCAGAGGAAATTATTATTTTTTCTTTAAAAGATATTTGTCATATATATCCCTCTTTACCATTAAGTCTTCTTTTAATTTATTTATTTAGTTTATCGTTTATTCTAGTTATTCTGGCATTTACTATAAAATTATTTATCTAAAAAATACAGATTTGTTACGAGTCAGAAGAGATTAACTTATAATGTAAGAAGCTGAAAATCTCACTTTGATGTTCTTTTATAATGTGAAACAATTTCACTAGTTTTGGAGGAAGAAAAAAACGTAAAATTAGAGTCCAGTCAGTCGTAAAGTGTTCATAAGTGGAAAAAAAATAAACAAAAATTTCATCTCTCTTAGGACTATGTTCTGTTGCGATATGGCTAGAGGATTACGTTAGAAGGGAAAATAAAAGACAAAGGCATACAAATCTTATAGGTTTGCGATTTTATTTGCCTGTAAAATCTTTTATTCGGTATAAATAGTTTTTGTAACGAAAGTTTTATATCTCTAGATTTTCAGGTGTGTTCAATATAAGATTGGGGATAAAGTAATTTAGACTTGGAGTCAAATGACACAAGCTTAGCGTCCAGCGTCTGCCGCTTTTCCCTCCAACATTTCGTCCATTAAGGGATAATTTACCTCTTGTAACAGAAGAAAAAATCAGATATTCGTAAATTCAAAAGAATATACCAGCTAAGAAAGTGTTTTTTTAGAGTGTTATAATAATCAACTTTTTTTATATATAAAACTAACATTTTTTTAAATTCAGCGTATGACGTGCATCCGTAAATTGTGATGTTGTTTTCGGTATTAAAGGTTCGTGTTCTACACAGGATTTTACTTTATGTTACGACGTACCTTACACAGTTAGCTAAAATGATCAGTAAATGAACTGTGTTTTATAATAAAAAATATTTATTTGTATCTTAGCTATCAAAATGTACTAAAAAGGACCATTTGTGTCTGAATATTGCTTATTTTCCAAACAAGCTACTTGCACATTTAATTAAATGATAAAGACTGCTAAAATATTAAATATTTTTTTTTTAATATTTTCTAATAAAACACAAATGAAAATTAAAAAGAAAGCATTGTTAAGATTAAAACTCAGTTAATTAAAATCAAAATTACCAAAGCATTTTTGATGCAAATTCAAAATATAATATGAAAGGAAAATAAACCACAACAATCAAAGTTCTAGTTTATTATAAATTTAAAATTATATTGCATTCATAAAGTTATTTTTAATGCAAATTTACAAATAATTATGAAGAAAATGAAAAAAACTTATTTCTGTTAATTAATGTTTCTCAACAGTTAACTTACAGGAAAAATGTATCTCCAATTAAGTTGAAACGTATTGCTTTAATTATCTAAACCTTATGTTTTGTGAAACGAAAAAAATCACAAAAGATTCATTGTAAAATAATGTATAGTTTTAGAAGAAATTATTATTTTTTTCTTTTAAAGATATTTATCATATATACATGCTTTTTTACCATTAAGTCTGCTTTTAAGTTATTTATTTAGTTTACCCGTCTAATCTAGTTATTCTAGCATTTACTATTAAATTATTTATCTAAAAAATACAGATTTGTACTAGTCAGAAGCGATCAACCTATAATAAAAGAAGCTGAAAATCTCTCACTCCGATGTTCTTTTATAACATGAAACAATTTCACTAGTCTTGGAGGAAGAAAAAACGTAAAATTAGAGTCCAGGCAGTCGTAAAGTGTTCATAATGGAAAAAGTATAAACAAAAACTTCTTCCTCTTAGGACTATGTTCTGTTGAGATATGGCTGGAGGATTACTTTAGAAGGGAAAATGAAAGACAACTACACACAAATCATACAGGTTTGTGATTTTATTTGTCTGTAAAATCTTTTATTCGATATAAATAATTTTTGTGACGAAAGTTTTATATCTCTAAATATTCTGGTGTGTCTGATATAAGATTAGGGGTAAAGTAATTTAGACAGAGAGTCAAATGACACAAGCTTAGTGTCCTCTGATTATGAGATTGAAAATGTAATACTCACAGTGTATGTTCATCTAAATTAACGCTCAACCTAAAAAAAAAACATTTATTTAATTAATTTACCACGTCTTTGAAGAGCAAAACTAAATTTTGGTGCTGCGTTGCAAAAGCTTTAAAAGTTACAAAAGTTTCCGAAATAATTTCTACGCCTACAGATATTAATCAAGTGTTATCACAATCTTGTAATCATGGTGGAAATGCAACATTTATTTTCCAATCAGGGTTGGAAGTTTGGCCTCAATTTACATTCATAAATACCATTTACATTCATATATATTTATACTGGAAATTAAAAAATATATATTTCAGATAATCACGGAATGTCTGTGAATAAATAAAATAACCCATATTACTTCATAATGAGTTCGGAATTCTTAAATAAAAAGGAAGGCCAAAATGGCAACTTTGTTCCCAATCATCTTTTGGAAGCTTACATTCTGTATAAAAGGGAATATATTGGTGGTATTTCAAATTTTTTCAACTGCATAAAAAATGTACCAAGATTGTACCATAGACATCTTCATAGCAATAAATAACTGGGAATAATATCGTTCAGCTAAAAATTAATTCCAAAGCAAAATGATTTTTTGAATTTCTTTAAAACAGAAAATAAACAAGATGCTACATTTTACAATTAGTAATAATTACAGTGGCATAGAAAGCGATTGTAGTCAAATAAAAAAAAAAAATTATTAAGAAGTTCTGTCGCTGAAACTAAATTCACACACTTTGTATTTTTCAGCAAAAAATAGCACCGTAGCTCAAAATAATCTTAAGACCAATTGGAAGGAAAAATAGTGAAAAAAGTTGTTTCTTATAAATTTCTATATTCTTTGAATCTTTTATATTTTCCCTTTTGAGTAGTGCATTACTGCTTTCGCTTCTACGACAACTTGAAGTTAATATTTTCTTTTAGAAATTCAGTTTTAGTCGCTAAAAATATTATATACATCAACTTTTAATTCAATATTCTATTTTTTTTTCGGGAATTACTATCAACTTCTTTTAAAACAATTGAATATACTATATAAACATAACTGAATCACAACATTCTGTGACAACAAATGTCTCATTGGTTATATAGAAAAAAATCCCTTTCACGTTCTCACCAATATATTAATATGTATCACTACTTTTTTCAGAATGCTTTTGTTACGGAGATTCGTCTTCTTTGGACTAAAATACATGCGATTTTTATGATTTGTTTTTTAAGAGAAAACAGGCTGCCTTTGGAGAATTTACAAAATAATTATTAATGTTTCGCTTATCAATTTAAACTTTTGCACTTAAAAAAATAAATAATATGCCTTCGTTTATTCGGAGTATCTGGGGTACGAAACATGAATCTTGGTTTCTAACGACCGTTTTCTTTAGATCATAAACATCTCAAACAAATTCGATTGCAAAATTAAGAAAGTTATTAACGTATTGAGTGCCAAGTATCCTTGTTTTGTCTTTCCGTTTGGATGCCGATACAAAATTCAATGCTACCAGTCATTGGTGACTAGCGCAGCCTAAACGGAGAGTTCAACTTATCCACGTCATTGATGACTTATGTGGCACGCAACGTGTTAAAATTTCTAGAGCGTATAAGAACTCATAGACTAAAAAGTTGCTTTTTGGAAAAATCGCAATTGATCAAAAAAAGATCATTTGTTTTCTTTTTTTTGTGAGCTTAAAAAATTTAAGCTCAAAAAATAAAATTTTATGTGGCTTAAGCTCAAAAAATTTTTTAAGTTAAAAAAAAGGTACAAACAAAGAGGAAGAGGAAAGAATTTTAGGAGATCGGTCGGATTACTCTTGGAGAAAAATAGTCACCCAATTTAAAAAACCATTATTTTAAGAAAAGTATGTTTAGAATATTACAATAGCATTACATTGAACAAGCGGCCTTACATTCATCGAGAAATTTATATTGTAAATAATTGAAATGTCATGAAACTCCTTTAAAGTAACAATTTTTATACAAGTGAGAAACTTTAAAAAAAGAAAATGTGTTACACAAAGAAGTGAAGCTTTCACTTTAATAAAAGCTTACTAATATAGAAATATCTCCTTCCTGTTCTTAAAGAAGACCCTGACTCAAGTGGCACTCTTTTTGCACTTTATTTATAAACAAATTGATATAAAGACTGATATATGACCTTTTAAAACGAATGTATATGTTTTTTGAAAGAAATAGTTCAATATAAAGAAAAGGTGAGTAAACTGGGAATAGAAAATTACATTTCTTACCATTTTCTGGTTTATGGTTTTAAAATTCAACCTTTATTTTACTAAAATATTTTAAATAGACTGTTAAAGTCATAGATTTATCGTATTCATTAGTGAGTAATAAACATCATTTTGGTCATGTGCGTTTTAGTCTGTTGTTAAATCTAATAGAAGTCATGAATTAGGAATTATTGTTCTCTGAATATGTAATAGCTCTGGAGAAATCTGTGAAGAGATGCCTTTAATCTTCACATTTATAAGATCCCTATCATTCGCTGAGATCTTTAGTGACAGATATTGAATGTCGCACTTTAATACGAAGACATTTGAGATCGCGATACTCATCTGGAAAATGGTGGTTGAAATTAATCAAATCGAGATTATTTAGATGGGATGCTTAATGACAATATAAAGGTGGAAGGAAGCATGCACATTGAATAAATATTCATTTCCTAGTTTACTTGAATAAACAATAAGTATGTTCTTAGCACTCAAACCTGGTGTACAAGAAAGCACACGATGCGTTATTTTAACACTTTGCAAGAAAAGTGAAAAGTTTTTATGACTTCGCTTCGTTTGTCCGTTTATCCGCGCTCTAACTTCGTTTACTCATACTTCCCTGAAATTTTTAAATATTATTAACATTTACACTAGCATGAATCTTATTTCAAAAGATGTTTTTTGCATGTTTAAATTATTTACAGGGCCAGTCAAAAGTTTTCCTTTAAATTATAGCCAATAAAAAAATGTTCAATATGAATTTTAACGGTGTTACATCTTTTCAAGGAAAACAAATTATACGCATTTATGAAGTGCACTACAATATACATGCTATAGAGTATGCGGTGTAATTAACTATTATTACTCATTCACATGGCCGCACAAAAAATTCCATTACAATTGTACAGAGGGAATTTGCGTCTTATTTTAATTCTGTTAAAATACTTCATATATAATGAAGTTACTATACGCCAGTGAGGCTTCTTATAAATTATTTCATGTATAATACGAAGTGCGTTGAATTTACAGGGCCACGCAAAAGATTTCAGATACTTTTCTACTTGTGAAGTAGTGTATAATAGCGGTGATGGTAGGAATTGCGTTTTTAATTTTTATATGTATTTTTACAATGACCTACAGACTTTTAAGTTTCACTATATTTTTTGCGTAGTATATGGTCTGTAGATATGCTATTGTTGATTTACTGGGAAGCACAAATGTTTCAGCATAAATTGCTTAAAGATTATTTTTAAATGTCTTATGAATTTTTACGCTTCATGACATTTAGTTTACTGAAAAATGTTTGTAGAATATAGATGCAATGATACACAAGTCACGCAAAAATTTGGATTCACGGCCATCTATGGATGATAATTTTTAATAATGTGATTTCAGTAGTTTTAACAGCGTTTTAGTTTGAAATAAATTTTACCTAAAAAGTGTCGAGGAACTAGGTGACCTACAAAGCTGACCAAACGTTTTTAAGAATGTCTTCATCTGTTAGTATTGAACAAGTAATAAAGTGAAATTTCAGTCTGTTTTTTGCTGAACTATACTTTCCCATTTATAATATATATATTGAGTTATAGATCAAGTACAGGGCTATTCAAAGGAATTAGAATATAAATTTGACCATGGACGTTAACTGCAGAAATCAGACTTTCAAATGTTTAATCTGTTGTCTTAAATGTTTACTTAGTTATCTTATTTAATTTATTTCCTAAATAATGAAGTTTTGTTTAAAAAATCAGGAAGTAGAATCAATCGGAAAGTATTTCATAATTTATGCTTAATGAACATTTTTTTCTTCTTTATAAAAAATTATGAAAGAGGGGTTGGAATTAATTTAAGATAAAAAATATTCCTCATTTTTACCCAAGAAAAAATTAATGGAAATTTCATTCTATGGAAAAATACTGAGAGACAAAATGAAATAAAAGGTGAAATAATTTTGAAGATTTTTAAACAGCAAAAATAGCACAAATTACAAAAATAGTTGAAAAATAAATTAAAATCATTTTAACAAATTAGTTAACGATTAAATAAATCTTGAAATAATTTCCAAATCAATTTTATATTGGTTGTTATTTCAAGATGAAAAGCAAATTTGGGCAATGAAAAGAGATACTTAAATATTCATGTATTCATTTAATAGCAATAAAAAAGTTATATAAATATTAAACTTGAAAAATGTAGCATTTATGTCGCTTTTAAAAATTATAAAATTTGTTGTACTAAAGGAGGAAGAGTAGGACACATTGTAATATCTGATGGTTCTCTGTTTTTCATACAAACAGTTTTTATCTATCTATCTATATTTAGCTGTATTAATATTGAAACGATGTAAAGCTTGCTTGTTTTATTTTTGTATTTTTTTATTGTTTGCCGGAAATAATCTCTGAAAATATCGAACTGATTTCAAAAGCAATGGAAATGAGCGAAAAACTTTTTCAAAACATTCTAAATTGCGATGTCTACTTAATCTCAGGAAGAACTGAACCGATTTAAAAACAATAATCGTGTAAAAAAATGGTGATTACCCTAGCTCCAACAAAGGTTACATTTTTGGCCAATGAAAGTATCCTAAAGGGGGTGCAGAGCAAAAAAGTTTCAAAAATGCGATGTTCATGTTACATGAAGGCTTAGAAAGTAATAACTAAGCATGGTAGTACTTATAGGATGCAAAGAAATTCTAAGAATATATCTTTAAAAATTCGAAATTTAAGAAGGGCGAAAATGCGCAAAAAATGTTTTAAAAAATGTTCTAAATACCGACTCGTTAGCAATCTCTGGAAGTATCAAACCAATTTCAAAAATTATCGTGATGCTGACAGTCCTTAACATAGTGTCTACTTTATGTCGTGTCACTTATCATCTGGATGTTTCAGGAGCAAAAAACACTCTAAATTGTGTTTGTTGTGAAACTGCAAAGAATAGCAACTTTAAATATGACATGGTAACTTATAAGATATAAATAACCGAAGAATATTTTCTAAATGAAGCGAATTTTTAAAGAAAGAAAATTGCGCGAAAGGTGTTCAAAAACGTTTTAAATGGCTATTTCTATGCAATCGGAAGAAGTATCAAACCGATATTTATTGAAAAAATAATTGATGATTGAAAATTGATGGTGACAATCCTTGCTCCAAGACAGCTTCTATTTCATGTCAGTATCACAACTCATTGGGAGTTACAGGAGCACAAAACGAATTGAGATTTCTATAATATTGCCGGGGGACTAGAAACATAAAATTAGGCATTATAGATACTTATAAGATAAAAATGATCTACACTGTTAAAAAATCTTGTCTTAGTTTAAAAACAAATTTTGGTGCTCAGTAGCTATCACCATAAGATGGGGAAATCTCGTACCAAGATTTGGTGCTTCCTATTTCCAACGCGTTCCAACTGTTGGAACTATGTTTCAATAGGAGCTCCAAATATTGGTTCAAGATTTCACCATCTTACAGTGGCAGCTATTGAACAGAAAAATTTGGTTCAAACTAGGACAAGATATTTAGCAGTGCAAAAGAATATTTTAGAAAAAAATTCGAAATTTAAAAAGATTGAAAATGGGCGAAAAGCATTCAAAAGACTTTTTAAATTGCGATTTCTACGCAATATTCGAAAATATCCAACTGATTTAAAAAGAACTGTTTGGATATTCATGGTTATTTATGGATTATTTATTGTTAATTTGACATGGTAGTTACTTAAACCAGGCAAATGCATTCTAAGAACCGTGTAAAAATATTTAAAAAAATAATAAATAAATAAAGTGAGTATTGTGATTACTAATTGGTGGTGGTAAAACTTGCTATAACATAAGCTATATTTTATGACAATGCTACTAACAAGAGAGATTTGCTGGAACATAAAGGGTTCAAAATTGCGATTTCTGTGAAGAGGTTGGAAACTTGAAATATGACATGATATTTACATATAAAATATAAATGCCTTCTACGAGCATTCAAAATTTAAAAGGGCTGATGCGAAGGAAAGGCGTGAAAAGCGTTCTAAAAATGTCATAAATTACGATTTCTATGTAATCTCAAAACATAATGGACCTATTCCAAATGTAATGATTGCAAATCAACGGTAACAGTTTCTGATCCAACACAGGCTGTACTTTGTGCCGCTGCCACTAATACCTTGGGAATGATGGGACAACAAGTGTTGAAAAAAAACCCCTTTAAAAACTTTCTAAATTATGTGTTCTATGGAATATCAGGAATTACAAAACCGGTTTCAAAATAATGTTAGCAAATTAATGATGAAAATCTCTGTTTTGACATAGGCATTTTATTTTGATGTCATGATCTACTGTCAAACAAGAAGCATATAATTCGACATGATGGTAATTTTTAAGATGTAAAAGCACACTATGAAGACATTTTTTTTAAGTTAAAAAATGTAAATGCACGCTGAAATTAGCGTATAAAATGAACATGAAAGATTCAAAATACTTTCTAACTTAACCTTTCTTTAGAATTAGTTTAAGTACTTCTAATTAATTTAAGTTCTCTTTTTGTTCAATGCAGTATAATTATGAAGTTTAGTCAAAATGTGACATTATTAGTAGTTTTGAATTATTTCTAAAAATAAAATGTTTTCTAATAAAAAATAATTACACAGATATCACTTGGCATTTTTCAACTATTATGTGTGTAAAGACTTGCTAGTATTTAACGAGCGTGAGCGCAAAAATCTAATACTAATACTGAAATTAAATTCTTGCGATGAATAAATATTAGAATTCATACATCGTATTTTATGAACTTCGAAGTAAATTTACTCTACAGATTTACAAATATCTCTAACTACAAAAAGGCAAAAATATATGTTTCTTAATGCACTCTAAGAAATAAAGAATTAGTTAAATTTACGGCAAATGTAGATGCAATAAAAAATGTATATGTAATTCTACTGCAATTTCTCGGCAAAAACTGCTGGCAAAATTGCCTTCAGCAGTTTTTGTCGTAAATTTAACGGATTTTTTTTTCTTACAGTTTGTTAAATAAATCAATCATTTTAGTACGTAAAAATATTTTACAATGCAATTGTGAAAAAATAATATTATGTAAAAATTAGTTACTGTAAAATTGACTAGTCAAAACATATTTAGTATACTACAATTATACTTCAATATTAAAAAAGGGATTTTCAAAATATGTTATTTTTTCTAACTTTAATATGTAAAACTTAGCTTAAAAAAAAAAAAATAAGTCATGTTAATGAAGCTAATTTTTATTTCTTCATTCCCATATTTATTAAGAGTACTTTTTTTGATGTTACTAAATTCATGTTTTGTGATTCACATCTTAAATACGGGGTAAACTTTCATTCCAAATTTTTGTTTTATACGGTTGATGATTTTACTGCTGAATATTCTAGAATTTTATTTATTTTTATCAGAATAAATATTCGATATCTTTAGCATAGCTTGACAAGCAGCCTATATGTTTAGATAGTTTGAAGTATTCCATGCAGTTTTTATTCTTTTGTAGGATTAAGCATTTTTGAATAGTTTTCCACACATTAATTTATATAAAGCTATTAAAAAATTTTGTCAGCTTTATGATTGTTTAAAATGTAAGTGCTAATGAGAATCTTATTCATTTTATCAGAACGCATCAAAATTAATTTAATATCAATACTAAAAACTTTCTTTTATTAAAGGACTGTTGACTACAAAGTTAAATCATATTTCTATAGCTTATACCGGGTGTCCCAAAAATGACTGATGGACTTTAAAGTTCAATAACTTGCAAACGGTGACAGCTATTTAAAAAAATTTTGCAGGAGGGTTATGTATAATGTCAGGAATTTTTTTGCCGTAATTTTTTTTATTTTAGTTCGCATCTTAAACAATATGTGACGCTGACGGCGATTGAAGGCCAGGTGATCAGTGCTGAGTGAAGCGTCGACCTGGCCTTCAATCGCTCTCAGCGCCGCCTATTGATTGAGATGCGAATTAAAATAAAAAATTACCGTAAAAAATTCCTGACATTATACATAACCCTCCTGCAAAAATTTTTTAAATAGCTGTCACCGTTTGCAAGTTATTGAATTTTAAAATTTATCAGTCATTTTTGGGACACCCGAAATAAATGTAAAGTTAAAAAATATACTCAAATAAATTGCACACATTTATATGTATCTCAATTTTTTTTTATAATTTCTTTTTTCTTTATTTTAGAATAAAACATATTATTTTTAAGAAATGTAAATATTTCTATAAAATTTAAAATTTATATATATATATATATATATATATATATATATAGAGAGAGAGAGAGAGAGATAGACGTACATAAACAAGTTAAATTAAATTATGAAAATTTAAAGTCGAACATTTTTCGATAGTTAGCTGTTTTTCTTAAACAGTGTGGAATGATATAAGTGTCTGATACCAGTATGAAACACGGTATACAATGCATTGTAAGTTACATCGATAACATTATTATGTTTATCCTATAAATAAAAATAAAGGTAAATAAACACTGGTATATGCAACAAAATATTCAGAAAAGCTGCATTATGACTTTTAAAAATTTTCACATTTTTGTGTTCCCGAACTAATACATACTCGCACAATATATATATATGGAAAAAAATAAAAAAAAATTTGCGCCATTTTGCTCTCTCTGAGTTTTTAATTCTAAAATTGTGGAACATTTTTTAAATCTTAGTTTCGTAATACATTAATCTTTTAACAGCTAAAGTCCTTTTTCTTTTTTTATTTAACTTATTAATAATCTATTGCTTGTTTCTTAAAAAAGGCGGGAAGTACTTCGTAAACTTTTTACTTTCTGGAATATTCTCGGGATTTTAATTTTATTTTTTTTATTTAACATCGCGTGATCTGTGTTAATGCGCGTATGTTAAAGAGCTTGTTAGTTGCGAGGCAAAATATAGTCCCTACCCGAGGCCACACCTGCTAAGACCAATAAGAGGTAATCATTTTTTGACGTGCAGACTCGAGTTAATTCTAATTGGATTTTTAAAATGATTGACACGGAGTAGGAGGGGCTAGTTTGTCGTGAAAATGTAGATTTCTCATTTGGTTTCTTAGGAGCGTCAGAATGCGATTGACTTATCAAATATTCCGATGTCGTTTCTGTTCCCCCCGAAAAATTCTAATATTTTGGGATGCAGCTTAATCACGACGTTTTGGAAAATTTGATGACAGTGTCTAGGTGATTGCGGAAAATAGCTTATTGATTTTATGAGTTCATAAATAAAGAAATTGAAGACTGATGGTTTTGTTTTTATAATGGGGAAATACCCCAATGAAACTCTTCCTATGCTCGCCAACTGCCGGAGCAACTGCTCTGCTCGTGCTGCTGCGGACTCCTAGAGTTTAGGGAACATAGCATTTCGTCGAATTATTATTACACACACACACACACAAACATATATATATATATAGATGTAGATACATATATAGAGATGTGCAGTACTTAAATGTTAGATTAAAATGAATAAAAATGTAGAATATAAATAAACACCAATTTAACGATTTCCCGAATTTGATAATATATTTTAATAATACGGATTCTTCTATAGTTATTACTACATTTTATGATCTTAGTTTAAGCGCAAAATTACATGTATTTAATGAATGTTTATTTCAAATATTTCCAGTTGGTTTTATACTAAGTCCAAAATGTAAAAAAAAAACTGTCTATTTTATATTTATCAAATAAATAAATTCAGAAAAGTTGTTTACATGTTTACAAGTTGTTTACTCCATTCAGGAGACAGTTCATGTAGATAAATATTTATATTATTATTTTAAAACATATTAAAAACTCACATAAGCTACATTTAAGAAAAAACAAAGCAATTAAAATTAAAAGATATTTTCAAAGTAAAAAACACATGAATAAATATAACTGTGATAAATAATCATTTAATATTAGTAGCAAAAAAGTTTTGAAATTTTTATAAATAATTGTAATGTGATTTTGATTTTTTCTTATGAATTCCCCTATTTAGAAATAACACTAGTTTAATGTTTGTTTTCAAGCGACTCTTTGAAAATGTTAAATCAATGTTGGCCCGTATTTTAATTCTATTTTTGGTATATTTTTATTTATATCAATGCTTATCCCAGATTATATAACAGATGCGTAACTTAATGTAACTTAATAAAAAAAATCATCTTATGTAGATATACAGAATTATAGAAAAAATATTCATTTAAAACATTGAAAGTTATGATCTTTAATATTTTCAATCTCCCTTTTTTTCTTTCTTTGCATGGGAAAATGATTTTACTTTTTGAAGGTGTCCTACTTTTCCTGTGTGCATTATTATTTTCAAATGGGCTATAAATCTCATTTTTTTTTCGGGAACGGTCATAAAGCAAAGAGTACGTTTCTCCGGAACTAACTTTTTATGTTCTACTGCTTGTTCTTTTTTATGCATATTCAAAAGTTTCGGAAATAAATAAGCAGTGTTTAGCAGATAAAATAATATGCAGATATAATAAATAAAAGTCTAAAATAAATGAGCAGATCTAAATCATGAAATAATCGGAAAAGTCACTATTATATATATGTCACCTTTATTCATACATTCAATATTAGATGTGAATCATTGCCAATAACACATCCAATTCTTCCGTTTTTATTATTGTTATTATTATTGATATAATAATAATAATAATAATAGTAATAATAATAATAATAATAATAATAATAATAATTATTATTATTATTATTATTATTATTATTATAGACATACATGCAGAAATAAGCATGAACAAGCTTAAATATCTGTAAATTTAGTAACTTAAAACACTGTTCATGTAAAAATTTTGTGTTTTACAAGCACATTTTATTTCTATCCATACAAGGTATCTTGGGGAAATAAATATAGAGTGGGTAATCCCGCCAAGTGGTAATATTAAGCGTAATTATGAAATAATTCGAAAAACGGTACTACGAATTTCGCGCTGAAAGGCTCTGAGTAATTTGAATCACACGAAACCACAAAAAGTTTCTGTTCCATTGTAGAAATTATCGCTGGAAAAAAAATGTTAAGAGAGAACGCCTGATCTAAACTTTGCGAGGTAAATTCTTTGATATAAAAACCATATATTTATTAAAAAACACTTTGTTTATTACATAAATTTCTTGTGTATTTCATGTACTTTCAAAGTATTGTGTGAGATTTTGGAAGTGTTGCGGAGTAGCTTGTAATTTAAAATATATTGCGCAATAAATATACGGGAGTACGCCATATACTTGTTTTACTATCCATTTTGACGTTTTTCAGAGATGGAAATACATCCAAAATGCTTTTTTTTAATTTTATTTTTAATTTATTTTATTTTGCACGAAAAGCATTTTTATCATTGTTGAAAATTACAAAATGAAAAAAATTGTGTTTGTATCACTAAAATGATGCTATTTTTTTTCATGTCAGTATAAAAAAATATGAAATGAACATTACTGCATCCTAATATCGGAATTAATGGTAAGTAAGAGCAATTTATCAATTTCTAGGGTTTTAGCGATTCTACATTTAGAATTACAAAATAAGATAGGTATAAAATGAGGCTATAAAATAAAGATGCTTCAGAGTTTTGTTTAAATGACATTTTTGCTCACATAGGTGAGTAATATCGCCAAACAGCATTGATCAAGAAATCACGCTACGCAATTTAATGAATACATATTTGCTAAAATATACTTATTTGTAAGCATACTCTAAAAATTTCTTTAGTAAATCATCTATTTTTTTTTTATAAAACCTTTAAAACAAAGCCATGAAAAGAAGACCTTTACGTCGTTGTTATCCCAGGACACCATATTTTTGTCTCTACAAATTTCGTAAATATTTTCCTATTTTCCTACGTTCCTATTTTTACAAACATATTGAATCATAATGATAATTGATAACAAAGCTTAAAAAACCTAGATCTTCTATAAGCACTTTTACTTATTTACCAGTTTAATAGACCAATATTGCAAAATGCGTCAAAAGGAAAAAATCTCGATTTTTATTTTTTACGATGATTTTAATTTGCATTTTTTCCGCAAGAAACATCATGATTAATGAAAGGTTCTCAAGATAGTACAAAAAAATTCAGGCATGCTTTAAATGACACATTAAAACCTATTCAAACAGCTTACATATGTATCAAATATTATATATACATGAACGCGTATACAGTGTAAGAAAATATCGCAAAAATATAATAAAATGCTGAATAAGTTTCTTTCAATTCAAAAATGTAGAATTTCATAATAAACGTCGTAATTCTATAAAAACAGTTGATATCAATTCATTATATTTACTAATTTAACATTGACATGTAGTGCCAATAAAAAAGTTTTAAAAGTATTTTGAACTTACATGAAATTTTTGCTGAAATAGAAATTATCATTCATATTCGCCCATTTACCCAATTCCTTGCGTAGCCCTGTATATCATTTTATCTATATTTTGCAAACATTTCTTAGTAAATTGAATGCAGTTCAGCGTAAAACTACATAACTTATTTAAGAATCACCTTTAAATAATTTGCGCTCAGATTCAGCAACGTTAGCGAACTCTTATGGATAGCCTTGTATATCAATTATAGCATTTATGCACACCATATAAGGTACATAGATTTAATGAAATTTAAACGCGCATATCATAATTAAAATGCATTCCAATCATCCATTGGCCATAATCGGATACATATAAAGTACTTCAGAAAGAATATACTATTTGAAATATTTTGTGTGTCCCTGTAAATGCTGTGTACTTCATATTATGCAAGACGTATAATTTCGTATCGTATAATTTATATTAAGCCTCAGAGATATATATCATTTTTTATACATGAAACAGTTTAATATACTAAAAATATGTCGCACTCCTTTTCACCCTTTAACCTTATGTTATGGAATTCTTTTGTGTGGACCTATAAATGAATAACAGCTATATTTTCAGCACATACTTTATAGAATACATATTTTAGTGCACCTCGTAAATGCATATAAATTTTGTTATGTTTGACAGAGTGTAACATGTTTAAAATCCCTTTGAAGCGATTTTTCCTCATAGGCCGTAATGTAATGGAAAATTTTGACCCTCCCTGTACAGGGTTGTTATAATTAAAGTTCGCCTATTCAGAAGGCTCTGGAGTCGGTTCTATTGCTCCAAACGAAACAAAATTCCGCTAGTACATAGTTAAAGAGATGCGCTCTGCGAAAATCGAAAAAAAAATAAGTTCAAATTTTTATCACTAGGTGGCGCTGCGCCAATATTTAAGACTATGTTTGCAGATTCATTATATCAATATCAGTCAATCCAGACGAAACACACAAATTTAAAAGTTTCAACAAACTTCAACGAGCTGCGAATTGTTATAATTAAGTTCACCTAATCAGACAGCTCTAAAGCCTGACCTATGACTACAAACAATACAGAAAAATGAATATCATTTCATGTGATGTAAACTGCATCAACAATAATAAAACATGTCGCTCGGCAGTAAGGAAATAACGAAGAATAACATGATGCATGCTCAATGAATCCTCCGCCATTTTTAATAATGCATTCCATACTCAGAATTGGGCTTTCTACAGCATTGCGTAAACTGTCCTGTAAGATTGAGCGAATGTGAAGTCTAATGCTGTGTTTCAGATCAGAGATTGTCTGACATCTGTTTTTAGATACAGAATCTTTCAAAAATCCCCAAAAAATAAAGGAATCTGCAAATATTGGCTTAAATATTGGCGCAGCGCCACCTACTGGCAAAAATTTTAACTAATTTCTTTTTCGGTTTTCGCAGAGCGCATGTCTTCAACTACGTACTAGTGAAATTCTGATTCGTTTGGAGCCATAGAACCGGCTCTAGAGCCTTCTGAATAGGCGAACTTTAATTATAACAACCCTGTACTTAAACTAATCATGGTAGAAACTTCATTCTCAATAGGATTCGGGATAAGGCAAATGTCAAAACATTCCAAAAATATCAAAGCAATCCAAATGTATTTACGGGAGTTAGAGCGCGGCCAGATCGACAGATGGCCAGACAAATCGATTGCATAAGAGTTTTCAATTTTGTTTGGAAAGTGCTAAAAAGAAAATCCCAGTTTCCCCCACCCCATAACCAAAATTCGATCCATTCTAAATTTATAAAATTCTTATTCTGTATTATAAACTATGTCAAAGTTAAAAAGCAATTGGTTCTTCAGTTTTCTAATTGCAACAAATTCTCGAGAATTCTGTTCGAAAAAGTATTTTTTCTTTAAGTTTTAAAATCAATTTTTTTATAAATCGGAAAGTTGTGGTCCGGTTCTTTTAAAATTCATATTTTATGAATCAGCGTTCAAAATAACATCCGGATACGAAAGAAACAAATTCGTAAAATAACGTTTTAATAACGGGAGCATATGGTTTAAGAATATTTTTTTTTATAAATTCTTTGACCAAACGAAATGAACGTTGATGATTTCAGGATGAGAAAAGATTTTTTTTATTTTCTTATTAACGGCTTCGGGTGAACTTGGGAGAAATTAAGTAATTGGAATTTAACGGGCAAAAGAGAAGAGATAGATATACATTCTTCTTAGAAAGAAAAGGGAGTTTTGATTACATTTATAATCGTTCAAGGATAAATTAAATTTTAAACTGGATAATTTAATTTTTAAAGGGTATAAATAATATTATGTGATGTCATGTTACTTTCAACATAACCTGACATCACATATAGTTTTTGAGAACGGCCTGTTTGTTAGACGGATAGACATAAATGGTATACAAACATACATAAGGGTTTCGTCAGATGAACGAAACCCTAAAAATAATGAATTTCTAAAACAAAATCACAATTTTTAAGAGTAGAGGGTTGCTAGCAGAAAGTTTCACCCACAAACTTAAATAACATTAGAGATTTGAATCCATTATTTAATTGTTATCAATTTTCGTCACTTATCCAGGTTTAGTTAAGAATTAATATTTCAACCTGAGATCTCGTGTAATAATAAAGCTTTTCTCCTATTTATTCCTCTTTCGTCAAAGCTTTTCTTCTGACTTTTAGTCGTATTTTTCTTTTTGCGTTCAAGCATTCATCCAATCCTTTTATTCCGGTTTATTACACTCCCATTTGTCTCGTTCTTCAGAACAAATGAAATGGAGAAGTTATCAGAGTATGCAACTTCTTCAAACGTATAAAACTTCTATTTTTCTAACAGAAGCAGATTATCCATTGCGACTATTCTTGACTCCGGTGACTCTCAAATAAAGAAATGACAGAAATTGCGGATTAATGGAAAATATGATAAATGTAACATCGCTAATGCAAAAATGAAAAAGAAATAAAACTGAGAAATTTGCAAGTTTTGTGTGCTTTCTGAGAAAAATGAAAATTAAGTATATTATAAAAAAAATTAAGTAAATTAAGTATATTATAATTTTTTATTGATTATAAGGATCGAGTAATGATGCTTTGGAATATTTTTATCAGTCTCCATCGGGTTTTGATTGGGTCATACTTCGGGTTTTTTTCAAATGGAATATTTAGGTTCGGTTAGGTTCATGTCAATAAAAATTATTTTGTTTTGTTCGGATCCGGTTATGGTTCTTTGGAATATTATTGTCGAGTTCACATTTGGTTCAGTTCAGATTTCGGGTTTTTTAAATGGAGTTTTGAGATTCGGATCGGTTTGTGCTTCCATGAAATTATTTTGCCTTGTCCGAGTCAGGTTACGCTTCATTGGAATACTTTTCTCAGATTCATATTTCGTTCGGTTCAGATTTCAGAACTTTTTTAAACAATTTTTTTAGGTTCGGATTGGATTCATGTCCATGGTAATTATTTTGTCCTGTCCAGATCTGGTTATGCTTATTTGGAATATTTTCTTCGGATTCAGGTTTGATTCGATTCAGATTTCATGTATTTTTTAAAATTCAATTTTAAGATTCGGGTTGGTCTCACGTCCATGAAAATTATTTTGTGTTACTCGGATCCGGTTATGGTTCTCTCGAATGGTTACGTTTCTATGGATATGTTTTTTTGTTGGGTTCAAATTTGGTTCAATTCAGAATTCAGGTTTTTCTACAAATGGAACTTTTAGGTTCAGGTCATGTTGCGAATCCACGGAAATTATTCTGTCTTGTTCGAAGAAGGATATGATTTACTGAAATATTTTTGTCAGGTTCAGATTTTGTTCAGTTGAGATTTCGAGATTTATTCAAAGAGGTTTTTTAGGTCCAGATTGAATCCATGTCCATTACAATCCATGTCCATGAAAATGTTTCGTCTTGTTCGGATCCGATTATAGTCTTTGGATTGTTTATGTCAGGTTCAGATTTGGTTCGGTTCAAATTTCAGGTATTTTTTTCAGATTGAATTTTTAGGTTCGGATCGGGTTCATATCTAGGGAAATTATTTATTCTTACTCTAATCCGGTTATGGTTCATTTGAGTATTTTGGTCGGATTCAGATGTGGTTTGGATCAAATTTTCTTTTTTTTTTTTTTTTTTTTTTTCAAATGGAATTTTTTAGGTTCGAGTCGGATATATGTCTGCGGAAATCATCTTGTCTTGCTCGGACTGGGTCATAATTCTTTGGAATATTTTTATCGGTTTCAGATCGGAATATTTATATCAGGTCATATTTCGGGTTTTTGTCAAAGAAAATTTTCGGCTCGGGTCGGATAGCTTTTTTTGTTGTTGTTCAGATCGGGTTATGCTTCATTTGAACATTTTGGTCGGATTCAGATGTGGTTTGGATAAAATTTCAGGTTTTTTCAAACGGAATTTTTTAGGTTCGAATCGGCTTTATGTCCACGGAAATTATTTTGTCTTGCTCGGATTGGATTACACACTGTAAAAAAAAAAAATCTGTAAAATTACTAAACTTTTTCTAGGAAACTGGGATTCCAAGAACTTTTCATGTTACGTTTACATGAAAATTTCATGTAACCGACTCTAAAACTTGAATTTTTGCTGTTACCGTTACAGGAAAAGTTCTAGGAATCCCAGTTTCCTAGAAAAAGTTTAGTAACTTTACAGATTTTTTTTTACAGTGCAGTTTTTGAAATCTTTGGAACATTTTTATAGGTTTCAGATTTGATTTGGATCATATTTCTTGGGGTTTTTTTTATCAAAGAAAATGTTTTGGTTCGAATCGAGTTGCTTTTTTTTGTTCGGATTGTGTTCTGCTTCATTTGAATATTTTTGTGGGATTCAGATATCAAATTCATATTCTTTTTCAATTTTAATGTTTAGGTTGCGGTTTGGTGTATTCTTATGGAGTTTTTGTCTTTTTCGAATCGAAGTATGTTTTTTGGGGTATTAGGGAGAAAAATAGTATCGGGTTATGTCTAATTGTCTAATATGTAAGCCTAAACATTATCGTTGTAACGAGTTTTGCTACTATTCTTTTAGTGACTATATATATCTGATATATAATTTGCTTTGCTAATTGATAATTTATTATTGTGTATGAATCGTCTGCCAATTTGATTAATTGTATGCCATACAGACATTTTATTTTCGGTTTAAAAACAAATTAAAGCCATTATAAAATTTTAATCAATGATTTAAAAAATAACTTCCAAGAAAAGCCTCGTATTTTTCTTTCCTTTTTTACTGCAACACAGCCTACCAACCATACATACATTCTAATGTACTAAGTGCCATTTATCTGACTTACAATAACTGTGATCGAAAATCCTCAGTTAAGCTTGCAGTGTGACCCGACGGTCTATGAATTTTGACGGTCTTTGGAAAAAAAAAAAAAAACAGTTACTTTTGAAATGTTAAACACTTAAATTGGTTTCTTTAATTTTGTCCCAAGATTTTTAATTATTTCTACGAAAGTTTTATACAACCAACCAATCATAATCAAGCGAAGAGAAAAAGCGGAAAAAGGGATTTTTTTATGAGAGCGGGTTCTGGATTTTAATTAATTACTCAATTAACAATAAGATTTTGAAATCCTGGATATCAGGTACATCAGAAAAGACTTTGGGCTACTCTCAAAGAAATTTTTATCATCATACGTGCCGCAGACATATCTAGCCATCGCACACACATAGGCAGAGCGTTTTGTTCTTTTATTAGTATAGATATTCACAGTAATTTTCTTCTTCTATAATAATAGAGATATATAAGTTTGTGAGTATGTTAGCGCTGTTCTGAAGAGAACACTGCACGTAGTTATGAAATTTGGGGGAAAGGTGTATATATGAAATTTTGCACCTCGGAGGCGATTTTCGATTTTTTTTATTAGATTCTTTTTTATTTTTGTAAGCAATTTTTAGCGTTCTTTTTACTTTCCCATATTAGTGAAATGAACACGTATGCATTCTTTTACCTCAAAATAATAAATTTAGTTCTCTTTTAAATAAAGTTTATTCGGAATTCCTACAACAATTTTGCGGCTATTTTTTTATATTGATAAAAAGAAAATTGTTTCAAACTGTCAACCTTATTTGCTAAATATTTTCTGCTACGATTTTTGAATTTCAGCAATGTTCAATGTTATATTCAGTGAAATTTTCGATTTCATTTTTAATTATTTTGCAAGTTTTGTGTGTTTTTTCATCAATGTTTGTCATTTTTATCAATATTACATATTTTTGCATGCATCCTTGTCTTAGCTATTTTTTGAATTGCATGAAAAAATGCAAAAACCATAAAATTAATGAATCAGTAATAAAGGAATTATTTAGAATATTCGCAGTAATCTTCTGATGTAATAATAAAGAGACAAGTTTGTGAGTGTGTGAGTGCTGTTCTGAAAAAAACACTGCATGTAAAGTAAACAAAATTTGGTTGGAAGGTACGTCTATACACGACTATGCACCTAAAAACCCAATTTTCAATTTTTTTGATTAGATTTTTTTAATTTAAATTTTTAGGAAATTATTAGCGTTCTTTTTTTCGACGCGATTTTTCCACATTAGTGAAAGGAATACTGTTTCATTCTTTTAACCCAACATATTAAATTTTGTTCCTTTTTTTATACAATTTAGTCGGATCTCGTACAACAATTTTAGAATTTTTAACGAATTTTTAATGCGCTTTTTAGTACTTTTGACATTTTCAGCCTTTTTTTTTTTTTTTTTTTTTTTTTTTTTTTTTTTTTTGACATTGGTAAAAAGAAAATTGTTTCGAACTTTCAGCCTAATTTACTAATTTTGTCTTTAAACGATTTTTGAATTTCATCGATTTTCGAAGTAATTTTTAACTCTTTTTCGAATTTTTGCGTTTAGTATCGATTTTTTTCTATTTTCAATAATACAAGTTTTTTATGCATCACGGTCTTATCTATTTTAAATTGCATGTAAAAAAGGCGAAAAACATAAAATCAATGAATCAGCAATAAACGAATTATTTGGAATATTCACAGTAATCTACACAGATAAATTAACAAATTTCTCTGTCTGTGTGTGTGCATGTCTGCGATGGCTAGCGAAATCTACGGCACGTTTGAGTCTCTCTCTCTCTCTCTCTCTCTCTTTTTTTTTTTTCTTTTTTTTTTTTTGAAAATACCTCAAAGTCTCTCCTTATGTGTCTGACATTGAGAATTTCAAAATTTTAATTATTAACTGAGTAATTAAAATTCAGAACTCATCATTATTATTAAATCGCCTTTTTCCGCTTTTTCCCTTGTCTTGCTTTCGGTTGATTATTAATAAAGCGTCGCTTATAAAATATACGTTTCTTTCGTTTCACTTGTTTTTGGTTGTTGTGTTGTATAAAACTTTCGCAGAATTATCTGAGAAAGCTGGGACATAATTAAATAATCAAATTCGAATGTTTAATATTTCAAAAGTAACCTTTTTTTAAACTAAACATTAAATTTTAGCAATGAGTTGGAAAACTTGTTTTGAAAACGTATTTAATAATAAGGAACGTTTAAGAGAACAGATTAGTTTTATATGACGTCACAATCTAGCAGTTCTTACCGGCTCTTTTACAACTAAATATTTGATATTAACCAAAAAAAAAAAAAAAAAAAAAAAAAAAAGAAAAAAGAAAAAAGAAAAAAGAAATTCCTTGTAATGAAATGCTTTTTGTTTCTGCAGCGACCCAGCAATCATATACCTTTCGGCATACGATCGGACCGGAGCCGTTCATGTCGGTTAAGTGTCGGCATCTGCACGGTGGTTTCGGTAAAGTATCGGTAAGAGGTCGGCAACGGAAACTTAAGGCCTCTGTCCTCGTTAGAGGAAACACTCGCGAGCTAATGCTATTCCTATGGGGAAGCATTTTGTAATAACTCTTTCGCATTTTGACATTTATTTATTTTTATTTTTATTTTTATTTTTTTGCATTGGATAACTGAGGTGCACGCCGACAGCGCACCTTTTGTACTTTTTTGATTTTGGTTGCAGATATTTTTTACAAAGTTAGTTTCACTTTCAAAACCGTTTTCGAAACTGAAAGTGCTTTTTAAAAAAAATATCTGCAACCAAAATCGAAAAAGTAAAAAAGGTGCGCTGTCGGCATGCACCTCACGTATCCAATACAAAAAAATTATTAAAAAATGTCAAAATGCGAAAGAGTTATTAGAAAAATGCTTCCCCATAGGAATAGCATTAGCTCGCGAGCGTTTCCTCGAGAGAGCACAGGGGCCTGAAGAATCTGCAATTTGACAGCCGTTTACAGTAATCGGTCCCCTTTTGGTGATATAGTGGCAAACGACTTACACCGGCAAGTGACGCAGGAACGATATGTAAGTTCTGATAGTGGCCCGATCAGATTTGCCTACATCGGTTCGAGTTCGGAAATTTTAGTCTTAATGGTTAGTTTTATTTTTGTTAATTTTATTTTAGTTTGAGTTTTGATAACAGATGTATATTTTATGTATTTCATTAAAGTATCAAGAGTGATAAACTGAAAACATGTAAAAAATTACCTATATTTATTTATTTTTTATTTTGTTTTTGAATTAATTTTTAAAATGACCTGCAATTATTTTAATGACTTAGAATTATTTTAATCATAAAATAATTCTTAAATTCACTCTCTTAAATCATTATTCATTATGAACTTAATCGTAGAAAAAAAGAAAAGTACTTTGTAAGGTAAATGAATTTATTTTCTATTTATCTATTCATTTTAAAAGAAATTATTTTACTTTGATATTAATTAATAAAAAGTTATGAAATTATTTTACAAGGTTAAAAATATAACAAAATCTACCCTTTTTTATCAAAATAAATAAATGAATAGATAAATAAATAAAAATAAAATAAAATAAATAAATAAAAATTCAGATTTCTTTTAATATTATTTCACAAACAAAAAACAAATTAATATTATATTTTTATAAGATTTAAAAATTATTATTGCTACAATTATTGGGAATTAATATTGCTACATAATAGAAAAAATACTTTACGTTAAATCATGAAATGCAATAAAGGAAATTCTCATTCAAATTAAAAGTGATTAATTACCAACTTATTTTTTTATTATTGAAAATAGTTTTTTCTGTTACTAATATATATTTCTTAATAATTTTACTTTATTATTTATTTCATAATTACATTTGGTTACTTTATAATTCCTAAAAAGAAAATTGTATTAACAGAAAACCCTCTAAAATTTATTTATTATATCCAATATTCAAGCATTCTTAAATTTATAAAAAGACATCTAAAAAATACCCTAATTAAAAATATTCTGTAGCAAAAGATAATACATAGATACATTACTTTTATTTTATTTTTTAAATGATAAATATACATAAGTAACAAATTAACATTGCAAACAGTTGTAAAAAATAAATACTATTTTAAATCATCAAATGACATAAAATAACTTTTGTATTCTAATTAAAACTCAATTATTGCCAATGTATTATTAATTAAAATAAGTTTTTCTATGTTAAATATATATACTTTAGAAATTAACGCAAAGCATATAATTATGTTATAGTTTTTAAAAAGAAAATTTTATTAATTAAATAAAACTTCTGAAAAAAATATATTATTTTTATTTTTTTAATATACTATTTTATGATTTAAAAAATTATAAGAAAAAATAATGCGTTTACTTTAAATAATTTGCTAATTCATTAATTTAAATATGAAATTAACTTTAAAAACAGGTGTATAAGTTAATTGTAAACAAATGTGAATGCATAAATAAAATAAAAATACTTTAATATTCCAATTTTACAATCTGTCATTTACGTTAACGACGCTTTCCATTTACGTACCACTTATAGTCCAGGCATTAAGTGCTCAAAAAGGTAAAATAAATGCAAGTTTTGGTGTAGTTTTGATTTTTGGTTCCCTTTATGTTTTTTGGGTCACAGAATACGAATCTGGCATTATCCAACAAAAATCCTCCCCGGAAACACGTTTTTGGGGCAAAAAACGTGGCTTTTTTTCGTATTCTCTAAATAACTTCAAAATTATGCATTTTTTATAAAAGTCATCAATACATAAATTAAAAAACACGAAATTTCCTACATTTCATGTATTTAAAGTTTTTTTCTCTGATCAATGGTTTAGCCATGAGAGAGCAGCAAAAATGGGTGTGAAAAGCAATAAATTCTGAAAAACGTGAATTACAGCACCGTACGTCGATGAAGCATGAAAAACAACCATTTTACGCAAATTTCCCTCTCTTAATAATACTAAATATATTATTATTGACTATATTTTATTAATCTGATGTTCGTTGTTTCTTTCATAACAAAAAAATAAATAAAAATGAGCATCTTTGTTATCAAAATCCTCGTTTGCTATTATAAAATAATAATAGTAATAATTTCTTAATTTGACTTTTAAATAATGTAAATAAAATAACTAAAACAGGCTTTAACATATAAAAGCTGAGACGGATTCCAGTTCTTAAAGTTCTTGAAGTTCAAAATATGGCTGTGAAATAAAAAAAATCCGGAAAATAGGAATTATGGCACTGTACATAGATTTAACATGAAAACTGACCATTTTTCGCAAAGGTTGAGTTTAAATGTTTCTGAAAATAATATGATCGACTATATTTTACAATGAAGTTTCTAACAATAAAAACGACGACTCCTTATGAATTATTATTTAATTATAAATAATTATGTACATTAGTAAGTGCATTTACTTAAAAAACAAAGTACTATTTCCGCTTTCTTTTATTTGAGGGTCCCTGCTTTTCACTGACATCTACAAAATAGAAAATAGACGAATGGAATTAGTGGGTGTTTTTATAACTATCAATATTATAAATAAAAGTTTTTTTAATAGTAAATATTTGATATCTTGCGTAATGACTATTTCCCCTTTCATTGGGTTCTCTGATTTATTTTGTGGGCAATCCATTTCCAGATCGGCTTCAAAGTCTAGCTCGTCCTCTTCGTCTTGACACACAACTGCGATGTTATTGCAGTTTCCCGAAGGAAATCTTCTATCTTATATCTCCGCAAATAATTTTTGCTGCTGCTTCAATCACTCCCAGCCTCTCATCTCGATCAAATTTACATGTTTGCTGATACCATGCATTAGTCAGAATCTTCTCTCCTATGTTCTTGAAACACACAATGGGCATTTTTTTTATTCTTTGTAATCAGTATGTCCTCTCCATATCTCTCAATGAGGTTAAACTTTACAGTTCTCATATCAGGTTGATAACTCCCTGTAACATGTTTCATTAGCTCTTCCATGGATAATTGACACTCGTCATCATGATTTTCAAAGTAATTGTATATACTTTGCATTGCTCTGACGATTGGCAAATGGACCACGTTTCTTCCGTTCTTGGACCTTCGGCCTCCCATAAATATATTTAAATCATTTGATGTGGTATTCAGCATCTGTTGCGATCAAATCATTCACTGATTCGATGCGCTGAATTATAGCCTGCCCATAATCATAATTGCGAGCTCTTGATGCTTTCAGAATTGTACTTTCGAATCCCATGTGTCGCATATTGTATACAGTATTGTGTTCGCTTGGTGGATTTTTCGCTTGTGTTGCAATGAACTCTTCCGAAATGCACAGTCCACATATAAAACAATTAGTTCGAAAATTTAACTGAGGAGTTGATGATCTTAAAATTTGAGAAGTGCTAGCATTTTGTTCCTCAATTTTCTTGACATAAGCAGTAACCATCCGTTCATTTACGTATGCTTTTCTACACTTAACATGCACATTTACTGGAGTTTTCCCCTTTAGGAAAACTGTCTTTTCATCCTTTCTTTCTGTACTTGCCTTGATTAACGCTGCAATACCTCGACTAACATTCACTGACGGACCTCTTCTAAAGAAGGGTCACAAATAAAACACAGCGACATCGCGCAAAATCACTTTAGATGTTCACTATATTCACCAAAATACAAACAGTGAATTACTAAATTATAAGTAAGCAGTTGCATCCTGATAAGCTAGTGCTCTGTGCGACGCATATTTCTAACAGAGGCGAGACTGGTGGGGAAAGGGTGGGTATAGTATTCCACTGAACGTGGACATGGGATGCAGGGGGGGGGTCGGCACTTGGCCAGCGTTATTTCACACTTGCACCCCTTCAATCAAGTGGAAAAGTGCAGATGGGATTAGTTAAAGCCTCTTTTAGTTATTTTATTTACATTATTTAAAAATCAAATTAAGAAATTATTACTATAATTATTTTGTAATAGCAAATGAAGATTTTGATCACAGATGTGTTCATATTTATTTATTTTTTAATTATGAAAGAAACAATGAACATATGACTAATAAAATAGTGTCAATAATAATATATTTAGTACTATTAAGTAGGGAAAATTTGCGTAAAATGGTGGTTTTTCATGTTTCATTGACGTACGGTGCTGTAATTCACGTTTTTCAGATTTTTTTGCTTTTCACACCCATTTATGAGGCTTTCTCACGGCTAAGCCATTTATCAGAGAAAAAAACTTTATATACATAAAATGTAGGAAATTTTGTGCTCTTTAACTTATGTATTGATAACTTTTATGTAAAATGCATAGTTTTCAAGTTATTTAGAAAAAACGAAAAAAAGCCACATTTTTTGCACGTTTGTTACCAAAAAACGTGTTTCGGGGAGAAATTTTGTTGGATAATGCCAGATTCGTGATCAGCGACCCAAAAAACATAAAGGAACCAAAAATCAAAACTACACCAAAATTTGCATTTATTTTTTACCAAATGCCTTGACTATTATCCAAATGCAACACCCTTATTAACACACAGAATCCTCCCTTAACGGGTCTGAATGGTCCAGTGGTTAAAGCGTTTACGTTCTGAGTTGGGGGATGCGAGATCAAATCCCGCCTGTTCCCGCATTGAAATATACTCATTGGCTCACAGTATACATGATTGGATGACTAGTTGATGGCGCCACCAGGGATTATTTTTCCTTATACCGGGCTTCAGCCAGTATTCGGGGGTTAGCTATCGGCGTGCTTTCGACAGCACCGGCTACGTGTCTCATGAATCGGGCGGCATTCGCGCGGATTATCAAAAAAGATATGGAATCAGTAGCGGCAACCGGCATCGTTCTAATACCGCACGTAGTGGCAAGCGGCTATCGTCCGATTGCTTACCGATAGCTCTGTGTTTGCTGGGGAGTAGCAACTTTTTAAATATAATTTAAATTCTCATTTTTGATATTATTAATGATATATTTTTTTATTTCAAAAGTGTCTCTTGGTGCTTTTCAACAAAGTTGAACAGTGCTTATGCGTTCGGTTTGTCTGTCTGTCTGTTTAAGCTTTAACTGCCGCTAATTTACTCGGATTTTCATGCAATTGATAAATCTCATTTAATATCAACAAAGTATGTTTTGTATTGCATATGAAGTATGTACGAATTATCGTTCGTTTACAGGGACACTCAAAGGATATCGATTACATTATAGGAATATGGCGAAAATCGTTTGAAGAATATTTTAAAGGCATTACGCTATTTAAATGTATCGAAATGGCTATAAATCACCAAATTTCCCTAAACTTTACGCTAAAACTGCTCATTCATAGCATTTTTCATTAATTTAGATGGACATACAAAAGAAATCCGTTACAGTACTGTCTTTGCAAAATAATTGCTGGAGAGTATGTCTTAAAATTCAGTATGACATTCGATTCTTTTAGATTTAATTAGTTTTTTGCATATTACTTCATTCGCAATTTATTAATAATATTAATTAACTTTATCATATGAGAACTAAGGGTCAAAACGCGATCCCCAAAAATATACTTTTATTTTACATAAAACTTAATAGAAGTATGAAACATAAAGGGAAAAGTTACAATTTAAAACAGGAGATCAAAATATGTCCTATTACCCGTGATGCTTGCTTCACATCTACGTTGGCGCGTACACATTACATTTGGATCTGAAGCACCACTCTGTAACACCATTTGGCTCTGTACAACAGACCGTTCTTATACTATTTCTCCTGTTAATCTATTGATTGATTGATTACAAATTGGGCAGCTTTTAAATGTAATAGTTTGTTTTTCAAATAAAATTTACCAAAAGTATCAATTGATGGAATATTGTAAGTTAATTTAAGCATCTTCACTTTTCGCGAATAAAAACACAAATTAGGTTTTTTTTTTTACTATACAAGTATCTGAGAAATCCGAGCAAAGAAATACCTCGATTGTACCCTATAATCGACAATTCCTTTACTATTTCTCCTAATAATCGAATAAACTGATACAATACTATCAGTTAGTTTAAACATAACCTTTTTTCACGAACAAAAATACAGATTAGGTTTTCTTACTGTATTGGTATCTGAGAAATCTGAACAAAGGAAATAACTTTTTTGCTCTAGATTTACTCTTTTGTGTGAAAACCGCAGTAAGGTTTAAAAAAAAGAGCATTCTATTCGGAGCTATCTGTTGTCGAGATTAGAGAGGCTATTTTCTCCATTCCGCCTGACTTATAAGTTGTTCTTCATAACCCCATTACTTTTGCTCAGTGGATCCTCATCAGTCGGCTTATTTTCTTCAATAAAGATTTGACAGCCATTAGGATGTCGTGACAGTCCTCCTATTTTTTATTCTCACAGAAATTTTGTTTAGAAGATTCGGAGGATTAAAAACAGTGCTATATTGAAACTTTCCCTTTAATAAGATATTTGTTTTCATTTCGTGGTATTCGGATGTTAGATTTGAAATAAAATATAATATTTTAGAAAGAAATATGGATGTGCTTTCAGACGTGAACACGTTAACGTTATTAATTATTGTTCTGATTAAAAAGGATTGTAAGAGGCATTAAATTTACAGTCTTTTTCCTGTTCTTTTCTTATCGTATTATAAATTTATGTAGTACAAAATCTAATAGTTACTTATAAGATTAGCGATTTATTATCGATTGTACTCAATAATCGACAGTTCTTATGCTATTTTTTCTAATAATCGATTGGTTATATGATTACAAATTGTCCAGCTTTGTAATGTTACGCTTTGATTTTCAAAAAAAAAAAAAAAAAAAAAAAAAAAAAAAAAAAAGAAGTATAAATTGATACAATACTATAAGTTGGTTTAAACATAATCTCTTTTCATGAATAAAAATACAGATTAAGTTTTTTTTACTAGTATCTGAGAAATCCGAACAAAGAAATACTTTTTTTTTAGATTTGCTCTTTTGTGCGAAAATCTCAGTCAAGTTAAAAAGGAGCATTGTAATTGAAGCCAACTGTTGTCGAGATTAGAGAGGCTATTTTCTCCATTCCCTTTTATTTATAAATTGTTCTTCACAATCCCATTACTTCTGCTTAGTGGATCCACATCTGTCGGTTTAATTTCTCCAATAAAGATTTGACAACCCTTAGGATGTCGTGACATTCCTCTTATTTTTTATTCACGCTCAAATTTCATTTGAAAGATTCGGAAAAGAAAAACCAGTGTTACATTGAAACTTTTCTTTTTCTGAGAGATATGTTTACTGTTCGTGGTATGCGGGTGTTAGATTTAAAATAAAATAAAAATATTTCAGAGAGAAAAACTGATATTCTTTCAGAAGTGACCACGTTAACGTTATTAAGAATTGTTCTGCTTAAAAAAGATTATTAGAGGTATAATCCCTATGATATTTTTCCTGTTCTTATCTTACCGTGTTATGAATTAATTTAGTACAAAACCTAATAGTGACTTATAATATTAGCGAATTATTTTCGATTGTACCCTATAATCGACAATTCTTATGCTATTTCTCCAAATAATTGATTAGTTAAATGATTACAAATTATCCAGCTTTTTAATGCTACAGTCTGATTAAAAAATACCAAAAGTATAAACTGGTGCAATACTATAAGTTACTTTAAACATAATCTCTTTTCATGAATAAAAATACAGATTAGTTTTTTTTTTTTTACTGTACTAGTATCTGAGAAATCCGAACAAAGAAATATCTTTTCTTTCTTGATTCACTCTTTTATGCGAAAGCCGCAGTCAGGTTCAAAAAAGAGCATTCTATTCGAACCAGTCTGTTGCCAAGATTAGAAAGGCTATTTTCTCCATTCCGCCTGACTTATAAATTGTTCTTCTGAATCCTATTACTTCTGCTCAGTGGATCCTCATCAGTCGGTTTCAGTTCTCCAATAAAAATTTGACAACCATTAGGTTGTCGTGACATTCCTCCAATTTTTTTATTTAATACTAGCTGACCCGCCCGGCGTTGCCCAGGTCCGTATTAACAATATTAAACGAACTTGAAATTTGTATGATTTTATCATTAACTCGTTACATGCAGAAATGCATTGTCTGAAATACGTAGCCACTGACTGTGTGAAAAATCGGTTTTAAAAACAACTAATATTAAGCTCTAAAAATTCTCAAAATGAGCAATGAAAAACGCGGGAGGGAATATGTATCCAACGATTGCATGATTTTCGTGTAAAAAAGTTGATATTTACCCGTAAAAATCACTGTTAAGTCACGTAACTAATTATTATATTCACATACAAATCCCAAGTGAAATATTTTGAATTTCAAACTAATTATATCACTCTTAAATCCGACTATACCATAAATGAAATCGATACACGATAGTAGCTAAAAGGTTGGTATATAGTACTATAATTTCAGAGCTATTTAACAAAAGTAAGTGTTATTTTTAATCAAATCTTGCGTATAGGTTCACTCTGTGTATAAATTCCTAACCTTAAACTTTTATACCGTAACCAGAACCTGTCTGTAACCTAACAGCGATTTAACAGTACCCTACCGTAAATTAAATATAACAGAAATGTAACCTAGCCTAAATGTATTCACTTTATTGTAACATATCCTTATTCTAATTATAACATAAATGCAATTTAACTTTAACCTAACTTTAACCTAAATAATATAATAGAAAAAAACCATTTTAAAAAATTACTATTTCTTCGTAAAATATGCTTCAGCTGTAATTCGTTTTATTAATACAAAATTCCTTCCTCGTGCTTTTGTTTGAGACATTAAAATTTCAGCGATAAATGGTTTAATATTGCAAACCACGGAGTAAGACACTTCTTACTCCGTGTTGCAAACCTTTTTTCGGTTTACTTCGCCTCCACCTATCTTTTTCTCCATGGTGTACAGCAGCTGTGATTTAAAAAAAAAAATCCTCATTTAAACTGACAGTTTGCCAGTCTATGAATTTTAAAGGTCTGTCCCAGCTTTTTTAATTATTTCTTTTAAAATTTTATGCAACCAATCAACCATAAGAAAATGAAATGGAAAAAAAGCGAAAAAAGGCGATTTTTTATGAGAGTGAGCTTTGGAATTTAATTAATTACTCAGTTAATAAATAGAATTTTGAAATTCTGAGCTTCAGGTGCATCAGGAGAGACATTGGGCTACTCTCAAAAAAATTTTGAGCTTCGTACGTGCTGTAGATTTTGCTAGCCATCGCAGACACACACACAGATACACACACAGACACACACACACAGACAGACAGAGCGTTTTGTTCTTTTATTAATATAGATTAAAATTTCCTTTATTATTAAATTTATCCTATTTATTATTAAATTCCTCCTATTTATTTTTAAATTTCGTTTGGAAGAATCGGAGTAGAAAAAAAAGTGTTAAATTGATATTTTTCCTCTTCTAAGAGATTTGTTTGCAGTTCGTGGTATGCGAAAGTTCGATTTGAAACAAAATGAAAATATTTCAGCAAGAAATACTGATGTGCTTTCAGACGTAACCACGTTGACGATATTAAGAATTGTCTTAAAAATAATTTTAAGAGGTATTAATCCTTACAGTCTCTTTCCTGTTCTTTCCTTTTCGTGTTATAATTTAATTTTATATAAAATTTAACACTGACTGATAAGATTAGCCAATTATTATCGATTGTATCCAACAACCAACTGTTCTTATACTATTTCTACTAATAATCGATCAGGTAAATGATTACAAATTTTCCAGTATTTTAATACTATACTTTATTTTTCAAATAAAATATACGAAAAGTATCAACTGATACAATGCTATAAGTTAGTTTAAACATCCTCTCTTTCCACGAATAAAAATATAGATTAATTTTTTTTCTTCCTCAAAAAACTGAGAAATCCCAACAAATAAATATTTTTTTTTCCTTTATTTACTCTTTTGTGCGAAAACCGTAGTCAAGTTGAAAAAGAAGCATTCTATTCGGAGCCATCTGTTGTAGATATTAGAGAGGCTGTTTTCTCCATTCCGCCTGACTCTGCCTCCTCAGACCCTCCTTACTTCTGCTCAGTGGATTCTCATCAGTCGGTTTAATTTCTCCAATAAAGATTTCACAACCTTTAGGATGTCGTGACATGACTCCTATTTTTTATTCCCACAGAAATTTTGTTTAGAAGATTCGGAGGAGGAAAAACAGTGTTAAACTGAAACTTTTCCTTTTCTAAAAGATTTGTTTCAGTTCGTGGTATGCGAGTGTTAGATTTGGAATTAAAAAAAATATATATATTTCAGAAAGAAATATTGATATGCTTTCAGATGTGACCACGTTAACGATAATAAAAATAGTTCTATTTAAAAAGGATTATAAAAGGCATTAAACTTAACAGTATTTTTCATGTTCTTTTCTTATAGTGATGTAAATTAATGTATACAAAATCTAATGGTGACTGATAAGATTAGCGATTTATTATCGACTGTACCCTATAATCGACAGTTCTTATGCTATTTCTACTAATAATCGATTCGTTAAATGATTACAAACTGTCCAACTTTTTTATATCATAGATAAATTAAATATATATATATATATAAACGGTTTCAATATTGTAAGTTAATTTAAACATAATCCCTTTTCCCGAATAAAAATATAGATTAGGTTTTTTTCATTGTACTAGTATCTGAGAAATCCGAGCAAAGAAATACCTTTTTCTTTTTCTAGATTTACTCTTTTGTGTGAAAACTGCAGTCAGGTTCAAAAAGGAGCATTCTATTCGGAACCATCTGTTGTCCAGATTAGACATGCTATTTTCTCCATTCCGCCTGACTTATAAAATGTTCTTTAGAACCCCATTACTTCTGCTCAGTGGATCCTCATCAGTAGGTTTAGTTTCTCCAATAAACATTTGACAACCATTAGGTTGTCGTGACATTCCTCCTATTTTTTATTCCCTCTCAAATTTCGTTTGGAAGATTCGGAGGAGAAAAAATAGGATTATTAAATTGAAACTTTTCCTTTTCTAAGAAATTTGTTTTCAGTAGCGGATATCATCGTGGTAGCGGATGTCAGATTTGAAATAAAATAAAAATATTTCAGAAAGAAATATTGATATGCTTTCAGACATGAGGACGCTAACGATATTAAGGTCCCTGGTTATTCCTGGATAAAAATAATTATAAGTGGTATTAATTCTTATAGTCTCTTTCCTCTTCTTTCCTTATCGTGTTATAAATTAATTTAGTATAAAATCTAATAGCGACTGATAACATTAGCCAAATATTATCGATTGTACCCTAAAGCCAATTGTTGTTATACTATTTCTCCTAATAATCGATTAATTCAATGATTACAAATTGTCCAGATTTTCAATGTTTTAGTTTGTTTTGCAAATAAAATTTACCAAAAGTCTAAAATGATGGAATATTATAAATTTGTTTAAACATACTCTCTTTTCACATGTGAAAAGTATAGGTTTTTTACTATAATAGTATCTAAAAGATACAAGCAAAAATATATCTTTTTTTCTACATTTGCTCTTTTGTGCGAAAACCGCATTCAGGTTCAAAAAGGAGCATTCTATTCGGAGCTATTTGTTGTTGAGATTAGAGAGGCCTGATTTATAAATTGTTCGTCAGAACCCCATTACTTCTGCTCAGTGGATTCTCATCGGTCGGTTTAATTTTTCCAATAAAAATTTTACAACACTTAGGATGTCGTGACATTCCTCCTATTTTTTATTCCCACAAGAATTTCGTTTAGAAGATTCGGAGGATGAAAAACATTGCTAAATTGAAACTTTTCCTTTTCTAAGAGATTTATTTTCATTTCGTGGTAGCGGATGTCAGATTTGAAATAAAATAAAAATATTTTAGAAAGAAACATTAATATGCTTTTTAACGTGACCATGTTAACGTTATTAAGAATTGTTCTAGTTAAAAAAAATTATAAGAGGCATTAATCCCTACATCCTCCTGTTCTTTTCTTATCCTGTTATAAATTAATTTAGTACAAAATCTAATAATAACTGATAAAATTAGGGATTTATTATCAATTGTATCCTATAATCGACAGTTCTTTTACTATTTCTCCTAATAAACGAATAGACTGATACAATACTATATCAGTTAGTTTAAACATAACCTCTTTTCACAAAAAAAAAAAAAAAAAAAAATACAGATTAGGTTTTTCTATTGTACTAGTATCTGAGAAATGTGAACAAAGAAAATAAATTTTTTGTTCTAGATTTATTCTTTTGTGCGAAAACCACAGTTAGGTTCGAAAAGGAGCATTCTATTCGGAGACATCTGTTGTCGAGATTAGAGACGCTATTTTCTCCATTCCGCCTGACTTATAAATTGTTCTTCTGAACCTCATTACTTCTGCCCAGGTGATCCTCATCAGTCGGTTTAATTTCTCCCATAACGTTTTGACAACCATTAGGGTGTTGTTACATGCCTCCTATTTTTTATCCCCACTAAAAATTTTTTCAGAAGATTCGGAGGAGAAAAAACAGTGCTAAGTTGAAACTTTTCTTTTACTAAGAGATTTGTTTTCAGTTCGGGGTATGCGGATGTTAGATTTGAAATAAAATAAAAATATTTTAGAAAGAAATAATGATATGTTTTAAACGGGATTGCATTAACAATGTTAAAAATTGTTCTGGTTAAAAAGATTTATATGGCGTATTGAATCCGTAGTCTCTTTCCTGTTATTTTCTTATCGTGTTATAAATTAATTTAGTATAAAATCTAATAGTGACTAATAAGTTTAGCTAATTATTATCGATTGTACCCTGCAGACAATTTTTTTATACTGTTTCTCATAATAATCGATTGGATTAATTATTACAAATTGTCCTATTTTTTAATGTTATAGTTTGTTTTTCAAATAAATTTTACCAAAAGTATCAATTCCGACATCAAGTATCAATTATCATCTAGTTAAAAAGGATTGTAAGAGCCATTAATCCCTACAATGTCTTTCCTGTTCTTTTATTAACTTGTTAGAAATTTATGTAATACAAAATCTAATAGTGACTGATAATATTAGCGATTTATTATCGACTGTACCGCATAATTCACAGTTTTTATGCTATTTCTCCTTATAATCGATTGGTTAAATGATTAAAAATTGTCCAGCATTTTAATGTTATAGTTTGTTTAAAAAAAATACCAAAAATATAAACTCATACAATACTATACGTTAGTTTATGTATAATCTCTTTTCGCGAATAAAAATACAGATTAGAATTTTTTTACTATACTAGTATCTCAGAAAGCTGAACAAAGAAATAGCTTTTTTTTAAGATTTACTCTTTTGTGAGAAAAACGCAGTCAGGTTCAAAAAAGTGAACTCTATTCGGAGCATTCCATTTGTTGTCGATATTAGAGAAGCTATTTTTTTTCCATTCCGCCTGACTTATAAATTGTTCTTCTGAACCCCATTACTTTTGCTCAGTGGATCCTCATCAGTCGGTTTAATTTCTCCAATAAAGATTTGACAACCATTAGGATGTCGTTACGTGCGTCCTATTTTTTATTATCACTGAAATTTTGTTTAGAAGATTCGGGGGGAGAAAAAACAGTGCTAAATTGAAACTTTTCCTTTTCTAAGAGATTTGTTATCAGTTCGTGGCATGCAGATGTCAGATTTGAAGTAAAATAAAAATAATTTTGAAAGAAATATTGATATGATTTCAGATGTGACAACGTTAACAATATTTAACTATAATACAATTTATTATAATGACCAATACTGTTTCATGAGGTCGATTATACTTACTTTTTTTGCGGCTTAGATTCATTTGTTAGATAAGTTAATGATACAATTAGATATTTTCGTAATTTGGTGATAGAATCAATTCACATAAAATGATTTGAATTATTATTATTTAATAATAAATTTATTTTTGTCTTTTTTTTTTATAATAAAATAAGAATATTTATTGACTTTTTTTCTATACTATATTCTATAAACAATTGTTAACTTTTCCGTGAATTTGCAAATACGGTTTTATAACTCTTATAAATTTCAGACACTGAAAACCTCCCAGCTTCAGTACAAAAGAACAAACAAACAAACAAAAAACCACTGAAATTCTGGACAATTTCATGTAAAGGGTCATGGAGAAGTGTTGGCCGTATTTCAAAAAGTTACATCATCTTTCAGGCAAATAGCTTCACCCCATTGTCTGAAGGTCATAGCTCCGAAGAAAAGCATTTATTAAGTTCATCTGACAATCATCGGAGAGCTGCTTAGTATTTCGTAAGGAATTATTGCGTTTCTCAAATAATTTTACAGATGTGATTTTTGAAATGCGTCCAACATTTTCGGTAACTCTGTACACGCAAATATAACTTAATATAAAGGCAAATAATGCTTGATAAGGATTGTTGAATGTATATACTTTTATGATTCTGTTGCAGTTAACATTCCTTTGGTTGAAAACATAACGATATTTTAGAAATTCAATTATTGATAATTTAATGAATCAACTGACATAAAATGTTTTAAATTATTATTATTATTATTATTATTAAATATGCAAATTTTTCTAGAAATATTTATTGATTTTTTTACAGTATATTTTATAAATAATTCTAAATTTTTTTGCAAATTTTTTTAATTGCAATTTTATTACTTTTCGTCTTTACTAATACGTACTTTACTTACATAACTAAAAAGAACCTCAGCTTCAGTACAAGAACAAACAAACAAAAAAGTACTGAAAAAGTAGAAAATTTCGTTTACAGTGTCATCGAGATCTGTTGGCACATTTTAAAAAGTCATATCATCAATAGCTTCAAGCCTATTGTCTACTACAGTCACAGCAAAAAAAAAAAAAATTGGCATTTGCGATTTAAGACGTTTTGTCTAATATCAAGAAATATACATGAGGAATGACTCTGAATCTCAACATGTATAAACAAAATAGTACAGGTCATGTATTTTCGAGAAGATTTTTTTCCAAAATCCATTAGGGGACAGTCAACAAATTGAAAAAGAACGAATATCTTTTGAATAACCAAGTCAAAACTAATGCAGCAAAAGAGTTCAAACTGCAGATTATGATTAAGTGGCTATGGTAATAAACTGTGTTCAAGTTTATGCGGATAGCATGTATACTCGAAGAGGAATTAAGGTTTTTATAAAAACGGTCCGAAGTTTTGCCAAGTTTTTTGCTTATATTTTGCTGAGTTCTATAAAAAACAATGTTTTTTTCAGAAAATATGAGAAACGGCATTATACATAATATTCTGTAATCAAAATTAAAAAATATTAATAATTGTATGAAAACTGAGCTGGTTTATTAAATAATTTTTCACTGCGCACGCGTCAATTCTATGAAAATTTCATTGACATATTATGTTAGTTAAATGTATAAAGCAACTTTTGTTAAAGTTTCAAAATCATACCTTGAAAATTCTGAAAATTATTGTCGATAGAATAGGCTCAAAATCCGCTATTCCCAAAATGAAGCAAAAAGATAAGGAGCTTTATCCAAATATGGTAGTACGTGCAGTATTGCGTAGACACTAATCAATGGAATACGGATACAACCCCTCATTTTTTTGTTTAAATTTCGGAATATCAGATTTTGATCTTATTCTTTCGAGGATAATTTTGAGAATTTTCAAGCTATGATTTTGAAACTTTAAGAAAAGTAGCTCTATACATTTAGCTAACACAAAATGCAAATGGCTTTTTTTTTTTTATAGAGTTGACGCATACGCAGTGAAAATTTATTTAGTAAACCTGCTCATTTTTCATACAGTTATTAATATTTTTAAATTTTGATCATAGGGTATTCTGTACAATGTCGATTCTCATATTTTCTTAAAAGAAAATTGTTTTTTATTAAGAACTCTGCAAATTATAAGCAAAAAAACTTTTGGACTTTTTTTTATAAAAACCTTAATTTCTCTACGAGTATATATGCTATCTTCATACAAATGAACACAGTTTATTACCATAAGCCACTTAATCATAATTTGAAGTTTAAACGCTTTTGCTACATTAGTTTTGACAGGGTTATTCGAAAGATATTCGTTATTTTTCAATTTGTTTATGGTCCCCTGTTAGATTTTGGAAAAAAATCTTTTCGAAAATATATGACTTATACTATTTTGTTTATAAATCTGGAGTTTTAGAGTCATTCTTTATGAATATTTCTAGATACTTAACAAAACGTCTGAAATCGGAAATGTCAAGATTTTTTTTTTTTTTTTTTTTTTTGTTGCTATGACTGTAATATTCGGATGTAACTCCGAGGAAGTACATTTATTAGGTTCATTTGACAAATATCTTAGAGTTGTACAATATTTTGTAGGGAAAATTATTGCATTTCCTCAAATAATTTTAAAGTTGTGATTTTTGAAATTCATCCAACATTTTTCGGTATTACTGCACATGCGAATAAAAATTATATAGACAGAGTACATTTGAATCCATCTTCAATTTATAATAATATTTTAATATAAGAGGTGACACATTACTTAGTACTAAAAATTAAATATATGCTATTAAAAAAATCTTGTTGAGCAGCATATTTTACTAAAATTTAATTAAAAAAATAATTAACATTTTTATAATCCCTACTACTTTTACAAATATGAATATTTTTGCTTCGATTTTTTTCCTTATTCATTGAAATATACTACATAAAACTGAACATGAATTTTTACATGCATGGTATATGACATTAAATGTGATTCTCTCGTATATATTAAAAAATAAGAAATTTAACAATCTCTCAATTAAAATATTAAAAAAATAATTATAAACTTTAGTATTAACTGCATGCACAAAAATATTAAATACGCCATGAAGAATGATAAAAAAATTTCAAAGCTATATCTAAATTCGCAAAAAATCTTAGTATTTATCGAATAAGCAAGTCATAAAAATATGAACAGGGAGAAAAATCTGCTTAAATTTTAATTTGTATTGGCAATTACGGTGCATTTATTAATAAAATTTATAATATTTTGAGATATAATTGTCATAAAGGTAAAAATGAGGTGTCACAATATTCACAATTAATGAAGCTTTCAATTAATATTAAAAAAGAAAATCAATATTTTGACTAATGTAAAGGTAAGATGTGCCTTTAAGATAAAGACTAATGCTGTTTGATAAGAATGGCAGATGGTCAAATGTATTTCCTTTTATCATTCTGCTTTTTTAAGAATCATTTGGTGGATAAATTATCCATAAATTAGAATTTCATGTTTTGATAATTTGGTGTTTAAACGAAAATAAAAAATAAATTCTACTGATATAAAAGGCTTCAAATTATTATTATCATTTAAAAAAAATTGTCTTAAAAGTTATATGTATATATTGATTTTTATAGCACTTCAGAAACACTAAGAAAAGTATATCAGTTTTCTAGATATTCTTTTTTGTGTACAAACCGCAGTCAATGTCAACAGAAGCCTTCTTTTCGGAGCCATCTGTTGTTGAGATTAGAGAGAGATTTTTCTCCTTCGCCTCTGACTTATAAATTGTTCTTCTGTACCCCATTACTTCTGGTCTGTGGATCCTCATCAGTCGGTTTAATATCTTCATTGGAGATTTGACAACCATTAGGCTGTCATGACCTGCCTTATTTTAGCTCCGCTGAAATTTCGCTCTCAAGAGGCAAAATAAAGAAAATAGAAGTGTAGCATTGAAACATTTTCTTTTCGAAAAGATCTGCTTTTGCATTGATGTATGCATTGTTATGATTTAAAACGTTGATCATCGAAGGAAATGTTCTTCTTTTAATAAATTTATAAACGGTATTAAGGTTTTTCTATAACTTTATAGGAATAATTATTAATAATAATATTAATAATAATAAAATTTGTTTCAAATTTAACGAAATTATGTTTTAAATAGTGCGCGCATTTTTACGCTTAAATACCAGATCAATAACGTAGAAAAAGTATGATTTATTTTTATTATTTTAATTGTGTAATAGAATTTGTAGTGTTTTAGTCATTTTATTAACAATCAAATTTTTTATGATTATTTTATAAAATAAAATATTTATAATAAAGAGAGTATTACAACATTTTGTTATAACAGTCGTGATTATAACCTAGATCTTAGATCTTCTGTTAAACATCCATTTCACTGTTGCATGAACTTAGCGTAAAACGAGGTTCAGTCATCGATATTGCAAGAACAGGATTTTGCACAAAATTTTGTTAACTGCTAATGATATTTATTTTTTAACCAATTGACTGAATATTAAGCATGTTTTAGTACTTTATTATTATTGTTATTTATATTGTTATTATTGATATTCCTTATCATAATGTTAAAAATAATAAAGTAGAATCATCATAATTTATTCTAGCGAAGGTTTCAATCAGTCTATACATAATGTTATGAGACGAATGAAACTAAAATGATCATCATAGACAGATTTATGATGATTCAGAGGTTTTAGGTAGACAAAGATTAGTGGATCCTCAAATGATGGAGACACCTGGGTTCAGAAATCCCACCTATTACAAATGGTGGCTAAGAAGTTATAGATTAGCTCAATGTGAGTAACTGGCTTATAAAGGAATAGTCGTTCAAGTTCTTTAAATTGAGGGGGCCTGTTCTGATAGAAATCTAATTTTTAGTACCCCCTAAAACTAGCATGTCAAACTCTATCTACGCAGGCCAGAGTAAGTATTGTACACGAAGATGTGAGCTACATTATTAAAAAATAAAGAAGCAGATTAATTTGAGGACCATCGCACAAAATGAAAACTGTACATTAAAAATGCAGCCTTAGCTTATAAAACAAACAAGTAAACAAAAATACATACAAAAATTTTAAATATATTTATTGGAAAAATTAAAAACACTCACTAAAAAAGGTTTAGTAGAAAATATTTATTAAATAAAGAAATATCAATAGCTTAGCGGATGGTAAAAATGTCTTCCTCTGGTCACCCCCTTTTTCGAACGGCACTTCTTATGATCCGATGCGCCCCTTAGCCCAAGAGCAGATTGAAACGCGAAGTCGCGCGGGCAAACACATAGACAAAATTTAAATAGAATGAAGGGACGATTTACAGGATTTAAATACAATGGATAACATAGTTAATTTAATAAATTCCGAAACACAGGGCAAGATGACGAGCTCGTCATCTTGCCCTGGGCTGCCTATTTAACCCTTTATCTACAGAATTATGAATTCATGAAAATTTTACATTCTAAAGAATTTTAAATAGATTGTTTAAATTAAATTAAAAGATTTACATAATCGTTTAATAATTATTTAAAGGATTTTAGAAGGATTGGAGGATTTAGAAGGATTAATTAAATTTGAATTTATAGGAATTTTGTGCAGTATTTATAACCCCACTCAAATCTTTTATTTTAAATTGTTTTCTTAGTATTTTCTGGAATTATAAAATGTTCAAATATGATGTTCTTAAAATATATATATAGAAATATTTCAGAACTGAAAAAATCTCCATTCCGCTTCATCAGCACCAAGAAAGCTGACGAGATACAAAGGCAAAAGTAGTCATTCTTTTAAAAATATTTTTGTTTTGTCTAACCAATAATGCTTTTGGAAAAAAATAAAGTAATGTATCTGTAACTCATTCTAAACAGTATTAGAACTAATGGATGTATTAAAAGAATTTTATAATAAGTACCGTAATTTCGGTTGTATAAGCCGCGGGTCAAACAATTCTTTTTCGACCCCGATTGTTTTAAGAAATAAGTGTAACTATTTAGGTCGCCGTAAATATTTGTCTTCAATTACTAGATAAAATTTCTGGATCCAAAAAGAATTGTTTGATCTGCGGCTTATACAGCCGAAATTACGGTAATTTTAATGGTACTTAAAAGTAACCGTCGGTAGATAATAGGTTAAAAATATTCGTTTTCTTTGCCATGAAGGAAGGCGATTATAGTTGACATTTATTCATTGTTGATAGGGAATATTTATACTAATTTACTCATAAATATTAAAGAGAAACGATATATCTTAGCTGTATCTATAGCAGAGCTTATTTACATATGAATAAAAGTTACAACGTGGCAACTGTAAACAATCAAAGCTTCGCAACTAACACAAAAATGGCGATTTCAGCGTCTCTATACTATTGTTTAACGAACGGCCGATAGGAAAGCCAGTAGTGTCCCAATGACGATGCCACCTAGTGGAAAACGGAAAAATTAAGACATTCATCATCTTCCCCCGCTCTTCACCTTGTCCCGGTCTCCCCTATAAATAGGGTTACTTCCACATATTAGAAAATCATATTGTTCGCTGTGCATAGATTCATACTATTGTCTGAAAATGATAGTCACAAAAGTGTTTTCCAAAGACATTTATTGCGTTTTCCTCATTTAGTTATATGTTGTAATTTTTCAAATTTATCACATATCTTTTGATAACTTTGTACATGCAAAACTTTATATAAAACCTAATAGTGTTTGTTATTGGAGATCGATTTACGATTTTATATACTTCTTTGATATTGTTGTTATTAAAAATTAGTTGGATAACAATTGATTAACATTTTAGAATTTGAAGTTTAAATAATTCGCGATTCATGTGATATAAAGTGGCAAAATAGTGTCAAGTGACATAATGTTTAAAATAAACAACAACAGCAGTCATAATAATAATAATAATAATAATAATAATAATAATAAATCTTTAAAAAAATATACTTACTATATATTATGATTAGTCTTTTACTGTAGCACTTCAGAAATTCAAAAAAAGAAACATCAGTTTTCCAGGATTTCTTTGTAGGAAAGTCACAAGTCGTGTTCAAAAGAAACATTCTTTTCGCAGCCATCTGTTGTCGAGATTAGAGATACTGTTTGCTCCTTTGCGTCTGATTTATAAATTGTTTTTCTGAATCCCATTATTTCTGGTCTGTGGGTCCTCATCAGTTGGTTTAATCTCTTCATTGGAGATTTGACAACCATTAGGTTGTCGTAACATGTCTCCTGTTTTCGCTTCGCTTAGATTCCATTTACGACATTTAAAGGTCACAATAGATCCAGAATTGAAAGTATTTTTTCCTAGGAGATTTTATTTCATTTCGTGGTGGGTGCCGTCAGATTCGAAATAAAAGGGGAAAAGGGTTTCGCACAGAGTTATGCCAGAATTTGAGACGTTCAAAGTGAAGAGAATACTGTTCTTGTTTAAACATGTATATGTTTGTATCAAATATCGTTTAACGTATCAAATATCGTTCTTTTCTTAATTATAGTGGAATGAACTCGCTAAAAATATTAAGAAACCTTCTTTTAATTATTGATGACTTTCTTCTTTTAATTGCACTCCAGTAATGTGCATTTTTTTTCTATTTTGCAATTTCGATTTATCTGCCCTTTACACTATTTCATTAGCAATAACTTTTTAATTAGTGGTCATTTGTTTAAATGTATTGCTTATGCTAAAAAGAGTATTGCAATGTTCTATAATAGCCATAAAAATATACGATTATTTCATATAAGGTTTATATAATGACTAAAAAAGATCGATTTATCTCAAAATCATATTTACAAAACTAATTGAGTAAATAAAATAATATTCGGATAAAGATGTCCGCAATTCTCTTAGATGTATTAGATAGGGTGAAGTGGTGCAGAGTAGTGTATAAGAGTACAGAAAGTGTTTATCTAATCTCAAAACGCAGTTTTACATTCAGCTACAGTTGTAAACCATGAAATGAGACGATAATATGGCGATGAAAACAGCTGCGTGTTTTGATGAAATTTTTAAAAAATTGGCAGAGAAAAGGAGATTTGGGCCATCTAATTACAATATATTTGATATTTGATAAATAATTCATAGAAAAGATTACGAAGCTTTTTCTTTTTCTTTTTTACTTTCTTCTATCTTCAATAGAAGAAAGTATTGTAATCGAAATTTTTTTCGACTTCCGGTTTTTGACGGATTTACACGTTTTAGGAGTCAGTGATTCCAAAAAACACGTTTTTACAAAATGTCTGTGTGTCTGTGTGTCTGTCTGTGTGTATATCGCAATTCCACCAACAAAAAGTGTATGAAGTTATGCATAGAATTGAATCAAATTTTTTGTGAGTGTTTTTGGCTATGGTAAGCAGGTCTTTCTTCAGTTTTGAAATATTCCGAAGGAAGGGGGCGCTGCAATCGCGATTTTTGTGCCATTTTCAATATTGTACCAACCAAAAGTATATGAAGTTATGCATCGAATTGAACCAAATTTTTTGTGTATGTGTATGATTATGGCTAGTTAGTCCTCCCTGAATTTAAAAAAAATCTGCCGGAAGGGGGCGCTGCAATCGCAATTTTTGTGCCATTTTCAATAATGTACCGACCAAAAGTATATGAAATTATGCATCGAATTGAACCAAATTTTTTGTGTATGTGTATGACTATGGCTAGTTAGTCCTCCCTGAATTTGAAAATAATCCGCCGGAAGGGGGCGCTGCAATCGCGATTTATGTGCCATTTTCAATAATGCACCGACCAAAAGTATATGAATTTATGTATCGAATTGAACGAAATTTTTTGTGTAAGTGTATGGCTATGGCTAGTTGGATCGCCCTGAATCTTAAAAAAATCCGCTGGAAGGGGGCACTGCAATACCTAATTTTATGCCATTTTCAATATTGCACCACATAAAAGTGTATGAAGTTAGTTCTAGAACTGAACTAAACATTTTGTATATGATTATTTTTTGGTAAGGCTGTGAGGGAGTGACCTTTGTCATAAAGGCACTCTAGTATTTCTGAGATCGTGACGTCAATAATTTAACATGTGTAAGCGTAAAAGCGACATCTATCCTCTCTTTTACTTTAACTTTCTAGAGTGTGTGTGTCTCTTTCGGGTTCTGCAGTTAGCTCGCGGTTATTAGTAATATGTTAATGTGAAGTATCTCAGTTTGCAGCATATAAAAGCTTGGAGTTTGAGCGAGTGAGGATCTCTGGCATTAGCCAGCGAGTGTGGATCCTTGGCATTAGCCAGCGAGTGAGTATCTCTGGCATTAGCCAGCGAGTGAGAGGATCTCTGGCATTAGCCAGCGAGTGAGAGGATCTCTGGCATTAGATAGCGAAGTGAATCACTGGCGATAGCCAGTCGAGTGTTCTGGAGATATTAGTCAGCGAAGTGCTAGCAGATTAAAAGTAGCAGCAAGCCTCCAGTGAGTTGTAAAGGAGTTTCGGTATTCGACTTGAGAGTTGGCCGTGGTAAGAAGTTTCATAGTAATTACATTTTGATTATTTGAAATTGAATAAAGAATTACACACAGCCACGGGCAGTCTCATTAAACTTTTATCTAGCAGCTTAGCCAAAAGATAGTTGAGAAGTAATAGAAGGTGCCACGATTGAGCTAGTCCGGAGACTGTGAGTATGCGTTTAGCTTTTTCGTAGTGTTCTCAGTTGTAAAAATTAAGACTTGCTCCACTTCCCTTGAGCCATTATCATTTTAATAAACTGTGTTGTTTGATCTTAATTACTGAGTATGTCTGCATTTAACCCCCACCACGACCAACCAACCGTTACAAATGACACCCAACGTGTGTTTAACGTTACAAGGCAAGTAGGTCCTTCCTGAATTAAAAAAAAAATCTGCCTATCATTCTATTGGACATCGGCTCGTGCAGTGATGGAAATTCGTTTTTACTCCGATTAATTGATTGAAGAAGAAATTTAAGATGAAAATCAAAGTTGGTAGGGTATTAAATCAAAATTATTAAAGCATTAAATTGAGTAACTATTTTTTTTAATATTAAAATGTATGTATGAGATAGAAGAAAGTTTTGGGATTGGCACATCCAACTAGTTTTATTGATTAGTTTATTATTCGACTACTCATCAGCTATGTGAATTGGATCTGTTAAGGAATAAATGGCACTACTGATGTTTTAAAGATACTTCATAACCGTACTGTAAGATTATGCGGAGTGAAAATGTGCAAGAATACGCACTTGTTTTTAGAAAAACGACTATTGATACTAAAGTAAGATTTAAAACAAGGGTTTCTACAGCCTTACAAAAAGTACCATTTTTAATATACTAACATTTCAGCGAACAGTTCACAAAAAAGGTAATAAAATCTAAACTTGTTGAACCACATATTTCCGTTGAACGAAAGCATCTTAAAATGAGGAGGAAAGAGAATTTCTTTTCATAAAAATTGACGTCAGAAAACGCACGAAAGCCAAGTAAAGAAGCTTTCGATAATTTGGCATTTAGGTTAAACTATTCAGTGATGAATTCAGAGGCTGTCCCACGGGGTACCCCCAAATCGACTGATAAAATCTTGTAAATTAATAAAATCCTACTTCTAAGGTAAAATAATATCTGCGGATCAGTCCTTTTTAGTCTACTCCTTAAAAAATCGAAAAAAAAAATACTGTAGAACCTCAGTTTTCTGAATTCCTGCCATACGAAAATTTGCTGAACTGAAAGATTTTAAAATTCCTAAAAGGTCTTTTTAAATAGGAAAAAATTTATTGTCAGCATTACTTTTATCGATATCAAAAGACATCTTTTAACATATTTTGATTTATAATTACAATTTTATTTGTAATTTTTAGATCAAAACAATTCCAAATCATTTCAATACATTGAAGAGTTGTTTTAAAACTTATTAAATTAAAAAATTAAATGAAAATAAGCAAAAATCAAAGCTTTGAAAGATGTTGCTGGACATTGATAGAAATAGTGTTAAAAGAGCATGTTTTCTGTGAAATAAATAAAGTCGACTTACTTATTTGGTCCATTGCGCAATTTCGAGTACTTTATTAAATAGACACGTACAGCATTTCATTTTTTTACAAAATATGTTGTAATTTTATTTTGTTTTTCAATTTTACATCCTTTCAATGTTATTTTATCACGCCATCTTCTAAATAACAACACTTCTGATGCTGTTACATCTTCTTGTACATCTTGTTACACCTTCTTGTAGTACCGCGTCTAAGACCTTATTAACTTCAGTTTGTTTCTTATCATACAAGATACTTTGAATACGGTGTCACAATATTCTTATTACAATGATATTCTAAATTTCGATCACAGATTTTCATCAAACACGTTTTCGCCATAATCCATCCGATTATTCGACAATTCCTATGGAAACGCGGTTTTTCGAAAATTCCTACGGAATCCCGGTTAACCGAAAAAGCTTTGGTCTCATGCTTTTCGGATTATTGAGATTTTACTATAAAATAGTGAAATTTAATAAAATATTTTAATTGAAGCCTATCAAGAAGGCTATTTTCTGTTATTCTTAAAAGTTGCTCTTCGAATTTTTATATAAATTTTCTGCCAACCTTCATCAGTCGGTTTAGTCTCTTCCTTGAAGAATTGAAAAATATTAGGCTTCTTTTTTTCACGTCGCTTGAAATCTCGTTTAATAGATTTTGGAGGCAAAGAGAAAAAATGATGCATCGAAAATTCTTTCCTTTATGTAAAAGGTTTAATTTCAATTTGTAATATGTTAATTCCAGGTTTGAAATTTAAATAAAAAGTTAAATAAAGAATATTTTTATGGTTTTAAATGATAAAGCTGCAATAGAAATTTTTTTGTTTAAGCCGCAAGAGATATTTATGTGCGGTTTTTAAACTTATTTTAGTTTCTATATTTTATAGTATAAAAAACGTACTCGCTACAAAATTATTTCCACAGCGTTATTTTCTAATTAATTTATGATATTTCAATGACATTTCAACAATCTAACTTCTAATTTATATAGGATTGAAGTAAAAAACTTTATTTTGTTTTCTATTTGTTTAATTTGCAATGTTATTTATAGTCATTTATTTAGCAATTGGATTTTTTTATCAGTTATATACAGGTGTCCCTAAACTCATGGTACATAAACTAGGGGGTGATAGAAGACATCAAGACGAGTAATAGTAAATAGGAAACCAAGGGTCCTAAACGTTTTTCAAAGGAGATATCCGCCATTATGTGTATTTGAAATTTTGCACCCCAAACTTTTATGGCGGCTATCTTCTTTGGAAAACGTTTGGGACCCTTGGTTTCCTATTTACTATTACTCGTCTTGATGTGTTCTATCACCCCCTAGCGTATATACCATGAGTTTAGGGACACCCTGTATATATATACATATACAAGGTATCCAGTAAATGACTGACCCATTTTGAATGTCAATAACTACAAAACGGTTTGAGATAAAAATGTGCGGTTTGCTGCATTGTTATCAGAAAATCAGTAAATTTTTAGAAATGTATTTTATTAAAATAGTTCGAATTTCCACCAATAAATGGCGCTGGTGGTGGCATCAGGCTGTCGAAATTCACACTTACTCTATTTTCATACGCATGAGCTTTTTTAACACATTTCGCAGAGTCGAATCTCAGTCGACATATTGAATCGACTCTTCACTCACCTACAGAAATAGATTTTGTTGAATGGAAAGAGATTTAAAATAACATTTATGATTAAATAATATCTATTATACTTAATAAAAAACACCAAATTATACTTTTTAATAAGCATTGACTTTTCACGCATTTACCTTTTTTTTACCGGTTAACCGATTTTTTTAAGTACAATAAATTGAAAATATGGCATAAACACGGCTCTTTTATGTTAAAAAATTTTAATATTTAATCTAAATATTTCTTCCATTAAATAGTATGAAATTTTATTAAAAAAAAATTAGTGATGTCAAAAATCTGTAAAGGATGGATCAAGCAAAATCTTCTTGCTTTAACGTCGTGTAGTGAAATCATAAGTTAAAACAGTGGTACACAAATAGTGGTGGGGAGTTTCCTGTCTAAAATAAAATCGGGACAGTGACTTAAAAATTGGCACATAAAAATATATTAAACCTTAGAATAAAGGTTTGCCTATATTTCATCTATAAAAAACCTCTCTTAAACATAAAAAATTATAGATCACGACGGTGAAAGTAACATACGAAACTACCTGCTAAAATGTAAACCTGTCTAAAACGAACTATTTTTCATTTTCCCGCAAACCTTATTCATCTCTACGTTATATTCGTATTCTGACATTTAATAAGTCTGAATTTTTTTTTTACAAATGCCACGACAGATTTTAAAATGCTTTTTACACACAACCATTCCCTCTTCTTCCCCTGACTGCAAACGCATCTACCTTAAACTTAAGGAAAAAAAGCGACTTACCTTTTTTTATATCCTGCGAGTCACCCCTTTTCGAAATTTCCTTACAGAAAGCACAATAGATCCTGAATCATCATAGAACCATTATAGTTCTACTTATTTTAGTTCAATTTTATAAATATAAATATTACTAAATTACAGGAACATTAGTGTTTTTCGTATATAACTTTTAAAAAACTTTTAGATTCATTTTTTAAAATAATGTTCCTTATTTCAAATCACATGCATTTCCAGAATTTTCCTTCCCTTCTTTTCCCCAGGAAGAATAGTTAAGGAAAGGGGGATGCGGAAAATATATTTCAGGATCTATGATGCCCTTTGTAATGAAATTTTGAAAAGGGGTAACTCTCAGAATATAAAACAGGCATAATGCTTTTTTTTCTTTTTAAATATCCTTCCATTTCAGCGTAGATGTGTTTTCACTTGGGGGGGGGAGGGGGAAAAGAGAGGTGTGTATAGAAGTCATCTTAAAATCTCTCAGGGCTTTCGTATTAAAATTTTTAGATGTGTTAAATGTCAAAATATGAATATAATCTAGGAATGATTAAGGTTTTCGGAAAAATGAACAATGTTTCGTTTTAGGGATGTTTCCGTCTTAGCAGCTGGTTATGTATGCTACTTCCTCCGTCGAAATCATTTTTTTTTCGTTTAATACAGGATTTGTTATAAACGGATTCCTTCATTCTCAGGTTTATTATATTTTTATGTGACGATTTATTAGTGACTGCCCTGCTTTTTTTTAGACACAAAACGTGCCAACACTATTTCCGAACCACTGTTTTAATCCCTTAACTGATTTCACTGCACGACGTAGGCAAGAAGAGTTTGCTTAATACATCACTTAAAGCTTTTTCACACCACAATTTTTTAAATACAATTTCATATTATTTAATGGAAGAAATGTTTAGATTAAATATTATGATTTTTTAACTTAAAAAAAGCAGTGTTTATCCCATATTTTCAATTTATTGTACGCAAACAGATATTCAGTTTACCGGTTACAAAGCCATTTATTGAATACAATTTATTTATGGTATATGTGTAAAAAATCAATGATTAGAAAAGGAAGTTTTGTTGTTTTTCATACGTATGATAGACATTATTCAATCATAAATATTATTATAAATCTCTTTCAATCCAACAAACTCTATTTCTGCAGGTGAGTGGAGAGTCAATTCAATATGTCGACAGAGAATCGACTCTGCAAAATGAGCCATAAAGCTCATGCTTATGAAAATAAAGTAATGTCTGAATTTCGATAGCCTGATGCCGCCGGTAGTGCCATCTGTTGGCCGAAATTCGAACTATTTTAAGAAAGTGTATAGCTAAAAGTTTACTGTTTTTCTGATTACAATGCAGCAAACCGCATATTTTTATCTCAAACCGTTTTTTAGTTATTTACATTCAATATGGGTCAGTCATTTACTGGACACCTTGTATATATATACATATTATTTTAAGGAATTACTTATAGTAGGACATTTTGTAAAAATCTAAAAACTGATTCGTAAAATAACATTTAAAATTCGATTGTTTCTTTAATTGCATTTTATTAGTAAAGTGGGCAAATAAAAGTAATTTTAAAGATTGCAATCCTTTTTTTAGCAATCATTTTTTTTTTCATTTGTGACTTTATTCTTTTTTACATACTATTTACATTAGGAGATTTTGTCAAAATCCAAAAACATGATCTGTAAAATAACACTTAAAAGGCATTGATTAATATAAAATTATCAATAAAGTGGACAATTAACAGTGATTTCTACGATGGAATATTTTAATATATCAAACAATCGAAAGGGGGGGGATGTTGGCATACTATGGATTTTTTTTAAGTTTAAATTAGAAGCATTTAGTGCTCAAATAACCTACATTAACATCATCTACTCAAAGAATGTTGTCAATTAATGTATGCATCACTTTTTAAAAAAGAGCTTTTTGCGATATTATTTGAAAAACCCTAATATGAAATATCCGTTTTCTAGATTTGAACTTTTCTTCAAAATTCATAGTCAAGGTCAAAACAGCTACCAACTATCGAGATGAGAGGGAATATTTTCTCCTTCGAGTCTGATTTATAAATCGTTCTTCGGAATCGCATTACTACCGGTCAGTAGGTCCTCATCAGAGGTTTAATCTTTTCATTGAAAATTTGACAACCATTAGGCTTTCGCGGCAAGCCTCCTTTTTTCGCTTCTCTGGAATCTCATTTACAAGATTTAGGAGGGTGAAAAAATGTTAAATTGAAACTTTTTATTTTCTAGATTTTATTTCAGTTTCTGGTATTGGAATGAAGGCTTAAAAATATGAAAACTTTTCAATAGATTGTTAACACAAATTCAAGCGCTAATAACTCTAATAAAAATTCTTTTGTTTCAAAAACTTTGTATGCACTTTTTCGCGCATTCTTTTTTTATTTTAGTATTAAATTATCTAATACAGTTACAAAAATTTAATGTAATAGAGTATAATAAACGTTACATGTAGTGAATTAATCTAAGCAGGCTATGATTCAAATCCAAATTTTCTTAAGACCGTTGACCTAGCTGTAAAATGAATAGAAATTTATTGATTATAAGGTAAATAAATTATTTTCTTATTTCTTTTTATTTATATTTAATTATTACACATATAATGAAATTAACAAAAATATTTCATTTTTGTAAATAAAAATGAGTAAATCGTCCATAAAATTATACCGAGTATGCTGTCGATGTATAGTCAGATAATAAGATTAAAATATGTGACCATCTCTTCAAAATATTAAATTCTCGTTTCAATTTCCTTTTTTATTTTCTCCACGAATACGCACAATCTTTAAAATATGTCTTAAGTAGGAGAGTTTAGTCTGCACTATATATCAGTATTATATTAGTCTTCAGTTTGAACCGTAAACAATGTACGATAAATTCTCATGATGCAAAAGTTTAATTCTAACATACTCGTCGATACGAAACTTAAGGTATCCATCTGTGTTTGGAACTTCACTTTCGATGAAAATTCAATTTATTATTACTATTATTTTATTTTTTTACAGAATGAGCATTTCTGTTTAGAAATTTGTTTTTATTTTTCCTGTATGTTGTTTAGAAATAAAATTAGAGCTGTAAAAACAAAAGGCAGACGTCGTTAATTTAAACCGAAGTTGGAAACTTTAAATACGTTTTCTGAAAAAAAAAAGATTTTTATAAGAAAAGGTAAACGACTATTGGTCAAACTCAAAATTTTATTATCCTATAGCCATAAAGTTTGTGTGTATTTTTGTCACATTTCCGTATATTATATTGACTAATTTTAGTTCTTAATATTCAAAAGTGTCTAATATGCATATGTTGAAAAAATATTTGTGTTATATGCAGCTTTTCTTTTTTTAGAGCCAGAGCCGTTTTCATAAAAAAATATTGAAAATGACAAAGCTTCTTCAAAATTTTAAAAAGTTGCATAGATATTATATTTTTAAAATAATTTTCATTATTCTATGTTAAATTACACTGAAAAATACCAAAAAACCTGTGAAAGTAAAGTTAAAAAAATGTTTTCGAATATAGTCGTATACCTTAATAAAAGAAATATGACATTACTAATAAAGTATTTATGAAGTCCGTCAATATTTTCGACGATTTGTATGTGAAAATTTTTAAGTTTTCAGAGTTGCAACGAATTTAGATGGATATTTCTGCATAATTTTTTAAAAATATCTCTATGACACTTGTAGTTATAATGCTTAGTTTTGTAATTAAAATAATTTACTCTTTCTAGAATGCTGCATCTCTAAATTAACTAAAAGTATTTACTTTTAATTGTATCAAAGATATGGTGACCCAGAAGAAAAAATACATTTAATTCATTACAAGAAGGATATTGGGAAAGAAATTTCTTTGCATCATACAATTCGCTCAGTTAGCAACCATCCAGAAATAAGACTTTTGTTTCGATGGATTTAAACTTGCTTTGAATGTACACGGTAATTTTTAAAGTATTTTTCCGGTTATGGCAAATCCAATCCAATACATTTGGCGTTCAGCCACGTTGTGTCTAAACTGAATCAATTCTCTACAAATGTCAATAAAACAAAACCGCAAAAGTAAACATTGCAGTTGTCATTTCCATTGTAAAAATTGTCATATACCTTCCAGAATTTAATTTAAATTAGAATTCTGTGCTTTTGTTTAATATCTTCTGTTAAGCTCCTTTTTTTCAAAATTTCATCAAAGTAATATACCAATTCTTTGTCTATATATCCAGACATAATTTATGACTGGATACTCTGATTTTCAGAATACTTTTTTCCCTTTGAAAAGGTTCATTCAGGTGGTGATTCCGTCAAAATTTCATTAAGGCCAAACATGGTATGTGGATCATTCTGTGTTCCCTATTTAGTACTACTGGTTGTAACTTTTGCGAAAATTAGACAATAGTCACAAATTTTGAATAAGGAATACACTATTATTTAATGATTTTAAGATATCCATCTTTTCGTTTATGATTTTATTTTACCATGCATTGTTCCGAGTCAAAATGAGCAATAAATATAACAACTGGATCAAAAGTTAATGTGAAAAACAATAAATTATTATCATAAAATCATTTTGTTTTGTCTAACCACTTTATCTTAAGTATACCAGCTGGTGCGTTATAAGATTAAATAAATCCTTTTCCGTGGATTTAATTTAGGAAAAAAAAAAACTTTATTTTTAATTCGGATAATTCTCATTTAAATGCATTTTAAATGCTTTAAGCCGACGATTTCCTTTTAAGTTTTACGATTTAAATATCCATTCCTGTAATTGTATCAAGTATTCAAAGTTGTCTTTGAAAGCGGAAATTTGAAGACATAAAAATCATAATTTAATTTTCTTCGCTCAAAGCATACATAAAATCACAACCCAATAAAGGTAATCATTTGTCAAATAATGTTTAAAATCCTAGATATTCTCGCGTTTCAGCCTCAGTCAAATTTCTCTTTGCCCATACATAATGAAATTTTAACAACAGGAGCGTCCAATTTATTTCATGAAATATGATTATTTGCGATGTATAGTTATTTCACGATGATTATTCTGTTTCCACGTATGTAATTATCATGCATCCGACAAATCATTATAATTGCTACCCATCATTTTCTATTATATTTGTGAAGTAAATCCAATTATAAGAGGCGAGTGTTTTGTCACGGTTGTACTGCACTTAAAATATGCAGAATATCGCCCGCATCATTATAAATAATTGAAATAATCTAAAAAGATTTAATTCCATTAAATATTATCTTAGATTGCTTAGCAGAGAAATGAGGTACATTATCGCAAGCTCTATGAGCTTTTTCTTTTTTACTCTATGAACATAAATGATCTCCTGATACAAGGAATAATTTTACTAAACAATTAAGAAAATAATCTTAGAATGGATCAATGCTTTTCGATTATTCTTTTTTTTATCGATATCACAGCTAATATTTTTTTTTCTTTAAAAAAGCGTAAATTTAATTAAGTACAGGGAATTCTATGAAAATTTCTAAAATTTGGAGGCACATCTGTTAATATTAATTTGAAGCGATATTTTAGAAATATCTTCAGTTCGAGGATTTCTTTTCAATGACAGATTGGTCACAATTATTTTCATTTGTTAATACAATGTGTTGTAGGTATTATATGTAATGAATATATCGTAAGTTATTTAATGTTGGTGTGTATATTTGTTGTATTTATTGTAAGATGTATGCGTATAAGATGGATATATACAGTCTGTTTCAAAAAATTAGATATAGCCAAAACGTTTCTGTTATAATTATTAAATAATAATGTAAAATTAAATACTATTTATTTATTAGATTCTGAAAATTATTCAAATAGATTTTATCAAAATTAATAAATTGCTTGATTGCCCTAACTTTGATACAAAATAAAAAGTATCTCAAAGGTTTAAACAGAATGAAAACAAGACACAATTTTAATTGTTATTAATTACTTCTCTTGTTTCGGATAAGTAATCGCGTTTCCATTGATTCAATAAGTTTTTCAATACTATTTGTTTTTAAATATTATTCGATATAACGTGCTTTTCACTGGCCAATTTTACTTCATTATTAGACTCATGTGGTTTTTCATAGTGTATATTTCAAGGGTTGAGATACACTAAATCATCTTAATTGTGTTTAAAGCTTGTCAATTTAAAAAAGTTAATGTTTCAAGCAAAAAGTCACTGTTTCGTACTACATGAGTATTAGATCAAAGAATTGTGTTTCTAAAATCTTCCCTTGGAAAAATCTAAGCAATTAAAAAATATAAGTAGATGTTACATTATTGTCTCTAGGTACTTTGTTTAATTTGCTTTCGAAGGAAAAATTCCATGCATGTTTGTATATTAAACGAAATAGGCCCCCGAACAACTAGAGACATACTTCCTTGCCGTCTAGGGAAAAAAAGTGCAAGGCTGTTCCCAAGTTCATCCCAGTAAGAATCCCAAACATCAGAGCAATCCATATTTCTCTTCTTTAAGTCGCTGAATAATAAAAGGGAGGAAATAAGTCACCATACGATATCTACTTTCCAGGCCAATACATTTTGTCCTACTTATGGTATAATTTTATGTACGATTACAAACATACATTTATAAAAATAATACTATTGAAGTATCTTATGCGTCTATGTATTGTACCAGTTAAAACATTGATAACCAGATTCTTTTTAATTTGCTTTATAGACATAATTTTTCTTTGATCCAATTTTCTAATTTTTCGATTGGTTAGACAACTTTCTGTGTAATACAAATGAATTGCCTATTGTGGGGTTGCAAAATAGCAGGTACAGAGAACACTCTAATTTGGAACGTATCTGAGTAGGATTGTAAAGATCTGATGAATGAGCCACTATTGTGCTTTGCTTTTAAATAACTCGTTGGAGGACATTACATCCGAGGGGATACGTTTTATCGTAAACTAATAGAACATAACATATACACAACAAACAGACAAAATTGGGTAATCATTTTTCTGCTATTAGACTTAATAGCTCACATCTTTGTTTTCGATCAAAATTGTTGTTTCGTGCAAATATTCTATGAAAAATTCAATTTGATTGATTTAGAATTCTAGAAATTTCAAAAAACTTGCTTATTTTTTTACTTCAACTTAAATATTTTAAAAATTTTCATCTTTTGTGAATTCCATGACTATTCACATTTAAATAACAAACATAAGTTGTAATTTTTTTGTTATTTTGCTTAAAGAAATGGTTTCTTGATTGGAACGATTCCTTGAAAATAATTCTTCATTTTTTAATTTTTATACAATGTGCCCAAACTTTAAAGACCGTGGTTTTTAAACAAAAATAAAAAAAGGTGTATTTTACGTGCGGTGTTACTTGACTAAAATCTACTTTATCGCATACAAATGTTAAGATAAAATTTCATAAGTTTCTAGCTTGGAACAAAAGAGCACAGTGTATTTTTGTAGCATAAGAAGATTTAATCAGATTATATTAAATGTTTCGAATATCTATATAGAATGTTTTCAAATGTTTTTATTTATTACTTAATGCAGAAAATAGATAATAGTTGTAACTGAGGCTTACCGTTACAAAATTAGAGCGTTGCCTTTTTCAAAAAGTTAGGTTTTATGGTATTAAAAGACATCCTTCTAAATTATCATGTTTAATCAACTTTTTTTAAATCTTTTTTTTTATTACAGTTTTCAAAAATTTTAGTGCTGCTGTAAACAAACCGAACCATGGGTTGTTTGTCACAATGCTCAATGTTGATTTTCGTTAGAAATAATCACTTTACTAACATAATTTTCAAATTCTTACTTTTGTCTTCTTTATTAATGGAAATATCGATGATTAAATAAGTTTATAATTAATTAAAAGTTTACATCAATTAAAGTTAACCAAATCTCATTAAATATTTCTTTTAAGTAAAACGACTCAAACTACAATTATTTCCTTCTTATAAACATTAAAAAATATAAAAAAATGCTTTTTTCATTTATTCTTTTAATTAAATGCTTAAATTTATGGGTGTGCAATATTAATTAAGAGCTTGTACTATTATTAAGTCAACAGCAATGATTTTAACTGTAAAAGAAATGGAAAATAATTTTAGACATTAATTGAATCAAATAATCCACTGTGCGTCTGGAAGAACTTGCATCTAATTTAAAATAGAAGATTTGTTTTTAATTTTAAGAATATAATATTTTTTTGATTGACTATTGAATATTTCCCCAAAAATATTTAATTTTTAGCCCTTTCCAACAAAGTTGAAAAGTGCTTATGCATTCAGTTTGTCTGGCCATATTGCCGTCTGGCCATATTTGCCGCCTTTCGCGCTCTTACTCTCGTAAATATACTCGGATTGCCATGAAATTTTTGGACGTTATTTAGGTTTACCCCAGCACGAACCCTATTGAAAATGAAGTTTTCACCATGATTAGTTTATTTACAGGGACAGTCAAAATTTTCCCATTACATTACGGCCTATGGGGAAAGATTGTTTCAATTGAATTTTAACGTTGTTAACAATTTCCAAAAGTTTAAAATGTGCATATGCATTTTTAAAAATGCATTCTACTTATGCATTCTGCTTATGCATTCTACTTATGCATTCTGCTTATGCATTCTACTTATGCATTCTGCTTATGCATTCTACTTATGCATTCTGCTTATGCATTTGGTTTGTCTGTCCGTCTGTCCATCTGGCCGCACTCTAACTCCTGTAATTACACTCGAATTGTTAATAGTGTATACTTTTTTGCTGTTTTATGGGAAATATAATAATTGTTTGAATTTTTATAATACCATTTATGAATTAACTTTAATATAAATTAATGATCCTTATGAATTACTTTGGAAAACATAAATTATTAAAAATGAGCATAAAACAACTTCATAAATGTATGTTTTAAATGTAAGATTCAAGTATTTTGTGAAACTAAAATTCGGTTCTTTTTCTTTATTTAGATAGACCTTATAGGAATAAACCAGAAATTCCACAAAGTAAGTAATTTTATATTTTCTTACTTATTTTTGCAGTATAATTGCATTTATCACAAGTTCAACTATTAGTCGAACACAAGTATCAATGATCGATATGTAAAAATAATATAAACATACAGAATACTAGAGACTTTTTATAAGCTAAATCTTTATATTCAAGCAAAAATATTGCAAAAAAAAATTATGTAGACTTTTTATCCCGTTAGAAAAATTTGTTTAATTAAGAAGAAGGAAATTTAAAAAATTTGTTTGTTAATAAAATAAGATGTGATTTAACACATTGTATTAAAATGAATCAAGTTGGAAAAATACGTAAAAATGCGCTGTTCCTGAAAACAATACAGAAATCAGTTTTAATAGATATGGTACTATGATATATAGAAATTTCGAAATTCTACAATAATAATTTAATAATATACCTTGTTTATCTACTGAACGAATATGTTGGAATATTTTTCAAATTCATTAAATCCTTAGATTAAATATCTGTTATCCTATAGTCACTCCATAAAACATAAATGCAAGCATTTCTTCACGTGTGATACACTTTTTGGAAAAAGCAATGAAACTTCGTTGTTACCCAGATTATTCAAATATTCCTATTTTCTCCAGAAACTTTTATAAGATGCACTAACTATAAGAAATTCAGAAAATTAAGTTTTCGAAATTCATAAAAAAAAATCTGAAATTCCGTTTAGCAAAGGAATCTTTTAATAACATAAACTTTTTTTGGGGGCTTCTTCTTGGTTTTCCTTTTAAGGGTTTTGGTACATAAAAGAAAATATAATGATTATAAAAAGGCGACATTAAATTTTCTTAAGTTTTGTCTTTTATAATAGAACAATTTGATGCAATTTGGTAGTGTGTAGAATTAAATGTGAAAAGCAGAGTAAATAGGGAAAAGTGAAAAGTTAATAAAAACACCTTGTCTTTTTTCGTCGCCAGAATAATGCACATGGATGAAAATAAACGCACAAAAAATTAATGTATGCTGTCAATGAGAAATAAAGTGTCAAACTGTAAACTACTTATTGTCAGAATAGATATTTACTAAACAATTTAGACGGCATAAGCGCAAACAAGCTGAAAAAAATAGCAAAAGTTTTCTCTTCTCTGTTTCTGTACTCTTTGAAAGACACGAAAATTTTATACGAAATGTAAGAAGAATCACAATGTAATAGTACTTTGACATGTTCTAATCCTATTATCATCTCTTATAAATTGTTAAAAACTTAAAATATATTTTTTTTGTACTAAAAGCAGTAATATAATGTAAGTTGTCAAAAGTTCTTCTTTTATGATTTTTAAAAGGTTTCCATCGTTTGTAAAGATGTAAATACATTTAAGTCGCTGTAGAATGTTGTTTTTCAATTTTGCAGCTCTAAACTATTATTCATATATTTTTTTACGAAGAAAGAAACAAAAGTATTTATTTATTGTGTAGGGAATAGAAAGAAAGATTTAAAGTATCTATACTACTCACAATGATTGACTATGAATTTCAGGAGACTGTAGCCAGAGATGGCCATATTTAAACAGTGCCTTCGTGTATGTAATATGTAAAAAGGCGAAATAATTTCCTTGCTTACATCTCTTGTATAATAGTAGTCTTAAACAAACTTCTTTAATGCCTTAAACTGAAATATATATATTATGCACAGCTTATATAAGTATGCTTTATTTAACATATTCATGAAAAATTAAGTCTGACAGATTACTTTTTAGAATAACAAAATGTAAGATTTATGTATAGAAGTGGATGTACCGAGTAACAAAATACATTCATTATAAGACACCATCTAAAATTATACAGTACATAGTATCAAAATGAGCAAATATATAACCAATCACAAATTTATTATAAAAATATATACAGTTACAAAGTGCTTATTATCAAGAAATTCTAATGTATAAAATATATACTGCATTTTTATACTTTAATCGTTTTAATATTTGTGGGTAAAACTTGTTATAAAATTTTTTACTTTCGTCTATCTTTACAAGACAAAAGTATTGGAATTGTGAAAAGTTTTGAATTCCAATTATTGATGGATTTACATATTTTAAGAATCAGAGATTCCCAAAAACATGTTTTTACAAAATACATGCCTGTGAGTTTGTGACACTGTCTGTTTGTATGTGACATAAATATTCTGGGCATTCTAGCTCAAGAACTAATGCACGGAATTTAATAAAAGTTGATATTCAGGCTGTCTCTAATATAAATCGACGCTGATTACCTTTTGGTGTAACTTGCGCAATAGGTGGCGCTGTTATGCTGCATTTTTTAACACTTTGGCAATAGATTTATCTCTAGAACTAATGTATGGATTTCCTTCAAACTACAGACACAATTCATCCTTGATATGAATTGATGCCTTTTATATTTTGCTGTAAATCGATCAACAGGTGGCGATGCTATGCTGTATTTTTCATAATTACAGTAATAGCTATACCTCAATAATTAATGCACGGATCTAGCTGCAGATTCAGTAAATTTTTGATATACATTGGTTCTGATTACGATTTCGTATCGCTCGCCGACAGGTGGCACTACTATGATATTTTTTCTCGATTTTTGCAATAACAACATCCAAAGAACTAATGCATGAATATGTTTCAGATTCAGGTATACCTTGGTAAATATTTTAGCTGATTTCGTTTTGGTATAAGTATCTGAACAAATGGCACATTTATGCAGCATTTTTCCCGATATCCACATTTGTCATTATTTCAAAAACTAATGCACAAAACTTTATATCTTTAGAAACTTCACGATAGGCATTGATTGTCATTTAATTTTGGCAATGTGATAGCGAATTTTCAAGCATTAACATGCATGAAATAAAAGAAAATTTTGGGATTGCCACATACGATTAGTTTTCCATGTCACTGAAAAAATGCTGAAAATAATGGGACATATAATTTTATAAATCCACAGAAATTTTTTTATTAGATAATAGTACCCAAATTCTTTTTTAAAAGAGATTTATATTTTACTAATAATTTGCTAACCTTAAACATTACGCATATCTGCCAAATTTAAGGCATTTAAGTGTTTAATTCCATGATTACAAAAAAAATTTTACGATCGTTATAAATTTAGGGACATAATTAAAAAGGCAGAATCATTCAAATTTCAATCACTTGTCAATTGAAGCTCTAAAGCATCATGTGTGCATATTCAACCTTTTCTATCGCCTTCAGGTTACATTTTAGAAAATAAAGCTTCAAGTTGTATCAGACGGCGCTGATTATTTGCATGCAAAATGTTCTATTGTTGTGATCGTAATTTTGACTAAAAGCTTTTATCATACACAAAATCTGCGTCATTTGATTGCATGTTTTAGAAAGTATCTTTATCTCAAATAAGCCTCTTTCTTTTTGTTTAGAACAACCTTATATAGTGTTCGCTTTGAAATTGTACTCTGTTTTGGGTTTTTATTATAATTATATTTTTGATATAATTATTTCTTTATTTTAAAAAAATCTTATCTTTAGAAAAATAAAATTACTATACGGTGTTATCCAGTTCGCTTTTGTAGTATTTTTTAATATTAAAAGCAAAATGATAAATGTAATGTTTGTTTTAAATGATAATTTTGCATAAAAAGAATTTCTTCCAATATTTACGATCTCTAGTATGTCAGATAGTAATTTTAACTGTAAATTGAGTTAACTGTTTACAAGAGGTAAAAAAAATAACAAAGAAGATTTTTTTAACACTACTTCCCATATGTTTATATAGTGAATCATAGTAAGTGTACTTAGTACATATGAGACCATGTTCTCATTCGATCCTTCTCACATGTATATACAGGGCTCTCAGTCGCTGTGTTTTCTGAACAACACTATTTTTCAAGGAAAAATCTTCTTCTTAAACTTTCTTAAAACTTAACTTAAACGCATTTTTCGTATATTTGTTGCAGAAACCTACCATGAATTATTTTCTAGAAAATTATTCATTTTCAAAAGACGGACAAATGAGTGCCCTGTATATAAGATGACTCACCCATTAGCTGATCAAATAAACTCAATGCTACGGGGGTTTTTATATTTCATTCCTTTTAAGTTTTGAAGTAAACTAACATGATAGCTACGATTTTTGATGGATGTTCTATAATGAACAAAAATGAATCTGCGGAAATATATTAGCAATAAAATAACACATAAATAGTTTTTTAGTTGTCATTTTTCCAATGGTTCTTATGGAAAATCTAAAAATTAATCATTAAAATATCAACTTTAGGCTGTTATTAACAATAATTCTTCTAAAATATATTACTTGAAATGTATAAAATGGAAGTGGATTATTTTAAATAACCATAATTGCTTCCAAATAACCAAATGCTAAATATTTACTCATTCTATTTTTTTTAATCACAAAATGGTTTCTTTTACTGCAGTTTTCTCTTACTGTTTCTTTTCTTTTATATCAAATCAAAATATTATGTCTATTTTCCCGCATAAAACTTTTCTCCGCACTATTTCATTAGCACAATATTGCAAAAGTTATATGAATGGTCCAGGGGGAAAGTACATTTTACCTTGCAAAAGCTTTGTTAAAAGATTTTTTTATTTGTTTATATTGATGCCAGCATGGAAAAATCAAGTTTTCCAAAGTTAAATTTTTTTGTAGGAAAAAAAAAAAAAAGAGTGGGGACATTTTTTTAAAATATCTTGAGATATGTTGCCGTATCATATTATTTCTCATTTACAATATTAAAGACGACAAAATTGTCTACGAAATTCATTCGAGCAACTTTTTCATACTCTCAATGGCAAACGCAAAAATAAGAATTTTTTTTTTTCAATTTTTTTTAAACTTGAAAAACGTAGCTTTGTCCCAATTTTTCAAATGTTCCCCTAATATTTAACCGTGTAGGCTAACTTCTAAAAACTGGTAGCAGTAAATTATCTACTATTTAAACACCCACATCTTTATTTTCATTGCAACAGATATTTTATTCAATAAATTTATGTAATTTTAAAAATAGGCCAGAATGTAGAAGAATAAGACGATTTTAATATTTAGGCAGTAAATTTAGTTTTTAATTTTAAAGCATTGTTTAAAAGAATACTTTAATATTTAGTAACTTATTCGCACGATAGTTTCAATTAAGAAAGAATTTTAATAATTTTAATAATTTTGAAATTTTAATAATTTTAATAATTTAATAATTTTTATAATTTTTTATTGATTTATTTCAAGGGATTAATGGGAAGGTGAAAAAATTTGCAAAAAAGATTTTTATTCCACGCTGCAATTGTATATTTTATTTACCAATTATTGATAACATATGTTTTCTGTTTTAACGATATAAAATATTAAGTTTTAATTCCATGTAAATAAGGGGACTCAAGAAATAAATATATTTCATGTAAGAAATAATTTTATCTTGTCAAATAGCCACAATAAATATAACAACAGATTATTGCACTAACTAATTTTACGTGTTTATCTTTTGTAAATTTTAAAAATCCTGTCAATAAGGTATTTGAATTTACTATTTTCATAAAAAATACTTGATTAGTTTTAATAAATGTTGTCAATTTTGTTTTCACTTATATGAATAAACACATCAAGAGATTGTTTCATTTTAGCATGATTATCTATTAATTGCTTTAAAGATCAAACAGAAAAAACTTACTTTGGTTGTTGAAGAATGCATTTTCTGGAATATTTAAATCTTTTCTAATATGCGCTGTTTTTAAACTATACACGTTTAATGATCTGAGGGATAGCATTTATCTAGTGAAATACAAATTTATTTATGATTGCAAGCCATACAAATAGTTTCATTTTCGAATTTATCCTTTGTCTCATTCAACTCCACTTTCACTATACAATATAGTAAAGTACGCTATATGATGGATTAAGCTAAATGAAAAAATGAATTTAAATAATAATTATTTCTACAAGTTGTTTAACGATATGTTTTTCTATTGATAACACTGTTGTAGCATTATTAACATCCCGTTTAAAAAAAAATATCATTATCCTGAATATAAGGCGTATCTGGATAACATTCATCCAGAAATATACAGCCAAAATTGTACAAAAGCACAACATTAGACACTGATCTCAGGAAAACCAAGAAAAAACATTCTTTGTTTCTGGTATTTTAAGATTAAATTTATAATTTACATACTGGAAGTTATGAGATCTTTATAGTAAATCTTTATGTGAGATCCTTATCTATTCCTTATCTCTGTATGAGATCTTTATAAATTTATTTGTTACCAATCACAGTAAATTTCTTGATTTGAATCCAAACTGTATGTGCTAAAATTTTACGAGTATTCATTCTTAAAATCAATATAAAAAAAGTTATTTTCTAAACACTATTCTTTTAACTGTAAAAATTTTATCGCTACCTTGTGTCATACAAAGCAAACAACAAGTCACTATTTCCAAAGTTTATATTTTATTCCTGCCAAATAATAATTTTGGCACTTTTATATAAATGATTTGTTTTTGTTGTTGTTACTAAGAAAATAAAGAAAGAGATTCTAGCAATCTTTTACCTAAATATTTTAACTTGATGTTAATAATTACTTTATGAAAATTATTTTATAAAAATAAGATAATAAAAATGAAAGGAAAAAAATCTATGTTTCTAAACCTAGGAAAATATAAATAACCACGAAAGGAAATATATATCAACATCTTTTAAATTATTCACGATTTCGAAAAGTGTTCTGTATCATTACGAGGTTTAGAAGAAAACGTATTTTTCGTATTTGATTTAATATAATTAAATAAATATAGTTAAAAAATGAAATATAATTAAAAAAAGAAATTTCTTTTGCTGTCAACGATTTTTGGAAACTCACATGACTATCTTTTTTTACGATATATTAAATTGATTTTTTCAATCCAGAATATATGTCTTCCATATGAAATTAATTCATATAACCATCCATATGCCTATTCATATATTCATATCATTATGTAAGCATTTTCATTATTGAGTAAACTTGCTTTTCGGACAAACATTATGAGCATATATAAACAGAATTAAAATTACTGTTATACAATTATTATTATTTTGTTATTCTTGACTGCACAAATTCTATCAAACTGCAAAGAATTTTTATTCATTTTAAAAACAAAAGTTTTTCTCATTATTATAATCAAATTACGTCGCGCAAAAATAAAATATGGCTGATACGTACACTAATATAGTAACAAATATCCTGCTTTTCATGAAAAAATAACTCATAACTGTAATGCACAAATTGATCAAAACAATTGTAGAAATTTACTATTTCTATTTTTTTATAAATTTATTTTCCAAATCTGCTTATTATAACCCATTACTTATTTTACTCAACCTGACCCATTTTTTCTGGAATTGTTATATTGTTATTTTCTTACACTTTAAAACTCAATTTTATCAATATTTAATTACTGCTAAGAGTGCATTTTGAAGCAAAGTAGACGGTGACATATATTCTTCTGACGTGTCCCTTTGTATATTAAAAAACAACAACCTTCAAACTATCCAAGAATTATTTTGACATCATAAAACTAGGGGTTGGGGGTTACCGTAATATTTACCCTTTACGGATATCTATAATATAAAATATGAAAAGAAACAAACATGCGTAAGCTATTTATAAAATGCATTGCAATTCCAAAATAAAATTTAAACATGTATTTAGTTATTTTTAAGCCATGGAAATGCTATTATACTATGCTACATTACTGAACTGCAGGTACAACTTGATTTTCCCATCGATCCATTTCGACTAATTATACAAATCGCAAAATTATACAAATTGCCATCATTTTTATTTTAAATAACGAAAGAACAAATAAATTAGTAGTATATATATATTAATACAAATTAAACGTCAAATAAAAAAATCCCTTGACAACGTAACAAATACGTGTAACGTGTTTAATATCAAGTGAATGTTACATTTATGATAACCCATTATTGGCATTTAAATTTATAATTTGGCGATAGTTTTTTGGTCGAAAGAATAATCAATTAATACTCAATTGCAAGAAAGAAACATCCTTATAACACCAAAACTGATAATCACTTTAAAAATCCATATATTGTTCTGGATTAAGCGTCCAAATTACAATTAAAATATACTTCTGAGTTTAAATTTAATGTAAATACGGGGCCATAAAAAGCCGAAGAGTGTAAAAAATGTGATTACAAATATCTGGGAAACTAATTATCCGATCGATTATGTTTTGTTTGTGCAAAATGTATGTTTTTTTCTGTTTGTTATATTCACACTTTAAAGTAAACAATTTCGAAAAAAAAATATGTAGCTTTTATCAGAACAAATATTTCGAGTGTCCGAAAGATATAGTTCCCAATAATCGATTTACTGATAATGCTTCTTTCCATTATTGCATACTAAGTAAATACCGATTTTCAAGTCCCTGTCTCAATTTGTTTGGAAGATAGAGTGTTTAAAGATAAACAGACGGACACACAGACACACAGACAGACGGACGGAATTTTTTTGTCTAAAAATATGTTTTTCGGAATCCTTAATGTCTCAAACGTGTAAATCCGTCAAAAGTATTTTTCGATAATTTAAACGATTACAAGATTTATCCTATACTATTCATGATGGGTAAATAATAATATTCTATAATTTAACTTTTTGTGTCGTTAAATATCTGCAACATTCCGAAAATTAATGTTAATTAGCTTTGAAAGACAATTTTATTTTCTACATTAATCTCCCAACACACGAGTTAATGTAGTTTGTCCATGGCATTTTCAGCAGTTAGCAATACTACGTCAATATTTCATGCCAAAATTTTATCATTCGAGCAATTTTGAATGGTTATTGATAAAACCAACTTCGCAAATTTTCTAGAATTAAAAACTCTTGTAGCGCTGATAAAAATAATCCCTCCATTTTTTTTTTTTTTGTCGAAAGTGCGGTTGCATACTTTACACGTTTTTATTAGAAGATTAGTAAATTTATAACAAGTACATAATTTCATGTTTGCTGCAGATTCGAAAAGAATATATTTGGTCAATTTATTTAAATTCAAATTAAAAAAATATATATATTTTGCCTGATTAAAATTATTTATTTTAGCATCTGAATCAATATCTCCAAATCGAACTTTTTTGTTCACAAAAGGCTTAAACCATATTTAAAATTCATGGTGTTTTAAAAGAAATTAGAGCATAGAAAATAATAAGATAAAAACTAGCAATTCGAATTTTTTTTTGTATTTTTATGCATGTAATATCTCCTGAAAAATGCAGCATAGCTACTCCACCGTGTAGGTGGTTTGAACCAAGATCTAGTCAGCAAAAACGTATGTCAACTTATTACTGAATCTGAAGTTTGATGAAGATCCTTCATTAGTTTTTGAGATAGAGCTGTTGTGAAATCTTTAAGAAAAATCTGCATAAAAACACCACATGCTAGGCGATGTACACCTAAAATAGTCGGGATCAAATTTTATTGGGTACTAACTGAATCAGAATTTTGATGAAAATTCGCGCACTAGTTCTTAGGAAACATTTATTGCAAAATCGTGAAAAATGCAGTACAGCATCGCCATCTGTAGGGCAATTTACACCAAAACCCAAACAACATTCAACACTAATATATATAAGGTACTAACTGAATCTGAAGTTATAGAAAAATTCATGCATTAGTTATTGAAATATAACTGTTGCAAAATCTTTAAAAAAATCTGCATAACAGCGCCATATGATAGGTGATGTGTACCAAAAATAGTCAGGATCACATTTTTATCAAGAACTAAATGAATCTGAATTTTTATGAAATCCAAGAACTAGTTCTTGGGGTACATTTGTTGCAAAAATTTGAAAAATGCAGTACAGAAGCGCTATCTGAAGGTAATTTACACCTAAAATTAAATAACATTAACCTATATCAAGGAGTAATTGAATCTGAAGTTTTAGAAAAATTAATGCATTAGTTATTGAGATAGATCTATATCGATAATCACGAACAATGCACCATGGCAGTGCCACCAGTTGAACAATTTGTATCAAAACGTAAATAGCATCATGTTATATACAGTACTACTGTTATATACAGTTTTATGACAATCCATGCAATAGTACTCGAAATATGGATATCGTGATAATTGTAAATAATGCAGCATAGCAGCGCCACCTTTTGAATGAAACACGCCAAAACATAATCATGTCTAGCTTATATCAAGGACTCACAGAATCTAAAATTTGTTAAATTCCGTGCTTTAGTTCTTGAGATAACGCTATTGATATACTCATGAATAATGTACCATGCCAGTGCCACCTTTAAGCGATTTGCACAAAAACGCAATGAGCACCATGTTATATCAAGTACTAATTAATTTTAGAGTTTTTTGAAAATCCATATTCTAGTTCTTGAGGTATGGCTATTGCGTATGTTGTAAATAGTTTGAGATATACGCTAAGAACTAATGAGATATCATTTATATCAAGATCTAAAAAATGTAATATGAAATTCCGTGCATTAATTCTTGAGATAGTGCGATTACAACTTTTTTGTCATACAGAAAAATAAACTGACAGATAGGCATTTTATAAAAAAAAAAACATGTTTTTCGGGTTCTCTGACCCCTAAAACATTTAAATCCGTCGAAAACCAGATTTTAAAATTTTAATGAATCCAGCACTTTCTTTTTGTAAAATTAGAAATAAAAGTAAAAAAAATAACTTTTTCCATCTAATCATACATGTATGAGATCATCATCAAAACAAGTACGTTCTGATAACAAAAAATTATGAAAATCGTAACGTACATCCAAGCATAAATGCGTTGACATACATGCATGAAAAAGATTACATACTGATTTCATAAATTTATTTTTTGGAAGTACAGTAGACTCTCGATGAACCGGGGTTTGATTCTCTGGATTTCATATTAATCGGGACGCTAAAAATCTGGTAATACGGATTAAAGAACATTATATATTAGAATATTACAAACTTTGAAGTGACGATGATAAAGTGTCGCATTCCAGTTGTGGTCCAAAAGAAACACGGATTTTCGTAGAATAGCCTGAAAGCGATGAAGAAAATCTAGTAACTCTTCCAAAATTAAGTCATGATGACAGAAAAGTACACACTGATGTGTTGATTAACTTCTTGCAGCAAGAAGATTACAGCACGTCTGTTAAGAATGATGTTGAGAAAACTGAGTTATAAAATTAGTTAAAGGATAAATAAAAAACTAAAACAGACGTTTATCATTTAATTCTTCACAAGACAGTGAGGTAAATTATTTTTCAATTTTCAGGCGAGTTTGTAATTATGTAAATAAGTAGCACCTATAGTTGCCATTCAGTCCTTCCGTCCGTCTGTCTGCATATAACAACGCAAAAACTATCCAACCAAAACTTTGAAATTTAAAATATAATAATAATTAAATATTTTTGTAGAATTACTTCTAATTTTACGAAAATTGGATGCATAGTTCCATTACAAGGATAATCAAAAGTATTCCACTACATTACGGTCAATGGGAAAAAAAAGTTTCAAATGCATTGTAATGGTGTTACTTTCTTTCGAACTTAATAAAATTGGTATACATTTGTGAAGTATATATATAATATATATTCTATACCAAGTACAGTACAAAGATCATTTGTTACTGATATACAGGGCCACACCAAAGTATTCCATTACATAATGGTATAGGTAGAACAATGTTCGTGCACGTTTTAATTTTATTAAACTATTTAACATTCTATGAAATTGATATATTTTTCTGAGGAATACTACAAGTTATTTCCCATATAATGGAAAGCAGATGATATTTACAGGCATACACAAAATATTTCAACCGTTATACTGTATACTATTACATCAAGATTTGAATATTTTTAGGTGTGTCCGTACTTATATAAATAGCTTCTATAGTCGTCGTTCAATCTGTTCGTCCGTCCGTCTGTCCGTCCGCATATAATACAGCAAAAACTACCCAAACAAATCGTTTGAGATATAAAATATATAATTGTTGCATAATTTTGTCTAATCATTTTAAATTTTATGAAAATCGGATGAATAGTTTATTTACAGGGACCATCAAAGTATTCCATTACATTACGGCATATAGGAAAAAATAGTTTTAAGTATATTTTAAATGATTTTACAAATTTACAAATAGTTTATAGTATATTACAAATAGTTTTAAGTATATTTTAAATGATTTTACTAATAGAACTGACATACATACTTGAAGTATACTCTAAAATATACATTCTGTATAATCTGTGATTCAAGGAATATTTATTATTAATTAACAGGGCCCTACAAAAGTATTCCACCACATAATAGCATATGAGGAAAGGCTGTTTGGAGCGCGTTTGAATTATAATAAACTATTTCAAATTTTATGAAATTGATATACGTTGCTGAGGACATTACATTTAAATCTTACTTCCTGTGTATTTACTGGAACACACAAAATATTTCGACTACTATACTGTATCCTACGCACTGTATACTATACCAGCAAGATCTAATATTTTTAAAATTTCGTTTTAGTACGAGTGCACCGCTTTTGCTGCTCTTCACGTGCAATTTCTAACTTGTTTAATATTGTGTTAATTGTAAATCTAAAGAACACTAAAAATTATGTTCATTCTATTTCTTTTGTATTCATTAAACTATTTCTTCCTTACTGTATAATAAATGTGACATTTTTCATCTTTCTTCTAAAATTTCATAAAATTTGTTCAAATTCGATTATTTAGATGTTTTCTTGTTCGGATCTAGGCTCATCCTGAATCTAAAGTCTACTGTGGATTAAAACTGACAGCACGCAAAAAGGATTCATGGGAGAATAAATAAATAAATAAATGAATAAGCGAACAAATAAAATTAAAAATTATCTATTTTTTTTCTATGAGAACAGAGGATTGCAAGGAAAAATATGGACTTTTTAAGAAATTTCAGCTTCAACTATTCACTCTTGCATTCAGAGTGACGTCAAACATATTTCAAAAATAGCATTGTCTCAAAGACGTTTGTCATCCTGTATTACTATGACATTTCTTTCTGTTTATTCGTTTCAAGAAAGAATCATTCCTTGCAGTAAGATGATAGCTTATATTTCATAGGAGAAAATGCGTTATGCACGCGACACAATTATCCGTAAGCTACAGGAGATAAAGGTTCAGTGTGTTAGACATGAATAAATTTCTGTAATGATATTATTTGTGGAATTAAGTATGTCTATGATAAAAATCAACTCTCAATTTACTTGCAAATTCAGATTGACATAAAAACTTTTGAATAATTTTAAGTAGCGATCTTGAAAAACAGCGTCGATATAAAAAAGTTCGTCTTTCCTTACAGTAAGGTGACAGTAAGCTGACCTGTATTTCTTGTCGAAAAATGACTGCCTTATAGACAAAATATTCATTTGATATTATACAGAGCGATGAAAAAAATACATATCCTTAAAATGAAACCTTGAAAAAATATATTTACTTTAGGAAAACGTGACATTAGATGATTTGAAACTAATACTTCAGCTAATTTAAACTTTCCGCGTTCCATGGTATACGTAGTATAATTGCTATGATAATCGGCCAAGCAGACACAGGAATGATCTTATAATGGTTCCGTTGTTACTTTTATTTACGAAACATTAGACGTTAAAAGACACAAAAAGACATTAGTATTTGTTTTTGTGGTAAGAAACGGGAACTGATAATTATTAGGACGTCTGTTACATCAGATTATGTGATGTTTTAAATAAGATTTATCAAAGTATGTTTGTCAATTTCATCTCAGTCTTTTAACATTGATTGATAGCATTCATAAAGTTAGTTCTGAACATACATTTTGAGAGCATCTCCGCAGATCCCTTACATGATTCTAATGTAAGGAAAATTGCAACAAATTCAAAACGTTAAATTTTTGTTGCTTCAACCAATCACATGTACAGCAACTGTTATTCGTTGAGGCAATCTTATGTGGGAAAGTAAATTTTACTTTTCTTAATTGCCGAAGTTACGGTATAAAATGCAAAATCTATCATTACTCAATACAGTCTATTTTTGAGGTTTAATAGGCTAGATGCATTTTTCTATGGTCAATTTATGCTCAAACACTATTAAGCTTCCTCTGCAAAGTTTTTTTTTAGAAAAGTAGCTATATTCGTTTCTTAAATTTCGTCATTAATATGTGAAACCATTACATTTGCTAATGTTGCATTTTGTTTTCGTCACTAAAATTAATTTGAAGCATAAAAAATTCATTTATAACATTTGTTATTTTTATCCTTCGTCCATGCATGTTCACGCACACGAACAACAACAACAACAACAAAAAGAAATAGAATTTAAGTCTTTCAAGTTTGTGACCATGTTATTATTTCAAAACTACAATAGTGTATCTTTGTTTCTAGGTTTTAGACATAGAACAGATTTCATTTTTGCAAAACTAACTTTTGAATTATTTTTTTTAATTACTGAAGAACGTTATAATGTGAGACGTTAAGTTGTAATTATGTCTTCATTTTCTTTACACCTTTCTTTTCATTTCATACAGCCCGAGATATCCTGATCCCTTTTTATTAAGATCCCTTTTTATTTATTCCTTCTTGCGTCATAAAAGTAAAGATTGCAGTTACAGAACGTTTTAATTGTTTTGCAGGAATGAAATTGACAAACCTACGTTAATAAATTTGATTAAAAACATGCGCTATCCCGGATTGATGACATCACCCGATGGCACGGACGTTGTCAAAAACGTCCTTGTAATTATTTATTTCCTTTTGTAACCACAAAAACGGAAATTATTATTATTATTATTATTATTATTATTATTATTATTATTATTATTATTATTATTATTATTATTATTATTATTATTATTATTGGCTGCGTGTGTATATTTTTGCATTGGCAAGAAACCACTTTTTTTGCGTTTTTCCTATATTCCTTTCTGTTGTTTTCTATACTACATTTTTATTTAATTTCATATTATTTTAATTGTTAGTTGCATTTTATCTAATGTCCTTCACCTTCCAAAAGTCTTTTCAAAATTTTAAATTCTATGGGATATGTACATTTTTGTATTGTAATGTATTAGATGGCAATTCAAAATGCTTGACAAAAATTTAGTAAAGTTGTGTTTTTAATTTGTGTTTAATGTTGTGTTTTTGTTTTTAATGGAACAGACGTTTGTTTGAAGCTGCAAAAAACGTGACTGCATTATTTTATGCAGTGACTGTACGAAATAAAATCTATCTTATAACGCAAAAAACTGTTTGTGAGCTATGATGTCGTAATGCGAACGGTGGTAATAAAACATATAAATTACGGTTTTATTAAATTTTTGATCTAAACATCACAAAAGTTCTCTGCTGATACATCCAAATAGGAAGAAATATGTTCATGCAAATTCAGATTGTTTAAAAATTTTATATTAATTTAATTATATTTATGATTTATAAAAGTATTTTCAAACACGATTTCTTTATTAACTATATTTGTATGGCGTATATCCTGCTTGCAAAAGATTATCCCATTTGCACTTAAAACAATAAAAGCAGTTTACCATTTGTTTCAGATTAAAATGCCGAAATTGAAACGAAATTTCGATTTCGGCAACAAATAAATAAGATAATATCTGTAAAAAAGAAATTTCATAAATATGTAATCGATTTATACGCTCATATGACTGAAATTATCAGAATCATAAGATGATAATCATATACAGCAGAAGTTTTGATTTTTCTTTGTCTATTATCACTTAGCAAACCATTAATATATCTCTTTTAATCCTTTCGCGACACGGGTGTAATTTTTCATTTTTTACCACCAGTTTTTTTAACAGAAAATTTTCTGTAACAGAATCACAAAAATGCTCTGATTAAATGCGGTAAACTTTACGATAAAAAATAAGTACTGAGAATAATGAAGGATTCTGATCACATTAAGTGCCAAGTATACTGTTCGCTAGTCTCCAAAGGATTAATAAATGTCAAAACCTTCAAATTAATTAAATACTAGTTAATTAATTAAAAAAATAAATTAATTAAAAAGAAATAAATTAAAATTAAATACGTCAAATTTTTTCTAGCAGATGCTTAAGACATTATGAAATATATAAAATTTCATACCTAAAATGAAAAAAAATATACTATATATTAAAGTACTGGGTTTTTAGATGCAATTTAGTTGTCTATAGATGATTATTGTAATTTATATTTTTAATAGCATATTAAATATTTTTAGTAAAAAATTGACTGAATATATTTTTTAAGTCATGCAATAAGATCTAGCTAATGTGATTTACGGACTCGTTAATATCTTAGATTTTTATCATAAATTAGTTTAGTGTAAAAAATTTATTTGAATATCTTATTGAAATTAATGATATTTCTTTTATGTTGTTGTTTGGAAATATAAGAAAATGCATTAAATGCAAAGGTATTTTCAACGAAATAATATCTACACATAATATTCAGTAATCCGAGAAGTCTAGATAGGTTTTCCCTACTTATTATATAGACTTTTCTCATTATTTACCTGCTCTAATATTGTAATATTTTCCTAAAATTAAAGAAAAATGATGACTTGAAGCTAGGATATAATCTAAATTTTTTTGAAAAAATAAACAAGATTATGCAAATAACGTAATTACTTGAAACCTTCAAGAGATGTCAATTAAATATTGTTAGACGAAAAAATCAATGAATTCTTGTAGTCATTTTCTCTCTGGATATGCTTTCTAAAAAATGTTGTAAGATTTTTCTTTATAAAATTTGAAAAGAGTTATTTCCTTGCACCCGCCCTTTTTTTTCTTTTTGTACTTGATTCTACGAAATAATATACACAATAGGATTATGTTGTAAAAAACAAATCATCATGTTTAATTTGGAAATATTTGATATTAATAAATGTCTGCAAAAATTGAAATAGAGAAATATTTCATAAGTAAGATGCTTGTTTTCCTGAAAACGGTAAAAGTTACAATCCTTAAAACAAAATAACAAAAAACATATTTTAATCAATTTTAAGGCAGACGTTAAAAGTGAAAAATATAATCATTACATTGAGAAAAATGGCACTTTCAAATCTGAGTGAATAAATGTTTTCATATTGTTATGAAACTTTTTGTTTCACATATGATAATCCCAATGTTTTCAATTCTGAAATACCAGATAGGCTCAGTTTCAAACAAAATTAATTTTGACTAGTTAAACGCAGCAAAAATTTAACAGAGTAGTTGAATTTGTTCATATTATTTCATTTGTTATGATTTAGAACGGTACGCTCCTTTCAGTAATAATTTATAATATGAAATGTGGCGAACTGCATTTTTATCTTGTTCACGGAAGAAAATTTATATACCGTAATATTATAATCACAAAAGCGTAAATTTTATTTTTCAGCCACCATAATCAAAGAATGGAGGAAGTAAATATTTTTGCATATGGTATATGATTGCCACAGACGATTGATAAATACAAAAATCATGCATAATTGTCAAAAAATATCATGAATAAAGCTTAATATACTCATATTTGAGTATTACAATGGCAATGTGAAATGAGTACATATAAACTTTAATAATTTCGATTCGGAGTTATTTTGACTATGTGACATATTGAGATTTGAGTATTTTTTACTTAGTCTTTAAAATTTCTTTTTAAGAATGTATAATATATTTGTCTGTTTTTGTCTCTAAGATTTTTTTCTATTTCTTTGGTTCAAGAAAAAAGACATTCATACCCTTGCACTGCAGGAATATCTTATATTTCTGGGAATAAAAATAGGCGTTATACACAAAACGCAATCAATTGAAAGCTACAGGAGGTCTCAACTCGATATGTTAGACTTGAAATTGATAAACGTCTTCTATGACTTTTGTTTCAGAATATGTTTGAGAGAAAAATGTAAAAAACATTCTTATTATTTGAATAATGTTTGCTTCCTTTTTATTCTTAAATATTTTTATTTCTAGTCTAGTATAAAATAAAGTTGTAAATAATTTCAACTCATTTTTAATTCATTTTTATTCAGATTTTATATATTATTGAAAGTACCCTTAGATAAAGTTGCTTTCAAATATAATATTCATAAGGTTATTTATTTAGAGAGGCGTAAAATGGGATTAATTTTTTTTTATAAATCTATGCAAGATGGAGAGAAAAAACTACGGTTAGTAAACAGGTTATATGCTGCTAATCAAAGAAGATGGTGTAGGTGTATTTTTGTCGTCCGATTATCTGCGCTAGGGATATAGGACCGGAGGGGGAGTGCCCTTCGTGGGGGTCTTTCTAAGGGAACCTAACCCGTATTTACGCAAGGTTCGAAGAAAACCACGAAAACTCCGAACGGTTAGGCCGACAGCCGCGATTGGGTTCGAACCCAGCACCTGCCGTCTACCAGTTGAGAGGTCTGTACCTCTCGGCCACTGGTGGGGCCTAATCAAAGAAGAAAAAACTAGGTATACATTTAAAAAAATACATTAATATATAGACATATAATAAAAATGATTCGCTGGGATAAAAAAAAAATGTTTTTGAAATGTAATTCAATCATGCTCTCCAAATGATTAAAAAAGTATAGTCGCTTTAAGGGATATTTATGAAAAAAAAATGATTATTATGCAAAAATTTGCCCTTTTTTGTTATAACATTTCTTCCTGTTTATCAGATTTACGGGAAAGTCATTATTTTCAGCTAGGTTATATACAATATTTCGTGCAATGAACACAGGTATTATGCGTTCATATATATAAATATTTATTTGAACCATACAGTACATGCAATTCTATATGTTTTAAGAACACTTAAAATACATAATATTTATTTTTTTTTCAGTTTGCAGTTATCGGCCTAAAAATAGTGTTAAGATATAGTGATGCTGAATGATTATGAGCCTAAAGGATAAATGTTGTTACAATGTTTTAAAATAAAATATTTTAAGCATTGTGGGTGTATATATAAATTTTTGCTTTTTTAAAGAAATGTGTTTTTTTATGCTTTTGTACATTTATATAAAGTTCTGTTTCATATAAATAGTTGAAACGTGCCAAAATTGTGTAATTAACTTGCTTATAGATCTGAGTGATTTTTTTAAAAATAATGAAAAATGTGTTTTTAACATTTTTCGGATTTTTAGAGTTTTTAAGTAATCTATTTTTAATTTTGTTTCTTTTAAGCTAAAATTATTCCAATTAAGCTACAATTATTATTTTTTAATATTCTTAAATACTCTGTATTCTGACACCAAAAATAATTTTAAGGTGATATATTTAACAGATTTTTGGACTAGTCTATCGAATAGATGTGACTATCGAACATGTAACAAGTTATTTAGTACTTGAAAACAAATTCATGCATGGAATTATTTACTTTTGGTTTATATATAGTTATAATGTGTAAATTTATGGTATATTTTTAGTTTAGTAAGATCCTTTTTTCTAGAATTTCAGTGGATTTACTCTCATTATTTACACTTAAATATATAAAAAGAATTTTCAGATAAATGGGTTTCATTAGTTTAGGTTATAAATATTAGTAAAGCTTTACTAAAATAAACAATTAAGAAAAATTATATGCAAAGCATAGATTATGAAAGTTAAAAAAAATCAAAGTATTGTAACAAAGACTCATCATTAATATAAAGTTAAAAAATCATGTATAATTGAACCATTTGGAAACGTATAACACATATGAAAACCTAATATCACTAATACTCATCTACAATAATAAATGTCAAAACCTTCAAATGAATTAAAAAATAATTAAATAATTTAAAATTATTTCCGTCAGTATTTTCTTGCATATGTTTAAGATGTTTCCAAATAAATATGCATACAAAAATTGTACATCTAAAAACTTTGTATATTAAAGCGATTGAAAATGTAGATGATATATTCCTGTATGGGATATATATATATTTGTATCTATCAACTAGATGCATTTAAAAGTTTATTTTAGTTTGGAAACTTATACCTCACCTGAAAATTACACTTCAAGAATTCCCGCAAATAAGAAGAATGTACATGAATTCGTCGTGCTGTATATGTGGGAGAGAATTTATACACAATGAGTAACACGCCAAGAATTAGTTACATTTAAAAAGCACATACCGAAATTGAAAGCGTACTTTCAGCAGTCATCGCTTAAAGGCTGTATTATGACAGATTTCTTTTGATTATCCCTGTGAAAGAATGACAAAGGCTATGAATGCCCAATTCTATCATAATTATCAATATCAGTTTTAATACTTTCAATAAAGCTTAATGCCATAAAAATACTCTGCTTTTTTTCATACATTATAATGTAATGAAATATTCATAGTGACCTCGTAAATTAACTATAAATGCTTCAGATTTCATATACAACACTAAGCATGCTATTTTAATTATCATTAAAATATTTCACTTGCATGAACTTCTGAGTATATTTACTTGTGTGAGCACATGGACAGTAGACAGACATGCCGAATTCATCAACATTTTCCCATTTTGTTGAAAAGTGTTAAAAAGAAAACGCTTCTCAATTGAAATTTGGAAGTTCTCTGTACGATTCTATTTCATTTCTTAATGCTTAACAAGTCTTTGGTTAAACGATTTATTCCTGTTCTTGAAGCAACATAATGCTTGTTCTAATAATATATTGCGTTAGTACACAAAATAGAAATTTTATGAAAGGCATTTGTCATTCGTTTCTGCTACGACAATTTTTTTGGAGCTCTCCTATTCTAGAAAAAGTCATTCTTCTCTGTAAGGCGATAATCTATATTTCTTACGAGAGAAATAGGCGTTATGCAGACAATACAATCATTTCAAAGCTACAGGAAATGTCATTTCAATACGTTAAACATGAAAATCGATGAATGCCTGTGACAATTTTATCTCACAATGTGGTAGCGAAGAAAATATAGTTAGATTCTTCTTTATAGAAGTTAAATATAATTATTTTTCTTTTTGTGCTCAAACATTTGATTATATTGAATTGAATCATGTTGTAAATAAATGCTTATAATGATTTGTTGTAACTATTTTATCAAATCATTAAATTCAGCGACAAAACATTAATCATTAAAATCAGTATATTACATTATTAATATTTTTAACCATAAAAAAATATGTTGAATTGAATCCTTTTGTAAATAAATGCTTAAAATGATTTGTTCAAGTGACAGATATACACTGTATGGCCAATGATAATTAATTACCAGCGAATTTAGATGTTTTCTCAAATATTTAAGAAAATACATGAAAATCTATTCTGAAACTCTAGGTGTAAAAACTAAGATTTTTTAAAAATCCGCGTAACGTCAACAAAAAGATGGGAAAGAAAATCTTTTGGATAAACCCTGTAAACACTAATGTAACAAAAGCGTTCTAACTATAGATTATGATTAAGTGTCTTATTCTAGTAAACTATATTCATTTTTATGAAAAAAGCATTTATACTTGTTGAAAAATCAAGATTCTCATGAAAAGAGCCCCTTATTTTGTCAAGTTTCTTATGCGTATAATTTGTAAAATTCTTAGTAATAATTTAAAAAATGTATTTTTTTTTCTGAAAATTTCAAAAAAAAAAAAAAAAAAAAAACATTGTACAAAATATCCTGTTACGAGAATTAAAAATAAAATATAATTTTATAAAAAATAGGCAGGTTTACTAAATAAAGTTTCGCTGCGCATGCACGAATGAAATCAAAACATAATGTGCATATTTTAAAGCATGTGTAAAGTTAAATGTATAAAGCATTAAATGTATAATTAAATTAATTATATTAATTATGTATTAAATGTATAACTTTTGTGAATATCTCAAAAAAATAGCTTAAAAATTCTGAAAATTATCTATGAAAGAAAAAGCTCAAAATCTACTTTTGTCCTTAAAAAGAAAAAAAAAATACATGAGAGGATGTATCCATATATCAAATGAATAGTGCAAATATAACATACAAAATATTACATATACTAAGATATTTGGATGCAACCTCTCATCTTCTTGCTAGGTTTTCGGAAAAACGGATTTTGAGCTTATTTTATCGTCGATATATCTCAGAATTTTCAAGATATGTTTTTGGGACTTTCAAAGGGGATCAAAAGTTACACTTTACATTATTTTTACATATTACGTAAATTTTATTTTGATTGCATTCGCGTATGCACAGAGAAATAGTGTTTAGTAATCCTGTTCATTTTTCATACAGTTATTATTATTATTAAATTCTGATTGCAGGATACTGTGTACAATATTGTTTGTCATATTTTGAGAAAAATAACATCTTTTTATGTTAAGAACTCTGCAAATTATAAGCAAAAAACTTGGCAAAATTAGGGACTGTTTTTATAAAGGCATTAATTTATCAAATTGTTGTCCTCATAAAAAGGAGCACAGTTTATTATAATAAGCCTCTTAATGATTTTCTACTGCTTGATTGCTTTTGTTACATTAGTTTTTACAGGGTTATCCAAAAGATATTATTATTTTTTTCAAGCTTATGAGGGTCTCCTATGAGGTTCCGAAAAAAAAATTCCCAGAAATACATGACATATGCTATTCTGTTTTTACATATGAAGTTTCAAGGTAATTCCATATGTATTTTTCTTGATATTATGCAAAACGTCTAAAAATGCAAGTAACCGATCATCGTTACCGTATAGTGCATATAAAAGATATTACCGCAAGTAAACCAATATAAATAAGAAGAATTCAATGAACAATAAGAAGTAATGTAAATAAGGTTTACTGGGGTAATAAAACCGCGTTAAAATTCTACAATTTTTTACAGCATACTTTAATTTTTTCCATAGAAAAATAGGATTTGGTAAAACAATTTATTGACAATGTGTACAAGAAGGAATATTTCATCAGATAGGTATCATGAAATGTAAAGGTATGATTTCTTGACCAATGATGTTAAGTGTTATTACCCAATTTTATGGCTAATAATGCTTTATTAACAAAAGTACAAACTAATATGGAATAATGACATAAAAATTGTCCAATTCTAACGATTCAAACCCTATAGCTCTAGAGTTTGAGAAAGTTCTCTTGCTTACTATTAGTTGTGATATCAGCATGCATATCAAATGAAATAATATTTTATTCATCTGACACGTAATTTTGTTTTATATTTTATTTACTGATTTACATTTTATTCTTCTGACACGTAAAAAATAGCAACGCTTTCGTCATAAAGCGCTCAGAACATGACTTTCTCTTAATCCACTTTGGTTTTAAACAACGACAATATGGTTCTCTCGTGTGTAAAATAAAATATAAGCCCTCCTCCAAAGGAATTCCAGTACTGAAAAGTATCAACCGTAGTAATTACGCCAGAGGAAGCCGTTATTATCCCGGTATACTTATTGAGTGGTATATTTTAAACTAAAAATTGCAACGCGAAAACATTCAAAATCTTCCATAACATTTTGAAAGAACATGAAATAGACTACGAATTCATGTAACAAACAAAATGTTCTCTAATAAATATATAGTCCTCAGATCACACAAATATTTATTAAACCTTAGATCGGGCTTTGACATTTACGTACTTCTTATAGCGGTAAGATCTACAAATGAAACAAATTAATTTTAGGCAGTTTGTGATTCAGATGACTTAAATCCGATCTGTGCAGAATCTGTAGGTGCCACTTGACGGATTCCTTCATAATTAAGTGCAATATTAAGCACTTGTCTTTATTTCCCTTTCATACCTTATTTTTATTAATAAGAATGAAGTTTTTGGAATAACTAAAAAAAGTAACATTAAAAAAATAAATAAATCGATTCACTTGTATGCTTTTAATGTTAAAAATAAAATGTCAATGACAAATAGAATTTAAAAACCTGCTCCTCATATTTTGTTGCTAAGGCAATTTTTTCCCTGTTTGTTCGATTCAAGAGGAAATCATTCTGCACAATAAAATGATAGGGTATATTTCTCAGAAGAAAAATAGATATTAAGTGCACAACACAATTATTTTAAAACTTCAAGAGATGTCAGTTCAAAATGTTAGACAAAGGAATCGATAAATTGCTGTGACAATTTTTCCCATCGATATTTTTCTGAAGAAAATGTAATTATATTTTTTCTTTAAATAGAATTGTTTTTGTATTTAACGGCTACAATGTATTGCATTGAAAAGAATATTGTTGAAAATACACATTATTGTTACTTGATTAAGGTTATGCATATTTTTGCATTTATAATTATATCGCAATGAATTAGAATAATTTCTAGTGTAAGTGCCCATCCTGCTGTGGATTTCCTTTAAAGTTTGAAATAATTAATAATTAAAAGTTATATACTGTTCTTCCTTAAATGAGCAATTTGATTAGAAATCGTAAAATTCATTACACTGAAACGTAGTTTTCAAATTTTTTGCATTTGAAAGCACTTTTTTCCTTCAATGGTTTAAAATTTAAAATTATGCGATGTTGAGAAGTAATTAATTTTTCACAAAAAAATAAAAATAATTAATTAAAATAAAATAAAATACAAAAATTCCCAGTACAAAAAAATAATAAAGTGCAAAAATTTAAAATTCATACTTTGCATACAATCAAAATACGTATGCATCAACCTCAAAAAAATTGTTAGTCTTTAAAATTAAAAACTATTTTCAGTTCATAAGCGAGTGACGCTAAAAGCATATTAATGCTTCAGAAGTTGAAATATTCAGTTTTTATCCATGAATTTGCAGAAAGGAATGACTCGCTACACATTGTTTGCGCTAGTAATATTAATTACAATTTCCAAAATGTTTCTTTGTTTAAATCGGTAATCTTTTATTATTATTATTATTTATTTAAATTTTGAATTTAATTTTTAAAGATCCGTTATTTTTATTTTAAAACTTAAAACATTATAATGTATGATTTTTAAATGTTTTAGAGAAAGTAAGAAAAAACAGATGTGATACAACGTACTTTATTTCCGTGATTCGAACAATTAATTACCATATTTACAGCATCATAATCTTTGCCACGATCAGAGGCGGGTCAACTGGAATTATGAACGGCACACAGTGACTGGGGTTTTCTAAAAATAGACAAAAATGTGTTTTTAGGATTGCTTAAAATGAAATTTAAAACATAATAAATGTATGGCGAAGTTATAGAAGCATAAAAAAATTAAGTGGTGCATACTGTTTAAAAAATGTATCTAAGATGCATTTTAAGGACACACGCTTTACTACACTTTCAGAATTGAGTAACTATCTGCACCTTAATAAGATGAAAAGCACCTTTTAATAAGGTAAATAAGTAATTTGAAGTGCACATAACACATTTTAAATGGGTTTTATTTAATCGGTTATTATCAGCAATAGTCGGAAAATATTCGGAATATATTGTGAACCACTATATATTATTTACAGAATTATAGGGGTATACTATGTAAGGGTAAAATTTAGTTCAGTTTGTAAATTCACACATCATTCAAAAATTCAGGTGCGATGATTTCGGTCAATAAAAAAGAAATGTACTCTATTTTTTATTCATGTGTTTTATTCATTATTTATGCAGCTTTGTATATGATCCTCAAAATTTATACACACCAATTAATATAGAAAACAAAAATAATAATTGAAAACGCGCAGATCATTACTAAAAATGCACCTGCAGAAACTTTTATTAATCAACATTACTGTAACTGAAAACTTTTTGTGTCTTTGTAAATAATTAAAAAAATATCACGCACACCATATTTTGCAGTAAAATCTTGTAATATACCTCAGTGTTGTTTATCAGTTTCAATACGTTTGAAAAAGTGAAATGTGAATAAAATACATTATAACAGAATTTTCGTATTGATCATAATGTCACAGATTTCTTTTGAGGTCTATGTAAATGAGCTTTAGATGCTTCAAATTTCATTTTCATTACCGAGTCTGTAATTACAAACTTGAATAGCATGTATAAATTTCAAGGCAATCAGAATTTACTTAGAGGTAGCGCTTATTCGGCTAGACGGAAAAACTTTAAACTATAGAAAGTTTTCAACTATATTAACAAGTGTTTAAAATGACATTTTATGGCTAACTGAGTTATTCTTGTATTCCTAGTAACATTAAGCATGTTTCAATTACTGTATGAAATTGAGTCAGAACAATATAATTACTTGAAAACATAACCAGAAGACAATTCTGCTTTTTCAGAAAAAAATGCCAACACTCAAGATACTCGAGAAAAATAAATAAATAAATAAAGAAACGAGGATGATTCATAAGTTTGTAACGTTAATATGCATACAAAATTAGATATAGTTTATAAATCAAAAATCAGAATATAGTTTTTTCAAACATAACACATCATGTATTTTAATTGCATTTTTTTTACCATTGTTATGAGAACATAACAAACAAAAGTAATCGCAATACTTTCTACAGAAGAGGCATACTTCATTTTCCAAAATTAATAATAATAATAAATTAAAACAACCCAAAACTAATATCTCAAAAATAACATGAGATATATATTTCAAACTAATTGCATTTAAAAGTGCTTTTATCCCTCAATAAGACTAGGTAAGGTGCAATGCTTAGAAGTTTAATAATTTTGTAGTAGAGTTTATTGTCCTTACAATGGTACATTTCCTTTGTTTGCAGCGGGCTTATAACATACTATATACACATAACCGGCACGGGAAATTTCCATTAGTAAAATGAGAAATTATCGACTGTCACCGGAATTTACAAATGACTTTTTTAGAAATCAACATTACCTTAATTTAAGCTATCATTCAAAAAACAAAATATTATTGGTGTTGTTTGCAAGTTTGGATTTAAAATTAGGTATCCCGGATTGTGGACAGTGTGTCAGAAGGGTTAAATAAGGTATACAATTTTTTAGAGACGACACTTTAACTGCTGGCTAGAAGAAATAACATATCCAGAGACAATAATAATGACGTTTGTCCTTCTTTGTGTCTGTATTGTAAATATGTATAAAGCTTCTCTGGTTCACGAAAAAAACTATTTTTCTCAGTAAAGTGATTGTCAAAATTTCTTGGCAGAAAAACATTATCTATGCGCAAAACACAATCATTGAAAACTGCAGTAGATGACAATCGAATATTTTTTAAGATGAGAATAGAGAAATTCTTATGTTGATTTTTTCCCAGAATATGTTAAAAAGAAATGTTTAGTAAATTTTTTCTTTTTCGAATTTAAATAGGGGTACTTTTGTGTTCATAATCAAATAGCTCAGATGCTCAAATTTGTTGAATTATTTTTTTCTGTGAATGATTTATATTATACTTAAAACTTATTATGTACAATAAATAAAACAATGCTGAAAAATAAAAGGACCATGAGAAATGGACAAAATGTCCCGCACATGATGCTTACCTAAATACCTATATTCATTAATAGTCTTAGTTTGAAGATACAACATCATTATTTAAATCAACAGTAATATGTAGAAAAGCTGTTCTTCAAGTGATATGATATAGAATACATCTTTAATAGATTTAAAAATCTCCACATTTTATGCCCAGAATTCTAATAAGATGTCTGTTTTTAATTATAAATTAAGGACAAAAATTACAGATAATAAATTTTTTTCCTCATTTTAAACCAAGACTTAAGTTATCTCCCCATCGCAGGACCATTCCGTGAAAAAATAAAATGTCTTGCGCGAGACTTTTACATAAATATCTATACATATTGACTTAGAAGTTGTTAAAACGTAAGATTCACAATGAAACTATCAAAACACTGTATGTTTATAAACTAACATGGTTGTTTTAATATGATTATATTATAACATTATTAAAACAGAAGAAATATCTAGCAAAGCTGTCCCACACATGGAATGTTCCAAAAATAACTTTTTCGAAGATAACACTTCATCTTAAAACCCCTTATTTTAAGCGTTACTTGTTCTTTGTAAAGGAATTCACCTACGTTTAAAATGTCAATTTCGAAGAAAATTTGCATTTTTAAAAAAATTTATTTTGTTATTGAACGAACATTTAAGTTTCTAATACCGTTTTAATTTTTCCTACACACCAATTAGAAATAGAGCTTTTAAAAGAAAATCAGATGATGTTAATTTAAAACTAAGTTGAAATATTTAAATGTGTTTTCTGAAAAATTAGATTTTCATCGGAGAAGTTTGTGGCGCTAACTCAAAATTTTATCATCCTAAAACCATGAAATTTCTAATCTATATTTTCGATAATATCTATAGTGTAACGAAGTAAAGAATAAACACTAACTGACTTATTTGTTGATAGATAGCTATTTTTATGAAAAATTTCACATAAAATTATTGAAATTGTCTATCTAATTTGTAATTAGCTATATCGCTTTTAGATATCCATATATTAACTAATTTTTAGTTCATTGCACTGAAGAGTTTCTAATATGCATATGCTGAAAAAATTTGTGTTATATGCTTTTTTTTAGAGCAAGAGTTGTTTTAAAAGAAATGCCCAAAATTCTTCAAAAATTTAAGAAGTTGCATTGATATTATATTTATTTATTTATTTATTTATTTATTACGGGGCTCTTCCCCCTCGAAAGTACGCCCGCCAACCCCCGCTCAGATTTAAAAAACATTGTAAACATTTATCTTTTCTTTAAAAATAATACCAAATTGCAGAAGATTCTATGATACTGTAAAAAACAACGACAATTTTTTGTACTCGGGTTACCACGCTTTTCTGTTCGAATAATTCATATTTTGGCTATCATAGCTTCATCCCCCGCTGTCGCGATAGCTGACGGTTGCTTTGGGAATTGATAAATAAAGTGAGTTACTTATCTGAAAATCCGCTTAAAAACAATGTTTATAATTAAAATATATCTGCCAATGAATCTTTTATAATGATACTATAGACAACATTCTTCCGTTGGGTTCAGGATTTAAAAAAATCATCTGCTTGGGAATGATATTTAAAACCAAGCGGATATACCATACATTGAAATTTTTCCCTTATATATTACATTTTGATCGAATTTTAGATATTGTCAGTAACACGTATTAATTATATTTTTTCTATTTTAATGCACCCGCAAGCATATTTTCACTTTATTTTTTAAATTAAAATTACTTATTTTATTTATGAAGCTTTTTACAAATTTTCTAAGAAGTGTCGAATAGAATAGTTCTGTGCATAGAATAAATCGAAAAAGTTTGTCGCAAGCAACCTGCACTTATGCTGCCTGCAATATAGGCATATATTCATTTATGAAGCATATATGCCTCATTTATTTCATTACATATATCGAAACAAATTTGTTTCCCGATTTACTTTTACACCATGTGATTCTGAATGTAACGTCAAATTATCACTGTCCATGTAAAAATCGTTTTAAAAGAATAGGTTTAAAGTATGGCCAATATTTTACCTCTAATTCTATTAACGTGAAATAATTTAATTATTTCGTTTTTCTTCGTCATATTTACATGTAAATATATAATTCAATCATGTTATTGAAGTATTAATTTGTTTCAAATATTAATAGTATTCCTGAGTATTCTCAAGAGAAAAATGCAAATATTATGCATTTCTGCATTATTGCTGTTATTTTCTTATTAAAATTAAAAAAACAACCAAAGGACGAATATTTTTCTTTTGTAGTTCTTTTTGCGATTACTATTTCATATATTCGTTTCAGACATCAGAATAGTTTCAAAGAAAATTTAATAAATTTAAAATTTTCTATGTGAAAAATATTTTTTAAAAAAAGGAATGTTATTCAAACATTAATTTGTTTGAAATTTTAACAACATTCTGTTACAGCTCAAAAAAAAAGAGCTAATAATGTTATCTTCGCATTATTAATATCATTTTCTTTTTTAAATTAAAATTAAAACCAAGCAGGTAATTTTATACTCCTTACATTCAGTTATTTCATACATTCGTACGAAATATCTGAATTCTTATGTAATATAAGAATTATTGTTTTTATAAAGTCGTTTAATCAGATTAGAAGTTTTCGCTAGATGCGAAAATGCATAGGATACGAAAAAGTGATTTCAAGTGATGTCACAATCCGCCGCGAATTGGTTTCTTATTTTGAGGGAATGATGGTTTCAGTTATTTAAAAAAATAACAAAATCATATCAATAAGTAATAACCCTATTATTTTCCCTTTTCCCTTTTTTTAGTTTTCATACAAAAGACGTCATTTAGAAGATATTCATAATATTTCCTGTATCGGAATTTAAATAAATGCTTACAGAATTCTATATTTTCTCTCTAAACTATTCTTGTTTATGCTCTATTGTCAACTGAAAAAATAATCTACGGTGGAATTATTATTTTTAAACTTAGAGAAAAGAGAAAGAAAAGAGATAAAATGTGGGGCTTGGAGGTGACTCTAAAATTCACTGTATTCGGACCAAACACAAACACGTGCTTTTGATAAAAAGAATAGATCTTTTAAGAATACCATTTTAAAATTCTAATAATACAATGAAATACAATTTTTGAATGCTTAAATATAAGCAGATAATTTTCATTCAGAGAAAAAAATGCACGGATGAGGTCAAAAAATTAATTCGCTCCCTATTTTGTTTGGGTCGATTGTGAGCATTTAAAGGTGGTGAGTTAATAAGGGCCATTTTTCGCCCATTAGCCTCTAGATGTGACATTCATTTTTTTTATTAGTATACCTCATAATAAATAAGAAAATAATACTATCATTGATGAAAGTTTAATAATTGATGGAAAAATAAAATATATATTTAAGTAAATATGATGTATATTAATGAGCATAACCACTATTGTCATTACGTTTATTCCAAGAAATTTATAGTAAATACAACACTAAATGCAAAATTGCGATGAATGGAGCTTATTAAGACTTTTATTTCAATATATGAAATATCGGAAATAATCAATAACAGAAAATAAAATCATACAGTTGCAGACACTTTTGGCAATATATTTCAGAATATTTTCCTCCTTGGTTGCTTCTTCAATGTTTTTTATCCAAGTATTATAGGTATAGTTTTTAAGAATTTTTTGTCGAACAATCAAATGTTGGTTACGAGAGGTGTTCCATAGCATCCTCTGTTGAAAAATGTTGCTACTTATTTAGGAATCTTGGCGTGCCATGTTAGATAATCATTTCTTGGAGAAGTTCCAAACAATCTCGTAAAAATCTTCCAGTTATCTCAACATCATTTAACTTTAGCAACTCTCTGATATTATGTGAAGCTTTTTTTAATATATGTGTAAGTATGTTAGCTTAATTGTTCTTTGAATCCGCGAAGTATGGACCAAAGGCATCCAACTTATAATTTGAAGTAGTGACAAATACCGTACGTTTAACGAAAAGTCTTCCTTTGTATAACCAGAATGAATTTCTCTGGAAGGATTAGTTCACACTCTTCTGGATATAAAAGTACGCGCTATTGAAAATAATTATTACAGTATCATTGTCATCCGGAATAAAGAATCTTCCTGCTAAAGGCCTCGTATATTTTTCAATAATCTGTGTTGTGGTGATGTGTTCCATTCCAAGGTGTTGTCGGACAAAGTTCTTAATCACTGTCTGTAATGCATATTTAAAGAAGATATTATTTTTTTCTTATAGTGAATAATGTGGACAGAACACCATTAGAGCGACCAGTTCTAAGATTTACAAGTAACACTTAAAAGAAAATACGAAATGACCTCTTTTTTGAGGAACTATACTAGAATTTTGAACTTTACTAGTTTAAAGATATAGCTAAAATGATACATAGATATACCCATGAGAGTATATAATCGATTTTAGAAAAGTATCCAGGTGTATCAAAATCGAGGTCTTCTGCTTTATATATTTCTGAAGTTGTTTTAAATACTTTCAATATATATTTTATACATCGATGTATTCTCACTTACAGAGCGTAAATCTTAGAGGGGACGATTTACTGAAGACCGATCAAGAAATATGAGTTTTACAGCATCGTTTTCCCGATGAAATATAGATTTTAATTTGTAAGGCTTGAATTTCAATAACTTTTGTTGCAATAACAGGAAAGTTCTTAACTTTACATATCATACAACAAGTGCTAGAGTACTCACAATGAGGTATTGATAAATGTATAATAGGTTTCTTATTTGTGGTCTCGTCGGCAGTAATCGTTGACGCATAATCTGTTACTTTTACATCAGAAGAAGAAATAGAAGTATTTAGAGACTGAAGATCACAAAATATATACTATCTGCATTTAGAGCATTACATAGAACCACTCTGTAGATCGCAGTTTTTCGAACATCTAAGTATCGAAATAACTTTTTTGTTAGAACAGATACGAAAAATTTTCCGTCATTCTTTATAACAATAATACTGACATCAAGCATTATTTACCAGTAATTTCTTTAATAAATATATACAGTTTCAGGAAACAACATTGACCTCTCAACAACATAAATATTTTTTGAGTACAGAAAAACATATCTGAACGCACTCCGATAACAGTGAATTTGATTTTCCGGATGATACATTTATTTTCTTTAAAAGGTAGAAACGCAAAATGAACCCAAATAAATTAATGCTCCGATGAAAGCGTATTAGGAGTAATATCATTGCATGTAAACATTAATTGGGTACATGGAGCGTTACTTAAAAAAAATTAACTCAAAGACGCAAAAAATGTCAAAAATATAGAAAAAAGCCAAAACACTCTATTTTGGGGCTATAATTTCTATGACTTACCCTTTTATTTATGATGTAAAGCTTATACTAAACAAAAATACATATATTTAATTATGCAAAGTCACTGAACAATTATCGGAATTCGAAACTTTTTTTTTCGGTTATATGATAGGCGAAAAGTAGCCCTTATTAGCCCACTTCCTTTGAATGATAACGTGCATAATATTGCAAACCATTTCTACGACATACTGTATCTCCATCTATCTTTTTCCTCCTTGATTTTTAAATCAATGTAATTTATGTCAACGATTAAAATAGCAGACGATTTTTCATTTCATGAAATAAATTGATACCCGGAGATCGAGTAAGTAAAAATAAAATTTTAATTTGTCATATATTTTTGAAAAATCTATCTTAAGCATATTATTGTCTTCAGTTTTAATTGAGATAAAAGATTTCAATTAAATAAAAGGTTTCAAAGATTTAATTAAAAAATGACAGAACAAAAAGTAATCTAATAATCCCTATGGTTATCCATTTTCTTCCTTTTTCCACAAAAATGAAGAAATTTGGTTGCCATCATTGGAGAAATTTAATTCAAATTAGAAAAAAAAAATAACTTGAAAACTAATTCAAATTTTAAAATTATATTAACAGTTTTGAGATCTGCACAACAATATGGATTTTTGGTGTTAATTTCACTCCATAATATTAGATACTTTAGGAAGAAATTGCTGTAAAACAATATCAGTCATTTAATTAGTTGTTTCATAAAATCGTTTCACAAATTCGTTTTATAAATTCGTTCCATATGATTTTATATAGAGAGAGTAGATGTACAATTTTCTTTATTCTGTGTTAGATTAGACTGAATATAACTAAAAATCTGTGAAAAGTAGAATTTTAAAATTGCCTCCGAACATAGTTGGATATCTTAAAGGAAAAAGTCTTGCACTCACAATGACATAAAATATGTTTCAATCAACTTAAAGACAAACTGTGAGAAGTAGATTTATTATAAAGGCGTTTGTCATTCTTCGAAGCTCTATATAAGGGGAAAAAATGTGTTTCTCCTATTCGCGAAAAAAATATTCTTTTCCGTAACATGATAACCCATATTTCTTTGGCGAAAAATAGGCATTATGCACACGACACAATCATTTGAAAGCTAGGGAAGGTGTCAATTCAACATGTTAGACGGTAAAATCGATAAATTCATGTGGTGATTGTATATCTGAATATTGAAGTGATGAAAATGTAGTAAGAAGTTTTACAATTATTCTTTTCAGATTTTGAATATCATTGTTTTCTTAATTTTATATACAAATATATAAATACATGGAACCGAAAAAAATATTTTGTGTATAAATTTTTTTTATTTAAATTTCAGATATTATAAAATTTTTGCTGAAACTCAAAAAGAAAAAAAAAAGTAATAGAATTTTTCCTGAAAAATAAAACATTTTCAAAAACATATTTGAATATTGTTATGATTTCTTGATTAGATGGATTGTCTTGATGATATATCTTGTTATGATTGCACCAACTCAGCAATGCTGGTTAATTTAGATCACTAATGAGAAACACAATATTTTCTTTATGGCGAAAAATTAGGGTATGATTAAACCGTAACATTATGAGTTAATTTGGCAATGTGAAGACTAAGCACCTTCAAAAAATAAAGAAGGAGACAAATTAAGTTTATGAATTAGCATAGGGAAAAATGAAGTTTACTCAGAGGCGCATAGATGTCTCAAAAATGAAAAATAATGGATTTACATATAAGACTGGATATTTTTAAATTTTCATATAAAATGTATATGAAATTTACTCATGTTATTTACTCATGATATATACTATTAGTAAATATTTATATATAAATAACGACAAATGAGACAATTTCTAATTTTCTATTTTTCAATATTTCATGATCTTAAAAGATTGTCTCACTTATTGTATGTAACTAAATTATATGTAAATGTTTATAATTACTTTATATGTTTAATAAAATTGTGTCATAAATTTCAGTCTACTTAGAAGTTAAGCTATGTTGTTTTTCCAATTAAAACACTAAACTCATTTTTCTTCATGTTCATATTTTTATAACTTGCTTGTTTAAAAGATTATAAAGACTTTTTCTTAATTCAGAAAGAGAATTGATGTTTTCATTTTTTTCCCTTGAAAGATGTATTTAATAGCTCTGTTCATGGATTTAATATTCATGTTTATAGTTATTTGTTTTTATACGTATATTATGAATTCAAGGAATTTCCTTGATTTATTACTATACACGAGAGAAAAAAGTTCTTTTAATTGTAGTATTCCATAAATCGAAAAACAGATGCACAGTTTTATGCATTATATTATAGGCAATCAAGAGAAAAATAAGTAAAAATATTCATATTTAAAAATTAATACGGATTTTTTTTTACAGTTAAGTTATTTAAAACTACTTTTTAGTTAAATACACTATTTTTTAAGATTTTGTTAAATCATATTTACGCCTTATTATTAAATATAATGCCTACACAGATATAACATTATTATTCAAAAATGAAAAAAAATTTAAATGGTATTTTGTTTCTTTAAAATATTAAAGAAGATGTCTATAAATGTGATTACACGTGTCTTATAAAAAAAAATCTATGTTTTATTATACTTTTGTTTTCGATACGTAAAATATTTTTGTAAATCAAGTTAAGAACACTAATCAATAGATAGTTTGAATTTAAGTATACATAATAAAATCAGATCTTTTTATTTTAAATTGAAATATTTACACATTATAATCGTTGTTTATTACAGATCATACTGACCGATACATAAACCGTTCTTTGTTACTTCTGTGTTCTACAAAATAAGGTAAAAATCAAATAAAACCACATTTTGAAGCAACACATATAATGGCTCGAATTTTGATGGCTCGAGTATCAAAATCAACATGTAATACGCGAAGCAATCCTTTCTCCATCCGTTAACTCGACTCGAATGTATGATTAAATCGACGATAGGTCGTTCTAATAAATCGAATACAAACTGTTATTTCCTCGGGCGGATTGCGTCAATTTGTCAAGCAAATGTCCGGCAGCGCTGTTGCATTCTCTCCGTCTGTCAGTAGTTCCAAAATGATTCACTGGCGGCTCGTCGATTAATCAAGTCTGCTCCTAAAGGATTTGACGATCAAGAGCAGAGCTGTCTCGAGACAGTGATCTAGAACAGCGGTTTTGAACTGAGTTTCGAATCAACATGTGCTGGATGTTTTTCGAATGTTGAATAAGCGATTCCATCAGCCGAGATTTGCAAATTAAACTACCGAAATTGCTGTTAGAAGCGTTCATATCACACGAAGGAAATAATAGTAATAAAGCATAAGATTTCTAGAATAAATGAGAGAAATCGAAATAATTCGATGCAGAGAAGAGGTATAGAAACTGTTTTGTAAAACTACAGTCATTAACATCGCAGATACTGACTGTCAGAAATTGACATTGGTATATGGAATATTTATAAATGAAAAAATATAATTATTAAATTGTTATTTTTTTGAAATTACTAATAACTTGTTGCGTCTCAAATTTAAGTTGTTGTATGCTTATAAAGATTAATAATGTTAATTTTAATCAATACTAAATTTTAAGTATAAATTATATTTACAAGATAAGGTAAATACTTTCTTATTAAAAGCTTGAGTTTGGAAGAAAATGATATTATTTAAGGAACTTGAATAATATATTTAAGTGTTATCGACCAAATTTAAAGTTAAAAATTTTATATATTTTACCTAAAAACTATTATGGCTATTTAGCATTGCCCTTGATAACGAGCTAAATACCACATTTCCAATATTATTCCAGTTTTTGACAAATCCTCTGTTAGGATATAATTTGTCATTAACGCGTTTTTCCACAAATTGATGTTCATTTGTAGTATTATCTAATGGTTCTATATATATACATTACATTTTTATTTCACTTATTAATAGTTGAATGTTTTTTTGCATTGAAAGCAAACAAATAAATGCCTGCAGTTAAGCTAAATCCCTCATAAAATAAATGTTATTTTCATCTGAGTTTGCAAAATGGCTAAAAATGTCCAAAAGACGTGTGATCAAGAAAGTGATACATTTAACTTAAATCTTTTTCAATAATTTTTTGAGGATATGTAGATTATTTACTTGTTTAAAACTTTTAAATTTCTCATTGTATTAATTTACCTTAATGGTTATTATATTGAATTTTCAACTGGGTTTGTAGTTTTCGATCCATATTTTTTAACATTAATTACTCATTCAGTATCAGAAAATATATTTTGTCTTTCATTTAAAATGGCATTTATTTGAAAATAAACAGTGAATAACAATTTGCATTACTATTTTACCTTCAAAACTGAATAGGATGAACTATTCTATTTGTTGTTGTTTTTATAAAAGTTTTAGTCAGCATTTTTTAGAAATATATACGTATATATTTATATTCAAATCGTTTGATTAATTTCGTATGTAACATTCGATTGAATAATTCTTCTGAACTGAAGTATGAACTGATTCACGAAACTTGAATAATTAGAAATATAAATTTGATTCTCCAAATTTTCTGAATTTTTTTTTCATCCATTTCAATGGAAATAAATTCGCGTTGTTTTTCTTTGCTTGTTACACCCGATTAAACAAGTGATCTACTAAATTTAAGGAGAAAATATTTTTTATCATCGTTGTTGAAATAAAAAATTAAATTGCTGAGGTTAAAATAATTTTTAAATATAAGTTTTCCGACAGACGGTTTTTCTTCTTCAGAACTAACTGACATATACAAAGCTTCAGTAATGGAAAATATAAATTTATTTCTCCAAATTTTATTGAAAATTCAATTTTAATGTTTTTTATCATACATTTCATTTGAAAATCACTCAGTTGCCATCATTACAGAAATTTCAACTAAAATTCCAAATAATATATGCATTGGAAAATAATATATATTGGGAAATTTCGAGATGAGAACATCCTTGAAAAATTATATTAAAATTTCATACTGTTTTGTAATTCATATTTCATCTTATTTCCAATATTTGAATTGATTTTTACAAATTAAAAAAATGAAATTTCGAAAACGGCGACATTTTATATGAAGTATGTATGTGCCAATATTTTCAACCACCTTTTTTTATCCTTATTAAAAGTCTCATACCGCCTTCATTCCTAAACATTTGGGATTTGCTCACGAAACAGTTATTGAGTATATTTTTTAAGTTATTCACAAAGTTAATTTGCTTTTGGCTAAGAGAATTTGTGAAAGAATAAAAATATATATAAAATCGGACAGAGCAACATCAGGACAGGTTGGTACAGAACTTCTCAATCGAATGGCGAGTTTCTGTCAGTCAAGGATGAAGACAGCTTGGCATTATCATGATGGAAGACAACACCTCCTTTGTTTGAATATTCGAGGTGTCTTCTGCTTGTTGCTTCCTAAGTTCGTCGAGCTTTAGTGGTATTTTTTCTGAATTGATGGTCTGGTTTTGTGGAAGTACCTAATACTGGATAACACCCTTTCTGTCCCGCCAAGTAGGAAGCAAATCATTCTTCAGGTGGGGCCGACTCAAATAACAGGAATGAGATATTTATTATACTCCAAGAGCCGACCTCAAAAACCCCAAGTCATCGAATACAAGAAAATATTCTTTATTTTATGGAAGAGTGGTAATAGAGGAATCTAATGATCCATGTCTGCCGGAAGCGAAGTGTTGCATAAGTCAAAAATTGATACCATTAGTGGTTGACTCGTAATTTTAGCACTGTGTTTGCCGTACAATCAAAAGCATGAAAACATGGAAAACTGGGTGCAGGAAAACATAATGCTAATCCTACGAGTAACCTCTAATGGTATTAATTTTGGCTTATGCACCACTTAGCTCCCAGCAGACATGGATCATTAGATTCCTCCATTACTTCTCTTCCATAAAATAAAGAATTTTTCCTTTTGCTCGATGAAATAGGGTTTTGTGCGGGTGGCTCTTGGACTATTACGACTGGACGAGTGTTATTTGGTTCCCAATCTTCCGTAAAATGTTCAACGTTCCTTTCCGTAACTAGACGTTTCAAAAAAGGATTTTTATCACAAATGGGAATTTGGTCTTGAATATTGAGTTCAATCAGGTCAAGGGCATAACATCCATTATTAAATTTATATTCTTCCATTATTAGATTTCTTTCGGAGGAGTTGTCAAAGTATATGTGAAAAAACTTTGTTTTCAGAAGGTGATGAGAGATTAATTAAAACTTAAGGCTATTGTGAAAACAAACAAAAATATTTTGTAAAAATTGAATATCAAAACATTTGTGACTTTATATAAATTAAAGCAATTTTAAAACTAAAACTAAAACATAAACTTGGGATATGTATGGGCTATATACAAAAGATTACTCGTGAATTTGAGTTCAGTATTTCATCCCATGCAATATTCAATCAAATAATAAGAATGCTATTAAAGAAAGGAAACGTAAAAGATGACTCAATAAAGATAAAACTGTTAAAAATACGCGCAAATTTTTAAATATGTAGTAAAACAATTTTTAAAGTAAGCAGTTTGGTGCACATTTAGTTATATTATTTTTTAATAAGCGTAAAGTAACATTCTAATGTAGAGTAATACAGAAATGGGATCTATTAAGATTAAATAATCTTGGGATACTAAATGAATGAAATAAAATACAAAATCTTTAACTCGCAAATTTTCTTTAAAATGATCATTTCTAACATTGATATCTCATTCAAAATTTTAATTATTTCGATAAAATTCAATTATCTATATTATGAAATTAGTAAATTTTGAACTCATAATTCTGTGTCTCTTAAGCTCACATCCCATATAAGATTGTTCATTAAGATTGAATATAATTTAAGATTATTGAGGATTACAGGATGAAGAAAATTGGCTTTGAAGAAAGAATACTGGAGACGAATTTTTTGGAAGGCACTACAAAGACTGTTGAGTTTCCGTAAAATCAGATACAAAATTAATGAACAAACTTGACTCTTTGTATATTTCAAAGATATTAATTTGAAAGTTTTTATTTCCCGAAGTTCGCATCTGATTGTATGAAAACTACTCAAAAGATTGAGAAAAACATTTTTGTAAAACTAAAATAGTGATAATCTTAATGAGCTATGTTTTACATATAAATATATTTTTTTGCCGATTAAAAGAGAATAAGTATGAAAAATGCCTGGTATGCATGTAAACTTTTTCTTTCAAAAATAATAAATTCATATTTTTTTTTACTTATACAGTTTATATCTCTTTAGTAAATAAGATTAGAAATATATTTGTTAATTTTAAACTGATTTTATTTTAATTTTTTTTATTCTCCTTCTGCTATTATTCTGTTGCTTTACCTTTTTTTTTCATTATTGGACAACTTTTTATTTTTATATAGTTGGTATGGAAAATGTATCAGTGAAGTCATGCATTTAATTTAAAATTCTAATGCATTGTTCAGGTATATTTTGTATCGAATGAAATATATCGAATGAAATATAATGAGAATACATTTAAAATAAATCTTAAATTGTCAAATAATCCTTTAATTTTGGTAACAAATCTTTTTCAGAGATAAAAATAATACATAATTAAAAACGAAAAAAATTCGGGATTCATAGCCAGAAGGTTTTACTTTAAAATCAATGTCATATTTCCTTTTAGACAAAACAATATTTAATCTATCCGTAATAATAATTAGACATTAATGCAGAGCTGCCAACTTCTACGCCTTTTTAAATTAGATAAACGGGTTTTTAACCTGAAAATTCATTAAGTAATATGCATCATGAAATTATTTCATAATATTTAGTACTGCATATTTTCTTAACTTGTTAGACGAAATTTCTGGTTTGAATGTATTTGTTCAGCCGTAAAAAGGCGTAGTAGTTGGCAGCCATGTTAATGCAATCGAAATGATTTCTCAAATTTTGTAACAAAAATAAGTAATTGAAAGTAACCGTCATTGATGATCAATGTGCTATTATGTGCTTCAATGGTATTCTCCCAAAATCTTTGGGATAGGAAAAAAATAATTTAAACGACGGAGTTGAAATATAAAACAATAGGTGTACAGAAAGTTTAGAAAATTTAGTTGATTTTGGAAAAATATATCAATCAAGTTATACATTTTGTTCAAAATTTTAATCCATTGCACTTTGAATGTTTTGTATATAAAAAATATACATGTTTATGAACTGCATTTAAAATTAAGTGGTCAACTATTCCTTTAATTTTGACAATAAACGTTTTTCGCATACAAAAAGGATGAAAGAAATTGGGGTTACAAAGGTTACAGAAGGTTTTAAAATAAAACTAATGTCATATTTTTGTTTGGTCAAAATAATATTTAATCTATCTCTAAAATTAATTCGACGTTAATGTATTCAAAATATATTTTAAGATTTTATAACATAAAGAAGTAGTTCGAGAATAAGAGATAAATATCTTATTCTCTCCCAGAGATTTCTCTCTTAGTTTAAAAACTGTAACTGTTATAAAACTTGTAACCGTAAACAGTTTTAAATAGTTCTTGATGAGAAATTTGTTTGTTTGCATTTAATTACATAAATAATGAAATGCAGAAAAACTCATTTAATCTTTGGGGTTTAAAAACTTTTAAAAACGCCAAAGTGTGAACATAAAATTATAGGTGTACAAGTACAAGGAGACTTACACACTGTATATATGACTCACATATTCACACTTACATTAAAAGTTTTTACTCTCGAAGGGTCCATAATTTGATGTTTTATTAATTTGAACCACGAGGTTTTACATTTCACTGTAGACTAAAAAAGTATTCCCCATTACAAAGTAAAAAATACCCCAAATTCTCTAAACTAAAGCAGCAATTTTGTCCAATCATTAAATCTGTTGCTTGTTATTTTGTCGTATTTTAAGTGGAATTTTTATATACGTATTTTTTCTCTCGAAACAAAAAAAAAAAATTAAATTAAAAACAAAAGTTCAATTTGTCCTCAAATTTTCCAGCGTAAAGAATTTTTTTTCGAGTAACAGAAAATCCTTTTCTATCTTAGAGATGTTACGACAAATTGCTGCATTTCTTTTTGTGAGAATATTCACATTTTCCTAAAGAGATATTTTCTATAATTTTTGAACAACATACCTTAATTTTTTTTTATAAAAATTTCAGTTTTATAATAAACTATGTGAAGGAGAATGATAAACATACGACAAAAACTGGTTTTATCCAGTTATGGCTAATTGTAAATATCATGCTATGGTAACAGTGAAAACTCCCGATTGACAAGCATGTCTGTTTTGCTAGTTGGTGTCAAATAAATAATCTATAATGGAAAGCCAAAAAATCTAGTATACTGAAAGTTTCAACTGATTTTTGCTAAGCCAAACATACATACTTAGATTAACCCGCAACTGTATTACAAATTTAAATTATGCAGTTAAAAAAAAAAAAAGATGTACAGTATTTATGCCTTCTATCACTTGCACATGTCGGATAATGACTATTAATATAGGTAAGAATCATCAGTGGCTGAGAAGTTCTTCTGTCAAAGCTGATACTTGGAAGATGCGTGGTTCGAAATAATCATGCCCGTCGGCGTAATCGTTAAGAGATTTACGGGGGTTTCTCTCAATCTTGCGTAAAATTGGATTAGGATCCATTAGAAAGACACTCCACGAGAGCATAACTTTGAATTACATGCCTAGATCAGACTTTCGGCCGTCATAATCAACAACAGAAACATAAAAATTAGTTAACATTCTAAATATAACTTTCAAAACACATGGTGACTAAAATGTTCATTGGGAAACACATGAACTTAGTTTAATAAAAGACAACTCTTAAGTGTGTTTACGTTATTTATTTGATTAAAAAATTATTAAAATACTGATGATAACTATCATTAGATAAAAACATTTTAATAATTTTACAGATAGAAAATAAAAAAGAAAGAATAATAGAATTAAAAAAATGAGAATGAGATTTGTTGTGACTATAAAATATTTTAAAATATCTTGATCAGTTGTGTTTTATATCACGAAACGATTGTCTGCATCATTAACTTCATTCATCTCAAGACAGACCAAAATAAGTCATATAACCGATTTTATGCATAAAAAATATGAGAGGTATATTGCGATAAGGATAAAAAAGTCCCAAGCAAACATTTGGATAAATTGCTGCAAGTGAAATTTTTAATGGAATCCTCAAAATTATTTGCAAAGACTTTTCAACTCAAGCCATATTGAGCTTTAAAACACTCATTTGCGTACAAAGTAAAGCAAATTCCAAGTTTTTCCTTGAGGATAATGACGTCGAAAAATTCAAATAGTTACATCCAGTCATGAAAAACTTTTCTAAATAGAACAGACAAATTAATTAAATAAGAAAAATAATACAATATGAGCAGAGAATATGCCTTTAGAAATTCTTGCAAAACAAAAAGTTTTCACATTCTAAAACAACTGTTATGTATGGGCTGCTGTGACCTAAACTTGCAAAATCTCTTTAAATTTTCTTGATTCATGTGTAAACTTAAAGAATAACGTCCAAAATGCATTAAAAAGAAAAATGTACTTTCTTAAAATGATAAATATTTAAAAAAAAAGATAGAAAGAAATGGGCAATCCTTAAAGACTCTGGGCGAGTACATGGTTGCACTAACCATGGTTATGCATAACTAATATGGCGTGTTTTATCGGCTTATAAATACCTTGATCGTGTTGACTCAATTTAAAGCTGATATTTGCTGTCTATTTGGGGTATACTGGAAAGGAAACATTTTTTAAAGCTTACAAAATTTTAAATCTTTAACAGAATATCTTAATGCACATTTGGGACAAACAGTAAAACAAAGTGTTACCTCGATTCTTTAAAAGGTTTACGGCACTTTTAAAGGTTGTGGTAAATGCAAAAGGAAACCAGTTTGAAAATTAAAAGATATGTTCTATAAATATTGTTATAACAATTACATGTAAGTAAAGAGCATATATAAACATTTTTAAAGTTTGGTATAATACATTGAAAATGGAATTCACGCGCATACATAAGTAATTAATGGAGTAATCTGATGACAATAACTGGAAGTAAATTGCTTTGTATTGTAGATGGCATGCATTAAAAAAATTTTCGGACAGTTTTAAAATATCAACTACACGTCTGTGACAATGAAAAACATTGAAGTGCACAGATATCTGGCATTTCAACGTGGTTTAACGGAATTCTTTTTTGTGTCAAAACATCCATAATTTCAAAATAACTTTCTAAAACTGAAAATCTCTTTTTCGAATGGCAAAATTATTTTTTTTAATTGACTTCCAAATTCCTCATGCGTAGTTTAAGTATCTGTTCTATTTCTATAGAACTGGAGACGGACGAGATAGCCGACTTGAAGAATAAACTCAAAAATTCTTTTCAACTATCATATTAACGGTTGATTAGGAAATTATTAGATATCGGTTTAAACGTATATGTAGTTATTGGTCTGCATCTGTATATCGAGAATTTTTTCTCGAGTGTCTGAAAAAAATCTCAATAATACAGAGAGCAATTGAAATTGGAAATGTGTCATCGTATACCTGAATAGTGTAATTAAAACGCAAAACTTACTAAGATTTTCTACAAAGTTAAAAGACGGCAGTAATGAAACTTATACATTACATTAGTATATTTTCCAAATATTATATTAAAACATTGCTGTATTTATTGTATTGGGTGTTTAAAGAGACGCCCACATTATAGTAACACAGTAAAAAAATACAAATTTTCTTGGTAAACATATAAACTGATAGCTTAATTAGACATTTTGAAAGTGATTCATTGAACTTTCTCCAAATTTTGAGCAGTTTAATCATAGTCAAATTTATTGTCTCCAAGGTTTGCCTCCAAGACAATTTATTGTATACTGGGAAATTATCTTCAGCATATCAGCATTCCCATTAAACTTGTTGCCGTCGCATAAGGATGTTTCTGATGAATCGCATCAGCAACATGCATAAGACAATGGTAATATACTCCTCTGCAATGAAAACTCATTGTTCTTTGAAAAATAAAATATTTGAAGAGAAATAGAACCAGAGATATAATATATACGTCATATGACAACTACAGGACTGATGACACCTTTTCTTACTTTAGTTAATGATCCCAGATAATGTTGTTAGCTGTCCTGCAGATCTACTTATTAATAGGATTATTAGAACTGTAGTTAAATTTACCGGATAATGTCCACGTAATGCGTATGATTTTTCAATATTTTTTGTATACTAAATAAAAGAAAATATTCAGATTTTCTGATAATGTTGAATTCGTATTGCTTTGAATTTCGATTCCACGTAGAACATCTCATCCAAGATTTTGACTGAAATATAGAAATTTGAAAGAAATTAAAAAAAAAAAAAAAAAAAAAAAAAAAAAAAAAAAAAAAAAAAACATATATAACGTTGGATTAAATATAGATATATATACTTGGAAATTATGAATAGGTATAAAATAAATATTTAGAGAGGTACGAACAATAAATAAAATCTAATATTTCTATTCTATGCTTTTTCTTTAAATCCTCTCCTTATATGTTTATGATGAACTTAATTTGACACTGACAATAAGAGAAGTGCAAATTTCAACTTTAATTGGCCTTTCACAAAACTAAATTCAGAATAGAAATTATACTTTCTTTATACAGTCATCATAAAACAAAAATCTTGTTCAAATTTTAAACTTGTCATTGTGCGAAGCACGCTTTTAAAGGAGGCTGCAAATTTGCAACACCAAACTTTGTCCATGCCATGTTTTTCCAGATAGTTTTTTTTAATTAATTTTTTAAAGACTCGGGAGGCGTATTGGGAGATCTGCTTAATATAAACTTAGCGAAAATCTCACAGTGATTTTTTTAAAATTATTTTTAATAAAAGTAGTATGTCCTTTACAATTTGATGTTTTTTTTATTCAACACTGTTGATTGCATTATAGAAATATGTTCATGAAAATTGCTATTTAGGCTTTGAAAGCTGATGGTACATAGAGTACGTCGAACCTGTCATATATTTCCAAACAGTCTGTGCATTTAATGATTAATTTCTCGGCTAATTACTGGCGATTTTTTTTTTCGAAAATCATTATCAACAATTCTTTTATGCACCTGCTAATATAGATACCTCCAACGCTCTTCAACATATTTGCTGAATGCCCGAAATTCGAAATTTGTGTGTAGCGGTAAAATGTGCTTCTCTCAAAAACTATATGTCTTAGGGTAATCGCTATAATGTGTTTGCGCGATTTAAATTAATTTCTACTACCTCTAATTTTTATTTCATAAATTCATTAGATTTGGAGAGATTTGTAAAGATCAACCCCAGCTATGAAATGGCCGACCTAAGATATCGGTCACGGTTACTTTGTAGTCAAACAAAAGTATGATATATTGTTGATCTGGTCTGGTTCCAGGTTCAATTTTCTAGCTAATTTTTCACTTCTGTTGGATTGCTGTAATAATTGTGTTCAAGTCTGTCTTAATATAAATGAACTTTTAGTAATTTAAATTGACTCTGTAAATAAGAATATAACAAACAGTTTTAAGGATTAGTTACTAAAATGATGATTAATAATTTAGAATTCATAACTGAAAGAAAAATTAACGGAATTCTAGTTCCAATATGTATTTAGTAACGGCATAAGGTAAAAAAAGCTATGCTATTTTTACAATTTTTTTCGGTTATAATTTGCGATAAATATTTTATTGCAAAATTAAAAGGATAAACAAGCAAACAAATAAAAAAATATGCAGGCTATTTATTCTTTTACTTACAAGAGTTAGTCATTTTCTTTGTAAAACGTGGATGGAGATAATGATTTATCAGACATTTTATAAATCAAATAAGAGTGATTCAAATAATGTAATGTAAAAAATTTCAAAAACACTCAATTAATAAAGGAACAATAATTAACAGAAAAAAAACCTATGAATACGTTAAAAATAAAAATAAAAGTGAGCAATAAGTATTATTAAAAATATTCGCAATAACAATAAGAATGCGAGAAGTTACAGCGCACTGGAATGAACACTGAAGCTGAGAAAGCGTACCAGATATTTAGCCTTAAAGATCGGTTTCTCGCCAAAAGCGATGTTTTTTTTTTCGTCAAGATTTCTACATCATACATTCGTTTTAAATGCATTTTTTTAATTAAATACTTTTAACAGAAAAATTACTTTATATAACTATATTCTTCAAAATCCCGAATATTATAATTTATAAATAAAACCATATAAATTTCTACTCATATTCACCATATAAAATTAAACAACCTCAAAGAACTATTTTTCAATGCGGAATGTTACTGTTTCTACATTTCACAGTGTTGCCGAGTTGAGCTGAGATAAAGTATAAAGACACGATCACATTCAGTTTTTAAGCTCAACTTTAGACACAACTTGCAACATTTTCTGATGCAAAAGAGGTGGAGTCAGCCACGAAGGGTTGCTGGATGATGCGTAGAAAGTTTCTCCCAGCTTGGGAAGCAGGGTTACCACAATAAATAGTCGAGTCGACCTCTTTTCAGTTGGCGCATTTTGCTAGCTCTCGTTGTTAGCTACTAATCTGATACCATTTTCGTTTCATATCTATTTTAATCTTTGAATTTTTAAAAAAGTAAGGCAAAAACGAAATACCTGAGCAAAAGTAATGTGATAGTATGGAAAATATGACATACTTTTTTGAAGATTTACTTAATTTATGAATAAGTGTAAAACAAAAAGTTGAGTTTCCTTAATAGCAGCAATATTTATTTATTTATTTTTTAGCTAAAAGAAAACCTGTGGTGTTACTACACTTTGCAAGAATTAAAAACTGATGTATTGTTTTATTTATACTTCGTCATTAAGAATCTAGTTCAATCGAGAGAAAAGTCCCATTTGCTAGTGCTGATTCCATGGGAAAAAAATATGAAGATATCTCATTGGATAGCTGAGATCGATCTGTACATAGGCCATTTAATTTTTTTTTTTTTTTTTTTTTTTTTTTAAGATACTTTTTATTAGGCGCGTTGTTATTTTCGGAACCGGTTTCAAAAGTAAAAATGGCCTTAAAACAATCAAAATAAAAAGAAAATTAAATGGCCTATGTACAGATCTCAGCTATTGATTAAAATAAATAATCATTAAAAATATTGAAATGCAACCGATATATCTTAATTTTTTTCCATAGGATTAGCATTAGAAAGCGAGATTATTCGCGTGATAAGTAACCCCTAAATAATATATTTACTAACCTTCACAGTAACTTCTCATCCAGTTTTTAGCACGATTCCTCCCCCCCCCCCCTTATGTAGTTGGGCATTCTATTTTTTATTTAAAATTCAAAAGATAGTAAAAGAAAAAAATTCAGAAAAAGAAGAAAACATGGCAAAAAAGGATTAAAACTTGCGTATTTAAAGATAAAATGAGTGCTTCAATTAGTTTTTAAAAAATGCTAATGCATATGCTGATTTTAAGTCAATAGATAATTTTTGAGTATTTTACTTTAAATGTAATAAATATTGGATAGATTTTACTACAGTTAATATATGTGTTTATATATATATATATACTTCTTATATTTATATATATTGTTAATATATATATATGTTTAAATATATAGAGGATATATAGGGGAGAGTGGGGTTAAGTGGGACAATGGGGGGGAATGGGGCAGTAGGTTTTATTTTTATGCATCATTCTAAATATTTCATCAATTACACACAAGATGAAGCTATGATACCCCAATCTTCAGTTCAAAAATGTTTTTGATCTGTATAATTTTGCATTTGTATGAAGAAAAAGATTATTTCAAGAATCAAAAGTAAATTTGATTCATATACTTTTTATGTTTAATATCAATTGTGTAAGTATTTTTTTTAATAAAATTAAAAAGTTTTATAATAATTAATCTTATATTTTTATTTAACAATAATATTAATTGCAATGTCAAGTGATTTTTGATAATTTTTACTTTTTTATGAGCTTTGATAGTGTTTTGTCAATTTTCACATCTCTGAAAATATGTTAAAAATAGCAAATTTGTTATTTGTATCTAACCATTGGCAGAAATTTGAAAAACATAATTATTATTCTTATAAAATATTACTGTACAACTAGGCAGAAATACACCAGCCATATTTCCACTTATTCTGAAAAAGGACTTAAACAGAAAAAAAAGGAAAGATAAGTGATATCCCACGACTTCTTCATTTTACTAAAACACATTATTTAAAGACCTCTGAATTAGATGAAAATTATATGATTCATCTTGTACCCATCAGAAATAAATTCTTTTTCAAATAATTGTAATTCAAAAAATTATTTTTAAAAATAAGATATAATAGTCATATTTTAAAGACGCCTTTTTTTTAAGAAAAATGATTTTGAAAATATATAGCATGAAAGTGCAATAAAGAGCATTATATATTTCACGTCTGCCTCACACAGAAAAAAAGTATCTTTGATAAATAATATAGAATAGCTGAATTATTTCTCAGAAATTTTGGATATACTGCATGAATAAAACTGATTGGAAAATATAATTGCTGCTTAAATGATTAAAGAGCTTTCACTATTTAATTTTTAATACAGTATTTAACTATTATATTATTTACACTATTTAATTTTTAATACAATATGTAAATGTTATATTATTTACAATATTTATTTTTTAATATTTACAATATTTAATATTAATATTATACAATAATCCATAAGAAAAGTACCGAATAATAAAGAAATTAAGTCAATGTTTACATTAATAATTCGTCTAATAAAATCCCAAAACACTTTTAGAAAGAGATTTAAGCAGTATAACTGATAAATGTTTTCCAGTTACTAATTCGTTTGTTAAAAATACGATTAGTAAATTAATATAATTTAACAGGATACGTGCATAAAAGATAAAAAGGATAAATATGCAATGTTCTTAAAAATTGGGAACAGTAAAAATATTGTAATCGGATGTATTGTAATTTATATATAACAAGAAATAACATTCATCTAATATTTTTGTGTAATATTACATTCATCTAATATTTTTGTGTAATATTACATTCAATATGAAAAAAAAAATACTTTGTTTACTAACATTGGCGAATTTGGCGACAAATATAAACAAAACACTATCAAATTTCCACAAACAGTAAAATATATATTCAAAACTCATTAACACTGCAATTAATCACATTGTTAAACAAAATGTAAGATTAATAATTAAAAAAACTTTTAAATTTTATGAATGTTTACTTACTACTTAGAACATTTGTACCTTACTCTCGACTAAAATGAACGGCGTTTGCTATTTGTAATATCCGAACGATCCTTTTTTGTGTGTGTGCGGGTGTGTGACATCATAAATTCAATTAAAATATTTCTTAATTTGAACTCCTTATCGCTTATAGAAATCCATTTTTTGCGTCTAATTTCTTAAATGCTTTATTTCTTTTCAATACAAACGAGCGTGCATATACACTAACAGTCGCCATCTTAATTTCGACCGCCATTTTGAGGAGTGACGTAGGCAATCTGCTTCTACGCTATTGGTCAGATTACGTGCAGCACAGAGCTAAGCGCAACTTTTTCTACTTCGAGTGGAAAGAGTTGCACGAAATGTTTCACGTACTAAATCTCAATCACACGCCGCTTTCCGAGAAATTGTTGCAGTTAATGCTGAATGATGAGTTTAATGTTTCACTTAGACAGTGTGTGTGATCGCGCTTTAAGTTACTCTTTCAGGCAGATAATAAAAAAATATTTCAAACTTATGAATCCACTCTGAGATCACCTAGCATTCTTACCAGCAACGTTTTACAGATGTTATGCTCTTTTTTAAATTGATGTTTTCTGAAGATAATTAGTTTCAATCAGTGATAAATATTTGCTGAATTTCTTCAGCGAAACAAAAGCAAACGTGTTTTTAATTTAGTGTTTCATCAGCGATTAACCGTTCACAATTTTTTTCTTACGTAAATATTTGGCTTTCAATAAAAAAAAAAAACTTAGAAATTACATCGCTTTACTAATTTATTAATATTTATAAGTTTAATTACTGTATTCAGTATGTTTTTATTTCATTTATTGTCGAACAAGTGAAAGAATGTATTGATTAATTGTATTACTACATCTCATAAGAAATCCTTTAAATATAATTCGCTTTTAATTTCTTTTAATGTGGGTCTCCAAAAATTTTTTTTCATATGATTTCAATGATACAAAACATTGTGTTATTATTTGATTTATTTTAAAACATTAAAGCGTGGAATTTGAAGGCATGATTATCGATGGGGTTTTCAATAGAAATTATTTTCTCTTTTGTTAAATTTATTCCATTATGAATTATAATCGATTTTAGAGAGGGTTTCTTTTTGCATGCTGCATCCTGAAATTTGGTTAAAATCAACGTAAAATCTTTACATGGGTACTCGGACAAAATCTGCCCGAGAATATCTGCTAAAGCTAGCAGGTTTTGCTGAAACAACGTTAGTTTTGACAGCTTTTTTTTTTTAAAAAAGTTCTACTTTTACCATAAATTTAAAATAAAATGTTCATTTATACAAATTCTGAATAATAGCACTTGCTAATTTCATGTGTTTGTGAACATAACGGGATTAAAAAAATATGTCATAAAATATCCAGCTTGTATTAGAGGCCTACCATAAAGTTTAGTTTTAAGTTTCTAAACTTGAAGGAAAAATAAAATTACATATTTTCTTTCTTATTAAACTAGAAAAAAATGTTATTTCTCATAAGTTATCAAACATTGATAAAGAACTATTCTAAGATGAATTTTTAGTTTGGGAATTAAAAAAAAATTATGAAATACAAAATGTTTTCTGTAAAAGCTCATAAAATATGCCGTATTTAAGTACATTAAATTATTTTACTTTATTTATTTCTCATTTCTATCTTGGTGCATATTATTTATGCTAGCGTATTAGCACCAGTACTAACATATAGGGGAAGTTGGGAATAAATTAACGACTGTAAAATGTGACGAATTATTTCTCACAGTTAATAAACGACACTAGAAGGTAGCGAACACCAAAAGATTGCCTTGGAGCATTGGCATACACATCACTAGGATAAACATTCGCATTCCCACTTTGGGGACGTTATGTGCATTTGTTCGTTTCAGTGTGCTTTTCTTTATCTGTTTGATCAACACTGCATAATGAACTACCGTTCTACAGTATGTATTTCAATATTTTGAGTACAATACCATACGTAGAACTCAAGATCTACAGATTTGTAAGGTAGACCTTTTTTCCGCAATAGTCCTGGTCACTGGTTAAAAAGGGTAATTTTTTAACTCATACCCCTTATTTGGAGAAATACGATAAAAATTATTCTTTTTTGCATTATCTCGTGCTTTGCTCCTTGAAAATTAAAAGATAAAATTGAAATTATTTGTAGCAAGATATCGACGAAGTCTTCCTGCAAATATTAGTTCAGAAGACATTTAGAGTGGATTGGAAAAATTATAGAAATTTAACTTCATCATTTTCCCCATCTTCCCGTATATTTGTATTTCCCATTTCTTACATTTACAGGGTGACTAGAAACAATCAGCAATCTAATTAAACTTAGTTGATAAAAACACAAACATTTTGCGCAAACAAATATTTTATTTATTAACAGCAATGTATTACAGAAATAAATAATCACTTTTCCTCAAAGAGTCTTCCTTTTGCATTGATGCAGAGATACAAGCCTTTTGGTGAGATACAAGCCTTTCTGCAATTTGTTGCAGCTCTGCGAGAGTTATTCACTTCCATTACATTATCGAATCTAGGAACGCTTCACAGATTCTAAACATTAGTGAGATTTTGCAGAGGCTCTTACCTTCAAAATCGATCATTAACTGTAATCCAAGTGATTGAAGTCAAACGAATATGGAGGCTATATTCTTGAGCCAAGACGAATTCTGTGAAACTGGACAGCCTCCAGTCGTGTATGGACTTCGCTTGATGAAAAAACTCGAAATATTCTTGGATGTTGTAAATCGCGTTTCTATATGTTTATTACCCTAGTAAACTACCATATACTCAAGAATTTCTTTTCATTACTCCTGTATATTGATTTTGACTTTAGAACTGATGATGATCATACGCGCTTTGCTTATGGTACAAATTCTAGCTCATGCAAGACATATTTAGGATTTGGACGAAGCTGAACCATGGTAGAGATTCTAGGAAAAGTCGTTGACAAATACGATCTTTCAGACGATTATATGTTTGTTCCATTAAGAATACATTTTATCAGAAAACTTAATCCAAGAGCCGACATCACAAAAACTTATGTTATCGAGCACAAAAAAAATCTTTATTTTATGGAAAAGCAGTAATAGGAAAATCTAATGACCCATGTCTGCCGGAAGTGTAGTAGTGCATAAGCAAATTTTGTGCTGTCGGCTCTTGGACTAACTGGATCTCTTTTCCATTATGGAGTTGCAGCTTACTTCAATAGTTTTCTGTATTTTCCGAGCCGTACTCCATTATTGCCATCAGTTTGAAGTTGCGCTTGTTTGAGCTTACAAAGGCAATTGTTCAAATCCTCTTTGGTAAAATATCAAATTGGTTTGCGAGCAGTCCCGAGCGGCCTCTCTGTTTTTCTCATCAGCATACGAGAATTTCCGAAAAAACGTTTCTTAATGAATTTTCGTTTTTTGGAATTGTTAGCAGTCGTTTCACTGTCTCTCATTTAAATTGTCATTGTGACTCAATTACCTTCATTTCTAATCTGCCTGAATCTCTTGATTGCTTTGGAAACAGTTCGATGAGGCACTTGGGGCAATCTATCAGTCTTCCACAGTCGATTTAATCTCTGACGAAGTTTCAAAATAATGTTCCGTTTGTTGGCCATCCTATTAAAAAATAGATTTAGAACAGATATCAGTAAATAAAAAATAATAAAGGAAAAAATCTGAGAATCAAATAATAAGAAAATCCTTTACCGTGACGTTACTTCTTGTCAGCGTTACATTATCTCTGAAGGCCCTGTATTGCTTTTGACAAAACTTACCTCTCTTAACCAAACTTAAAAAACAAAATGCAAATACAATTTTTTTGGAAATAAGTTCGTATTTTTCTTAATATTATTCCGGTAGGTTTTGCGAGCCTTTTCTAAAAGTTAAAGTGCAATGAAGTGGGAAGAATGGTTCTGATTGTTTGCCGCAGCTAAATTATTTCAGTGATTTTGGGGACTTTTACTTTAATTATGTTATTTTTTAAATATAATTAGAAGTTTGCAAAAATTGCTTACAATTTTAATTATATGAGTTAGAAAAAATCTCTTTCTAAACATAATGCGAGACCACATCGAGCTGTGGTTGTTAAGGATTATCTTGAGGATCACGGTTTGGAGAGATTGAAATGGCCAGCTCATGCTCCAAACTTGAATCCGATAGAACATATTTGGACCTATCTTGGAAGACAGATTGTGGCTTTAAGTCCTCCTCCAAATAAGCTGGAATAAGGCTTTATCCATGTCTGGTAAGTGCTACCTATTTCGGTGTCCGACAATTTAATTGAGAGCATGGAAAGTCAATGCCGCCAAATCATTCAAGTCGGGGGTGGATATATTCCGCATTAGAAATAGCCTTTTAATGTTTCTGTCACATTTTACAGCATAATACTGCGTTGTACGAATTTTTAAAAGAATGGAATTAGCACCATGAGTGCTTTTTTGTTGTAATTTCATTTATGCGTTTAACTTAAGTAAGTTTCTATATCGCATTTAATAAATAATAGTTTAGCGCACATTTTCTCCAAATTTGTTGCTTCTATATTCACTCATTTGCAATTTAGACGCAAAAAATCGGTTGTAAATTGACTTTTGAAGGCCAGTGTGTTTTCAGCATTTCTACAATAACGCCAATATTTTACGCGAATAAAATAATAATCTTAAATTGATGACAGATTGGTTTATTCAATCCTTTTAGTCTCAGTCTTTTATAAAAGCAGTAAATTGAGCAAAATAATAAATTAATTCAAAAATTGAGCCTTTGAAGTTACAAAAAAACATGTCATGTACTGTTTTGCTTTAAAGTAGGCAAAAGAAAAGAAATTCAATTAGCAGTCATAGCTTTAATTTTAAAATATGTGAAATACAAAATTGGGAGAGACAAATAACATTATCAAAATTCTTTATATTTAATATAAAATTATATCGTGAAAAAACTAAGCAAATATAATTATGATATTTAGAACATGTTTATTAATTTATTCAAATGACATTATCGATGATTTTAGACTTTTGAATAATGTAATGTCATAAACATATATATATATTTTGCACGAACTTGAGAAATTTTAGTTCAACTGTTGTTTCACGAAAGTTAAATAGCTCTCAATTTTTTCGAAATCTTATTTAGAAATGAATATAAAAAGTATCGAATAAATATCTTGTAAAATTATAATAATTAAATATAGAATTGCTTCTCTGTTTTAATTCGACAAGAATGTCCCATAATTACTTATTATCATTTCCTATTGCATTTTATTCCTCATCTTTTTATCAATCTAATGATATTTTTAAAATATTGTAGTTAATTAGAAATGATACACATATATAAAAAAAAGATATGATTGGTTTGTATATTGTGCAACCTTTCTCATAAAAGAGTTATTCCATAAATGATGTTTTGCTGTGAAAAATTAGTTTATATAACCTGTCTATAATATCAAATTTAAAGATAATTAATATAACCTTAACAAGCGCTTTGTGTGAAAAGATGTTTTTAAAGGTTTGTGAAATATTCTACCTCAAAACTGTTTAAGAACTTTTTCTTATTTTATAAATCTGTAGCTACATCAGATCAGTTCTCTCAAGTAATCAGTATAGATAGCCATTAAATAATTTTTATTCTCTCTATATTTATAACGAATGCGTATGAACTTATAGAAAAAACATAAAACCTGATTTAATCCATATTAAGATTTGCGGATTATTTTATTGCTGAAAAGAATCGAACATATATTCTTTTCCGAATCTAGGGTTTATTGATGTACTTTTAGCATTTTCCAACAAAGTTGAAAAAAGCTTATGCAATTGGTTTATCTGTCAACTGTCCGTCTCTCCGTCTGGCCGCCAGGCCATCTGTCCGTCTGTCCATGCTCTAACTCTCGTAAATATGCTCGGATTTTCTGCAACTTATAAAACTTATATAGGATCACCAAAGCATGTTTGGTATCACATATGAACAGCATACGATAAATGGTTCACTCAAAAGAATTCGATTTCATTAAGGTATAAAACAGTGAGTTTCCCGATCCAGAGCCGAGTGGCTCCATGCGGTCCACACAGGGAGGTCACGAGACCCCCGAAAGAGGAGGAACCAAGTGACGTCCGGCCTCACGACAGCGCCCGCTGCCGGCCAGGAAGACAAGCGAGGACACCCGGCCCACGGACATGGACTTAGCGTCGCGGCCTCGGCCGCTTACCATCCGCAGCCACCACTCGACGCCGCCCGCGCCCAACACGCCGATTGGAGCAGCCAAGCAGGCATCGTAGCACAAGCCGCCTGAACAACCACTGATCCAGAGACCCAGCCTTCCGGGAGGACTTATAGGAAAGCGACTCGAATTCTCGTTACGTACAAGGGAAACCCGGAAAACCTTGTATAGTCGCTTCGTCCGAATCGCGCCTGCTAGAGGCCTCGGACTCCTCTAAATCGAGTGTTGCGTTCGAATGAACTGGAAAATCGTCAAGCGTTCGAAGACTTCGGTCGAGACGGTCAAAAGCTCAATTGGCCCGACGACCAACCCGATCCAATGTCCTTGTCAAGAGGTCGCCAACTATGTCGACAATACCTTTCCTGCTGTAATTGTCAAGGACGAGATCGGTCAGCGTTCGAGTGTGGAAGTCAGACGGGAAACACTTTTCCCTGATGGACCTCCACAGGGGGCACTCATAGACACAGTGTCTGATCGTACTCTCCCCGTTCCCGCAAAAGCACGCAGGGTTGCCTTTAAAGAAGCGGGCTTGATGGTCGCCAAAGGCACCATGTCCCGTTAGGACCTGGTTGAGAAAGAAATCACCCTGTATTCTCCGAGTGGAGACCTTCGGGAAGATCGCATACGTCAACCGGCCGTCCTCAGATCGGTCCCACAATTGCTGCCAATCCAAAAGAACCTCACCAAGGAGCTTCCTCTTGACTTGACGTTTTCATTAAGGTATATACGGAAAATCGTTTGAAGAGTATTTTATTGACATTACGCTATTTCAAAGGTATTTAAAGTGGTATAAATCATTGAAATCTATTACAATCATTTTGAAATAGGGCAATTATAGACTTTTTATTTATGGGTAGGGACACACAAAAGAAATCAGTAACAGTCTTTGCGCAATAATTTCTGGAGTGTACATTTTAAGATTTGGATACACTTTTAAATTTAATTAGCTTTTTGCATTGTACTCATTATGCATAAATTCTACATCTCATATACAGGGCTGCACAAAAGTATTCGCGTACCATTCGTCTATTAGAGGAAATTGTTGAAGGTAAGTTTCTTAACTGAACTATATGTATCTCGTAAGTGAACTAAATTTTGGAATGTATGTTGTTAATAGATACACCTCTCTATATTATATACAGGGATGCCAAAAAAAAGCAGATGTTTTTTAGATTGTAGATGGATACAGTCAAATTTTGTTTCGAAATGTGTTATACATTTCCATTTGATGAAATGTGACGTAAGACTTTAATTTTTAAAACAGCGCAGTTTTGTTACATTATTCTGAAAGTGTTTGAAAGTGCTTCATAATCTATGTTTAGCGCATATTTTTTTCCTTTTTGTTTCAATTTCAGTTATAGATTCATATTAGCAAACTGATAACTAATAAAGAGTAAACAGAATTTGAACAAAAATTATTACTTTTAGTTAACTACTACTTTTAATTATCCTTGTAAAATAACTTCAGAACATTTTATGTGCTTTATCTCGATATAATGTTTCTTAGGTGTATTTTTAAAAAGTGTCATGTTAAAAAATTTCTTTCTTTTATTCTGTCAAATTTCCAAAACGCGGTTTTATTTTAGGCGAATCTTGGAGAATACTACTGTTTTTCAAATTTTTTATACATTATTTTCGCCTGTTCCATTTATAGAATCGAAGTAAATCTGAAATCTTCATATCTTACATACATTTTACATACTTGACTTATTCCATTTGATTCGAGTAGCACATACCCTCCTTCGATTCTAATCAAAATCGCCATCTATCATTAATCAATCGGCTGTTATGCTCCGACAACTGAATGAGGCGGTCATCATTCAACCAAGAGCCTGTAATTCGAAACTCTTGACAGGCCGTTCGAAGTGAATTCGGACGCTCGCGTCAAATAAATAACTAAATCGCTTTAAATTCCCTCCGGATGCCTATATTCGAAGCCGGATGTATTTTGAAAATGACGTAACTTGTCGATAAGCTAAACTATAGTTCTACAGTTCTGAAATGCAGACTAGGCACACACGCCATTTTTATTCCAAAAGAAAAATAGCTCAAAAGAGAGATAATAATTATCATCAACATCTTTGGAATTAGCAAATCTAGTTGAAAGTTTAGACTCACTAAGCGAATTCTAGAAGCATACTTTTATAAGCTATTTCTACAGTTATCAAAAAAGTTTTAATTCTTCTATCTTTTCAAGAAAGTATTGGATTCATGTTAATTTTTGACTTCTGGTTTTTGACGTATTTATGCTTTTTAGGATTCAAGGATCCAAAAACATGGTTTTACAAAATTTCTGTCTGTGTCTCTCTACGTGCGATAAATTTAAGGCGCTCTATCTCAAAAACTAATGAATGGAATTTAATAAAAATATTTTATATATTTACTCTTTAGTCTAAAGGTGAAATGATTTATATTTGCTGATATTTACCGAACGAGTACAATTCTATGCTTCATTTTTCACGGTTTACGCAATAGCTCTATCCAAGAGCTAATGAAACTTTCATCAAACTTCATATTCTGTTAATTCATGAATAGAAATGGTGTTAATTACGTTTCGATATAAATTGAGCAATAAGTGACGTTTCTATTCTCCATTTTTCACGATTTTTACAATAGTTCTATCTCAAGAACTAAAACAATTTTTATTCTTTTTCAGAAACTACATTTTCAAATTAATCATCATAAATATTGGAGTTGATTATCTTTTCGTGTAAATTGCTCTACAGGTTTTGTTGCTGCGATGCATTTTTACCAATTTTCCCAACAGCTCTATCTCAAAAATTCATGAAGGTATTTTCATGGAAATTCAGGTTCAGTTAGACGTTGACATAAGTTGTTGATGATAAATTTTAAGTGTAAATTACGCAACAGGTAGCGTTGTTGTGCTACATTTTGCTCGTTTTAAATGATTTTAGAGACATAGTCATATCTCAAGAACAAATGCTTGAAATTTCATATTTTTAAGATCTTTATTATGGGAATAAATAAACATATGTCTTTGGATACTGGGATAACGAATTTTCAGATGTTAATATGTTTTACCTAAAATAAAGTTTTGGAATTGACACAACGAGCAAGATTTTTAATTGTAAATTATATGTAAAGACGTGATAAAAAAAGAAATGTTATTTCCGTGGCATTTGCTAATGGGGCGATTCTGAACCCTGAACTAAAAGTACATTCACTTTTTAAAGTTTTGATGTAAGAGCATAATGAAAATAGCATCATTTTATTTTGTGTTAAAACATGCAATATATTAAATTGTTTCGGTATGGTGAAAAAAAATGTACGATTTTTATAATATTTATGTTACATACATTGAAAAAAAAATTGTGCTAACATACATGGTATTTTAATATTTTTACTATGCATGAAATAAATTTCTCGGAGAAAAAAGTATTTTTATCATTGTATGCAAAAATTAAAACAGAAACAATCAAAAGTTTCATGGTAAAAATTATTGTACCCAGAGTTAGAGATCAGTTACACGAAGTTCTGTATATGGGAAAATCCTCTCATATGTTCTTTATTTCTGCAGAATTTTGAGAGTCAAACTTTTAAAAACATAACATATTATTTAAAATCAGAAATCATTCATATAATGTTTCAGAAACAGTAATACTTGAACAATTCCATTCGAAAAGTTATGAAATAACTTCAAATTATCTCTGTCAAAACTGGAACTAGTCATAAGCTATTTTCTCCCTGTTTCTCCAATACACTGAGAGAAAACATTTGTTATTAATAGCAAACTTTGTCTCTGTTGTTGAATGAAACCGGGAATTTATTCATGCCATCCACTCCTACCATTAATAAGTGAAAACTTATTATGAATGAAGAAGGAAAAGACTTATTCACTTTTCAACTTGTTTTAAATTGGAATGAATGAATAATTTGTTGCTCATTCTTCATTTTAATTTTGCTCAAAAGTGTATTTTTGGATTAATCGGGAGTTTTAAGTATCTCATGTGAAATTAATTAATGATTAATTATGGATAAATAAATAAAACTCTTGCATGTTAATGTTAAAGCTAACAAAAATGTCTTACTCGTATCACGTGTCAATATAAAATATGTTTAACATAAAAATATATTAAATGAAAATTAATGGGTACGATGGAATTTTTTTTTATTCCAAATATGTCAGTGTTTTTAGTGGGAAAAACGTATAGGGAAAATAGAAAAATTGTTATCAATAAAAATATATTTATTATTTTTTGCGAAGTAATAAAATAATGTAAAAATGGTATTAAATGTATTTTAGCATTTGATATATTACTATACAAATAGCGATATTAAAATATTTTGGTTTATTAAGAAAGAAACGCTCACAGGTAGATAATTCGTTATACCATTCTATGAGTAGTCTAGCTATCAAAAGTCATACTGAACAAAATAAGATGTATTGTAAATATATAAACCAATTATGTTACAAAATAGTAAAAAAAAAAAATCTAGGCAAAGATAGTGGTTGAAGGAAAAATCGTATTAAACGTATAATTAAATCAAAATTGCTTATTTTTTCTATTTATTTTATTTCCACATTTTTTCTCCACCTTTTTCTCTTATGATAGTTAGGCTTCACTTTCGTCTTCCGCAATTGCTCTTTCAACTAACGCCACCTGTTGCACTCTTTACAAACGCTACCCTCTTTCTTTCAGTTCATTTTCCCATGGTCCTTTATGGACAAGTGTCTTCTTCAGCCTATGACAAGGTGTACTGTCTGAGCTCGAAATGCGTCCTGCTTTGTTTTTTTTTATTTTGTGGTCATTTTTACAAAGTCCATTATTATAATTACTAAAGGAAATGTAAGTATTTTATTATTCATGAATATGTGTGTTTTTTAACTAGTAAATATGACTATAAACACTTAAATTTCTTATTTTTTAAATTCTTAAGACATGCTTAAAATCCCATAGTTTACGCCAATCCAAAATTTAGGGAGTTGCAAGATTTTTGGATACATGTGATTTTGCGCAGATGCAATAAGACAATAATGTAAATTTTAATATTTTATGATACACCATTCTCTCTCCGTTTTCAAACATATTAAAATGCAAATCAGTACAAAAATGTAGGATGTAAGAAATAATAAATGTTTCTGTCAATGGGTTCCTCTGAACTGTTACATTGAGAATATTTTTTAACATTAATGTTAAAGAGAAAATATAAAGAATTGTCCTTCTTTATGACAGCTGAGCCCACCCAATGAAAATTTCTCACCTGCTTATCACCTACTTGTTAAATTATTTTAAGTTATTTGAGAAGCGTGCATTTTTCTATTTTTGTTTGAATCTTCATATATTTAAATTTTAAAAAGCAGGGAGGGGCAATGGCACTCTTCAGCCTATTCTTGTACTTTCAACCGCCTTTTATTAATTACTTTCTTATCCTGTTTCTTTTGTGTTTTTCACTTATAGTTATTTATAACACTGTAGGTTTCGAAAACAGACACGACATAAATTGCATTTTCGCCCTCAAATCCTTTCCTGCTCTGATCCAAATTGAGTTTCTCTCCTTTAAAGTCAAAATAAATCGAAATGCAGTTTCCCTCATTAATCAAGAGGTTCTGATACCAGAGCAGGGTATGTAATTCAAGAATTGACAGGCCGGAATTCGAGTTAGGAGTGTCAGAAAGCTAAGTGGATTGAATAAATGGTGATCATTTAAAACGCCTTTGAAAATAATGGGTAATTATCTGACGCGCTCTGATGTCAGATCATTTAGGATATCTGTTAGGATCGTATTATTTCAAATTATGTGATAATAATGTTAAGTAAAGCGCTCCAGAATTGCATTAGAATAGATAGATATAAGATTGGTCGTTAGGATAAAACGCATGGTTTCACAGCGTAAAATGTCATTAAAAAGGTCAAATATTTATACAAATAGATTCGGATGTCTTTTTTAGATTTTCCATAATAAATAACAAAAATAAAATTAAACTTCATATACATTGAATAAATTAGCATACTAAATAACTGTTCTATTCGAAATTAAATTTTATCACTTGGATAGTATAATATAAAATAAGAGACAGTATAATATAAATATTGGTCACTTTTATGCAAGATTTTCTGAGAAAAAACATTTTGACAAGATTTATTTAAGGAAAAATTACTGGAAATGATGAAAAATTGAAATTTACATTAGGAAAAATTTTAAATCTGAAGTTTTCACGCTTCTTTTTTCGGATGAATCATACCTGTGAACTTTCGTTTGGAAATGTTTGGATAATGTTTGATTTTGGAAGCCTAAATAAAATATCCAAAATCAAAAACAACTAAAGCAAACCACATTGTAAAGAATTAAAAAATTGCAAATAAAAAAATATATATATAGCATACTACATAGTAAAAAAATCTGAATTAAAAAGTACTTTTGCTTCTGCAATAATTAAAACCATATATTGTATAAAACGCTTTTTTCTTAATTTTCCGAAAAATTGGAAAATATTTATGACTTTGGTTTATCTGTCTATTGACTACCGTCTTTTCCAAATCTAAGTCTTGGAAATATACTAGATTTACTGTTATGTTATGTTAGGCAATTTGTTTACGAAAAATATACCATGTGTTTAAAAAAATATGGATTTATGTGAAAAAAAATACACTGGTTTCCAAACATTAAGGAAAAATCACAAAAATAGCTATAATTCAAAATATTACATGTATATTTTAATAAAACTCAGCCACAATATACAACGCATAGTAAGGTATAAAATAACATGAAAAGAACTTACCAGACAATTATGGTTTTTCAAAAAACAGCATAATTATAAAATTAACAAAATCATTTTGCCAGTTTGGTATAGGAAAAGTACCTTTAATATGCCGTATGATCACCCCTAGTAGCAATACAGCACATAAAGCGATGTGTCATACTGTCAATTATGCGGTCGATGAGTTGTAAGTAAGAGCCATTCCTCTTCCAAAGCAGTTGTAAGTGTTGCAAGGGTCAGACGAGGGGGATTGAGAGCAGCGACACGTCTCCCTAAAGCATGCCAAACATGCTCGATGGGATTCAAGTCCAGTGATCGAGCTGGCCATTCCATGTGCTGAATTATCTGGTGCTGAAGATAATCTTCCACGATGCGAGCCCTGTGCGGTCTAGCGTTGTCATCCTGTAACAGGAAATCATTACCTATTGCACCGGCATAAGGTCGCACATAAGCATCAAGTCTGTCATCTCTATAGACTTGAACATTCATGGTTCCATGTGGAAATACATGGAGGTCTGTGCGTCCACCCAAAGAGATACCACCCCAAACGCAGACACTGCCTCCGCCGTATGAATCTCTTTCACGAATGTTTGATGGATGATAGCGTGTTCCCTGTTCTCTCCAAATCAAACAACGCCTACTATCGCTTTGGAGGCTAAACCGGGAACCATCCGTGAAGAGAACACTCATCCATTGATCAACTGTCCAGTGGACATGTTGACGTGCCCACATCAAACGTTCCCTCCGGAGACGTGAGGTGAGCGGCACACAAATTGCTGGTCGCCTCGCGTAAAGTCCACCTTCGTGAAGCCTTCTACGCACAATAAACATTGACACCAACCTTCCAGTGGCTGCAGCAAGGCAGGATCTAAGGTGAGATTTGGTTGCGGTTCTATTCCTTTGTACACATAACCGCAAGTATCAGTCATTGGCGCTTGTCGAAACCCTTGGCCGTTCTTTGCTGAACCTTCTTGAACCCGAACCAATGGTTTGAAATTCTTGCTAAAGCCTATGAACCACCGAAGGACTCACATTTAGCCATCTAGCCACCTCTGCCTCACTTTGTCCTGCCTCCAATCTCCCAATAGCTCTAAATCACAGTTCTGCGGGCAAATGATGCCTCGAGGTCATTGTAATAAATTGACTATCATAGATTTATAATATCACTTTCACGGTGACAACTGCAGCCTTACTCTCTAACATGCATTTTTATGTGCCTCACGGATGACACAATGCGATTGCAATGCCACTAATTTGCATTTGGTATTTTTATTCAGCATCTTTTATTTAACAATATATGCAAATTTCCTACGGATTGCTTTCTTTTTGAACGAGTTATCGCTATTTTTGTGATTTTTCCTTAATTTTTGGAAATCAGTGCATAATAGAACCTTGATTATCCCAAGTAACAGGGACCGACCACCTTCCGAAAAATCGAAATTTTCGAATAATCGAGAATGCTTTAATTTTAAGATTAAGGAGAAATATGTGCGCTTCGTATTTTTATAACAAATACTTAATAAAAAAAGCAACTGAAAAATAGAAACATGTATAAATTACCTGAATTTTAATTTTGAAATTAAACACCTTTTACAAATTTTACAAGGATTTGAAAAAATGTCTTGTTTGTCATAGATTCTATGGCCTTAGCATTGAATCTCTATCACGGCGTTTTTAAACTAGCATTAATTTACTAGTATCACACTCTTTCTGTTGCTCCATTTATACCAAACCTTTTGCAAAACATTAAAAAGCTGCAGAATTTCTAATTTCTTTATTTTCTTTGTTTGTTCTGTTCGTTTCACTCCGCAGCTATTGGGAAGTCAAGTTAATCTCTAAGAAAGGTTATATAAAATTTTTATATGTACGTTCGATAAGAACCGCTTACACATAAAAAACACCATAGTTAATAAAAAAAGCTTTTAAGTGACTATGTAATTCTGCACAATAGAAATGTGAAAATAAAAAAAACACAAAAAAATAAAAATAGAAATAGAAATAGATTTCGTTTAATTGATGGTTTCGGTTAAAAGAGTTTCGGTTAAAAAGGCTCTATTGTATATTAATATATTTCTGTTTTCTTTATATTAAATTCATTGAACTTAAATGTTATTCTGTGTATAAATATTTGCTATTGTCCTAAATACATTTAATCAAATAATCCCTTTTTATCGTTAGCATTTAAAACAAAATAAATTTCTAAATAGATCGGCTATTTTTTAGACACCCCGTGTATAATTGAAGTTTACTATATCATATTCTTTATTGAAATTGGAGCATGTAAAATTTATATTTCGTTCTCTTGACACTGAAAAGAATCCCGTCATATTATATCTATCGGGAAATATAACAGTAAAAAAAACACAAAAAACAAAAATAAAAATAAAAATAGATTTCGTTTAATGGAGGTTTTCGGTTAAAAGAATTTCGGATAAAAAGGCTCTATTGTATATTAATATATTTCTGTTTTCTTTATGTTAAATTCATTGAACTAATATAAAGAATAGAAATTGGAAAATTTCTAAATTTTCACAACATATTTGAAAATTTAGAAATATGGTGTACGAATGTCTATTTTAATGATGTTACCCTGTTTCAAATACAATGAAATTGGTGATCATTTTCGATGATTCTAAAACATGCTTTCCGTAGATTGTGCTAATACCTATGCATGGTCTATTTAATAATATTGTGCTGGCTGTTTCAAACACAATGAAATTGATGTTCCCTTCTGAGGCCTCTAAAATGTGTTTCTGTAGAATATGGTGTTGTGGTTACTCTTAACCACTGCCATATTTTTATTTAATTTAGTTTATCGTCTATTTTTGTTTTAATCTTTATTCATTTATTATATATTTCGCATTCTAAAAATTATCTTAATTCTCGCTTTTTTTAATCTCCCCTGTAAAGTTCTTTTTGTTACCTAACTTTTTGTTGATTTCAAAATGTTGAAATCAGTTAGAATTTTTGTTCCTTCCGGTTGTGGAATTTTCCTGTGTTTTCTTGAATGTTCGCTGGGGTGTGCACTTCCGTTTTATGGCTCCTCCTATTGTCCAATCAGATACTATTCTTCTGATGCGTAATTTAAAAATAGGTGCGTCCTGATATCCAGTTTTGGCTCCGCATCTTTCTGGTGAGATAAAAGTTTATTCTTAAAACTGCAGTTTCCCTATTAGTGGCGAAACTCTTGGCCTCTTTATTTTATCGCCACTTCCTTTTGCCCTGCCAGTTGGCGTATTTTTGAATTTATAGCAACCCCTCCCTTCTTTCCTTGGTTGCCGCTGTCGTTTCGTCAGAAGAGAGAGTGCAGAGGAGAAGCCAGCAGAAGTACGGTAATGAACGCTTGCGGTAATAATGTGTGGGATCTCAGCTTAAATTTTTTTGTTCGGTTTTATGATAAAGGATCAGCATTCTCCAAAAAACAAGGAGCTGACTTTATTACTTCGTGGAGGCGTCTAAAGGTGTGTTCGTCCATGAAAAAAATACTACTTATGATCTCCAAAGAAGTATTTACGTATAATAATATATTTCGAGTTGAAAGAATGTTTTGTTTTCTCGAAATAGTGATTGTCCAAATTATTCGAACATCATCTCGTCTAGAATTTACTTTTCGTGGTACGTTGTGTGCTCTTTACAAAAATAAGCACCCCTTTGTTTTATTGCATTTTAACATTTTACCCCCTGCTCTCCAATTGAATGAAAAAAGGTATAATCATTTGTAAATGAGTTTTCTGTTATTTATAAATTTGTACAAGTCATGTGAGCCATCTATGGCCGGCTCTAAAAATAAGAGAGCTATGCCTACTTACAGTTATAATATTCTCCAAGAATGAGAATTCATTTATCTTCATAAAAAAAAAAAAAATAAAGAAATTTCTTTGCAAGAAAATTCTCTGTGCATATTCTTTTGTTTGTTTCTGCTCTCATGATAACTCAAGTTTATGCAGGTGAGCTCTATTTTTATTATTCAATTATTTTTCCTGCAAATGATTAAAAAATTTTTGAACTGTGTCGATTAAAGTCAAGTGGTCTTTTGCGGCCAAATCAATGCAATGTACTCAAAATGATCACGTACTTATTTCTTTTTCGGAACGTCTTTAGAAACGAAACGTTCCCAACAAAACACAACATATGGTATGTTGTAGAATAGGCGGAAATTATTTGTTAAAAAATGAGAAATAATTTAAAGTATATTTATGAGGCATTCTAATAGTGTAAGGTTTAGAAATACGGCTACTCCTAGATATGGTGTACAATTGGTACCAACAAGGAAGTTCATAAAATAACTAAAGTGTTCAAACAAGTAATTGATATTACCAATAATTGTAGGTTAATTCTATAGTATGCATCCCTATCCTTATTTTATCTTATACTATTGCTATTCAAAAAACGTCAAATACTTTAAAAAACAGTAAGTGCGATCATCCTCAGTTACAACTCTTGTTAGAAGACTAAATCTGTACAATAAACATACATCTGAAACAAGAATTATTCAAAATAAAATCAACAACATATAGATAAATGCGTTCTAATTTTCTTAATTATAGTCACTTTTGTAATTGGAAATCTCTCATTTTTCACTATCGAAAACTACCTCCTTTATATTGTGTTACAATTAAGATTATTAAAACCTTTCAGCCATCGATCACATTTGTTAAATAGCTTCGTAAAATAAAGTAAATGCTTTGCTAACGCTAACAAACATTTTATGTTCGAAAATTAAGTGTAAAGGACGCGATTTGTCCATTTAAACATATATTTTTGAAATATTTCCTAGTTATAATTATATATTTAAATCATTTTCGCAGTCTTTCACAACAGCAGACCTCAAAGAATTCAATCTTTTGGTCACCAATAACTTTTATGTTTTTTTTTTTTTTTTTTTTTTTTTTTTTTTTTTTTTTTTATGGCAGATTACAACTAGAATTGTAATACGAAGTAGTTTGTAAATATGTGTATTTTTGAAAATATCTATAAGATAAATCTAAAATGAAAATTATCGTAAGAAACAGTGGTGGTAAATGATTTAATGTAGTATGTAAAAAAAAAAGATTGCTCCGAAGTCTATAATAGCCACTTATATAAAGGATAAATGGTTATAAACATAATGCGTGTGCTTACATTACCTTTAAATTGTGTTCTTTTGCAAAAATTATTTTAATAGCTCACAATAAAACAATTTTTGTCTTGATGAAAATATGAATCTATATTTCTTAAAACACTGTTTTAAACCGTGTTTCCTAAAATAAGGAAAAAAAACTTCGCAAGAATTTTTCTTATGTCACGCTGTTTCAAGCACAATGAAATAGATGTTCATTTCTGAGGCTTCTAAAATGTACTTTTTGTAAAATATGGTACTCTATAGAATAGACGGAAATCATTTGTAAAACAAATGGGGACAAATTTAGCGTAGATTGACGAGGTATTCTCACAGTGTAAAGTTTAGAAATAAGGCTATTTCTAGACTTGGCTTGCAGTTAGTCTAAAATAGGAAGCCATAAAGTTATTCATAATATATAATACATAGCCGCAGAACGAATTCGTCCTATTTTCTTAAAACATTTTGTAGACCAACATTCTGACCTTTTTAAATCAACCAATTCATAATGAAAACTTAAAATAATAAATATTTTTGCAATAATTATTTTCTAAGAGGATTTTTAAAAATTTAACATGTGATGTAGATTCTTCTTACATAGATTACAAATAGATAATAATAGAATCAAAATTTTAACCATGCTACTTTTGAAACAATATTTTAAAAGACAGTACTAGAAATATCTCAAAAACAAATGAGCAGACTTCCTTCAACCCTCTGTGTTTCACCATGCATATATAATAAAGTTTTCTAAGAAGACACATTTTTTTTTAATTCTAACGTGGACACTAACTATTCTACACATAAGGTACTTGTACCCAATATGGACAGTGCTCTCAATATGGACACCCCTAATATTTTTAAAAGTTACAATTTTGATAGAGAAATCGCGCTACATGTCCGTAATGAAAAGCAGCTGAAAAGATAATTAAGTCAGGAAAGTACAAAAAAGCGCGCTGTTCGCCATTTAGAAGGAAACTTGTTGTTTCGTGGTCTGCTGATCGTAAATACAGGTAAGTTTAAATTCTTATTAGACATTGTAAAATTACTAAAATCACTTTAAATATTGAAAAGTGGAGTGTTTTAGAAAGCTTTTAAAACATTTTCAAATGCTTTTGCATTTATTGCTTAAAATATTTTTCGTTATTTATTTATTACAAGATTTAATAAAACTACTCCCGATTCCCAATATGGACACCTTATGTTCACATTGGAAGTACAGCAGGTGAATCTTCAGATTCACAAAAAAGAAAGCTAAGCAAAACCAAAATCCATTTTATAATATTTTGTAGTAACTGGGGTGCTTTGCATCATTCTTCGAAGAGCCACAACCGAAAATTACTACCTGTTCCTAAGTACAAGCTCTGAAGATATTTATTGTGCCCTTTCCTCTTCTGCAATACCTTAAAATACATTTTTTTGTTTCCTTTCCTATAAAATTCCTTAGAAAAGTGGTTCTTGCATACACCTTTTTGCAGTAGATCAATAAGGATCCAGATGTCCATAATAGGGATTAGTGATTCCTTATATGGACATTTGTAAACATTTTTTTGTTTTCATCATTTAAATTAAACCGGAATAGTTACAAGGTCGCTAATTTTAATAATGATAGTCAACAGTCCAGGGATCATAGTCATATATTTTTGGAGTCCTATTATGTGTACATGGGGGTGAAAAAATAGATTTTCCGTAAGGTGTCCATATTAGGCACAGATACCTTATATATAATATTTTCCTTTTGAAATGTACGTGAAAACAAGCATTTATTTATTTTCTCAGAAAATCACTCGTGAATTCTGATGTCAATCAATCATTTCACATTTTAAAAACTGGATTAATTTTGTGATCAAACGCACTTAACAAAAAAAAAAAAAAAAAAAAAAAAAAAAATCTTTAAACTTTCTAAAGAAAAAATATTGCATTAAAATTTTCTTTATTTTTTTCGACTTAAAATTACATTTAAATGAATGTTCCTATCTTTCAATGTTTCTATCTTTTCTAGCTTTCAAGCAATGGTTTTCATGAAAGTGATTTTTGTGAAAATGCGTTTACCTTAATGATTGGTTTTTCACCATTTCCCATATTTAAATTGCTATAAGTCAATAATCGTCAGAGATAAATGGATCAAACTTGGAACATGTTTTTTTTTATTATTTTATTTTAAAATTATTAATTTTGATTCAGAAAAAAAAAAAAAATATTTACTTTGGAAAATATGATTTTTTTATATAAAAGTTGAATTACTTTTTTTTAAATAATTTTTACTTTAAATATTTTAACTTTTTATATAAATTAATAAAAGAATTTTGAATGAATATTAAAATTTACATATATTTCTTTATTTAAATGAAAAAAAAAATTCTACAAATATTTCGAGTTATAACGATTTTAAATGACAACACTTTTTTAAAATTAGATTTTAAACATAAAAAAATTAGGAGAAGTTTTAGCACCTAACATTGTTTACAAATGTTATAGTTAACAGTCACAAAAGATTTCAATACTTTAACTCAATAAATGAAAATTATTATTAAAACGTGTCCCGAACCCCCATAAGAAAGCAAAGCAAGACCGTAATATTTTCTTTAAAAAAATTTCTTTTACACAGAAAAAAAATCTAGACATATATACTGACATTAAAAATGCATTAATTTATAATGAGAAATTGAAACAATAGATATTTTGCAATGGTGTCTTGAAGTCTTTTATAAAAATTTAAACACGTCATGAAGATATAGTGAATGTATTACACAGCCCACAAGAGAGTAATAATTTTTGGAAAAATTTAACCTCATTGTTCTTGAAATATTTTAGAAGTCACTACTAAAAATATCTAGGAAATGAAAGAACAGATTTTCTTCAACACGTTGTGTGGAACCATACATATAAAATAAACTTTTCTAAGGAAATGTTAGCTCACTATGTTAATTTATTTTGATTCCAACCTGACAAACGTCACTGACTGTATTTTATGTAATATTTTTCTTTTAAAAGGTACGTGAAAACAAACATTTAATTATTTCCCCACAAAATCACTCGCAAATTTTGATACCAGTCAATCATTTTACACTTTACAAATTGAATTACTACTGTGCACAGCGCACTCAACGGATTAAGAAAGCAAAGCAAGACATTTTCTTAAAGAAATTTTTAGACCAATATTCTGACTTTTGAAATGCACTAATTCATAATCAAAACTTGAAAAAATAGATATTTAGTAATAAATAGCTTCTAAAAGTCGTTTATAAAATATTTTCTGGAAGTCTTAAAAAACTAAACACATAATGAAGATATAGTGAATCATATTACACATCTCACAAGCGAGTAATAATTTTTGAAAAGTCTAACCGCGCTGTTCTTGTAACAATATTTTATAATTCAGTGCTACAAATATCTCGAAAACGAACCTACAAATTTCCTTTAACTCATTCATGTTCACAGATTGGAATCCAAACCTTGCCGTTTTCTAATGGATAGAGTTCAATATACTTGCTTTCTCTGTTAAAAATCTCCAATTTTAGAATTACAGAAAACACTAATAGTTTTAATCCTTGTTTCCAGATCTCTCCAAACTTTGCTCGCTTGAAACAAATCTCCTGGACTGTTCTTTGGATGACAAATAAATTAAAGGCACTGATAGATGCCAATGTCTGCATGATTACAAAATAATATTGCAATAAAACCCCGGCATTCCAAAAAGCATGGGATTAAAAACATTTTCTGTTTCTGGTGATCCATTTGTGGGATCCATAGAAATTTCGGATAAATGGGGTTCCATAGGAGTTTTTGAATAACTGGGAGGTTTATGGTAAAGCCTTTTTTAATGAAAAAGCTGTGACCGTAATTTAAAACATCGTTATTATAAAAATGTTGTGGTACAGTATTCAAAGCACCTTGAATGTCAAATCAAAATTACAAGTCGCTCCAGCCTGAAGGCGATAACTTATGGGTTAAAAATTAAAGTCAGCACCGATAGTGACGCAGCAGGAATTCACTTTTTAAAGTTGATTTCAGCAGCTCTGCACAAAAAGAGCAAAACGTTTTGATGCATTTAATAATTAATTTTAACAGAAAATTTTAAGATTGGAAGGCCTGACTAGTGGAAGCCATTTAAAATAGAAATTAATATTCCGTTATTCATCAATAAATTACCCATTGAGTTATAAACGATATCGATCACGGATCAAATACGTTTTTCACCTCAGTTTTGTAGTCACTATTCTTTCGAGCAGAAGTTCAGTTCAAAATGACCATGTTGACACTGTTTTTTTTTTAATGTATTGTGTTAAAGAAAAAGAAGGAAAATAATTGCAATTAGATAGTTTGTGAACGATAGCATCTGATAATTTCATGCATTTCTAAGCAAAAAGGAATTAAAACTTATGTCCTAAAGTTGCCCTTTTTGATTTAAGAACAGCCTTAAACGTACAATAAGTGAATTTTCTGCGCCGTGAAGAGACATCTGCCTGCAACACACAGCTGTGGAAAGAGAATACAAACTGTAAATTGTGTAAGTAATAAATGAAAAAATACATGCACCGTTGAAAAAAATATAAAATGCATCTCGCAAATTGATATGAAAAATATCGATCCCAAAGGCTGTAAAAACAACTTAGTAAAATTTTAAACACTGGGAGAATTTGTCGGAGAAGACTTCCTTTATTTATCTTACTAGATAGTACTACATACCTTATCCTTCCTGCTCCCCAATAATAAGTAATAACAAAGAGATTACGTATTAAAACAAATTTTTCCTGTATTAAAAGTAAATTCGGAATTATTTTAATCTAAAACTTACAAATAAAATAATAATCACAATTCAAAATATGTTGAAAGATGTCATTTGACATCGGTAAAAATGTTGACAATAAAATTTTTCACATTTAAAAATAACTTTAAGGTTTTTTAAGGTATTTTGGTTAAGCCGATTTTCAAATAACCGGGATTCGGATAACCGAATTTCTACTGTAATAACAACCAAAATAAAATTATAACTTTTGGGATCATTTACAGATCATGATGATAACACAAAAATTTGTTAAAATTTAAAATGTAAACTGGTTTGCGCAATTTTTTGCATAAAATAGAACATGTGAAGTATCATCGAGTGATTCTACTCTTTTTAACAATACAGTAGAACAATGGTTTTTCAAATTTTTATGACAAGCTTACCTTTTTTAACACTTTTCAATAAAGTTGAAAAGTGTTTATGCTCTCAGTTTGTCTGTCCGTCTGTTCCTCTGGCTGCGCTCTAACTCTCCTAAATATGCTCGCCATAAAATGATTGCCACCCAATTTTTGTGCGTGAACCATAACACGGACCCTATTAAAATTGAAGCTTCTACTATGATTAGTATATTTACAGAGATAGGTAAAAGTTTTCCATTATATTATAGCCTATGCGGAAAAATCGTTTCAAATGAATTTCAAACACGTTACACACTGTCAAACGTATTCAAGTTTAAATCATCTACGAAGTGCATTAAAATATGCATTTTGTAATGTATACACTGAAAAGAATCTTTATTATTCATTTACAGGGTAACACGAAACAATTCTATTACATAATAATAAAGCGGGGATTTGTTTGTATATATTTTCATTATTGTAAACATTTCATGTATCATCAAGTTTATATACGTCGGTGAGGCTTAATATGAGTTAATTCATGCTTAATACGAAGTGCATAGCTTTTACAGAGACACACAAAAGATTTCCAATAGTATATTCTATGCGAAACACTGAATATTATGGATAATGAAAATGGATGAAATGCATTTTTAATTATGATATGCTCTTTTAAATTTCAATAAATGTATGCATATTATATGGTATGTATAAATGCTAATAGACACATAATTTAGATATACAGGGTTACACAAAAGATCTCGGAAAAGTTACTGAATACAAGCGTAATTTACTTAAAGGTGTTTTTAAAATAAGTTACGAATCTTTAAGCTGAACTGCATTCAGTTTACTAAGAAATATTTGTAAATATAGATAAAATGATATTCAGGGTCAAACAAAGAACTGGATACATAGTCGCCTTTAAATTATAATTTTTGAAAGTGTGAGTTGTTTAAAGAGCATTTTCGTTTAAATTAAATTTTAGCAAAATGTTTCGTGTATTAAAAGTATTGGATAAATTACAAGCTGAACAAAAGTATTGAAGTATGTTTCCATGTATTAGTATAAATTGCTGAAAAGGAAATTTCAACTAGTTAGGTATTTTCTTATAGACTATATATCCCCGTTATACTTTATATATATATATATATATATATATATATCAGCCGATAGGTCAAATACAGAGCTGTTCAAAAGCATTGGAATACATATTTGGCTATGGACAGCCTTACCTTATTTCCCTGATAACGAAGTTTTGTTAAAGATTTCAGGAAATGTTCAAAATCTATGGTTAACGCATGATTTTCCTAAGTTGTTTATCTTGCTGATAGAAATATGAACAATAATTATTTTACGCAGCACCATACAGTTTTCTGCTATTCTTGCTTTTTAATGTCTGCTTGATAATATCAAATAATTATTTGCGAATTAATTTGAGTATGTTATTTTTGTAGGCAATTATTGCTAAGTAAAACGTATTAATTATAAGAAATTTACGTTAACATTATTTCTGTAATTTATATTAAAAATATTTTTTTCATAAATTTTCTGTTCAAAGAAGATTTTTGTCTTGAAATACATTTGAAACAATAATTTTATTATTTTTTTAATTTTACTAATCAATTTTGAAAGCAATTTCAAACAAATTAAGCAGTAAAAAGCAAAAATATTATAAGAATACATATCTTTAATTGACCACTTCAAAAAATAATTAAATAAAACCAAAACTAAAATATATAAATAAAATTGACGCTTGCTTGGTGATATAAAATGAATAATTAAAAATTTTATAAATAAAAATGATAAACAAGTGTTTCAAAATTTAATTAAATATCGGACCTAGAAGGTTGTTTTAAATCACAGTTTTGAGAAGCATGTTTTTAATTTAAGTAATTAGACAGTAATTGCCAGGTAATGAACAGTATGTTATTTTGTGGTTAACTAGGTAATTTGAATGCTTTATCGAATCATTTGTAATCGTAATGAAATAACTGAATTTTAATAAAAATGTTAACGGTTTTTTAATTCTCCTTTCGTTAACTTTATCGTTTCTTTATTTACAAAATTTTAAAACAGAAAACAGATATGTAAATGCATTTCTTGCATTAAAGTAAAATAAAATGTTTGGACATGCAAAATTCATTAACATTTTTTAAATGTATTTACCAAAGTTTAATAAAAAAAATCAATACGCATGAAGCTCACAGGAAAAACTTAATTTATTAAAGATAACCGAGTTCAAAATTGTTTAAACAGATAACAATATATTTTTTCGAAGTCATTAGTCTAAAAAATTGAAAACGATAATAAAAAAAACAAAGTTTATCAGTTCAATCATCTTCCATAAGAAAAAAAATGGCAAAATGAGTTTTTTCAATTTCTATATCAGTATGATAAATGATTTTCCGAGGTGTAAAAAAAAAAAAAAATGCTCTTTTTATGAAGCTTTCCGCCACAACATAATTTTACGTTTCGCAAACTATTAATGTTTTTACTTTTTTAATGATACCTTTTTTTTTTTGCATTGCAAAATTGTCTTTATCTGCATTTTCCGACAGTTTAATTTTTTCTCTAAAGATACATTTATTTTAGTGTTAAAAACATTATAAAACGAGCGAATTCAGAGAAAAACATTCTTCCTCTAATTAGTATTTTTGCTTCTATGTAGACAGTTGGATTAAAAATTTTTACATTTATTTAAAGTGCCTGATGTAAGCCTGAAATGCGTTATTGATATTCCATATAGAATACAGTAACATTGTTCTTAAACGGAACTCTGCTTTAACCAAACGACTTTTTTTCCAAAAATGCTCGAAAACCCAATGTAAAAAAAATTGTTTAAAAAAGAACAGAATTATAAATAAGATGAAACCAGTATGTAATAAAAAATGCATATTAGGGTCCATAACATGCCTCTCATGGTAATCGGTAAATCAGCTAAATCCAGTGCATTTAAAATTATGAATATGAAATCTCTTTCAGTCTAATATCGCTTTAAATATTACATGTTTTTAATCAACTAATATACAATAGATACATTTTGCATGAGTTAGTGTGGCCAGATAAGAATATCTTAACAATATTAATTTAGAGTTGTTTATAAATTGTATTAAGCAATGCACTACAACTAACACATTTTGGAAACATAGTTTACGATGTTTGTGACATTTGCAATCCTGCTTTGTGTTCCATTACAATAACATATAACAAATTTCTAAATTAAAATTCCTTGATACTATTTAATTACGAAATCGTTATTGAAATGTTCTCACTTTAAGTATACCTTTTATTATTTTATACTAAGCGGAAATTATGTCTAAAAGGGCAATTTTACTTCTGATTACTACCTGACGTTAACTTCCAAAATGGAATTTTAAATGGTGTCTGCTTATCTATTTCAGGAATGTTCAGAATAATCTATTTTATTAAATGAAAACAATTAATGATAACCTTTATTTCTAACATATGAAATTCTTTGTGAAATTTGGAAATTTTAATATAGAATATGAACTGTCAACATTTTTAATTGGTTATTTATTTCTCCTATGTAGCGTCTATATTTAACGTCTTCGTGCCGTTGTCATTTAGTATAAATATTAAGGGTATAAATCATGGAGTATTTAATAATACAGGAACATAAAGTGTCTTGGGGCTATAATACCACGTTAAGTTTCAATCAATTTTCATGGCTTGGTTTAACATTTATTTCCTATGTAATAAAAGATTAGGTGCAGCAAATCGTTGACTATGTATGCAAAAAAGAATACTTTGACAGGTACTTATTCGCAAAGCGTAATGACGAGATTTCTTGACGAATGCTGTTTGGAGTTCTTACCTACCTATGTATGTAAAAACGCTATGTAAACAAAATTATAAAATAAAATGGAACAATGGAATGTACATTGTCAAATTCTAAAGATACATTTAGAATTATTGTACAAACTCTCCAGCCCTATAATGAAAAAAATTCTCTTAATTAGCGTTAATTGCGAATTCAGAATTGAGAAAAAAACATTAGATATTTTATTCGTCTGACATGAAAAAATTAGCAGCATTTAAAACATATGAATTCCTTTTAATCCCTTTTGGTTTTCATCAATCACAATAATGCTACATCGTGCATAAAATAAAAAACGAAATCTTTTCGGATGAAGTTTCAAAACTGAAACTAATCAAATGGAGTAATAACGAAAGTAGATTACGATATATCCCCGGTATACGTATGGCAAAGTATTTTTAAATTATGAATTACTCGCGAATACATCCAAAATCTTCCACATTTTGAAAAATATAAAATGCACTACAAATTTATGTAATAAAGAAAGTATTTTGTGATAAAAATGTAGTCTTCGGTTCACAGAACTTACGCCTTAGTGAGGGGGAAATTGCCTTTTTATGATTGCAAATCCAAATTTGTTACTCATTCATTTGTTATCAATTTATGTTGTATTTATGTTTAATGTTGCAGATGAAAAATAAATGGAAGTCAAGAAAAATTTAAATAATCAATTTTTCTTATTGGACTTTTAAGATGTTCTTAATGAAAAGTTCAAAACAGATTTAAAACAGAATAATTGAGCAAATAATTTATTTTATTTTATTTTTATGTGTTTTATTTTATTTTATTTTTATTTATTTTTTATATTACTAAATTTAACCATAATTTTTCTGGCATCAAATTTTACAATTGTTCGAATGCTTATAATTATTTACTGAATATGTTTTCTACTATTTGATCTGCTGTAAGTGACACATAGATACAAAACAACATAAAAATATACATAATTTTGATTGTCTTTAACATATTAATCCTAAAACATACAAAAAGTATCTGAACAAGGTACTGCCGACTTTAGTGGATAGTAAATATCTATAAGTAATATGAAAGTCGGTGGAGAATAAATATCTAAGGATCAGTGCTGGCATTCTACACAGTAAATAAATTTGCATGATGACATACACCTTTTAAATATTATAATCAGAAAATACATACACTGAGAAAAAAATACAGTTCTGGAATCTAGAATCTAAATTGTGGCTCTAGAAAAAATAGTTCCATGTCATCCTTATAAATTCTAGTTGCCATTATATGAGAGTTCTAGAATCTACTACAGGAATTCAAGACAGCTTTCCTTTATTCTCGTTGTAATACTTATTTAAAAATCTCAGCAAATAAATGCGAACACAGGAGGTTTGATTTAGTAACTATAATTCTAGTTTTTGAAACTATTTCCGAAATCAAGCTATAATTTTTCGTTACTGAGACGAGTCAATATCGTTTCGTCACCTTGAAAACAAGAGACTAGAAATGTTAGGTCATTTCGGCTATTCAGCTTAGTAGTTCAACCTATTCGCATATTTCGGTCATCTATAATTCTAGTTTAGGTATTCAGAAAGTGACTAACTATTCATTCTAGGTGAAGGCGGTATATTTTTTTTCTCAGTGTAGAAGGCAACTATTCATATTGGGAAAGAAAAATCAGAAAAGTATGTTTTGATGGGAAATGATGCTACTTAAATTTAGTAAAAATAAGAATCTTGAAATTCTTCTTGTGTATCGTGCTATCCATAGGAAGAAAATTTAGTGTTAAAACTCCTCCGCCCCCAATTCTTAATAAATTAGAAAAATGAATTAAAAAATGTGTGATTATAGAATTTTTACCGATAAATATAAGTTTCTTTTCAAGATATTTTGTCAAGATTAAAATACAGAATGTATAGCACTTTTCTTTAATGTTGAGGTAAATTGGAAAAGTACACATACACAGTAAACAAGTAAGAAAAATCATGCGTTAAGCATAGATTATGAAGCACTTTCCAACACTTAATGAAATCTTTAACAAAACTTTGTGAAATAATAGTGTATAGTCAAATATACCCAAATATGTATTCCAATACTTTTGAACAGCCCTGTATTTCATATATCAGTAGATATAATGGGAAAAGATTAGTTTAGCAAGAAAATCCCCAGTAGCTTGAAATTTATTTTTCAGCTATTCATACTATTAGATGGAAACATACTTGAATACTTTTGTTCAGCCCTGTAGTTTACATTGTACCTTTATTACACGTCAGCATTAGGCTAAAATTTATTGTAAACTAAAACACTTTTAAAACAACTGAAATCACATTCTCATAAACTATCATTCACAGGCGTCCATGTACCGAACTCTTTGCGTGGCCCTGTATATCCTTTTATTTATATTCTGCGAACATTTCTCAGTAAATTGAATGAAGCTCAGCGTAAAAATGCATATTTATAAATGCATCTTATTTAAGAACCACGTTTAATTAATTTACGCTCATATTCAGTAACTTTGGTGAGCTCTTTTGGGTAGCCCTGTATATCAACTCTAACATTTATACACACCATATAATGTGCATATATTTAGCAAAATATAAACGCGTATATCATAATTAAAATGCATTTCATCCCTCCATCAGCCATCATCGGGTACTTATACGGTACTACGGAAAGAATATACTATTTGAAATCTTTTGTATGGTCCTGTAAATGCAATGTACTTCCTATTATGCAAGACAGTAGCGTATAATCTATATATTTACAAAGATCTGGCTGTTTTTTTAGTCATCAGCTTTGCGCTTTCTACAGGCCCGATTTTGGTAATTATTTTTTAAATGAAAGCTGTTCATGTGTAGATGTGCCGATTCTGGCTTATTTTTGATTTATTTCCATTTTTATCTATTATTTTTAATTTTAAAAGCTTTTTCGGGACATTTCTTTAAAACAGTGGTAACAGGTTAAGCTTTTCTCACTTTTCTCACTTCAAATTTATTTTACTTTATTACTTTCTACCAACCAGGAGCTTGATCTCATCGGTGAATGTGTCATCGCATTTCAAAGAAAAAAAAATAATGATTTTCGTAAAATTTAATTCTAATAAAATGATTGTGCATAATTATTCACTAATTGCGGTATAATACACAATTATTTACTGAGTAAGATTCTTAAGTATTATGTAAATAAAAAATTAGAAAAAAAACTGAATAAAATATAATATTTAAAGCAATTTTTTTTTCTATGGAGAAAATGACGTCATTCACAAACCAGATAAATTTGTTCCATGAATATAATATATATTGTTATAGCTGTGTCAGTGATGATATATTTACTGATTTTTATTACTGCATGTAAATGAAAATAACTTCTTCTATTTATTTAAAGTTCCTTGGTATGCACAAATGAAAAAATTTCTATAAATTGCGCCATTTTCATTTAATTATAATAAATATTTTATTAAACTAAATTTTTTTAAATAACTGCATAAATCACGCTTTTATTTCGGAAAAGATGCGTGCTTCTGAAGGTATAAATGGTGTCATATTAGAAAAAGGATAAATAAAACATGTGATATGCCTGTATTACGATATTTCTATTTTACATAATATCAAAAATTAACTAAAATCATTTCATTGTATTAAATTATTATTTAAAATAAAAATAAATAAAACATTTTCTACATATCAATAACTAACTTAACATTTTTATTCTTTTTAATAGCAAAGATTTCTTTTTTCTTTTCGTTGTCATGACAATAAAATTAATTTTGACAAGTTCATGGAGGCGAGAAACCAATAAATAAATTTATTGAAAGTGCTGTAAATATGTAGTGGATTGGCTAAGGCATGCAGAGTAGAAACTCTCTAATGTTTCTATTATAACTATGTATGTTTTGTTGACATTATAATTATGAGGTGGAACCGTCGAAATTCAACGAAAGAAAATTTTTAAGAAAGAACTGTTTCATTGATTTATAATAAATCTGCAAAATTAGTTACAGCAAAAATTCATCTTATCTTGGTCAGTCTAACTCTCAAACAAGTATTATTTTAAGCTAAAATTAACAAAATAAATAAAACTAAGCCATCCAAATTATTAAACAAAATAAAATTGAAATTCACTGGATTTTATAACAGACGATATTTTAAAAATAGTATACATATTTTAATTTATATATTTTTTTTAATTTTAAGTGAAAATTGAGTGATTATGTTTCCACAATTACAAAATTGGTACAAAAAATTATATTAAACAATTATATCTCAAAAATAAATTGAGATACAACTTTGAAACAAATTGCATTTAAAAATGCATTTTTTTTTCTCTATACGATGGTATAAAAATTTAAAATGTACGTAAGACTAAGAGATGTTTAGAAGAGTAAAATTTGCAGTACCAAAAACTGCAAAACCGAAATTGCACAGGAAAGTGTTTCAGATTTTAATTTCTATTTTTTTTTTCAATTTTAAGAAAAAATAGAGTAATTTTGATGCCACAATTACAAAATTGGTACTAAAAACTATAAAATAATTAATATCTCAAAAATAAACTGAGATACAGCTTTCAAAATAATAATAATAAATAAAATTCATATTTTGTTCTAAGTACACTTTCCTTTTATTTAATTCATTTCTATTATACATAAGCTTTAAATGTAACACACTTATCCTATATTCTTTTCCGTCGAATTTTGACGGATGCAGCTAGTTTATGATAAGCTTCAGTGACATATATCAATTTTATTATACATGAAAAAGCTTAATATATTTAAAATATGTCACACACAATTCCCCTTTTTACCATTATCTAATAGAATTCTTTTATGTGGCCCTTTAAATGGATAATAGCTACACCTTATATTTTATAGAATGCATATTTTAATATGTTTGGCAGGGTATAACATCTTTAAAATTCCTTTGAAACTATTTTACCTCATGGGCCGTAATGTAATGGGAAACTTTTGATTCACCCTGTAGATAAACTAATAATGGTAGAAACTTCATTTTCGATAGGACTTGTGCTAGGGTAAACGTCAATAACGTCCTAAAATTTCATGGCGATCCGTGTATATTAACGATTTTTTCCCATAGGCTGTAATGTAATGGGAAAATTTTGATTCTCTCTGTAGATAAACTAATCATGGTAGAAACTTAATTTTCAATAGGGTTCGTTCTAGGGTAAACATCAATAACATATAAAAATTTCATAGCAATCCGAGTATATTTACGGGAGTTACAGCGCGGACAGACGGACATCCGGCCAGACGGCCATCCAGCTAGACGGACAGACAAACCGAATGCATAAGCACTTTTCAACTTTGTTGGAAAGTGCTAAAAAAGGAAAAGAAAAAGAAAACTTATTTTGGTACAAAAGCGAAGATGTATAATCGGATTGTATTTACAGAAATATGTTAAAAACAGATTTGTGACAGAAGATTGATCTCTTGGATAAATTAAAACAAGTATGAAAAATCATGCGTTAAGCATAGATTATGAAGCACTTTCCAACATTTAATGAAATCTTTAACAAAACTTTGTTATTTAGGGAAATAATAGTGTATAGCCAAATATACCCATATATGTATTCCAGTACATTAGAACAGCCCTGTATTTCATATGTCAGTTCATATAATGGGAAAATTTAGCTTAGCAAGAAAATACCCAGTAGCTTGAGATTTCTTTTTCAGCAATTCATACTATTAGATGGAAACATACTTGAATACTTTTGTTCAGCCCTGTAGTTTACATTGTACCTTTATTACACGTCAGCATTAGGCTAAAATTTATTGTAAACTAAAACACTTTTAAAACAACTGAAATCACATTCTCATAAACTATCATTCACAGGCGTCCATGTACCGAACTCTTTGCGTGGCCCTGTATATCCTTTTATTTATATTCTGCGAACATTTCTCAGTAAATTGAATGAAGCTCAGCGTAAAAATGCATATTTATAAATGCATCTTATTTAAGAACCACGTTTAATTAATTTACGCTCATATTCAGTAACTTTGGTGAGCTCTTTTGGGTAGCCCTGTATATCAACTCTAACATTTATACACACCATATAATGTGCATATATTTAGCAAAATATAAACGCGTATATCATAATTAAAATGCATTTCATCCCTCCATCAGCCATTATCGGACACATATACGGTACTTCGGAAAAAATATACTATTTGAAATCTTTTGTGTGGCCCTGTAAATGCTATGTACTTCATATTATGCAAGACAGTAGCGTATAATTTATATTAAGCTTCAGAGACATATATCAATTTTATTATACATGAAAAAGCTTAATATATTTAAAATATGTAATGGGAAACTTTTGATTCGCCCTGTAGATAAACTAATCATGGTAGAAACTTCATTTTCGATAGGACTTGTGCTAGGGTAAATGTCAATAACGTCCTAAAATTTCACGGCAATCCGAGTATATTAACGATTTTTCCCCATAGGCCGTAATGTAATGGGAAACTTTTGATTCGCCCTGTAGATAAACTAATCATGGTAGAAACTTCATTTTCGATAGGACTTGTGCTAGGGTAAACGTCAATAACGTCCTAAAATTTTATGGCAATCGGAGCATATTAACGATTTTCCCCCATAGGCCGTAATGTAATGGGAAACTTTTGATTCTCTCTGTAGATAAACTAATCATGGTAGATACTTCATTTTCAATAGGGTTCGTGCTAATGTAAACCTCAATAACGTCCTATAATTTCATGGCAATCCGAGTATATTAACGATTTTTCCCCATAGGCCGTAATGTAATGGGAAATTTTGATTCGCCCTGTAGATAAACTAATCATGGTAGATACTTCATTTTCAATAGGGTTCGTGCTAGGGTAAACATGAATAACGTATAAAAATTTCATAGCAATCCGAGTATATTTACGGGAGTTAGAGCGCGGACAGACGGACAGACGGACAGACGGACAGACGGCCAGACAAACCGAATGCATAAGCACTTTTCAACTTTGTTGGAAAGTGCTAAAAAAAAGTATAATTAATAGTTTTAGTTTCGGCTCTATTGCGCTTCCACCTTATGATTAGTGTTCACTTTTCTAAATAATAAAGGGATGAGTTACAGGATAAAGGGAAAGGGCGGGCGTAGTCAGTTCACAGTAGATTTCGTGGGAATGGCTAAAATAACGTTGGGAACTACGTTGTTTTACGTGATTTGTCCAACGATAATATTCATAAATGGAACATAACTTTTAGTGGTATCTTGTGATTTACATACTCTGTCTTTCAGCGCAGAGTTCATTGAACTATTTTTCTGGATTTGATTCTATCTAAAAAAGATATTTAGTAACACATAAATAGAATCAATAGTCAAATCTTTCTCAGGAAAGTATACAAGAAATGCGTATTTCTTTTCGAGCTCTATAGTTTCTAATTCTTACGAAGGATCTGTATCATTTAAAATAAATTTACAATAGTTTAAATGTAATTCAGTGTAGAGATACTTACCTCAATCAGTTCTGAATTAATTCATTTGACAACTTTAACAACACTAATACACCATAATATAGATGCACTGCAGTCATTGTTTAAATATTACAATTTTCAGACAATAATATCTTTCGAGATATCTGTAATACTTTCAAGAAAAACTATTATCATAGTATATTTTAATAACATCTCAAGAGATGTCTTCAAGGAAACTCTTTGTTTGAAAATAATAGTAACGGGGAGAATGACTCCAACATACCATGAAATATGAAAGAATATCTTGAAAAAGAAAATTCTTAACAAAATTGAAACTCATAAATTTCTTTTATAGGCTTGATCAATATTATTATTTTTATAATCAATTTCTATGTTTCTAAATCACCATGTCGCTCATCAGCAAGAAAAGTTGCACATCTAGCTTTTGCTAGATGTGTCATTTTACATTTTATTTCACTAACAGGAATGTCATAGGTGTATCTTGCAATGCAAAAAATTTCACAGATTTAATTATGATAAAAATAACATCATTACACTATATTTCCATTCGTGACAACGGAAGAGTGGGGGTTGGGATTGTATATGGAGGTAAATTTATCCAACACCCTCCAAACCTGATAAAATATCTTCCTTCTTAAGGTTTTTGATTTTTTATGCGCATTTTTATATCTACATGCAGAGCTGTGTGTTAGAATTTCACGATGCAGTAAAATCATGAAAATGTTCTTTTCCATCTCTTATGATATTTATTTTTGTGGACATCTGCCAATTTTCTTGTGAGTGAGAAATATTATATGTTAATAAAAAGCAAGCTAATTTCACAGAAACAAACATTTGGAAATATTTAACAAATCATTCATAGTTGTTCCGGTTTTTCTCTCCCATTATTATAATTAGTATTATTATTTACATCAGCTAAAATTCTCAAGCTGATAAAACAAAGGACTACCTATTTTTATTAGAATCCTTAATTTTTCTGCTACAAAACATTGGGAATTACCTTGCATATATTCAGAAATACATATGAACGAGTATTCATAGATATAAAGAAATACGTGTAACTTTTAAATGCTCTTTTCGTTTACAGTATTTCTCACTTTACCCTGTTCCTGATTTATTAATTCCCTTCACACGGCAAAACTTTGCTTAACCAAAAAGAATGCAAACTCTCTCTAAAAGTGTGACTGTAAAGATTTTCGAAAAGATGAGGCATTGCGAACTCATATTTCGCGGAAAATTCCCGAAGGGATCGAGATTCCTTGAATTAAAGATGAGAAATGGAAGAGAGAAATGAAAGTTTGAAATGTTTTATGTCAGATTCTACCTCTGCTATAGTAAGGTTACACGATAACATATTTTGATAACGGTGTTGAGTTAGTTTTGTCGGTTCCGTTTTTATTTTTATTTTGCTGTTTAGCTGATTTGTAAGTATAAATGCGACTTTTCGCCTTCACGGAGCCCATGTTTGGTTTTGTCTACTGGTAAATATGGCAATGGGAAAAAATCTCTGCATTATTCCATTTTTTTTTTCGATGATAAAGGAGAAAGATTACAGTTGGGAAATATAAAGTAAGTAATCGATTCATTTTGCTTTTTTGTGACCTTGCCTGATTAAATTTATTATGAATTAAACAAGACAAGAGAAAACCCTTTTCTGATCTGTAGTATTTGAAATGGAAAATTCCATTTAAAAGAGTTGTTTTTGTTCATTGAAGTGGAAGAAGTTCTTTCGGGAGAAAGAAGGGGAGAATGGGAGAAGCTCTTTGAAAGGAATTTGTCATCCATAAATTAAACTAAAATTTATTAAATAAAAAAACATTTGTTGTTTAGAGAATTAGAAAATGGAAAAAGTACATTTCAGGGGTATAAACATTCGGAATGAACCCTCATGTAACGTAAAACATTTTATTCTTTTTAAACTTTCTTATTTAACTGAATTTGTTTTTATACGATATAATCTTGTAATAGATTTTTCCCTTAATCGATTGCAATTCATATGATTGAATGATAAATATTTTTAAAAATGCATGTTTTTGATGACAATACACTAAAATCTCTCAAACTGGCAGGAAAAACTGTCAATTTTGGTGAAAGTATAAAATTGTTTAATTTTTAGAAATCATGTATAATTTTCAAATAAAACAGTTTTTTCTGTAAAAAAGTAAGGACTTTTTCAGTATAAATTATAAAATGTTACATTTTTATAGTAAAATACTGTTTTAAAAAAAGCAATTTTAATTTAATTGTATTTTAAAGAAAATAATATTCTTGTTAAAACAATTTTTTTCTGTAAAAAATACAACTTTATTGTGAAATTTACAGATTCTTGTACAATGTATGGCATTGTAATATTTTTAGAACTTAATTGGAAATTACTAACTTAATTTCAAGGGATATTCCGTTATTTAATTCTAAATTAATAGCTTAATTTCATTAAAAATTGTTCCTTTTTTTGTTCGATTATTATTATTATTATTTACATTAGATAAAATTCTCAAACTGATAAAACAAAACTCCATCAATCTTTATTTCAGTCCTTAAACTTTTTGTTACAAAAAATTGTGAATTACCCTACATATATTCAGAGAAACTATAGACGAGGATTCATAATATAGAGAAATGTGTGTAACTGTTAAATGCTCTTTTCGTTTACATCATTTCTCACTATGCTCTCTTCCTGACTTATTTATTTTAATTCCCTTCACACGGCGAAACTTTTCATAACCAAAAAGAATGTAAACTCTCTCTAAAAGTGTGACTGTACAGATTTTCGAAAAGATGAGGCATTGCGGACTCATATTTCGCGGAAAATTCCCGAAGGGATCAAGATACCTTGAATTAAAGATGAGAAATTGAAGAGAGAAATGAAAGTTTGAAATGTTTTATGTCAGATTCTGCCTCTGCTTATAGTAAGGTTACACAATAACACAGTTTGATGGCGGTGTTGAATAAGTTTTGTCGGGAGATATTCCGTTTTTCGTTTTATTTTGCTCTGTTTAGTTGATTTGTAAGTATAATTACGACTTTTCGCCTTCGCGGAGCCGATGTTTGATTTTATCTACTAGTAACTATAACAATGGGGAAAAAAACTCTGCATTCTTCCATTTTTTCGATGATAAAAGAGAAAGATTACTGTTGGGGTATATAAAGTGAGTAATCGATTCATTTTTGCTTTTTTGTGACATTATCTGATTAAATTTATTATGAATTAAACAAGACAAGAGAAAACACCTTTTTTTGATCTAGAGTGTAGCATTTGAAATGAAAAATTCCATTTAAAGAGAGTTGTTTTTGCTGATTGAAATAGAATCGAATTTTGGAGTACACAATGGAATAAATTCTTTCAAAAGGAGTTTTTCATCCATAAATTAAACTAAAATTTATTTAAAAAAAGAAAGATTAGAGATTACAGATTAGAAAATCGAAAAAATACATTTCCGGGTACAAACTTTTCGAATGAGTTTTTATGTAACGTATAACATTTAGTCCTTATATGTTTTTGATTAACTGGGTTTGTTTTAATGTGTCAAGATGTAACTTTGTAATAATTTTTGTTTGAATCGATTGAAATTCATACATGTCAGAATAATAAATATTATTAAAATTTTATTTTTTCGTTGTTAATATGGTTTCGGTGTTTTTCGGTGGTATTTTTTCAGTGTTCGGCATTTTAAATTTTTCAGAACTTAATTGAAAATTACTAATTTATTTCTACGGCACTTTTCTGTTTGTTAATTGTAAATCAATAACTTCATTTCATAGAATTTCCTATTAGTCTGTCTCAGGTGATAAATTCCCGAGCATTTTTGTGGTTAAAATTGTATATGAGTTTCCAACTGCGATGTATTCATTTATGCGCCAAATTTTGCTTGCGAGAGTGCTACTGACGATTAAGCTACAGCATCGAAATACTATAGATATTGATGTAATTTATCATAAATTTACAGGGACACATTACAGTACTTTGTTACTGTACTGCCTATAAAGAATAATTTGTTGGAAAAACTGTAATACATGTGTAATTTAAATATGTTTATGCATAGTACTTGGTACGCATAAAGTCTATATATCATATGTAGGTCTATGCAAAAAGTGCATTTCCATATAGTGAAGAAAATTGCTGAATGGGACTCCTGACAAGAAGAATGAGATTATGCCCAAGAGAGGGACTATACATGCAGCTCCCCTCCCTAAAAAAGTATTTAATAACATAGCTGCCAACTTTTACGCATTTTTCCTACCACAAAACATGTATAGTAAATATTGTCATGTTTAATCATCGAAATCTTATGATTAAGCAAATGGGAATGTACAATTTTAGTGGTAGCAAAAATTGGTAAATGTTGCCAGCTATATTAATAATCTACGACAAAAGTCTATGATACATGTAATTATTTGATAAAAAATTTAGGAAGTAAGGTGGCAACGCCAGTAATTGATCAAATAAATTCAGTGCTGCGGCATTTATATATATACAAACATACGTATATGTCTGTATATGTGTGTGTTTCCTTCCTTTTAAGTTTTTGAAATTAATTGACATGATTGTTGCAAACCTTAATGAATGTTCTATAATTGAAAAACATGAAATCCGCTGTAATTAAACATAGTCAATGTATATGTTTTTATGTTGAATAATGTGATATATATTGACTATGTTAAAAAGTTGAAAATGTGATATAATAGTTGAATAAAGTTTGGATGGTTTTATTAATCTACAAATTTTCTTGTTCAGCTTCCACAGGCTTGTATATATTCTCTTATGAAGAAAATAATTTTAAATAATCTTTAGAATACATTTTGTAAAACTTTGCCTAGTTATAAAGTTGGAAATGTTTAATTTGTGTCACTGTATGGGGCTGCTAGATCTTTAGCCTTTGGGTAGGTCTCCTCATCTAGTTGAACTGTGTTTATTTAAACATCTTCCGCCTTAATAAATTATAAAATTTTTACGTAGCATTCAGAATATGTTGGAAAGTGTTCCACAATCTATACTGAAAGCATGCGTTTTTATTATTTTTCAGAACTCAGAGACGTATCCATTTCAGATATCTTATATATTAACCCCCTTCGGCAACACGTCACACCTGCACACATCATGAACCTATTTGAAATACCTATAATTCTGTCCTAATTTTAAGTTCCTACTGTGATATTCTAATTTTTTTTTCACTATATGATATTGTGATTGTGCAAAAACGACAAAATTTAATCCATCTTGTCTTACAAATACTATCACTTAATGAATAAGATGCTTAATGAGAAAAAGATTTATTCAACGTCGTATTTTATTCAATTAGAACATTTTCTTAGATCATCGAGATCACAAATTTTAATTGAAAGGCCACAGTAAATAATGCAAATTTTATTTTAATATATAAATTTCAACAAGTTGGAAATTGCATATCAAACGTAGCAATTGAGGTGTGTTCGTACCACAGCGAAGTTTTAAGAATAATCAAATCTTGGTGTAATAGTATACAGTACTTCGGATACAGTAGAGTATCCGAATACTTTATGCAGCGGAAATCTTTTGTTTGTCCCTGTAAATACATATTTTAGTCTAAAAGCCCGTGAATGGCAGACCTTCGTTATTTTATAAAAGCTGAAACTTTCTCAGCGCAGTCTTCCAACACAGATAGGAACGATGGGCAATTATGAAATTTGGATCATGGTGGCTTTGGCAGTGAATAGGGAGCAAAGGTGTAAAAAATACCAACTTATTTTCGTCCTTTTATAAAGCATAATTTTTTTATATTTCCTTTGGAGTGATATTAGAAATCACGTCCTCCATTGGCAGACACTTCTTATGGTTCCAACCCCCGGCCGACAGACATATACAGTGGCTTCTCAATACACTAGAGTCTCTGTATAGCATACATTCTGAACATACATAAAACATACATTTTCCCCCTATTCCCCTTGGCTCTGAAATTGGCACACAGTTATTTGAGGTTGTTGCATGTAATTCTACGGTTGTTGACATTTTGAAAAAAGACCACAATGAAAGAAAACATATATATATAATTTAACAAATTAGAACGACTATTTGGAAAATGATATTTTCAAAGACTAAAATTTGAAAGACTTAAAAAGGAATTCTATATATAAACTAATAATAATAACCATCATTTTTAATATGATCATAACGAGTCATATATTACGTACGCCATGCATTAAATATTAATATTCCTAGACCATAGATAAAAAGAAACCAGTAGTTTATGGAATTAATCAGGCTGACTGCCTCCTATTAGATATGATATGGATTAAACATTAATATTCCTGGACCCATCATATAAAAATTTTAAATGAAATTTCAGTTTTACAATTTTTTGAACTGCAAATTTTTAAACTTCTAAACATTACACATTTCAAATTTTTACACCGTTGCATAGAGAAAAAAAATGCATTTTTAAATGAAATTCGTTTGAAATTTTTGACAACTTTTTTTCCAATTATTATTATAATTTAAAGTTTTTATTACTTTTTTGTAATTGTGGCAACAGAAATATATTCTATCTTTGGACATTAAACATGGACCAACCAGAAAACGAATAAAATGTGGAATTCAACGAATAAAAACATTCAGATATACTTCGAATTTCCCAATTCTCTACTATTACCCTACTTAATAACTTACTTAATACCTACTTAATAACAACTATTTTCCAAATAACTAAAAATCAGTTATTTATTTACGAGTATTAATAAACGTTAGCTTCGAATTATCTCCAAGCTTGGAAACACTTATCGCCAAATATGGAAAAATATCGCCAAATTTGACGACAAAAATTAAAAAATCATAAATATTGCCGGTTTGGCTATAGTTTACTAATTTGGCGCAATTCTCATTCAAATTCAGCATTTGCGAAATTTTCTTTTATAGGTATCGTAGCTTTTTATGTTAAAATTTCAGTAAAATATTAATAAGATAAAAATCAAGCATTAAAGAATTTTTATGAACTCATCTAATCGAGTCGTAAAAGAAGCTATATTTAACAAAAACAACGAATATGAAAACTACTTCCTCCCCCTTTATATGCTAAGCAAATGAAAAAATAAGTACTGTGATAAAATATCCGTTTGCGTGTAAAAAATTTCCATTTTTTTTTTTTTTTTTTTTTTTTTTTTGAGAATTTTAGAAGTCAGTTTTTATTCAGACTAGGATGCAAATCATGTTTTGCAGTGCCAAAATTAACATGGTAAATACTATAAAAAGCAAAATGCAGATGTACATAGTTTTAAGTAAAAATATCTGCACATATATTTTTAAAAATAGTGCAATGTATTGGATTTTCCTTCTTCGCTTTCCGCTTTCTCTTCAATGCAGCAACCTTAAATAACTGTCGGCAATTTCAGAGCCAAGGGGAAAAGGGGGAAAATGTATGTTTCGGGCTGGGCTATACAGAGACTCTAGTGTATTGAGAAGCCGCCGTATATGTCTGTCGGCCGGGGGTTGGAACCATAGGAAGTGTCTGCCAATGGAGGACGTGATTTCTAATATCATTCCAAAGGAAATATAAAAAAATTACGCTTTATAAAATGACGAAAGTAAGTCGGTATTTTTTACACCTTTGCTCCCTGGCCACTGGCAAAGCCACCATGATCCAAACTTCATAATTACCCATCGTTCCTATCTGTGTTGGAAAACTGCGCTGAGAAAGTTTCAGCTTTTATAAAATAACGAAGGTCTGCCATTCACGGGCACTTGCTCTATTTCTTTTCTATATTAAAGGAAGTAACTTGCAGTAAATTATAATAATGTATGTTAGTTTAATAAAATATGAAATAATTTAATATAATTAAAATGTGCTCCAAAGAATGTTTCCTTTTATACCATTATGCAAGGGAATATATTTCTGGTGCCCTGTAAATAAATAACAAATATTCTTTGCGCCACAGATTGCACATAATGTATATTTTAGTATAAACTTCATAGAATCGTATCAATTTTATTATGTTCGGATGAGTTTGAATCATTAAAATGCATTTGAAACTACTTTTTCAACGGCCGTAAAGTAATGGAATATTTTTGATTGCCCCTGTAATTAAACTATACATTCGATTTTCATAAAATTTGAGATGACTTGACAAAATTATGCAACAATTATACATTTTAAATTTCAAACAATTAGGTTGGGTAGTGGTTATATGCGTACTGACGGACAGACTGTAAGACAATATTAGGTGCTACATATACACATAATTAAGAAAGGACCCAACAAGGATACACTATAAATTTTCCATGTGTTTTTATTTTGAATAAAGAATTAAAATTGCTTTCTGATTATTTAACTATCAAGCTATTACGCATGTATTTGCTTTCAAAATTCAATGCACATCATTATGTTAAAATTTATATGACAGGTGAAAATTGCAGGGAGGCATTCTACTGCAAATGAGAACACAAATAAATTTTAAATTTTAAAAGATTATTTCTCACCTAAAACAGTCATGAATAAAAATCTCAGCAAGATAATGCTATCTTTTCACTTTTCCTTTTTTGGTTGAATCTCTATAACTAGGAAAAGACTTATATTCTTCTATCTTTAAAGTTCAAAAGATTTTGTTAGAGTCCCTTTTAAATTTCCCTGAGGGTGAACTCTGATTCACTGTCTTTTCTTTCCTGTCTTCGTTAAAACTGTTCTGATAGCAAGCATTCTTGTTCTTGTTAGCGAACGATAATCATCGTATAAGTGGTTATCCTTAAGGCTTCTTTCACAATATTTTTTTTTTTTTTTTTTTTTTTAACATCACTTTTATTTCGTACATGTTTGCTAAAAGTGACCATTCCATGGATTTTTCATCTTTAAAATTTGAATTTGTCATTTAGGATTGATTTATTTTTTTAATGAAAAACTGTACATTGTGCAATGTAAGCAAAAGTTTTTGACACTTTTGAAAATTCAGCTAAAAACCCAGTAAGCGGGGTGACCACTGTAGTTGATCAAATAACGTCAGTGTTACAGGGTTTTTATTATTTTTCATCCTTAAAATTTGACTTTGTCATTTAACTTTTTTTTTTTTTTTTTTTTTTTTTTGAAAAACTATACATTGTACAATGTGAGCCAAAAGTGTTTGACACATTCAAAGATTTAGCATAAAAATTCAGTAAGCAGGGTGACCGCTGTAGTTGATCAAATAACGACAGTGCTAAAAGCTTTTTATTATTTTTTATCTTTAGAATTTTCGTTTGTCATTTAGAATTTAAAAAAACTGCACATTGCACAATTTAAGCCAAAAGTTTTTGACACATTTAATGATTTTACAAAAAATCCAGTAAGCAGGGGGACCAATGTAGTTGGTTAAATAACGTCGGTGCTTCGGGGTATTTATTATTTTTCATTTTTAGAATTTGAGTTTGTCATTTAGAAATTTTTTTTTAAACTGTACATCGTACGATGTGAACGAAAAGTTTTTGACACATTTAAAGATTTAGCAAAAAATCCACTAAACAGGGGGGGGGGGGGGCACTGTAATTAATCAAATAACGTCAGTGGTACGGGTTTTTATTATATTTCATCTTCAGAATTCGAGTTTGTCATTCAGCATTTTTTTTAACTGTACATTGTACGATGTGAGCCAAAAAATTTTGACACATTTAAATATTTAGCAAAAAATACAGTAAGTAGCGTGACCACTGTAGTTGATGAAATAACGTCATCGCTACGGGTTTTTATTATATTTCAACTTTTACATTTAAGTTTGTCATTTGGATTTTTTTTTAACTGCGCATTGCACAATCTAAGCCAAAAGTTTTCGACACATTTAAAGATTAAACAAAAAATCCAGTAAACAGGATGATCCCTATAGTTGATCAAATAAAGTCAGTGCTACAAAGTTTTTATCATATTTCCTTCCATTTAAATTTTAGAAGTAAGCTGACATGATTGCAACAATTCTCAATAAATGTCCTATAACGGACAAACAAGAAGCTCTCTTAAATTAAACAGCAAGAAAATGAACAATCAATAGTTTTTATAATTAAAATTTTCCCAGTGGTTGAACAGATGAAAGAAGTCTAATGTAAATTTAAAAATTTAATCATTAAAATATCATTCTTGGCCTGATGATTAACAATAATTATTATAAACCTATTAGTTGAAATCAGCAATAGCATATAGGATATGATTAACAATAATTTCTATAAAACTATTAGTTGAAATAAGGAATAGCATATGGAAATAGAAATTGTTTTAACTTACTGTAATCGCCTCTAAATAATAAAAAACTAAATGTTTGTACTTTCTAACAGAAAAATCTCATAAAAATGGGATTTTTTTACAGCAGACAGCTGACAACAATGTGACACCAGATACACCAACAATTCAACGGAAAGTATTATGCATATTGCCAGGTACAAACTTATTTTCCTCCTGAAAGAGCGCAATATTTCAAAAATTTGATGAACTACTGGACGTATGTCAAGTACTGTCTTAGGGATCCTTGCACATAAAACAGACATCTGAAAGAAAATGATTCGTATGATTACCAAGATAGGTTTAAGTATTCTAAAAATATTTGTAAAAGTTACTATTAATGGCTACAAATTTAAAGCTGCAAAAGCATGAAAAAATTGAAAAAAGCATATTCAAAGCATTTATCTGTTCAATCTACCACTATTTTACAATGTGTGTACATTTTGAAGCTCATATCATATGCATCATCAGGGGTGACTGAGTTGAGCCGGTCAAAATTAACTTTGTGTTTAACTTTATATAATAATTAAACGATATCATTCTTTCGGTATTATTGCTATCAAGCATTTTATTTATAACAGTACTAGCAAAACCCGCGGCTTTGCTCGCGTAAAAATTGAAATATGCCAAGTGATTTTGTATGTCCTGTTTTTATTAAAAGTAATAATATATTAAGGAATAATTCAAAAATTTTCATTTAAACCACAATTTGGCTAAATTGCATTATTACACGCATTATTCCGAAATGAGATATAAAATAATTAGAACAATTCAAGATAATTCTAAATAAACGATAATTTAGAAAATATGTTAAACCTTTTATGCTCAATCCCTACGTTCCTTTCAGTATGCACATAAAGTATTTAATTTTTTAGAAACAATCTTCGTACGCATTGACATCTTAAAATTAATCATCATGTCAAAATCCAAGTTTTTTTTTTTCTAAAAGTCTACCTTGTTTCAAGAGGTAGTGAACCTACCATAAAATGCCTATTTTTAAAAAAGGACTGTCACCATTAATTTTGCAAATGTTACTTTTGAAGTCAGTTTATACACTACATGGCCAATGATGACCGTCCACTTGTGATTTTAGAGATTTTGTTAAATATCAAGAAAATTGCATGAGGAATCCTCCTGAAACTCTTAATGTATAACTATAATGGTACAAGTCATACATTTCTGTGGAGATTTTTTCTCGAAACTCGATAGGGGACCGTCAACAAATTAAAAAAGAATGAATATCTTTTGTATAACCCTGTCAAAACTAATGTAGCAAAAGCGCTCCGACTGTAGATTATGATTAAGTGGCTTATTGTAATAAACTGTGCTCATTTTTAAGTCGATAGCATGTATACTCGTAGGTAAATTAAGGTTTTTATAAAAAACAGTTACAAACGTTTTCAAGATTTTTGCTTATAATTGTCAGAGTTCTTAATATAAAATAATATTATTTTCTGAAAATATGACAAACAAAAATGCACATAATACTCAGTAATCAGAATTAAAAAATAATAAAAATTGTATGAAAAATGAATAAGTTTATTAAATAATTTTTCACTGAGCATGCGACAACGATATCAAAATTTCATTTGCATATTATGTTAGCTAAATGCATAGAGCAACTTCTGTAAAAGTCTCAAAATCATAGCTTGAAAATTCTGAAAATAATCGTCAACAGAATAAGTTGAAAATCCGTTATTCCAAAAATGAAGCAAAAAATTTAAGGATTTTATCCAAATGTAATAATACGTCCCATATTGTGTATTCTATATTGACATTAATCAATTAATATATGGATACTATCCCCCTTTTTTTTGCTTCTCTTTGGGAATAACGGATTTTTAACTTATTCTATTGACGATTATTTTCAGGATTTTCAAACTATGATTATGAGACTTTCTCAAAGTTACTCGATACATTTAGCTAACATAATATGCAAATGAAGTATTGATATCGTCGGCGCATGCGCAGTGAAAAATTATTTAGTAAACCTACTCATTTTTCATGCAATTTTTATTATTTTTTAATTCTGATTACAGTGTATTATGTGCAATATTGTTTGTCATATTTTCAGGAAATAATATTATTTTGTATTAAGCACTCTGACAGTTATGAGCAAAAATCTTTGGAAAATTTGGGACTGTATTTATAAAAACCTTCATTTTTCTACGAGTGTACATGCTATCGACATAAAAATGAACACAGTTTATTACAATAAGCCACTTAATCATAATTTACAGTTTGAGCGCTTTTGCTACATTAGTTTTGACAGGGTTATCCAAAAGATATTCACTCTTTTTTAATTTGTTGACGGTCCCTCTTGGAGTTTCGGGAAAGAATCTTCATGGAAATGTATGACTTGTACTATTATATTTATACACTAAATATTGCAGTATAATTCCTCGTGTATTTTTCTAGATATTTAACAAAATGTCTAATATCGCAAGTGGACGGTCATCAATGGTCATGTAGTATAGTTCCAAATATTCCATAGAAACGTAACTTACATTGTTTGTAAGGGTTTTTAATACCATTTGTTTTTCCTGCTTTCCTCAGGTGGTAGTGGCACCGATATAGAACATACACTATGTAGAATCAGAGAGGGTTGCCATTCATTCGAAATCATTTCTTTCATGATTAGTTTATTACATCTTGATCTTACATAAAAATTGTAATTTAGGAATTTTTTAAACACCTTCACTGCGGTCCTTCACTTCTTTTAAATTTCAAATTTACTCCAGACTGTTAATAGAAAACAATTGCATTTTATAAACAACAGCCTTCCCATATTTAAAATTTCTAGACTCCTTAGTACAATAAAAATCGTAATTCGATTTTTTTTTTAGAATGCTTTTCGCACCGGTCCTTCGCTTCACTTATTTAAATTTCAAATTCACTTCCGACAATTCATACAAAAGATTTATATTTTATCAGTAACTACCATGACTTATTTAAAGTTTCTAGACTCCTTAGTACAATAAAAATCCGCATTTTGAATATATTTGGCTCCTGCAACCCTCTGTTGATAATGTCGACGACATACAATGCAGCTTTCTTTTGTTATGTTTTAACAGCTTCTATCACCAACAATTTAGTTTTGAAATCAGTTTGATATGTATTGTAATTGCTTACAAACCGCCTTTTAAAAGTATTTACATTGAAATACGGAAAAATCTAGATTTTACAAACTGCAATTATTTGATTACAATACTATATATTGCATAGACAACTTTTATTCTTGCATATGTAGAAATAGGTAGAGTGATATCAATTTATTTATTTAACAAACAAATTTAAGAATAAGGCTATATAAATATTAGAAATTATTTGTTTAGAGGTCGTTACGGAATACGTGAAAATCAAATGATTTAGCTCATTCCAAGAGTAGTTATTTTAACGAAATAACTATTAATTGTCATAATTAAAATATAAATAAATAAGGTATCGGATAAAAAGAGAATCTTTCTGACTACAGATATTTTCCTGCTATAATTTATGAAAATAAGAATAAGTTTTTGAAAGAGAAGGAACTAATTAGTTAGTTTTCATTCCTAGACTAAACATGTTCTCTATTTAAATTATTGACCATGAGCAAATAAAGATATTTCACATAATAAACAAACAAATAGTTTTGTTTTTATATAACTGAAAGCAGAAAATATACAATGAAAATTTACAGGGCAGGCAGTAAGTTCGAATTAACTTTTAAAATTTCTGTAAAAATATGGTTTATTAGCTAATGGAATATTTTTAAATGTAAATAATAATAATAATAATAATAGTTCACATAGGCCACAATCATAGGTGTTAACGCGAATGCATTTTCTAAAAATATGTAAAAAAGAATAGAAAAAAAGAAGAAAACTGACTTCTTGGAGAATTCAGTAATAATTTTGAAATGAATATAAGTTTATTACCTATGACAGATATCCCTTTGCTAATTAAACCATTTTGTTAAATAAGAAGAACTCACCTATTTTTTCAAATGAAGAAATTATAGCAGCTTTGATGCAATGTAGCAGCCTTGAAAATATTAAATGTTTTTATTTCTTTTGCTTGTCCTCCTTTTTATGATGGAAGCTGCGGAAAAATACTGCAATTTATTCGCTGTTACTATAACAAACTTTACCAATAATATTCTTGCATCTATAGGAAGTATGCCACGTTATCAAACACGTGACCTCTTGTATCCTTTTCTACTCCCTTATTTTTTACATCAACTTTCGTAGATAATTTTTATGCAGTTTTTGTTGATGAAATTCTTATAAAGCTGGCCGCACCAGTGACCGAGAGGTTCTGACCTGTCAACTGGTAGACGGCAGGTGCTGGATACGAACCCAATCGCGGTTGTCGGCCTAACCATTCGCAGTTTTCGTGGTTTTCTTCGAACCTTGCGTAAATACGGGTTAGGTTCCCTTAGAAAGACCCCCCACGAAGGGCATTCCCCCCTGGTCCTATATCCCTAGTGTAGATAATCGGACGACAAAAATAAACCATAGACCATCTTATAAAGCTCTCATTGCTCACTGCGCATTAAAATAATTACTGCGTAGAATAAGTGTTTCACCACAGGCCTAGTTCTTTAATAATCATTATCTTTTTTAGGGTTTCATTAATCTGAGGAAACCTTATTTTTCTCAATCCTTTGTCTGTCAGTTCACCACAGAATTTGTAAAGAAAAACTTTTTAACTCAGGAACTTCAAACACAGCTGAATACCTCTTGTCATACGAGCAATATTAGACGAAACCCTTTGTGCTATCTGCGGTCGAACTTTCCCACTTGCTATAGTTTCGGGCGGTGCATACCTATCTGTTCCCTCTAGCTACGAGTTTTTTACCAATAACTTTTTCTGCTATTGAAAAATCTATGAATCTTGAAAATACGTGCTGTGCAAACTGCATTATCGTATCATTTTTTATTTTTATTTTTTTTTGTATTTTTAACGTGGACGTTCAACCTACCTTTTATTTGCATGTAAAACTAGTTCGATGTACCAATCCCAAAAATTTCTTCTATCTCATACGTACATTTTAATATTTAAAAAAATAGTTACTCATGTTATTTCTTTAATAATTTTAATTCAATGCTAAACCAACTTTTCTTTTCATCTTAAATTTCTACTTCAGTCAATTAATCGAAGTAAAAACGAGTTATCTTCTCTGCATGAGCCGATGTAAAAAAAATGATAGATAGATTTGTTTTCAAATTCAGGGAGAACCTACTTGCGTAAACAAAAAAATAATCAAACACAAAAATTTTAGTTCAGTTTTAGGCATAACTTCATACACTTTTAGGTGGTGCAATATTGAAAATGGCAGAAAAATCTCTATTCCAGCGCTCCCTTCCGGCGGATTTTTTTTGAATTCAGGGAGGACCAACTAGCAATAGCCAAACATTTATTCAAAAAATTTGGTTCAATTCAATGCATAACTTCATACACTTTCGGTCGGTACAATATTGAAAATGGCATAAAAATCGCGATTGCAGCGCCCCCATCCGGCGTATTTTTTTCAAATTCAGGGAGGACCAACTAGCCATAGCCATACACTTACAAAAAAATTGGTTGAATTCGATGCTTAACTTCATGCACTTTTGGTCAGTACAATATTGAAAATGGCACAAAAATCGAGATTGCAGTACCCCTTTCCGGCGGAATATTTCAAAATTGAAGGAGAACCTGCTTGCCATAGCCAAAAACATTCACAAAAAATTTTATTCAATTTTATGCATGTATCCATACACTTTTTAATGTAGAATGGCGACATACGGACACATACACACAGATATACACACAGACATACAGACACACACACTCGGAGAGACAGACATTTTGTAAAAACATGTTTTTTGGAATCTCGAAAACCGGAAGTCTAAAAAAATTTTGATTACAATACTTTATTCTATTGAAGACAGGATAAAGTAAAAATAAATTTAAAGCTAAAAAAGCAAAAACCTTATTTTATTCAAGTTTAGGACCATACATATATTAAATTAGAGAAGCATCAGGTTGTTATTTAACTTCTTAAATCTGTCTTTTCATTTGCAACGAACATATAGCTTTTCAAACAAATGAAACAAATAACTTACAGTAGTAGTGAAATTTCTTTCTAAACCACGACAAATATCCACGTGCAATAAAAAGAAAAAATCGCAAAGCATCATCCGAATACGGTAGCATCTTATCGTACAAAAGCTTTATCGTCCCTATTCCACAATCGGGCGAGATAAGGCAGCGTTTCTGAAATGAGATATCGGAGCGCCTATAAAAGTGAACTAGAAGCAGAGGAACGATCTACGAAAGGGTCGGGAAATACATGTGCAAAGCGTTTGTGAGGTCGTTTTTCTCCATCTTTACTGATATGGAGAGAGGAATAATGCCCTTGAATTAAAGATGAGGGAGAACAGAATGCAAAAATTCTACTGTACTATCACCGTCTTCTTCCGCTTTCTTTCCTTTCTCAGAGTTTTTGCTTATTTTTGGTAAGCGCATGAATTCAAATAAGATGTTTTTAGGGCTTTTTTGATTTTTAGATGCAATGTACACTTTCTGATTCAAAATGACCATATAATATTTCTTTCAAAAGATATAAATAAACATGTAAAATTCTTTTCAGAAATATCATAAAAAGTACGCATTTCGACTATGTACATTTATAAGTTGGTACATTAGCATACATAAATTTAACAGTATCATCCAGATATAGCATGTTGAATTGCAAAATTTTCTGTACCGCATATAATCTCTGAATTTTTTAAAACAGCGGCGTGTGATTTAAATAGAAAGTTACATAATAAATAAAGTATCTTCCGGCTTAGTTTATTGTATTATTTCTATAGATATCCGTTTCTTTTTAATCTTTAATAATACTGTTCTCAGAGGGAAAAATGTTCAATTTAGAATTTCAAAGAAAAAAGAAAGTTTGTAATTGTTTTACATTTTATACAATAAAACATATATTCATATTTTAAATGTATTACTAAAATTGAGGTTTAAAAAAATCAAAATATTGATCATTTTTTTGGACATCTTATTCGCTGTGGCTCCAAACATTGTTTTGAGTAAAATGACTTTGACTTTTGAGAAACGCCGCTTCAGTTATTCAGCAGGTAAGATTTTAAAAACTAAAACTTCTGTCCTAATGGAAATTTCAAGGAAATACTTATACAGGGTGTCTAACTCTCAACGGTGTCCAATGGCTAATTCTTAAAGTGTAAAATATTCCGTAAGTAAAGCTTAGTCATAAAGTTCCGATAACAAAAACTTTTAAATGGGGTAAAGAATTATTTAAAACGTGATTTGGGTCAGTAACAATTTTTCTTAAAAAATTACGACGTTTAGAATTTTATACGTTCTCCTGTCCTATAAGTTACGCAAACTTTTCCTGTTACATTGACAGGTAAGATCAAAAAAATCGCTGGTTATTCTGCGAATAAAATTGACTGACAAATAGCTATTTATATTTCGAGCATATGTTTTCCTGCAAATACGGAGTCATTCACAAATTTAGTGGAAAGATAATTATGTCAGATATACTATAAAAATGGTTGAGAGTAAAATTAACATTGCAATATAAATTTGAAATCTTTAGTTATTTTGACAGATAATATAAAATGATAAAAATTAACAGACTAATTTTTTTACAAAATCATTTATATTGTAAAGTGTTATTAAACTACAGAAGCCTGGAAAAGTTGAGTTATGTCATGGTTTTAAACTTTTGATAGTTGATTCTTATGATTTCAGTACCGCTGAATTTGAAATTGACTTTCATTTTTTACCATCGCATTATGATATATTTTTTTTCCAAATTGTAAATTTTTAAGTTAATAAAAAACAAAGAAAAATAGTGACCATTTGATGCTACAAAATAGATGTTATTATTGTTTTTTAATTTTGGTTCTTAATTCTTGTGTATTTTTTAAAGCTGAATCCGAAAATGACGTCATTTTTAACCAATTCGACATAATTTTTCGCAAATTGTAAATTTCAAATTTCAAATGAAACATTCTAGTTCACCTTATCGGACTCATTAGCTGTTTAGCTGTAGGAATTCCAGTATAAGCCAAAAAATATTGAACACATTTTTGAATTAAATAAAATAAAATTAAATTAAAAAAGTTTTACATATATTTTACTGTATGAGATTTCTGCATTATTTTAACTTTGACATATGCGATTAGAGAAAAAATCTAACGTGAGGATTAAAATTGAAGATCATTATCACTTTCAGCGCCAAAAAAATATACAGGGTGCGTCATAAATTCATGCAAATTTTAAAAATCCATAACAAAAAAAGTAATGCTCAAAAAAAAAAATTCGGTTTGAGTGCGTATGATCAGACGTATTTTATATTTTTTCATGCATAATTAAAAAAAGAATTCCAAAAATAACCGATAGAAGGCGCTCACACGCAATATTGGGACGTTTAATGCAAATCAAGCAAACAGAAATAGACAATGAAACAAATCACAATAACATGATATTGTCCATTTATTATACTTTAGTAAAAGATGCTTAGCATGCGAATCTTTCGCGATACAATATTTGTAGATTATACTATTTTTGTAGAAAAATTTAACCATCAACGCCATTAACGATAGCATGCTGCCGATATCGAATGACGAATCAGTCTGCAGCTAGGTGTTTTATTGCTTGCCTGATTTGCATAAAACGCCTCAATGTGCCGTTTAAGTGCCCTTTATCGGTTACGTTTGGAATCATTTTTTATTATATATGGAAAAAAAATCCAAAATCCTTCTGATTATATTAGCACAAACCAAAATTTTTTTCGAGCATTAATTTTTATATTATGGATTTTCAAAGTTTGCACGAATTTATGACGCACCCGGTATATAAATCAAACATGAAAAGTTAAAAAACACAGCCGTCGTCTCTATTTTATAGTATCTGATTCTTGTTATTTTTAAACTTTGACAAATTATGATTTGCGAAAAATACAGGTATGATGTTTAAAAATTAAGGTAATATTCGGATTTAGTGCTAAAAAATACATAAAAGTTATAAAACACAACAATCTCAGTCTTGCATTATCTAATCTATACTTTTTCTTAAAATTTTTTATGATAATCTATTCGAAATTACATCCTGTAAAATCAGATTAAATGATGAATCAAAACAATGTTAGATTTTCATCATATTTACGTCAGAATGTAAAGCTTAATCTAGATCGGATATTTGAAACTGAAAATATTTTAAACTTCGAGTATATATTTTGAAATGGAAAAACATACATACGATCGTTGAAGTTAAACAAAATATTTATAACAAAAACAAGAGTTTTGTTAAAAGTAATCATAAAAAGAAACGATCTCAAATGTTTTACAAAATAAAACTTACGATAAAAAATAATTACTTTAGCAAATCTGGAACTGAATAAAAGTTAATCGCAATACTGGTACAATTTTTTCAAAGCGCACAGACACATGAAATAAGTTCTTAGAATACTTTAAACACTTGATATATGGCCCTTCATAGCACATCGAACTCATTTGAATTCAGGTCCAGGAAAGTGGTGTAGTCATGCATTTTTAAAAGTTTATAAGTTGGTCAGTTTTAATGTTACATAAACAGTATTTTTTTGTCTTACTTGCGAATGTAACTGAACAATTTTACTAAATATATCTTATAAAACCGAAAGACCAATAAGAATTGAACTATCGTAATTTTTAAGGAAATGTTTTAATATCCCAAATCGCTGTTAAAACATTTATTTACATCTTTTAAAACATTTTTATAACTGGAACAATATGTCTATGACTAGAGTTTATAAATTAGTTTCTGATACCGTTGACAATGGCCTCCCTCTATAAAAGTATTTGAAAAATATAGATGTTAAGTAAAGTAAAAAAAAAAAATAAAATTTTGAATCATTAAAGATTCTCCCTACTTTAAATGCTGCATTTTAAGTGAGGTTTAGAAATGGAAACGAAATTGGTAATAAGTAATCATTACTGTAAAGGACGACTTTTGAAAGCTTCTCCGATCACGGAACTCATTTTTCACCACAGAAAAATTTTGTTACATCATTAATCTTAGCTATTATAATTATAAAAAAAAACGGTTTTAATCATAAAAATGCAGGTGTTCAATATTGAAAAAAGCGCTAAAAATTATTACTTTAAATTTTAAGAATTTCTAATAAAATGACAAACTTTTATAAGGTGACAATTATTCTCAACATGATTTATTAGATTTATGCATTTCAAAAATTTCTTATTTGAGAAAAAATTCTGATAATATCTAATTTCCCTTGGAATAGTCTTTAGGTGTAACTGTGATGGGCCGTGGCTAATATGCTAGATTAACAACCAGGAAAATATAGTATTATTTTTTAATTATTAAACTGCTAGTTTTAAGGTATGGTTAATGTTGCAAAATTGATCTAAAGATCTTTAGTTTTTTATAAGGCCAATAGTTCCTGTAGATTACATTTAGAAAGAAAATATCCATGCTCTAGTAAATAAAACAGAAAAAATATCAATTGTCTACAACATGAATTTACACAGTTATGATGCTTGAAAATTCATTAATATTATCGCTTTTTGACACTAAAGACAGAAAAAAGGTACTTTCTATTCAAATGAAAATTTATAAACGGCAAATTGTAAAAGAAAGAAAAAAATAAACTAATAAAATTACTATGTATTTAAAAAGCAATAAATGGTATAAATTTTGTCAGATTTAAAATAATGTATTCTAAAACATCCTACTAAAGTCGATTCTTTATAGTTTCTAAAAAAAATCTAGTCGTTGTAATAGTCCCAGAAGCTATGCATTTTTAGTTAAACATTTAATACAAGGCGAATTCAAAGTATGTAATTTATTTTATATTAAATACAAAGTAGGATGCCTGTCATGGTGACCAAATAATCTATCAGTCAAAGGAAAAAGAATGTCAATCCTATTATTTAATGTCGCTAGTTGTCCTGATATTATATTAATCTCTACACGACAGCTTTATAGCATTGTACCATAAAAAAGAACCCAAACTCAAGTTTACAGACTGCTTTAACCAAAATTCCGAAATATTCGTCTAAATAGTAATCAAAGCAGCTTGCATGTACTAATGAATACAGCACTGTAACAAAATTGCAACTAAATAAAATAGTCCAAAGAAAAAATATGAAATTTTTGAAATTTATGGCTATTTAACCCTTCAGTTGCCCAGCTGTTTTTCCTAGATTAACAAACAAAAAAATAATTTAAATGTAAAATAATTTTAAACAAACTATTTGGGATTACACATTCGGGTAACTTTTTAAATGTAAGCAAATTATCTTGTTTTTAAAGTGTTGGTTAACAAACTCCCTAATTTTTTAAGAAAAATGTCAGTAAACTGTGTAGTTATGTCATGCATAGTTTCCAACCTCCCGATTTTTTGGGTACCAATTTTGGATACCCGATTTTTTGGATAAAGTCTTATAAATTGTTCGCTTTATTTAATTGCGTAAATTGTGCAATCGCATAAAGTAAGTATTTCTGTATAAAAATATTGCTATGAAAAAAAAAAAAAATTGGGAGTTTGACAACTATGCTTATGTAATAACGTAACTGATCTATTTTTTAAAATCTAAATCAAGTAGTCTTTAGAATATTAATAATGTTGTAATAAAGAAATAATTCATCTATATTGAGAAAACACAGTCAAAACATTGATTTAAAAAAATAAAAGATAACGTACGTTACTTCAACATACTGACTACGAAAAAAAAAAATCTGTTTTGCCTTTATAGGAAATAAAATCTTGCTTTAAAGAAGCTACCAATAAACTTTTTATATTGTTTTAAATAACTATGGGCTAGATTGAAATATTACTCTGACATCACTACTATTTAACTCCCACAATTTAATACTACTCCTACAATTTAATGCCCATTTAGAACACTATTCTTATAAATAAAAAAAAAAAATTGCATGAAAAGGTTTTGTAAATAGGCCTGCTAGAATCAACATTCTAGTACAATAATAAATCATGATAATGCAAAGTTTTTATACGGACTTTTGATAGTGAAATGTGACATATATCTGTTTTCTATTTCATTGAAGTTTTTTTGACATTTCACTACAAAATTATATAGGATTTAATACATTTAGAAAGCTTTATGTCCAAAGCTTCCTTACGTCCTGGATTTATTTTTTTAATTTTGAACCACCATTGGATTGCTGTATGTTATCGTGATGCCGCAACATGTCTGGTAACAAGGCTATCAGTCTGAAACTAATCTTACGACACCACTGACAATTACTTCATTGAGTTTGAGGCTGAAATTCTAGAATTAGTTAAAACATAATACGCCTATTAAAACCCAATTTGTCTGAGAAATCATATCTTTGTAAAAACAGCATCCATCCCAATTTTAATGGTTGACTCATAGATTTATCATTGTGTTTTCCTGCACTTAAATGTATATAGACATGGAGGACTGGAGGCAGGAAAATATAATTATAAACCTACAAGTCAACCACTAAAATTGGGTCTGAATGTGGTTTCTACCAAGATATGTTTAGCAGACCAGTTTCATTTTAACATGCCAATCGAACTAAATTCAATCCTGGAATTTCAGCTTCCAATTTTATGAGGTGATTATATATATATAGTATAACTATCACTCTGTCTATCTGATTGATCTTCGTGATGCCTTACCATTTGTCCAGTCGGTATCCTTAGAAATCTAGTTCTGAATAATTTGCTAAATTCCAATTATTTAATTTTTTCGTTAATTTACTGGGTTTTTTTTCTAATTTCATGCTATTGAAGACTCGAACCAAAGAAATGATCAATGTGACCGCTACCAGTAAAAGTATTTCGTTTGGAGCTATTAATGTCTTTTTAAAACTAGCAAAAGCCGTGCTTTGTTTGGATTCGCGAAGCATTATATCATAAGATACATATTTGAAAGGAACATTACTTTTTTATATCATTTTTGCATCTTTTTTAAGCAAAAACGTTATCTCATGTTTTGGCGCATTTAAATTTTAGAAATGTAAATTCAGCCAAATAACTAAGAATTTCCTCGGAATTTTTTATTTATGATATAAGGCTGGTATAAATAAAAATATTTTCGAAGCAGAATTTTACAAAATATTTTTTTTTTAATTTTTAACTAAAAGTTTTAAAGATGTATTTACATTTTCCAATGGCCAGTAACGGCGTTCGTTCTGGCCAACAAGTGTTCTTTTTCTCGACATTTTTTAATTAGTAATACCTTCCAGAAATTATTTATAAACGTAGTTAATATATTTAATTTGGTTGAATTAAATTATTCTTCAATCACTTAAAATATTCTTAAATTATTTTTTAATCTTTCATTTCGAATTCCAGACTTAAGAAACTTACCAAATTTAACAAAATATTCACTTTAAATACCAAATATAAGAATTAATTTTACTTGTTTACGATTCTTTTTGTTGCCACTTTACCAAAGTAAATACCTTAATAAATAAATCATAATGTAATTCTTTTAAAATCCGTAAGTATAAATTGCGTAAATAATTTTAGCAGAATAATGAAAATATATTTTATTTAATATATTAATCATGATTCTATCTATAATTACTAACCCCATAGTTTATTTTCCTTCTTAAAATAAAAAGATACGGGTTCAATTTTTTATTTGCAAACGATTTTGGAGGAATAATGAAAATATATTTTATTTAATTAATTAATCATGATTCTATCTATAATTACTAACCCCATGGTTTATTTTCATTCTGAAAATAAAATGAAACGCGTTCAATTTTTTATTTGCAAAAATGCATCCATAATAGAAAAACATGTAGAATAAATAAATTATTAAAATAATATTTTTTAAAGGTGATTCTGTAAAAAAATAACATTCTGCAAATCTACATATCATAATTTATTCTTATGTTTAATTTCAAGTCAAAATACTGAATAGATTTTTTATAAAGTGTACGACAAAATGTAACTTGAGTGGCCTAGTAGAGGATTCGCTTCGCTCATCCTAATAAGTTCAGTCTCTACCACATTGACATAAGTTAAATAACCAAGCTAAAATTTTTTAATAAAAATTCGGGTGTATGACATTTTTAGATTACTTGGGTAACATTTTCAACGGCTTGAGTGTTAAGAGCTGCTATTTTATTCCCAACTACTTTCAAACTGCCTTGCAAAGTTAAAATACGAAGTATGATTAGCAACTGAAAGAAAGGTCAATCATTATTCTTTTTTTTTTTTTTTTTTTTTTTCTTGCTTTTTCTGAAAATTAATTACTAACCCATTCGGGATGAGCGACCCACATGCATGCCACAGAAATAGTTTAGAATCCTTGTTTATCCCCAACAGTAAAATTTTATTGCAAAATTTGGCTAATTTAATCGGAGCATTTTCTCGATTTAATGAGGCACAAATGTTTTTTAAAAACCGGTAACAAACATTAATCTGTCGCGATTAAGTTAATGAAATTATTATTAAATTAAAAATTAATTTTATAATATTTCATAAATTTACTGGCGATCAGTAACTAGCCGTAAGCATTGCCGTTTGATGATACATCATTCATAAAATGTTTAGTAATTTTAAATATACTTGTATTTATAAGGAGTCTTATTCGACTGATATTGCCCGTTTAATTATGGAAGGACTGTCAACATTTAAGGACTGTCAACAATTTCCTCATTCCATATTAATATTATCAGATGGGAGTAGAGTTCTGCAATTATTATCGTTGGACGTTCGAGTGTCTTCATTTTTATACAAGTAAAATACTCCACGCAATACCAACGATTAGACGATTTTGTAAGTAATATATAATAAAAGATCGATCTAATAGTTTCAAAATTTCAGTGTTTTAATAACTGGCATACAAACTTAATCTGAACAAAAAAAAGGAAAATCTGTCATACTGCGAGTTTTATTTTGATATGAATTGATTAAGATTAATAAATACGATGCTCTATCTATATTTTTTCATTTTTATATATATAAAAAAACATTGCTTAGTATTTTAGATTAACAATTAAAAGTATACCGATTCATTACCTCAAACATTGTTTGAAGCTTTCCACAAATCAATTATTTTCTTTTTACTCTATTTTATCTTAACAAGAAAAAAGTATTGGACTCGTGAAAATATTTGAAATCCAGTTTTTGACATTTTAGGGGTAAGAGAACCCGAAAAACATGTTTTTACAAAATGTTTGTCTGTGAGTATGTCAGTCTGTCTGTATATGATAACAATTTTTGGACGCTCTACCTCAAGAACTAATATACAGAATTTCACAAAACATTAGATTCCGTTAGACCTTGATATAATTTAGATTTGATTAGATTTTGGTGCATATCGCTCAACAGCTGGCGCTGCTATGCTGCATTATTCTGAATTTCCCTAATAGCCATACTTCGATAGCTGATAACGGATTTTCCTAAAACTTTAGATTCAGTTCGTAATTAATATGACATGGTGTTGTCTACTTTTTGGTGCAAATCGCAGATCTGGGGGCGCTGCCATGTTGCATTATTTTTGATTATCACAATAGCTCTATCTCAAAAACTAATGCATTGAATTCCACAAAATTTTAGATACTGTGAGACTTTGATATAAACTAGATCTGATTAGTTTTTGGTGTATACTGCTCAACAGGTGGCAATGTTATGCTGCATTATTTACAATTTCTACAATAGCCATATATCAAGAACTAGTGCTTTGATTTTCATAAAACTTTATATTTTATAGTATTTGATATAACAAGTTGCTGATTACGTTTTGGTGCAAATCGCTCTACCGGTGACACTACCATGGTGCATTACTCCTGATTTGCGCAGTAGCTCTATCTCAAGAGCTAAAGCAAAAATTTTCTAAAACTTCAAATTTCGTTAGTCTCTAATATAGCTTAGCGTTGTTTTCCGTATAAATCGCCCTACAGATGACGCTACTATGCTGAAATTTTCACTAATTCGTAATAAATGTAACTGAAGAACTAATGCATGGATTTTCATCAATTTTCAGATTCAATTAGTACTCGATTAAATAGGCATGATTAATTTTTGGTGTACATCACCCAACATGTGGTGCTATTATGCAATATTTTAAGATTTAGCAATAGATCTTTTTCAAAAACTAATGCACGGATTTTTTTCAGATTCAGTTATGAATTGACGTAAGTTGGTGCGGACTAGATTTTGGTTTAAACCGAAATCAGTGGCGCTGCTATGCTGCATTTTTAGGAAGTATTAATATGCATAAGATAGAAGAAAGTTTTGGGATTGCCACATCTGACTAGTTTTTTTCTTTTTGATTCCTCTGAAAATTAATTATCAAAGAAATTATTATTTAATTGATAATTAATTTTATAATATTATATTAATATAAACTTACTGGCGATCAGTAACCAAAGAAATATTCGTGAAGCATTTCTTTGGGATGATACTTCAATCATAAAATGTTTAATTATTTTAAATATACTTCTATTTATAAGGAGCCTTATTGGACTGTTTATTGCACATTTAATTACGGAGGGACTGTCAACATTTATCTTTCAGGAATTTCCTCATTCCATATTAATATTTTCAGATGCGAATAGATTTCCGCAATTATTATCGTTGGACGTTCAAATGTCTTCATTTTTATACGAGTAAAATACTCAGCACAATTTCAACATATAGACGATTTTGTAATTATCTGCGTTGGGAAAGAATATTGAAAATAATATATAATGATAGATCGATCTTATACTTTCAAAATTTCAGTGTTTTAATAACTGGCATGTAGACTTAATTTGACGAAAAAAGAAGGAAAATCTGTCATACTGCGAATTTAATTTTGAGGTAAAGTCATTAAGATTAATAAGCATGATACTCTATAAATACTTTTTCATTTTTATATCAAAGAAATGTTGCTTAATATTTCTGATTAAAAATTAAAAATTTCTCGATCCAATACCTCGAAAATTCTTTGAAGTTTTTTTCTAAATCAATATTTTTTTTTCCGAAACAGTCTTTAATTCAGTTTTTACTCAAAAATGTAAATTTTAAATATACTACTATAAAAAATATATATATTTAACTGATTTAAGCTCAAACATTTTCCCAAAATCTAGCTTTAAAGAAGAAAAAAGAAACAAAACTTGCGAATCGACATTTTAATCATATATAATCATTTTCTCAACTTCTTCAGACCCAGGGATTTATTTTTGCACATTTTTTTAATTTCAGTTTTGGATTTATATTAACAAACTGATAATTAAGAAAAATTGAACAGTGTGAAAAATTAAAATTTATTTTTTGTACATAAAATTTTGTGATACATGGGTATTCAAATTGTATATTTTTTTACAATTTCTTAGAATTTTTTAATTTAATTTTCTTTTTTACATTGCAAATCATGGAAATACATAAAATAAATAATATTGAATAGTTTTTATTACTAATGGACTCTACAAATAATATCTTAACGCGCAATAAAATTATTTACGTTTTCATTTTTGTACATTTCGTACATTTCCGTTGCAAGCCATTTTTACATAACGCTTACTTTGCTAAAAAAGCTTAATAAGAAACAAGTTGCTACTTTGCTATCTTTTATGCTTCATTCATATTTTTTAACATTATTTATGCATGTACAAAAACTTGTAAAGGCATGTATTCCATAGGATACATCAAGTCTGAAAGGGTTAAATAAAATATAACTAATTTCGAAAAGATAAATAGATATTAGTTTCAGAATAATAAATTAGAAATATGGACTCAGGGAATTCTTTTTTAAACTTTTGGCATAATATAGAATATTTTGATCTCGACGAGTTTAAATATTTATAAGTTTTTATTGCAGTATTGAATTGGATATTTTCCGCTCCGCATAGATTTGATGTTACTTGTGAAAAATTTAGATTACAATATTTTAACCCGTTATAATTGTTCCTTGATTTTTGAATATTTAGTGATTCTTTAATGGGATTTACAATGCGACATCTAAATTTTTTTCAAGTTCCGTAGCGATTTTTTGAAATTTAGAAGCTCACTTGGTTTCACTTTCCTCTTAGACTTATTAAATCTTATCTCTTTCCATTGAGACTTTGTAGGTTCCACAGCGATCTTTTGACCTTCAAAAAAGTAATCTTGTTTCTAGCTTTTAGGCAAATACTAATTTGGCTTTAAAGTTTTAACCTTATATAGTAAATTTTTTCCTTGCACGGGATAATCGAATAGAGCGCGGCTACATCTGTAGCCAATGTAGTAAAAGTAACCTTTAAAATAAAATTGGGAAAAGGGATGGGAACATGGATAGTTCCCAACAACTATCTTACTTCTAAAACATTCCCCTGAAATTTTAAAATTCCCTAAATAGAGAGAAATTCTCCAATCTGGCTGCACTTCTTTTTGAATTTATTAAATTTTTTTTGGCTTATTTTCTAGTTGCTATTTCAATTTGAATATATTTAACTAATTTGGACCAAAATATGACCTCAAGACTTCCTAAAAGTAAAATTTCTATGCCCCACAAAATTATGATTGGAAAAAAAAAGTATAAAATATCCATGTTTTTTAACATGCCCTCACTGCTTATGTACAAAGTATCAGTACTATAACATACGTAGGTGATAATTCATAATTTTTATTTATTATCAGTGTTCTAATAATTTAATGCTTTATACTAAAATAAGTGCATAGCATATTTGGATCTATTGAATGTATCTAATTGAAAACTAAAACTTTAAATCAGATAATTTCTTTGTAATATACAAATTAAAGTTTAGTTTCATGAAATTAGTCTATTTTCCAATTCTCGGGATATTAAACAAAATTACATAAATCATGCACTTTTTAAAGTTTGCTTGGTCGAAAGAACGCAAATATTGAGGAAAATGTGGATGTTGCTATTTAAAGAACAGAAGTTGATGCAGTTTTTAATATGCAGATTATATCCATTTCAAAAGCTCTATTTATATTCAGAAAAACAATAATCTGAGTATAAAGCAAATTTGATGTCATTTTATCGTATGCTGCCTGTGACTAAAAACGCGTGTGCCTTTTTTTTTGAAAGCGCAATACATGTTATATTATTAAGCAGTTGAAACAACACTATATGTTATTTGGTCGAAACTTTTACTATTAAGTGTCTTATAATTTTCGCGCAATTTATACAGACGATGCAATTCATAATTTTTTTCCCGACTTTTCATACAATAATCGAATGTACTTTGACATGTTTTATAAAAAACTGTTAAAGACGAAAAACAGATTATGTTAATGCGTTGTATTTTAAATAAGAGAACTTTTATAAATGGAATTAAGTAGTGTTCTTCTGTTATTTATGCACCAAAAAAATAAGTCTCATTTGCGGAACTGAAAAAAACAATGTTGAATATCGCGGTTTCGTTATTTTTTCTTCATAAGTAATTTTTTTTCCTATTTTTGTCTGAATCTCTGTAAGAAATTTTCGTTTCAGATAAATCGGTACTTGCCGCACATCAATAACCAATATACCACGTCCTTTAGAAAAAAATTAGAAATGATTAGGTATATTGTGAAAGTTATTATGTGAATTAAAAATCCAACAAAAATCCAATAGAAAAAGTAAATCCAAATAAATAATAAGTAATAATAAAAATAATAATCTAAATTAAAAAAAATCCAACAAAAACGCAAATTAACACATTGCAGCACATCAATAAGTAATATTTCACGTTATTTAGAAGAAAAATAGAAAAAATTAAGCATATTATGAAAGTTGTAATGGGAAATAAAAAATAAATCTAAATAATAAATAAATAATAATAATAATAATAATAATCCAAGGAAACAACTATCCCAAGGAGTCAACTTTTTACCCAAAGCAACACACTGCGGCACATCAATAAGCAATATGTCACGTTGTTTGAAACAATAAAGTAGAAGTAATTAAGTCTATTATGAAAGTTGTAATGTGAAATAAAAATACAACAAAAATCTAACAGAAAAAATCCAAATAAATAATAAATAATAAAAATAATAAAAATAGAAAATCCAAATAAAAAAAAATCCAACAAAACCCCAAAATAACACATTCCAGCACATCAGTAAGTAATATTTCACGTTATTTAAAAAAAAAAAATACAAATAACTAAGTCTATTATGAAAATTGTATTGTGAAATAAAAATCCAACAGAAAAAGCAAATCCAAATAAATAATAAATTATATGTATGAAAAAAAACTAAAAAATTAAAAAATAACACAAAAAGTAAAAATTCAACAAAAATCCGATAGATTCATGTAAACATGCGTACCGAAAATAATTTTATTTTATCTTTTCCAATTTCTTTTGTAACAATGACATTTTTCAATCAGCGTAAAGAGCCAACAACTTTAGTCTTAGAGAAATGACCCAGTGAATTCAATGAAAAACAAACGTGCCGATATATTTTTCTTGAAACAAAATTGGGGCGACTATTTCCATTGAAGAAAGGTATTGGAATTTCATTCTTATGTTGTAGTGGAAATAGATGAAGGCATTTTTGTTCTGAACCAAACTTGAATACAAATTTAAATTTGAATGAAATACAGGGTCACGAAAAATTGAAGAATGTGAAAAACATGATTACAAATATCTCAACAACTAATTAATTAATTAACCCACATTCTTTATGCTAATATCAATACGTGGGAATTTTTCCAGAAAGAAAATTCGCCTTGAATACAATATTTCAAATGAAAATCAAATTTCAAATTATTTTTAATTGCTTATAGGCGTTAATGGCAACCTAGTGACAACCCACACAGCACAAATTGGTAAATATGACATTCATATAACGTAAATTACATCTATATACCATGTCTAGAATTCATCCAAGGAGTTTCATATTACGTAGTATCTACGTACATATTACCATCAGATGTCTTTCCGAATACATCCATATAATGTTCGTTGGACATCCAGATTGATTTAATATCTATGTAAAACGGATGTCTATGTCCATATAGATAATTTTTTAAACATAATATCTACGTTAAATGTATGTATATATACATCATATCTACGTAATATGCATATGTATAAACATCATATCTACGTAATATGTACATGTATATCCATCATATCTACGTAATGTGTACATATATATACATCATGTCCATGTAGTATGTACATAGGTATGTACATCATATCTATGTAATATGGAACTATATGCGTATACTACAATACAAATTACAAATTCATAAAAACTACAAATTCATAAAAATAAGAATCAACTTGATCTTTGATAGTCTGATTTAAACGAACCAAAAAAAATGCTAAAAACAAAAATTTCAATAATGGCGTCGGCGTGTTCTGTTTATAAAAGAAACAAAGTTGATGTTGCCACAAGAAAAAATGTATCAAAAATAAAATATTTAACTCTAATTTACCTCCATATTATGTGAGTCTATAAATTGTTGGGATATAAACGTATTTTGTACGTAATGTACTTACGATGATCTAGTTTATGTTTTACAATAGACGTAAGTTCTATGTCAATATTGTGTTGGTCTATATTATGTTGGGATATAAACATTTAATGGATGTCATGTGCTGAACAATCCAGTTTACATACTATTAGAATGGACATCAGTTTCATGTACATGGATGTATTCTGGAAGTAAAGAGCTCAAAATAGACGTAATAGCTACATATGTGTTGTGTTGGAACCTAGTCGTTGCATGTGGTTTAGTCGGTAGAACGTCAGTGCGCTATACTGATGGCCCGGGTTCGATTCCCGGCATGGAATCTTTTTCACTAGGTTGACATTAACGCCTATAAGTAAATAAAAATATTTTGAAATTTGATTTTCACTTGAAAAATGTATGCTGTTTTATTGTCTTTTACATCCACTCCTTAAAATAAAAAAAAAAATAAAATCTTTTTATGCACCTTTCATCAGAACGAATATTTCGAGAGTCCAAATAGATAGTTAAGGATAGTAAACAAAATTGAACTAAACACCGGATAAAAAAAACATGTTTTTTGGACCGGATAAAAAAAAACATGTTTTTTGGAATCTCCAGTGTCTAAAATGTGTAAATCCGTCAAAAACTTTTTTCGATTTTCAAAATTCAATTTTTTTTTTCGATTGCAAGACTTACCGTATAGTACGCATGATGAGTAAGTAAAAAAATGTTGTTGATATGAGAGAAATGGTATTAAAAATTGTAAACAAATTAATATTTCAATATTATTATTGAATCAGATGTTTGCACGTAAATCTCAAACAGAAAATATATTAATGTAGTTAAATTATTGCACGAAAAGGCAATGGAGTGAAAATTATGTTATATGTTTAAACTATACATTTAAAACGATTTACTTTTGGACAATATTCATTTGACGTCGCACTGGAAATCACATAGCGTAAAAGTAGCACAGGTAAAAAAATTTCAAATATTTCATCACTTAATGAAGAATAAATTTGTCTGCGAAAAAGGATTTCGATGTATGCTGTACAAATTACTAATAAATACTTAATAGAAAATTCGTATATCGATTAATAAATAAAATAAATAACTTAAATTTTAAAAATAAAATGAAATAATGCATAATGATTCCTTAAACTAGGGAAAATAAAACATCTTACTGAACATGGCTAAAATTCAAATAAAACATAAAATATAAGGGTCTAATTTCAGTACACTGCAAATTTGAGTGTTTCTGCGTGTTATTCCCAAGTAAATGACATTTAAAAAAAATTTCTCAAAAACAAAGGAAAAATATTATCTATAGCTTCGTTGTGAAAGTCTGACCGGCAGCGATTTTTAACAAGCGAATTTTTAAAATTTTTAATTGATTATATTTGTCAATTCTAAAAGCAACCCTCAGCTGCTGCTACAGTGGTGGATGAAAACCATGGTAATCGAAACATGCCTCTTTCATATGGAAAAGAATGGCAACCTGATTACAGTAAATAGCCGTTGTTCGTGATAATATCACTCGTAATCTGGTAATATTTTTAAAGAAAAGACACATCACCATGTTTTCAAAGTCAAAACAAGGGTTGGAGAGCGTAACTTTCAGGAGGCAGAGCCCCCTAGTTGACTATAATATTTTAAGAAATATATGTTGAAAGCACTTCCATGGAAGTCAATACATCCAAAGTAGAGCATTCATTTCAAGGTCACACGCGCTTAGAGAATTTAATTTTTTTTCTTATATTTTTTGTCAATAATAATTTCAAGCCTTTAGTTAAATTCTATTTGAATATTCCTAAAAATGCTATTTTTTAACTAAGTTTATATATATAATATTTGTCCCAGCCAAAAAAAAAAATCTCCCTCCCTTTACACTGAGAATATATTTTAAAAATATCACTTAAACGAATAGATAATACATGATAAATCGTAAACTGTAGTTCGAAAAAAGAAAACATGTTTGTTTTTGAGATTTAATTTTTTTTGTTTAGGTATGATTTGAATTTTTTCAGTTTATTAATTACGTTTGGATTTTGCAAAGTTTTCAATGTTAAATAATGTAAGAAAAAAGCTAATTTATGATTACAACACAGAACGTATTTTAGACAACATTACAATTTTAAGGTAAGCAGGTGTAACTGGACGCATTAGGTAACTGGCTCATAGGCTATTTTATGAAAAATTATTGATGATTTTTAAATTTTATCCTTCGTCAACATTGCATTTCCATCTCTAATTGTTAAAAAAATGCATATCAACTCAGTCAACTCAGTCAATCTTAACTGTCATAGGTTACCGAAAACTCATGCTTCTTTTTTTACAAGCAACGTCAATTCGGTTGAGTTTACTCGACTTTTTATCAAAATATGGTAAGTATTTTTATTCAACAATCACTTTAAAAAATAATACATTTAAATAGATTAATATCATTAGACATCTATACACTATTTTTTATGTTTCAAATGTAAGGCGGGTAGTCTAGTTACTCCGTATTTTTTCAAGAATAGGATAAATGGGACATGTATTAGGGGTTACTCGACTATGGGGGATCCAATTACCCCAACGGTTATAAATATATATATTTTTTATTTCTCTTACAACGGGATATTAAATTATTCATTCTTTTTTTGCTAGTAGTAGAGAAAATTATGTAATAAATTATTAAAAATACATTATAACACATTTAAAAAGCTTTTCGGTTAATATCACAACAAATTATTTAATTTATACAGTTAAACCTCGAAATTTTACGATATAGATGAAGAGGGGGATATAAGACTAAATGGCGTTATTAGAAAATTATCGAAACCAATAAAAAATGTTTCAAGTCAATATAAAAACATGATTACATTCTCTATAGAGTTATTGGACTTGTTCAAATTTCATTGAGTCACATAAAAAAAAGAGAATGAGATATTTTATAGAACTTGCGTATTATAATCGTTTTCAGAGATATATCTGGTTTATTTTCCCCCTAAAATACTTATGAAGCTTTTATACTTCTTACATATACTAAAGTCTATATATGCTTACATAATTCTTATTTTTTATTATAAATAAAATTAATATTTTCACCTCTGGTGCTTTTTTCAGACACCTTGAAAGTAAAGGTTTCTCTCCCAACGCTCTTTAGATTATATGTTTAATTTACATGCCTGGTTTAAAAAAAATTAAGTTTTTTGCACTTTTTCAAACAGGAGATAATGCTTCATATTTAAAAAAAAATACAAAGGCGTTTAAAATATAGATCTGCATTTTCCAATTGTCCCATGAAATTTGTGCATCCATTTGCAAATGGACCTATGGAAATATGTAAGTATATCTATGACATATAGATATATTTTTTTAGAAATTAAGATATACTTGAGAAAATTCCTGTCTGTTAGAGTGAATTTAACTGAGCACGTTTACAAAGGGTCAAACTTTAATTCAAGTGAACATTATTTTTTGGAAGCTGAAATGCTTGAATCTACAGAAACACGTTTAAAAATTAACGCCCATTAACCGCACGTAACTTTATTTAGTAAAAAGAAATGTAACAATTTTTCAACCTGAAAACAACCTTTAGCAACCTTTTAGCAAGTTAAAAATTCAAAACGAATTACTTTTTTCCTCCTTGGGCACGACATATCCATTTTAATTGGTATTGTGTAGTTTACCGATCCTTTATCAAATGTTGTAGATAGTATGAGGAATTATTAAATAAAGAAAAAAATTAAAAGTAATGAAATTCTGATGCGCATTGTTTTTCAGAAAATTTCTTATCGTAATTAAAAAAATTAAAATAATTGCCATTTTGTGTGTGTGTGTGAATGACCTTTTGCAATATATAAAGAAACCGTTTACTGGATAAAATTAAATTTGTATAAATTACGTCCATTAATTACCCAATTATATCTTCGTTTGCTGCGTTTTGAAACGTGTTGCTTCCCATGACCTACATTACTATATTAGAAATTTTAAAAGTCTAAAACTTGTGGGAAATAAAATAAAAAACTTGACTTCTGATTTAAGTTTATTTATTAAGCACAAAAGAAAACAGCAATATAATTTTAAAGATTTTTTACACTCTTTTACAAAATATAATTTTTTTTCATGATATTTTATACTGTTTTGTGAGAATAACCTATGAACTTTTAAATATTTGGAGTAATCTGTGCTATCATTTGACCTCTTTTATTGAATGTGCTTACATAACCGTCATTTAACTTTAATCTAATCATAATATGGTGAAATATACTGCCGAATGCTCTTAAAAACACGGTCAAATAATCATTAACTCTTTCAGGCCCGATCTATTTCAACTACATATTTTCTTCTGGTGTGTATGTGGAGGGGGGGGTATTTAGTATGTTTCATGAAAATTTTAAAATAGTTGGACGATATATACAGAGCCTACAAAAAAATCTTGACGCTTATTGAAAAAAGATTATGTTTTTGACTCATGATCCTTACTGACACCTTCATCAGTGATGTTTCTTTATTATTTTTGCAGTTGTTATTGATAATATTAACAGTACGCCACGTTAAAAAAAATATCAGACCAGGCTGAAATCATTCTCAGTCTTTTTGAACCGATTTTTTCTCTTGGTGTGCTGCCATGTAGTAAATCGAACTTGCCTTTCTTAGGTCTTAGATAATTTGACCTGATCCTTGTAAATGTACGGATTTACGGGAACATTTTGTTCTAATAAAATAAAATCACAAAGTTGTTGAGTAATTGTAAGATTTCTACGTTGATTATGTGACCAGAAGAGTTTCTTTTTGTATAGAAAAGAATTTAAAATGCAATTCTTTTCAAACTTCTTCCAGTACTAAAAATACAAAGGAAGACCTCTAAATCATGTTAAGCTGAGAGGACCACCACTCCATGAATCAGCGCATATGATAGAAGCTCTCACGGGTATCTTTTATTTAAAATTGGAAAAAATAAAATAATATGTATATATACATAGCTTCAAAGTGTTCTTATTATTAATCAAATAAATATTTATATGCACTAAACATTAATATTTAACGATAAAAGCTTTTGCGTGGTACATTTCAAAGCAAAGCACAAAGAACAACACCACAAGATTCACAATAAATTCGAATTAAGGTCTGATTCTAAATATTTTTATATATTTTTGTTGAGTGATGCTACCTATTTTTTCAACAAGTTGGAAACTGGGAGGCAAGCGTAGCAAATGAGGTGCGTTCGTACTATAAACAAGTTTTAAAAATACCCAGATGTTAGTTTGATTGTATACAGTACTTCGAATGCAGTATAGTAGCCGAAATTCTTTGTATGTCCTTGTAAATAATATCTGATTTCTATTGTAAGGAAGTAACTTTTGGCAAACCTCAACAACGTGTATCAATTTTATAAAATTTGAAATAGTTTAATATTATTGAAACGCTTCCCCAAACAATGCCTCCACTTGTCCCATTATCTAATGGAATAATTTTGTGTGACTCTGTAAATTAATAAGCAACATTCTTTATACCACAGATTGTACAGAATGTACATTTTCGTATTTACTTCATGAATAAATATCAATTTTACTATGTTCGAAAGAGTGTAACACCAGTAAAATGTACTTGAAATTATTTTTTTCCCATTGGCCGTACTTTAACAGAATACTTTTGATTGTCCCTGTAATGAATTATAAATCTGATTTTCATAAAATTTAAAATGACACGACAAAATTATGTAACAATTTTGTCGAAACAACTTAGTTTTTTTTTTTTTTTTTTTTTGTTATATGCAGACGAACGGACAGACAGACTAATTGGCGACTATATGTCTACGTATTTACATAATTACGAAAGCACCTTATAAAAGGTTCGTAGATAGTATCTTAAGAAACCACGAATGCATATAATAAGTACTTTTATAGCTGAGAGAGTTAAAAGTTGATCCCGAGAGACACCCGGACTTCATTCACTTCATCGAAAATGACGACCCGAGATATACACGAGGTTAAGCCTCAAAGTGTTAATTATAAAAATTGTCCAAAACTGATGCAGACTGTATGGCAGTTTCTTTTAAATTATTAACAGTTTAACAGATATTAGTTAATTTTTTATATCGATAAAAAGAAATAAATCTGCTCCTAACTTTAACTACTTCCTTTCAAAATTCCATTTGTCCTGTAAATTGTGTTAAATAAAGGAAATTGATGTACATATTTATACCATATTTAGTAAAATCGTCTTCAAAAGATAGAAATTCATTTTTTAAATTCTTTTTTATCATAAAAATATCTTTTTGCAATTTTATCTTCGAAACACTGTTATTCCGTTGGGAGACTTTATCGCCCTTATCTGTAAACATACTTTTATGATCTCAATAAAACTGTTTGGAATTGATATTGTTTTGTAAAAAGTCTTTCGTACTTAAGTTATATAATAGATTTTTTTAAAAATAGATTAATAAAATATAAATGGGAATCAAACGATTCTGGTAAACTATTCTAAACAAAAAAATAAATATTACTTAATATTTAAATCGATTAGCATTAATATCACCTTAAATACTAGCAGTCTTTGATGTTTTTGTGGCATTAGATACTTGAGATATCATAAGCAATGTTCAATTTTTATTTCCATCATGTATAATGGTTTTATATATTAAGTTAACAAATGTAAAATGACTAATTTTAAATTATACGCATTAGTTTTGCGTAACATATTTTAAACGCTTTCCATCAAAGTTGAAAAGGGTTTATGACGTCGGTTTGTCCTGCTGTCTAACCGTTTATGCGCGCTCTAACTCTCGTAATTTTACTGGGATTGTCCTGTAATTTTCAGATGATATTTATGTTTACCATTGTATGAACCCCATTTCAAATGAAGTTTCTTGCATGCTTAGTTTATCTACGGGAATATTCACTTTCCATTATGTTTTGGCCAATGAAAAAAAATGATTCCAAATGAATTATAAAGATATTACAGCCTTTCAAACATAAAAAAATAGTATGAATTTACTATTTGCACTAAAATGTGCATTTTGTAGAATATGCGGTGCAAAGAATAGTTTACATTCATTTACGATTCATTTACAGGGTTACACAAAAGAATTCTATTGCATGATGGTATAAGGAAAATTATTTATTTGCATTCTGTTAAACTATTTCATATAAAGTGAACTTGATGTACGTCGTTGGGACTTATTATAAGTTATTTCAGGTATAATACGAAATGCGTAGTATTTACAAGATAATGCAAAAGATTTTAGATAGCGTATTCTATCTGAATTACTGTATAATAGCGAAACAGTCAGAAAATACATTTTTAATTATGATATGCACTTCTAAGTTTCCCTATATTTATACACTATATGGTATGTATAAATTTTATAGTTGATATACAGGGCTATACAAAAGAATTCGTAAATGCATACAAGATATTAAGTTTATCCGATCATCTACAGCTCTTTCTAGATTAAATCAATGACGAAATATAAAAATATATTTCCCGAATGCTATAGTCATCATACCTACAGAAGATTATTATACTATGAGAATTAGAGAATCCTTAGAAATTTTAAGTAACATAAATACAATATGTAATGACAGCTTATCCTATCAAATACCTTATACTTGATTTACCATTTAAAACTATCTAATTCCTGAGCATATGAACGATTCGGTTTTACAGATACCTCCATCAAATAATTGACTTTTCCTTTTTCATACATGTATATAAACAGAGTAACACAGTGAATGCGACGTGCCAGCTAAAACACAATCTTTGATAATAATCGCGGTAGCGATTGAAAAATCTCAGGAACCTTTAATGTTTTTACAAATGTTTTTTAACAATTTTTATTTTTAAGTTTTCAAAATAAGCTAATAATGTAACGGGAAAAAATAATAAAAACGCGTTGCACCTTTTTAGTGAATAGTTTTATTTTCAGTAATTTAAACGCAAGGTGAAAAGTGCCATTCTACTCTGAACTCGATTTAAGTTTTATATTTTTGAAGTAAGTAACTTTTGTTGATACTCATTTATGAATAAATTTTTCAGCAATAAATATGTATTATTTCTTTTTATTAAATCATTAGATGCTTAATTTTTAGCTGAAATTTGTGACATTTTGTACAGTTTTTTGTTCTGTAATCAAATATTTTTAATAATTTCAAGTTGCATGATGATACGAACATAAAAGTACATAAGAATTCGAATTTAATTGCGCTGTTAAACATACCATATAATTAATTACACATTAAATATTGCAATTAATTAGATAAATATAAAAGTACAGTTCTTTACTTAAAAATTAATTATACACATATATGTATATTTATACATAAGTGAGATACTTTTTATTTTATTTTAATTTTAAATAATTTATAAATATTCGAATATTTATAAACAGCGAACGGTAAATATTAATATACAAAAGATATCATTTGTTATAACAGATTGAGAATCAAGAGGAAAATATGCATAGATGAACCTCACAAAATATCAGAATTTGATTACCTCTGATATTGAAAGTATCCATTGAAAACAATTCAAAATTTCAAGAGTATTATTTATTTTCTATTAGATAATAAAGCATTTCCCATGTAAATTTGCCAAATTTTGAAGAAAATTAAAAATTAAGTTAATTTTTATATAGTTATATATCATTTCTTATCATATGTACACCAGGATAATGATAATTTCATTCTATTTTTTTTTACTTTCTTCGTTTTTTTCTTCAGATATAACATTTTAATTTTATTTAAAGGAACATGTGTTCAATATAGTAACTCAAATATAGTTCAATATAGTAACTCAAATAGTAGCGTATATTCATACATGCTAAAGAATTAAAATGTAGACTAGGAAAATTACATTCCCTTTCAGTGACAATCATATTTTAATAATGAAAAATTATTTATAAAATACAGAATTCGTTACCTTCCTGTTTATTTGTCTTATAAGGTATTAATATTAATTGGAAATTAACAAAAGCTAGGAAAAGATATTTATACAGTACACTGTTAAAAATTTGAAACATATCCTGTATCGTCACTCCATCGCTTTTATGGACTATCTCTTTTTTGGAAAATGAGAATGCTCCATAATACAGTGAAGTAATCGTTTTCTATAAAAGTAGGAAGTGAAGAAAACAAAAGTTTCAGTTTTTTAACAGTATATAGCAGAAGAACATTTACTTCGCACACATAACAGAGTAACTGCCAGAAAAATGATAATCTAAGTTTTTTAATTGCTTTATTTATGTTATTAGAAATGAAATGTCTCTTAAAAATATTTCTAATGATATTTTTTATTAGAATGTATCAAAAGAAATTGCTTTATGTAACATTTAATAGGAATTTTGTTGTGTGGACTTCAATTTCTGTACATTTTTATATTCACCTTTTATAAGCCTTACCTAGTGATCAATCACTGCTTCATATCCGAATCACATGAACGGTGTGCATTTCATTATTTGCCTTTAATTGAGGTGCCGACCTTCTTTGTGGAAGGTTAAACAAATCAGAATTGAGTTAATAGCCTTATTCTTGAATGAACATAACATTGTAATTGTCTGAGCGAAGCAAAGTCTTATACTCAGAGTACGTAACGATATTAAATGTCAAAAAAATTCTTTCGTCAAGCAAATCTCAAAAAATACTTGTCGGATTTTGATTCTGTTTGTGCCAATAAGTACCTATGAAGGTAATCTGGTGAATGCACCACCTACGAAAAATTAGTTTCAAATAGTTTAAAGGTTATATTTAAAAAAACTGATAAAAAAGCACAATTTATTTGCATACGTCGCAGAAATTAGGTGTGCGTCATTTTTCACCGGCTGGATAAAATGAGAATGCTCCATAATACAGTGAAGTAATCGTTTTCTATAAAAGTAGGAAGTGAAGAAAGCAAAAGTTTCAGTTTTTTAACAGTATATAGCAGAAGAACATTTACTTCGCACACAAACGTCGCAGAAATTTGGTGTGCGTCATTTTTCACCGGCTGGATATTTTTGTAGAGAACCGAATCAGAGTGTATGGAGTAAGTAGTAATTGTTTGAGCGAAGCGAAGGCTAATACACATAGTACGTAATGATATTAAAATTCAAGCATAATTCTTTCGGCAAGCAAATCTGAAAAAATACCTGACGGATTTTGATTGTACCAGGTACTTATGAGGTACCTATGAGGGTAACCTACTGAATGCACCTATTTACAAAAATTTGTTCCAAATAGTTAAAAAATTATATTAAAAAAACTGATAAAAAATACGATTTATTTGCATAAGTCTCAGATATTTCATGTACGTCACTTTTCACTGGCTGAATATTTTTGTTACATTCCAGAATTTGAGCACATGGAGCAAAGAAAATACGCAACAATTTTTATTTAAATACAATGAAACGTGTTTAAAAAACAAATTGGAAAAGAAATCCGTTTTATTATTATTATTATATTATTTATTTAAAAGAAAAAAGCCGTAATACTTAGTAACTTAGTATTCGGGGGTTTGTGATAATTTTTATAATAACATTTTGTAATCGCGTCTTTTGCTTGGCATCTTATATATTTCACGCGTGCAAATTAGGAAAAAATTCTTTCGTGTTTAAATAAAATACGAGTTTGACATGAGTGCTTTAGATATTAATTTTAATCATAGGTTATATTCTGTTATTTTGTTTACATAGATTACTTAATATTATTTCTCATTAAACAACCTGTGTTCCCCAGCGATTATTGCTTTATTTAAAGATAAAAAACCAACGATTATAAATGCACAAATAAAGTAAGAAAAGGTGGCAAACAGCCGTTTCGAATCTACTATGGAGATTCTTCATCAGTGCAATACTCAACGAGCTAGAAAAAGCAAAACTGAGCAACTGGTCTCAGTTTTGCTTTTTCTAGCTCGCTGAGTATTGCACTGATGAAGAATCTCCATAGTAGATTCGAAACGGCTGTTTGCCACCTTTTCTTACTTTATTTGTGCATTTATAATCGTTGGTTTTTTATCTTTAAACATTTTTGCACAAAGGCTTTATTTACTATTTTATTGCTTTATTGCACACATTTTATTATGGCTACATTTTATAAAAACATATACATGACGCAGATGTCATACATGCACCAAGCTGATGCGATTGCAACAAAATGGCGATTCCATGTCTCACATGGTAACCCGTTTATTTTGTTCCATCACTTTATTTAAAATATAAACAATGGTGGAAGGAATAAATATACAGTTATAAATAATAAACGGTACTACTCTGTTATCCCGTCGACCAATTTCGCCAAATTATATAAATCGCCAAACTAACAGCCAAATTATACATATTAACATAATTTTTATTTTAAATAACGAAAAAAAAAATTAGTAGAATATTAATAAAAATATTAATAAAAAGTCCAAATAAAAATCACTTAATGACATTTTAAACACGTGAATCGCATTTAATGTCATTGAATGTGACATTTACGATCATCCATTATTGGCATTTAATCTTATATTTTGGCGATAATTTTTTGGTCGACGGGATAACGTAGTAGTACCTAATAAACATAGTAATAAATAGAATAAAATGTATAAATATGACAAAAAATCGTATTAGAGAAATATTCAAAATCTTTCACCGAAACAAAGTTTCTACCAATTTACTGCAGAAAAAATCGCGCCACGTAGTGTATATATGACATCCGTGCTATATTTATACGTAAAAATAAGCATAAACAACTATCAGGTTTATTTATGTAACTGTTCATATCTATTTGCAACAAATTTTACTTTCTGAAGTCTCCACAGGACGAAGGTTTATAAAAACGCCAAGGTAAAGGTAATATTGGAAAAGTACCATGAAATTAGAGTAGGTATATCATATACGGATCGGGTTTGGGGCAAATTTGGCGAAAATCATTCTTGAATATGAGTTGCAAATATATTTTTCAATTATTTTGTATTATTTTAAAAATAAAGTAATAATAATTAAAAATACAATTAATTAATAAAGAAAGAAAAACTATTTATATAATTTGGTAAAAAAATTAAACAATTTATTAATAAATAACTAATAATAGCTGGGTTACCAGGTCATGCAAAATAACGATATTTTGGCGCCAATCATGCGAAAGCTGCGCCGTGCAAAAAGGGGGAAGCGAAGGGGGGCAATCGGCCTGGTCGCGGAAATTTATGGGGAGCCAAATTTGTACTACCAACATCATTTTTGGTCTGTTACAAGAAAAAGTTATGTGGGAGGGTGCCAAATTGAAACAGTTTCTTGGCGCAGTTTTCTCTTCGCACGCCCATGTTCGGAAAAGTTCTATATTCCTTTCTAGCATTTTGGCGAGCATTTTAAATTATTTATTTGGCATTAAATGAACCGATGTGATTTCAATATTTAGCTTTGGGTTTGAATTTTTAATACTTTCCAACAAAGTTGAAAATTGTTTATGCATTTGGTTTGTCTGTCCGGCTGTCCTCGCTCTAATACCCGTAAATATACGCTTATTTTAATGCAATTGGTAAACCTTATTAACGTTCTCTAAGCATGTTTTATATTGTGTATGATTCATGTTAGATTAATAATTCCTTTAGAGAAGCACCCTAAAGAATTGGATTACATTATTGTCTATGGTAAGACAGAGTATTTTACAGAGTATTTTAATATGTAGTTTACAGAGTATTTTAATGATATTACCCTATTGAGATGGATTGAATCTGATATAAATCACCGAGTTTCACAACGATTACGTTAGAACAGGATATTCATAGCATTTTTAATCCATTTATTGGCACACACAAAGGAAATCTGCTACAGTGCTGTCTTTTAGTAATAATGGCTGAGATGAGTTTTCAATTTTGGTATGTGCCTTTAAATTTAACTATTTTTTGGTACGTCCGTAATTATATAAATACTTAGCATCTACAGTCGTCGACTGATCCGCCCGTCTGTCTACTTATCCGTCAGTATGTCCACATACAACAGCACAAAAACTACCCAACCGAATCGTTTGAAATTTTAAATATATATTTGGCGCCGAATTTTGTTGAGTCATTTAAAAGTACTCCGTTACATAAAGGCCAATGGGTTGGAATAATTCGCTTTTTAATCATAACACCCGTAGAAACATAAAGAAATCGATATGCATCTATGAAGGGCACTAGAATATAAATTTTGTAGAATATGCCACAGAAAGAATACTTATTATTCATTTAGAGGGTACCATAAAAGAATTCCGAAGCATAATGTTATGTGGGGGGCATTATTTTTTTCCAATCAACAGATTTTTATTATAGAATCACTTTCTCAGTTGACATTACAAAGTCTTTTAAATAGTAATTTATTCAGGTAAAACTGCATAATAGAGTTCACTCTGGCATATTGAGCCTGCATGTTTTGCTGAAAAAATGTGTTCAAATTTCTAAATCACTTGTGATGTTACTTTGACAGCTCAAAGATTATGCAGACGAGATATTCAAATCTATGTCGTATCTTATACTACAAATATTACCAATTCCTTTTCTTTAACGCATGCTAAAGAAAAGGAAACAAAGAAATATTGTTCAACTCTTTGAGAATGAGTTTGAAAAGAAAACAAAACAGCGTATGTAGTGGCCAGCATGCATTACCTATTTAAATCCCATTGATCATATCTGAAACACATTCAAACGATGCATCGCATTCCTTTGTTGGCGTTTTCGCGATTTTTATGCACCACTTTTAAAGAGAGCCTAAATTCTTTTCCAGAACCTCATCGCATCAATATAAATCAGATCTAGATATTATACTGTTATATATATTAATTATGCTGTATTAACTATTTAAGGGCCATATAAAAAAATTTCTCTTTCTTTTCAACCAACATGATTTCTGCCATTTTTACGTACTAAAATTGGTGTGAAGTGTCTGTTTATCTTCTTGGCGTAATTTCAAAGAGGTCAAATTCCGCTACAAGATATTTTAGTGTTTTATTATGTGCATTACTTTTAAAATATTGCGTACGTTCAATTTTATAACCACGCATGGCTGTTTTGCATCGTTTGCTTCCCTCTTTTTTAACCGTATGTACGAATTTATATAGAATATTTTGTAATTGTATAGTTCAATTTGGTCATTTTCGTCATTTGGACATTTGATTCTTTGTTATAAAAAGTAAATCGGTTTCTGGGAAAAACCCACTTCTACAGTGCTGCATTAACTATCATCACATCTTCATGTAAGCGGCAGCGAACGTGTTAATATATACATAAACATGCATAATTATTTATTAAATTATACGTGGAGCCCAAGCTGGCATTCTGTGCAAAAAGTTTTTTTTTTTTTGATAAAAAATAAAACGTGATTAATTCATAAACGTTAGAGAATGTTTTTGTAATTAAACGGATTTTACTGATTAGAAATGTTTTAAGCATCTAAGATGTACTAATTTTTATTTAATTATTTTTTTACATATTTCTTATTTATAAGGTACCTGTGCCTAATATGGACACCTAAGGAAAAAAAAATCACCCCCATAAACACGTGATAGGACTCCAAAAATATATGACCACAATCCCTGGACTGTTGGCTGTCATTATTAAAATTAGCGACCTTGTAACTATTCCTGTTTAATTTAAATGATAAAAAAATGTTTACAAATGTCCATATTAGGAACCACCAGTCCCTATTATGGACAGGTGGCTCCTTATTGACCTACTATACAGGGTGTATGGAAGAGGCATTTTTCTATGGGATTTTAGATGAGAAGGGGTAAAAAAAAATATCTTAAAGTATAGCAGGGGAGAGGAGGGCGCAGTAAATATCTTCAAAACATGCACCTTAGAACGGGGGGGGGGGTCATTTTCGATCGTGGCTCTTCGAAGACCAATGCAAAGCACATCAGTTAATACAAAATATTATGAAATAACATAGTTGGTTGACTTAGCTTTCTATTTTTGAGAATCTGAAGATTCACCTACTGCACTTCCAATGTGGACATAAGGTGTCCATATTGGGAATCGGGAGTAGTTTTATTAAATCTTGTAATAAATAAAAAAGTAAAACTTTGTAAAGCAATATATGCCGTAGCATTCGAAAATATGTTTTAAAGCTTTCTAAAACACTCCCCTTTTCAATATTTAAAGTAATTTTACAATATCTAATAAGACTTTAAATTTACCTGTAATTAAGATCAGCACACTACAAAACAACAAGTTTCCTTCTAAATGATGAACAACGCGCTTTTTTGTACTTTCCTGACTTAATTATCTTTTCAACTGCTTTTCTTCACGGACATTTAGCACGATCTCTCTGTTGTGGTTACTCTTAACCACTGCCATATTTTTTATTTAATTTAATTTATCGTCTATTTTTGGTTTTATCTTTATTCATTTATTATATATTTCGCATTCTAAAAATTATCTTAATTCTCGCCTTTTTTAATCTCCCCTGTAAAGTTATTTTTATTACCTAACTTTTTGTTGATTTCAAATGTTGAAATCAGTTTGAAATTTTGTTCCTTCCGGTTTTGGAGGTTTCTCGTCTTTCCTAGAATGTTCGATTGGGTGTCGACTTCCGTTTTATGACTCCTCCTATTGTCCTATCAGGTACTATTCTTCTGTCACGTAATTTAAAAGTTAGTGAGTCCTGGTATCAAGTTTTGGCTCCGCATCGTTCTGCTGATATAAAAGTTCATTCTAAAAATACTGTTTCCTTATTCGTAGCGATGCGCTTGGCCTCTCTATTTTTCGCCACTTCCTTTTGCCTCGCCAGTTGGCGTATTTTTTATTTTTATGGCAACCCACGCCTTCTTTCCGGAGCGGCCACGGTCGTTTAGTCAGTTGAGAAAAGAGCAGAACTGAAGGGTGGCGGTGTCGACTCAGAGCGGAGCAGACGTCTGCAGAACTACGATAATAAATACCTGCAAAAATGAGGTGTGCGATTTTAATAGAAATGATTTGTTCCGCTTCATACAACTAACGTTCAGCATTGTTAAATGCGAAAAAATGGAATTATTTAAAAACGCAAGGAGAGGTTGGTTGGTTGGTTGATTTTTGACGTCCGATTATCTGCGCTAGGGATATAGGACCAGGGGGGGAGTGCCCTTCGTGGGGGTCTTCCTAAGGGAACCTAACCCGTATTTACGCAAGGTTCGAAGAAAACCACGAAAACTCCGAACGGTTAGGCCGACAGCCGCGATTGGGTTCGAACCCAGCACCTGCCGTCTACCAGTTGAGAGGAACGCAAGGAGAGACTGTTATCCCTCCGTGGAGTTATACAAGGATTTGTTCGTCCAGAAAAAATACAACTTTTGTTTTTTCCAAAAGAAAATTTCATATGAAGAAAACATGTTTCGATATTGAGAATGCTGAATTTTTCTTGAAAGAATATTATTTTTTAAAATTGTTTAAACAATTCTTCACTTAGAATATTCCGTTAGCCTTACATTGTATGCTAAATACAGGATGGACCACTTCTTCGTTTTATGTTAATTTGTTGCCCCTTAATCTCCAAGAGAATTCAAGAAAAGGCATAATTATTTGAGATGAGAGCTTCTATTTATCTATAAAATTTTGTACAAGTAAAAAATTGTGCCTTCCATGCCTCGCTCTTAAAATATGAGCGCTGTTTTTCTTACTAAAAGTGATATTATTTCTCAAAGAATTATATTCATCCATCTTTATTAAAAAAAAAAAAAAAATAAAGAAAATTTTCTTTATGAGTAAGTCTTCTGAGATTATTCTTTTGCGTATTTCTGCTCACCTCTTAATTCAAGCTTATACAGGTAAGCTCTATTTTGATTTTTTTTCAATTATATTTTTCTGTGAATATGGCACATATTATTCCATAAAGTTGTTGATCTAGTTTACTTCATGTCATGTGGTCGTTTGCGGCCAAATTCAACGCAGTGTACTAATAAAAATACGATTACACACTTTAATTTTTCCTTTTTGGAACGTCGTTAGAAACGTTCCCTCACTAAACACGACACTCTCTATCAAAATTGTTACTTTTAAAAATATTAGAGGTGTCCATATTGAGAGCACTGTCCATATAGGGTACAAATACTTTAATATGCAGAGAAAATAAAAATCAGCATTTTGATTGTCATATAGATCATTTACGCTATGGGAATATGGATTTCCAAAACAATGCAAATAAAGAATACTAAATTATATTCACAAATATTTATATTATAATGTTTTAAATATGAATAAATTACAAATTAATACTTACATTATATAAAATACGTCTTTAGAGTCATTAATATTTACCCCCGTTGTATTAAATATAGTTACATTATTTTTAAATCCTACTTATATATGAATTTAATCAGCGTTTTAAAAAATTGCATAATGTTATTACTGTTTAGTCTAGGATATAAATTGAATGTCTCATAATTGTTGTAAATTTATACGACTGTTGCAGGAGTCACTTGCAAAAACTTTTTCGTTTCTTTTTCAATATCTAAATAAAATCTATTTTCTTTTTCAATTTTTTAAAGTTCTACTCTTAATTTTAAAGGAAAAAAAATAAATATATTAATTTAAATCCAAAGAAATTTTAATATTTAATTATATATATTATATAAAATGTTTTAAAAGTTAGTTTCTTATTTTTTAATGTTTAAAAAGAAAAAAAAAATCTGTAAGAAAAAATAAGAAACTTAACTAAGTCTAAAAAAATTACACAGAACGCCAATAGCAAATAATAATAATAATAATAGTTATTATGAAGTCAGGAAATATTCCATGTTAATAAAAAAAAAAAACTTATTGATTTTCTAATGTTCCTTTCTCAAACTTTCTTCAAAGATAAGGAAGTACCATTCAAGCATTTTAATATATCCTGCCTTTTGATTTTAAAAGCAGATATTTCGGCCGGAAGTCAAAACGCTTACAGGATACTCCTGTATTGAAGAACAACCTTTTACTTTTTTCAGATGTTTTCTTTGCATAGACTTCCAAGTTCTTTTTGAACCTTTTCTCCTTACACATTTTTATGATTCATAAAAGAAGATCATAATGGGTAAATGCTGTAATTTATTTCTGTAGACAGAATCTTTAGCGTATTGGACAAAAATAAAAATTATCAAAAGCCTTAAATCATGTAACGAAGAACATGAAAAGGTTAAAAAAAGACAAAACAAAACTAAAATTTTTTTATGAAGATTGTATTTTTGACTATTTTTAGGGAATTCTTTCTTTTAATAACATTTAACTAGAAAAAAAACTGCGCAAATACAAAATATTCTTTAATAGAATAAATATATATTATGTTTATATACTAATATATATTATATATTAACAAATATAGTTATGTATACATTTATGATATTACTAATCGTTTAGGTTATTTTTTTAATATCTTCATACGTATTATATTTCGTAGAGATAGTTGTTTCTTATGATACAAACGTTGTAAGATACAACAGCGAATAGAAAGGAAATGAGGGAACTTTCGAGGCCATCTGTTGAAATCGGTTCAAATTTGCAAAGTCAGACACTGATGTCCACAAATATTTGTAATTGTTCGTTTGTTTTTGCGAATGTTGCTGAAAATCGCTGAATATTGTTAAAGCAAAATCCCTTTTACGACATTGGCCGATATTCAAATGAAATATTCAAAATAAATTATTAAAAATTATGTTTCTTAAAAAACGGGAAACTTATCAAATTTTATATTTCAGCATATTATTTCTGTGTTACAAGGTTATAAATAATACAAACAATAGTTTAAAATGTTTTATTTTACATAATAATTTTAAAATATGTCAGTAAATGTTGGTCAATGTGGAAAATTTGATGTACGACATTCATTGGCATTAAAACATTGCCCGATTTTGGTAGGGTCATCATCGATATACATGTGCTACCAGGGTAGAGTGAACAAAAATAAGTATTTTGATTTCGATATAGAACCTTTATGCTAGGGGAATATGGATTTACAAAACTATGTAAAAAAAGTGTACTAAACTACATTTACAAAATATTTATATTGTTATATTTAGATGTATATAACTGAAAAGTTGATACTAACATTATATAAAATATATACCTTAAGCTTCAATAACTATTTTTTTTTTCTAATTTGTACTAATTATCATTACATTATTTTTGATACCCATTTGTATATTAATTTATTAGCTTCTTAAAAAATTGCATAATGTTATTACTGGTTACCCTAGGATGTAACTTAACTTTTTCATAATTGTTGAAAATATATGAGACTCGTACAGTTGCCACTTAAAAAAATCTATTTCTGACTATGTCCTTTATTTAAATAAAAATTATTTTCGCTCTAAATTTTTATTTTAAGTTATATTTTTAATTTTAAATGGAGGAAAAGTGAATATGAAATGCATTAATTTAAGTTCGAGCAATTTTTGATATTTAATATTATAACATGCTTTGGTACCATTAATTTCTTATATTTTAATGTTTAAAAAGAAAAAAATCTGGAAGAAAAAATATGAAAATTAACTAAATCTAAAATATTTTTCACACAAAACGCCAAGAAGAAAAAATACAAGAAAATGTTTTTTTATGAAGTGAGGAAATATTCCATGTTAATAAAAAAGAAACTTATCAATTTTCTAATGTTCCTTTCTCAAACTTCCTTCGAAGATAAGGAAGTACCATTCAAGCATTTTAAAATACCCTGCCTTTTGATTTTAAAAGCAGACATTTCAGCCGGAAGTCAAAACGCTTTTACAGAATACTACTTTATTGAAAAATAACCTTTTACTTTTACAAATGTTTTCTTTACATAGACTTTCAAGTTCTTTTGTGAACCTTTTCTCCTTATGTATTTTTATGATCTGTAAAAGAACATCATAATGGGTAAATGCTGTAATTTACTTCTGTAGATAGAAACGTTAGTGTATTCTAAAAAAATAAAACTTATCAAAAGCTTTCAATCATGTAATGAGGGACGTAAAAAAGTTAAAAATTAAAGAAAGACAAAATCGATACAATTTTTTATTAAGCTTGTAATTTTAACTTTTTAGAAGAAGGCTCCTTCATTTTATAAGCTTCAAGTAACAAATAATAATAATAGTAATAAATAAAATTGAATAAAATAAAAAAGAACTGAACAAAGACAAAATATTCTAAAATAAAACAATATATATATATATATATATATATATATATTCTAGTATATCGATTTTTATATATATTTAAATATATATACAGAAAATTCTACTAAACAGTTAATAAGACGTACTTATTCTTAAAGAACAAAACGATAAACCATACATAAGATTATGAGTTTTATAAACGAAAAGTAATGCTCACAGGGCTCACAAATGGTCCGCCAACTGAGCATCAGAATTTTCTTAAAGAAATTTTCTTTTTAGATTTCTCCTGCAAATTCTCAAGAAACCACGTTTGGATGTTGATTTTAGCGCAAACGTATCATGAAATTTTCTGTTAAAAAATACTGATGTTCAGTTCGCGGACCATTTGGGAGCCCTGTGCTCATAAAATAATTTTAGTAGACAAAAAGAAATTAAAAACAGATAAGTAGATATAGAAGACCTACTGCAATTGATACGAAAGTACCACAAAATGAGACCTTTAAAAATGAAATAAGTAAATTAATTAATTAATTATACACTTATAAACATTGTACGTTCTAATGCAATGGGTTATTCCATGATGTTTTGTAACGTCAGTCACGAAGATTATAACTGCGAAATTGTTGTCCACCGTTATTTTCAAAACGTTTTCTCCCCTTTATTCAATTAATGAGGTATCCCGGATCAAAAAACTTTCTGAAAATAACGGTGGACAACAATTTCGCAGTTATAATCTTCGTGACTGACATTACAAAACATCATGGTATGACCCCAATGCTATTCTCTTTGGAATGAGTTTACAACAAGAACGATATCTTTAAAAAAGGAAATAAATAAAGTAATTAATTATACGCTTACAAATTTTGTATATTTTTGTATAATGCTATTCTCCTTGGAATGAGATTAGTATAAAAACGATATTTTTTTTAAATAAAATAAAAAAGTTGAGTAATTAATTATACGCCTATAAACTTTGTATGTCTTAATATTATGCTCCCTTTGGAATAAACGAATTGATTCAAATTAATTATTTTATTATTTTATTGTTCTATAGTGAGGCCAATTTTGTAAAAATCGTTTACTGAAGTTAAATAAATCAAAGCGAAAAAAAAAATACTATTGAAATTTGTTATCCTTTGTTAACAGATTTCAGTTCAAAACCAAAGCACATATATTTTTGGATTAATTTGATCTTATTATTAATCTCCAGAAATCAGGTCAGTCAGAAAATAATGTATTTTGAGCCTAATCTGATGTGGTACAAAAGTGTTGTTTTGAAACGGAATTGGTATTCATATTCATTTTAAAGAAATTGTTGTCATGTAGCAAAGCCTCAAATGGAACCAAACTGAAGATTGATTAAAAAAAGAAAAAAAGAATTATTTTCAATTTTATCGGGTCAATCAATTGCCATTTATAACAACTCAAATACCACTAGCTATTTTGACTATTGTAGAAAAAAAAATTCTTACTGCTGAGATAGATTTTTTGGTTGTTATAGTTAAAAAAGATCATGCTTTGATATTATTTTAAAAACAGTAAAAATTTACCCAATTGAGCTACAGTTTTCGAAAAATTTTTCATTCAAAAGTACATTCTCTTCTCTCTGTTAGATGACGTAAAACTTGATATTATTCAGTGTTGTCACAGGAGAAATAGAACGAAAGCTATAGTATCAGGCGTTACAATAATCATTATGCATTTCCAAAAGTAGTTGTTGGTTGTTGGCAGACGTCCAAGAACAAGTTATGAATTTATAAAGACGACAGAAAAGTCCATAGTAAAAGGAATAGGACTGTCTCGCTAAAAAATGGTGAAATTGTATTAATGAAGGGTATTCATGTTTAATTATAATAGAAAATTCGAATTTTAAATTATTTATTCTTGTGTATCATGCTTATTCTGAAGAAGAAATACTTCATTTAAGACATATCGAACATTTCTCGCTAAATTATCACACAAAAGTTTTTTCTTATCTTTTTTTAAACATGTTGAGATTGTCATAGAGCAACAATTTGTTCGAAGTTGTAAAGTAATAGGAGATAGTAGTGTAAAACTGTGTACATAATAATTTTCTTTTGTTTACCAAAGTCCAGATGAGTAGAAAAATTAGAACACACATAAATGTGTTTTTAGATATCAAGGTTGTCAAAAATCCATACCTATTTATAAAAAATAATTATTCGTGTGTTTTCTAAGACCATCTGAACCAGTTACAAGTGGTGGTAGGGTATGACCGGGTATTGATAAGAAAATAACTTTTCACATTTACAATAACATAAAACTTTGTTGCAATAAATTTTGAAAGACACTTTGAACATATATAACTTTTTTAGTGAGCAACTTTTTTTTAAATGTTTAATTAATTTTTAATGATATTAACGATTGTATTCTAAACTATTTTGTGTGTTGAGGAAGCTAAGATATAATATTTGCGTAGTTTTTTTTTTTTTCCCAGTTTAGTTTTTTATGGTGAGGTTTTTCCTTTAATACAGCTTTTCTTCATTTTAGACCTGTCTTCTCTACCGAGTACCTTCCGCTTTTTTTTCTATTTATAAATTCTTGATTTGGCCCTAGCAGATCACATAAAAATCAATACGATCGATCACATCTAAATGAACTTGGACGCACATGCATTAATGTACGTACACACTATATGACCAATGATGACCAGGATCTTGCAATTTTAGACGTTTTAATAAACATCCTAAAAATACATGAGGAATTATCCTAAAAATACAGGTATGAAAACAGAATGTTATTTCATAAATTTCTGAGAATTTTTTCCTCGAAATTTTATAAGAGGCCATCAACAAACTAAAAACAACGAATATCTTTTGGATAACCCTGCAAAAACTAGCATAGCAAAATCATTCTAAGTGTAGAATATGACTAAACAGCTTATTGTAATAAACTGGGTTCATTTTTTATGTGAATAGCATGTATAGTCTTAGATAAATTAAGAATTATATAAAAAATTTTTACTTTTAATTTGCAGAGTTTTTGATGTAAAAAATTTTTTTCGACAAAATATGACAAACAGTCTTGTACATCATACCCTATAATCAGAATTAAAAAATATTAAAAACTGCCTGAAAAATGAGCACATTTGCTAATTAACGTTTCGCCGCGGATGCGCGAATGTAATCAAAATATAATGCAAATAATTTGTTGATTAAACGTATAGAGCAACAAAAGTCTCAAAAACGTAGCTTGAGAATTATGAAAACTGTCGTCGATAGAATAAGCTCTTAATCGTTTATTCTCAAAAGGAAGCAAAAAAGATAAAAAGATGTATCCAAATATAGTATTGCGTGATATATCGTGTATGTTATATTGACACTAATCAATGGATGCATAGATACAGCTTCTCGTCTTTTCGCTTTCTCATGGAAACAACTAATTTTGAACTTATTCTGTCAACGATAATATTCTGAAGTTTCAAGCTATGTTTTTAAGACTTTCAAAAAGTTTCTCTATACATTTAATACACTGAGCTCATGATATTTTGATTGCATTAACGCATGCGCAATAAAACATTATTTAATACGCCTGCTCAATTTTCGCCGAATTTCTACGATTTTTTAATTTAGAAAGCAAGGTATTGTGTACAATATTTTTGTAATATTTTCTGAAATCAATATATTTTTATATTAAGAACTTGGTGAAATTTGGGTACATTCGTTCTTTTTCAAGTTATCGATTGTCCTTTAAGGGGTTTTGGAAAATAACCTTTTAAAAAATATATGAACTCTTCTTTTTACACACCTGACGTTTCACGACAATTCCTCATGTATTTTTCTAGATATTAAAAAAACCCGTCAAGAATCACACGTGACCGGAAATCGTGGCCATATAATGTGTATGTATACATGTACATTAAATCAGTATGCTTAAATAAAAAGATCTATATCATTTTTCTTTTTAAATTATGAAATTTGAAAAGAAACTACTCACGTCTCATAAGAGTTATCATTTTTATATGCATTATCTTATCATTCGCTTTTTCTCTATTGTTATGTAAATTGAAATATTCTAGACAGTATCCATTCTAAATGATAAGTTTCATATAGATTTTTCAAAATTGCTATATTTTGGGAATACAATTATTATTTTATCATCACATAATTTTTCTGAACTATAAAATAAATCTCTCCTATTCTGTTGTCACTATAGTACATTGTTGAGATTATGCCTTTTAGCCATTTGTTTTATTATATATATATATATATATATATAACTTATTACATAACTCCATATATACATATATAACTTAATTAAACACTGGGGAAAATTTATTACGTATAGTTTGTAAATTTCTATAGTAAATCAAAAATCATTTATTTAATATTATGTAATTGTCTATAAAGTTAATTAACATAACTATATTATAATTATTGTTTAATATATAACATTAAATCTCTTTCAATTTTTTCTAGGTAAGTACAATTTCTGACTCTCATTTCAACGATAGCGTTTAGTAAGTTTGCTTTCTCTAATTTGGTATAATGGTGTGATACAAAGTTCTCTTCTAAAGTATCTTTTATAGAGCTGAGATTTTTATGTAATTATTTAAATATGTAGCCGAACTGTTTAATTATTTGTACAATATTTTCCATCTCACATTGCCATCTTCTGTACCTCCTCCACACCGATTTTTCCGAAATTTTTCATTTATGGTAATTTGGCAGGTATGTTTCGGTACATCAAACGAATCGGATTTAAACATTATTTTGATATTAAGACAGAATTTAGGAGAAACAAACGTACTTTTTTATTACGCCTTAATCTATAAATTTGATTTGAATGTTTACTCCAAAAAATGTATGATTTAATGGATTGTTTTTTAATTCAAACTTATTATCAAGCTTTTTTTTTCTTACTTTTGAAAATACATCGGAAGAATTATATTTTTTTCCTGTCTCTGAATATCTTGAAGAAAAATAAATTTTAAAAATGATATTAAAAATTTTCAAAATATTTGAAACATAAAATAATACTAAATAGCATTATTTAACATTAAAGTGATACATTGTTTTTGTTGTCGAATAATATGTACTTCCTACTAAATGTAACGAACAGATGATTCTGAAACATCTAATGCAATAATGTTCAGATTATATACAAGCATTTGAAACATAGAAATATGAATCTGGAAGGATTAGCAAATCATCAAAATGCTGAATCTTCAATTTTATTTTTACAGACAGTTGCTACACTGCTGGCCACCCAAATTGCAACACCAAGAAAAACAAGAGATATCACAACAAAATTTATTGTGTAGATAACATGTTGACCAAGTAACAAATGATTAAATTTACAGCATTCTATGAAGCGTGGTTCCTGCCAAAAGCAGTACCCAGAGTAGCCGCCGTTGTTGGAGATCACAGCTGCCACACGCCTCGGCATTGATTCAAAGAGACTTTGAATGTGTTTTTGGGGTACAGCAGACCAAGCAGCTTCCACACGTTGCCAAAGTTGATCTGGTGTGACAGCTGGGGATGAACTCTGGGTCGGTCGTTGAGCAACCATGGACCACATGTTTTCTATCGGCGAAAGGTCCGGAGAGCGCGCCGGCCAGGGAAGCAATTCAATCTGGTGATTGACGAAGAACCCTTGGACAATGCGTGCCACGTGTGGCCGTGCATTATCCTGCTGAAATATGGCTATTGGCAAGCCCTGAAGGTAAGGAAGGACAACTGGCTCCAACACCTCGGAGATGTAGCGCTGGCTGGTTAAAGTACCGGCAATGCGTACTAGAGGAGTGCGAGAGAGATATCCGATACCGCCCCATACCATAATACCCGGTGCAGGACCAGTGTGACGGTGCATAATGCAGCTGTTCAGCATCCTCTCTCCACGGTGTCTCCAGACTCGAATCCGACCGTCGTGGTGTTGCATACAGAAGCGTGACTCTTCAGTAAAGAGAATTTCATTCCATTCTGTCGTCCACATCCTTCTTTCATCGCACCATTGGCGGCGGAGACGTCTGTGGTTCCGCGTCAGAGGTAGACAAAGCAATGGACGTCTTGCGGACAGACCATTCTGCTGTAAACGACGTCGAATGGTACGCGCAGACACTGGATGATGCGTTACAGACTGAATCTGCTGTGATATGGTTCGTGATGTGAGTGAGCGGTCCGTCACTGCCATGCGTACAATCTGCCTGTCATCACGTGACGTGGTGCACTGAGGTCGATGCGGTCGATCACGTCTGTCCGTCGTACCCTGTTGCACCCAACGATCACATATCCGCATCACAGTTGTTTGGTTTCGTCCAACACGACGACCGATTTCCCTGAAAGATAACCCACATTCTCGGTATGCCACTATCCTTCCTCTGTCAAACTCGGATACTTGATCAAAAGATGATTGTTGTTTCCTACGAGGCATAATTTATCGTTTTTTTTGAAAAAAAAGCAAGAAAAACACAATTGCTGTACTTGAAACCGTTGAAATCTCCAAGCCTTAAATAGCGCTTTGAGGTGGCGCCACAGGCGCGCTTGATATGCGTCTGCGCTGAAATTCTAATCATTTGCATATCTCACCTCAGCTAATGCATGTTGTAAATTTCATATTATTTGCATGCTTCCTTCAGGGTGTTGCATTTACGATGGCCAGCAGTGTAATTACTGTCAGGGCAAATTCTCACCAGTAAATTTCAATAGAAAATTTTATTTATTTAAGCATCTCATTCATGAAGAATTTCTGTCATTATTATGGCCAAAATATATATTCATTTCTATTTGAGAAAATTTATTTCGGTGGTTGTCATATCCTGTTGTCCCATCATATTGTGACAACTTAAATAACCACTTGTCAGTAGACGCCAATTGAAGATTTACATTATTATTATTAGAACTTTAAAAAAATGTCTGCATGCTATATACAATCGACTCTCGTTAATTCGAACTCGTCGAGACGACAAGAAATGTTCGAATTATCCGAAGTTCGAATTATGGAAAACATGCTTAATATGGTACTATTTCAAACGAATTTCAACTAATTAAAAGATTAGCACGATGGAAGAAAATTTTAAAGCTTCACTGATGGACAGACGCGGGGCTCTAAGAAAGTGGGTATCAAATGCATTGTATTATATGTATACTCGTTCGGAACAATTTTCACAAAAATCAACGAAAGAAAGTTATTCAAAGGATCTGAAATCGGTGAGAAAGAAAAGAAAAAATGAAAAATCGAAATTCTCATTAGTTCGAATTAAACGAAGTCAAGACAAAATGAGTTCGAATTAATGAAAATTTTTAACGCTATTCTGCCATTGAAAATTTTGGGACTTCATATTTAGTTCGAATTAAGCGAAGATTCGAATTATCCGATTTCGAATTAACGAGAGTCAAATGTATCTCTGCACACATGAAAAATAAACAAATAACCACAGGAATGCTCCACAGGAATGTACTATAGTTAAACAATATTATGCTAACACCCGTTGGAGTTGTTCATCAAAGATAAACGCCGAAAGAATTTGATCAAAGAGATATTTTTGTTGCAACAGATGTCCAATTTTGCGGCTGTCAAATTGAAAATCCTATGATTACATTTGGTCAATAATTCTTTTCACTGTCTAGGTCTTTATCACAAGACCTAGTCCTCTCAGATTATTTTGCCTCCAATTTAAAAAAAAAAAAAAAAAAAAAAAAAAAAAAAAAAAAAAAAAAAACATTTTATAGGTCATTATTGAAGATGTAAAAGAGTTTGCTGAGAGCTGCTTTTGGGGACCAATCAAAGAATCTTTATTTGGTAGTATAAACATTGATAATTAAATATTTTAACTATCAATAAAAAAAAGTTCTGTAATATATGATTTTGGTGTAATTATAGGCATTATTTCAAAATAAACTATATTCTATATATTTATTTAATGCGTTGTCATTTTCTGAAAAATCATATAGCGTATAGTAATATTAAAGCATAGCACGGTAGTGCTATGCTTTATTTATTTCCAGTGTGACTCCGTAATGTTATTTTAATACGGAATTTAACATTGAACGAGTTATTTACTAGACATTTTCCCACATTCTGTACGCGCTTCCACAAATTTTCTTCAAAGGATCTAATTGTTTAAAAAATAATTCCCTCCAATCAAAAAAATATACAGAGGTCAATGGACATATTTCCTGTAGCAATTAATCATTTTTACGTGATAAATAAAAAATATTTTTTTTCTTTTGTAAGATTTAAAAATGGTATATTTACGACGTCACATTAGAAATGAAACGGAGATTTGCAAACATTTCTTACAAATACAAGAATCGTCAACAGAAAGCAAAATGAAGCATGATTTTTAAAATAAAAGGGCATTTTCTAACATTGATCAAGAAGCTTCTAACAGAAGAAATATAGAAAATAAGTAAATTAAACTTTTTACTACCTATTGTCTCTGCAAAATAATATAAAATAACTTAAGTTATATATATGTAACTGGTATTTGAAAGCGAATTTTTTGACACATTGGCATTAAAAAAAAAAAATAAATAAATAAAATTGCATCAAATCCAGTGCATATATGACATTTGCGCCGGGATTTCGTACTTAAACCACATTTTTAAAAATTTCTTCGTCTTATATGTTCGAAGAAAATCAAAATAAATTTAGGTAATTTATTCAAAAATAGTAGTGTTTGAGAATAATAGTATTTCATCCTTGGTATGTAATGAAACTAGTAAATCTGCAGAACTGGGTCTTCAAACATAGCAATTTTTTAAGGCTAAACCAAAGCTGTAGGCTAAACCGCAGAATCGTCAACTACTTGGTATAAGACTTTTCGGCACTGCAATAAATTCGCCAATTCTATCAACTTAAATATTCAAATCCAATCTAAACAAGTATAAACAATGTTTACAAATATATATTTTTTAATTCCCGATTTGGTGATTTTTTTAAATCGAGCCTAAATTTGTAATGTTACAAATAATTAATCATTGGATAAAATCAATTTTAAATCAACGGTACTACTTGGTTATCCCGTCGACCAAAAAACTATCGTCAAACTATAAGATAAAATGCCAATAATGGATGATCGTGAATGTCACATTCAATGACATTAAATACTTATACGTACTTAGAGATGTCATCAAATGATTTTATTTCCACTTTTTACTGCTGTTTTACCCATTTATTTCTACTTTTGTTATAAAAAAAATGCCAATATGTATAATTTGACTATTAGTTTGGCGACTTATATAATTTGGCGGAATTGGTTGAAGGGATAACCAAGTACCGAATTAACTTGTATTAAATTCATTATTCCGATGATTTTAATATGATAAAACACTACACGATTTAATTTTTAAAATATCGCAAAGAGTTTCTGTTGAAAAATAGCTGTGTTTTATACTTTAAGTTAATATTTTTATGGTACTACTAGGTTATCCCGTCGACCAAAAAATTATCGCCAAACTATAAGATTAAATGCCAATAATGGATGGTCGTTAATGTCACATTCAATAACATTAAATGAGATTCACGTGTTTAAAATGTCATTAAGTGATTTTTATTTAGACTTTTTATTTGTATTTTTATTAATATTCTACTAATTATTTGGTTTTTTGTTATTTAAAATACAAATTATGTCAACATGTATAATTTGGCTATTAGTTTGGCGATTTGTAGAATTTGGCGAAATTGGTTGACGGGATAATAGAGTAGTACCATTTTATAAAACTTTTGATTCACTATCTCTATGAGTTAATAAAATTTAAGCACATTTGGAATATTCATAATGCGTCACCTTTATGCGCAGATGTCTAATAGTTATTATTTTGGCGCAGTTTTTTTCTGACGCCAATTTGGCGAAAATTTCGTTTTCAAATACATATCACATATATATTTTTTAATTATTTTCTAATATTTAAAAAGGAAAATAAAGATAAATAAAAAAAAAGTTTATTAATAATTATAGAACAAACGATCTACATATTTCTTTTAAATAAAAGTAATAGAAAATAAACAATTTATTAGTAAAATAAACAACGATAGCCAGGTTAGCATGTGAGGCATATAATATCCATTTTGTTCCAATCGCGCCAATGTATTGTATATATTACATCTATCCCTAACTTTTCTACGCTGAACCCTACCCAGAGCTCCGATAGCGGTTTGAAGTTCTGTCGATGTTAAATTTCAATTTTGGACAAAATTTCAATCCAAACATTGATTTATTTATCAAGAAGCTTCTAAGTGAAGAAATACAGAAAATAAATAAACATGACGTAATACAAAAAATAAAAAAATAAATATATTTTATTGATACTATGTCTTGAGGTATTGTTGGAGGAATATTATATTGTCTAGAGGTGAATGTCTAGAATTATACTAGACATTTATGACGTCAAATTGGAAATGAAACAAAGATTTTGAAATATTTGGTATCAAGACAGGAAGCATGTACAGAATTCAGTTCTAGATGTAAAAAAAAAGTTAACGATTTGGATATGGATAAATGAAAATCTATGCAAAACCCAATGGAGAAATGAAAATCTAACGTAGATACCACGGAGATAGATAGAGTTTTTAATTGGGAGTGGTTTTGGAGTCTAGGTATCATGATCGGTATAGATCTGGAAAAATAAATCAGAAATTCCTACGTAGTGGAAAACGTAATAGTTAGTATTTCATCAAATAAAATTTTGTTCAAAAATCTAATTTAACTTTGAGGCCCTTTCACAGTTTTGCAGAATTGCTAAATTGTAACTAAAGTGCTTCAACACTCGCTCATCCTGCTTGCACATATGAAGCCAACATGATGTTTAATCTTGAATTAGTTATACACTCAAACTTTTCATCACCATATTCTTTTTTAGCATAAAATGGAGCTATTGCAACAATTTAATAAGAAACATGGAACTTACAATGTGAATATGCACTAATATATTTTTTTGCGTCAGAGGAAGAGAGAGAGAAGTATGAGCACCTCAGACGTTCTCTTGAGCGTACCCCCCCCCCCATAATTCACTTCTAGCTATGTCCCTGGGTAAATTACATCAGTAATTGTGATAGGATACCACATAAAGGAAGTCCTTATGATGGTACCCTCAGTTCATTTTGAAATGAGCTCATCTGAATGCAGTAGTTATTAAAAAACTTGAGATATTAAACAAAAACATAATTTGCGGAACAAATTAAAAAAACAAAATTTATTTCCTGCTCTATTTAAGCCCGAGAAGGGACAGATATTAAGATATTTCATTTATTTATTTCTACATTTAGTATTAAATTTTTGTATCAAATAATTTAAATTATTTGAACATTAAAAAAATATAAATGAAATTCAAACAATATGATACTTAAAAACCCTAAATCTTAGACTTTTTTCCAAACTTAACTTGCAAATATTTGTTTTGCAGATTTTGTATAATGTTTACGGTAGGTATAGATAAAAAGAATAGACACATCTAAATAGCAAATGTTCAGAAAAAGTCTAAGATTTATTTCGATTTCGTTTGAACGGTATCTAAGATTTAGGGTTTTTAAGTATCATATTGTTTGAATTTCATTTTTATTTTTTTAATGTTCACATAACTTAAATTATTTGATACAAAAATTTAATACTAAATGTAGAAATAAATAAATGAAATATCTTAATATCTGTCCCTTCTCGGGCTTAAATAGAGCAGGAAATAAATTTTGTTTTTTTAATTTGTTCTGCAAATTATGTTTTTGTTTAATTTATTTAATGTGTTGTCATTTTCTGAAAAATCATACAGCGTATAGTAAATGTCAAGAGACGTTGTTTAGTTAAATATAAGGGTGCTGCCATTTATATAAGATTATATTAATTATAAATTAGCAATTTTGATTTATTAATTTAGAGGTAAAGTGTTTAAAAGAGATTTTATACGAAACCCTCAGTGAGATCTGTGACCATGCTTATCCACTTATTAAAAAGTTTGTCTGAGTATAGCAGTATTTAGCTTCTGGCCATCCCCATGCGTATTAAAACAGGAAGCTATTTCCTTAACGCTCCGACAGTGGCCGAGAGGTTCTGCCTCCAAAAGCTGGTAGACGGTAGTTGAACCATATTGCGGCTGTAATGCTAATAGTTCGGAGTTTTCCGTAGTGTATTTTCGAACCTGGGATTTCTTTGCGTAAATATGGGTAAAGTTCCCTTAGACCACTACGGAACAAACCCCTTTCCCTTTTGGACTATATGCCTCGTGGCGATAATAGGACGTCAGAAAATAAACCAAACTATATCTTTAACATCAGTTTTCAGACCATTTTTCTTACATATGCTCATGCGTCAACTGTTTTCCAAAGTTCTTTAATTTAGATGAATGTAGAAAAATTTTCCGGTAGCAAAAAGCAACAGTTTAAAAACTAGAGGATGCACGTTCGAACCGAAGCCGGGCAAAATGATTTTTGTCGATAATTCATTTTAATGATGACATATTGTATTAGGAAGAGAAGTTCTGTATTTTTTATTGCATTATTATTATTATTTAAATGTCTTATAATTAAATAAAATTTAACACTTAATAGTATTTTGAAAAAGTAATGATTTTATATGTAAAATAGTTAAGCTAAAATATTTTGCACGTAATTATCAATTAAATAAATTGAGCTGATATACAATTTTTGTTTTATTTCCTGACCATTTATCAAGAATTTATGCCTGTCAGAAATAAAAGTCTTTTCAGTAAATAGTAAAATGGAAAGGAAGAAAAACATTGATATAAGAACTATAAAAAGAATTACCATGATACCCATGGTTTAATATTTTTTAAATGTATAAAAGTATAAAATAAAATTCAAGTAATATAAAATAAATATTACAATTTTTTAGCTGCATTAAATTTCAAATTTAGGTTTTTAGAGACTAAGACTGGTAAAAACAAAATACACGGAAGCTTTTAATGGTTGTGCAGTTTAAAAAAATTATTGTTAATTTCATCAAAAAAAAAAATAAAAATAAAAAAAAAATAAAAAAAAAATAAAAAAAATAAATAAAAAATAAAAAAATAAAAAATAAAAAAAAAGCGAGAGAGAGACCCGTAGTAAGCAAAAATAAATATTCTGCACAATATTTTACGTAATGCTCTGATAAAAAGCAAGCATATGTGGTTGTAAATTCGAAGCTTGAAATTATTTAAATCATTGAAAAGGTTAATCTGATAGCACCCCCTATCGCCTTAAAGAAATGGAAATAATTTGTGCAATATATATATTTGTTACGATTTCAATAATTAATTCGAAATCTAAAAAATTTTGCTAATGAAGCATTCAAATAATTTACCGTCAAATCTTGACGGTCATTATCTAGTATATATTAAAACATAAAGCTATTTCTTTAAGACCAGTTTTCAGAACATTTTCTTTACATATGCGCATACGTTAACTGTTTTTTTCTAAATTTCTTTGAGTTAGAAGAAAATAGAACGAGTTTCTGCTAACGTGGGAGAGAAGTAACGAAGCAATTTAAAGCTCTTATTTTATATATTTTATTTTTATTTATTTATCTCATTTTTGTTTTATTTTATTTTTCTAGAGGACGCAGGTTTTAGTCCATGCCGGGCAAAATTATTTTTGTTATATTTTTATTGATAATTTATTTCAAAGATGACATATTTTATTAAGAAGAAAAGTTACATATTCTTCTATATTATTATTATTATTTCAAAGTTTAGCACTCAACAATATAATAATTAAAATCAACTTTTAACACACAATACACAAACACACATTACATACGTGTACGTTTCGCGAGCACCAGGGCTCGCTTCCTCAGTGTATAAAAGTTAAAATGTTAAAAACAGAAAACTCCCCCAACTGACAGCATGTCAGAGACCCAAATGATCGCAAACACAATACCAAAATACCCACAAGCTTAAGCAACCAATAAGATTAAACCGGAAATGAGGTGTTATGACATAATAAATTTAACCAGAAAGTGGAGATGTACGGTACACTTGAAAGATCATTAACCAAGGAGTTTTTTGCTTTATGTATATGGAGTGCTTCGAAAAAGTTTAAGTCTAACGGAGTAGTGCATTTTTGGATAATAGTAGCAGAGGTAAAATTAAAATTATGGCCCTCCTCCCAACAATGAGAAGCAATAGAGGAATTCTTTAACTCTTTTCTTTTAACATAACCTATATGTTCAGCGACTCTTTTTCTGAGTTTTGTTTGTCCAATATAGGACAAACCACACTGACTTGATCTTTTAATTGATCAAATTGAAAAAGATCAAATTTCTCCTCTGGATCATTGGGGTATTTACAATATACAATGTCAGTGTGGTTTGTCCTATATTGGACAAACAAAACGTAAACTCAGAAAAAGAGTCGCTGAACATATAGGTTATGTTAAAAGAAAAGAGTTAAAGAATTCCTCAATTGCTTCTCATTGTTGAGAGGAGGGCCATAATTTTAATTTTACCTCTTCTACTATTATCCAAAAATGCACTACTCCGTTAGACTTAGACTTTTTCGAAGCACTCCAAATACATAAAGCAAAAAACTCCTTGGTTAATGATCTTTCAAGTGTACCGTACATCTCAACTTTCTGATTAGATTTATTATATCATAACACCTCATTTCCGGCTTAATCTGATTGATTGCTGAAGCTTGTGGGTATTTTGGTATTATGTTTGCGATCATTTGGGTCTCTGACATGCTGTCAGTTGGGGGGTTTTTATGTTTTTAACATTTTAACTTTTATACACTGAGGAAGCGAGCCCTGGTGTTCGCGAAACGTATACGTATGTGGTGTGTGTTTGTGTATTGTGTGTTAAACGTTGATTTTAATTATTGTAATCTTCCACACAAGGTTTTAGCTATTACTCAACAATATTTTGAAAATAAAATAATGATTTTATATTCAAAATATTCAAGCTAAAATATTTTACATGTAATTACTATTTAAATAAATTGAGCTGATCTACAATGTTTGCTATATTTTCTGGGCATTTTTCAAGAAAGCATGTGTGTTAGAAAGAAAAGTCTGCTAGTCTTTTCAGTAAAAAATAAAACGGAACGAAGAAAAAAGATTCATATAAGAACTATTAATAAAATTACTTTGATACCCATGGTTTATTATTTTAAAAAGATTTATAAAAATGCAAAATAAAATTCAAGTAATAAAAAATATATTATAAAATTTTAGCTGCTTTAAGTTTCAAATTTAGATTTTTAGAAAATGAGACTAATAAAAAGAATATTCGTGGCCGCTTTTAATGGGCGTGTAGTTAAATAGTAAAAATAAAATGTAAAAATAAATATTGTTAATTTAAAAAATATTAAAAGAGAGAGAGAGAGAGACCATAATAAGCGAAAATAAACATTCTACCAGTTTTTTTTTTTTTTTTTTTTTTTTTTTTTTTTTTTTTTTTTAACTACACGACGTTTAAAAGCTGCCGTGAATTTTATTTTTATCAGTTTCAATCTCTAAAAACCTAAATTTGAAACTTAATGTACCTAAAAATTTATAATACATATTTTTTATTGAATTTTATTTAAAATTTTTAAAATATTAAAACATGAGTATCAAAGTAATTTCTTTTATAGTTCTTATATGAATCTTTTTCCTTCGTTCCGTTTTATTTTTTCCTGAAATTAATAGCAATCTTTTATTTCTGACTCACAAGCTTTCTTGAAAACTGCCAGAAAATATAGCAAAAATTGTATATCAGCTCAATTTATTTAAATAATAATTACGTGCAAAATATTTTAGCTTAAATATTTTGAAAATAAAATCATTCTTCTTTCAAAATATTGCAATGTGGTAAATATGTTTAATAGCATTCAAATGATAATAATGATGAAGTAAAAATTATATTTCTTGTTCTAATAAAATATGTCCTCATGTAAATGAATTATCGACAAAAAATCTAACAAATAATTTTGTCTTGCTTGGAATCCTGGGCACTCTACAAAACGTCAGAATTTAAACCCCTACTTTACCACTTTTCGCTACCGGGAAGTTGCTCCACTCCACTCTAAATTTATCAACTTCCAAAAGTAGTTGACGCATGCAAATATGTGGGGAAAACTTAAACTTGTGGAATAAACTTAAAATTGTTTAATTCATGGAATAGGTTGGATTGCAGCACCCTCTATCGCCTTAAAGAAACCGTCAAATCTTGATGGACATTATCTTATATATATTTGTTGTAGTGAAAGTAAAATTTTGTGAAATTTTATTTTGTGTAAAAAAAAAATGTAACTAATTCTGTTTACAGAGATGTATGATTTTCTGTATAATTAATTGTTGAGCAGTCATGAGGCGCCAAGCTGGGGAGCCCATACAATGGGGCTGACAGTATACGTCGGCTATAGTTTATAGCCAGTCACAAAAATATTTATGACAGTCCGCAGGACTGCGCCCCTGTTCTCACCCCCTTGAAGGGGCCACTTCTGGGAAAATGTTAGAGGCAAGGGACGTCGGGGCAAGGGTCAGCTCAGCCGGACCAGGGGAGGAGCATGTAGGACCCTTGTGCAAATAGTTTTGTTCATGATACTAATCAGATGTGGGGCTAATCACAGATTGGCTAAGGGGCTTTCCGAAGGCCAGAATGATGCCCCCAAAAAATCTGAATATGATAATTAGAAGTCCGCCTCCAGTTTTTTTTCCCAGAGAAGTTAGTCAGTTCTCTTGTTGGAAGAAGAATGAGAGTGTTGGTGAGTTCTACGCGTAAAAAAAAATGATCAGTGTTAAAAAAAAGTTAGTGTATGTTCCAGCTTGGCTGATGTAAAAAAAAAGAGAACAGGTAATGCTTAATATATATTGTTGTTCCCATATTTATATTACATGTTTTGTGATTAGGGATTTTTGTACCCAGATGAGAAAATGGGAAAGTGAATAATGTATGATTTTAATAAATGTAGCATCTGTTCCTAGATTAGTAAATGATGCTTAAAATAAATTATGTAACATTTAAAGGTATTGTAAATTGTATGTAATTAATAGAATTGCAAATAAATTAATTAATTTAAAATTCCCTTTTATCATTCTTCCTAGTAAAATGAGTGTAGTTATTCTTTATATTTTGATGATTGAACCCTAATGATTTTAAGGGAATCCTATAAGCTAGAATGTCTACTAAAAATTCACAACGCTTTGGCGATGTTTAAGTAAAATATCGCTCCTTAAAGTCCAGCATAGGACCTATCATTCTAGCTAGGGATTATATATACGATCACGTAAAGTTACTCAGCTAAGAAAAATATATATATTTAGAGTTAGAATATGAGTGGTTTGTGGAAAAGCAACTGCTGGTCTATTTCACTCCAACAATATTAAAGCAGAAAGTTATTTCTTTAAGACCACTTTTTAGACTGTTTTACCCACATATGCACATGCGTCAGCGGTTTTTTTTTCTTTGATTTAGAAGAAAGTAGAATAAATTCTTGCTTGCTTGGGAGGAGTAATGCAGTTGTTTCAAACTCTTATTTTATTCATTATTCATTATTTTATTATTAATCTATTTTTATTTATTTATTTATTTATTTGTTATTTTATTATTATTAATTTATTTTTATTTATTATCTTATTATTTTATTATTATTGATTTATTTTTATTTATTTATTTTTTGTAGAGGACTCAGGTTCGAGTGCAAGCTGGACAAAATGATTTCTGCAATATTTTTGGCGATAATTCATTTCAATGATGACATATAATATTAGGATTAGAAGTTACATACTCTTTTATATTATCATTATTTGAATATTTTATATTTAAATAAAATTTAACACTCAACAATATTTTGAAACATTAATGATCTTATAGTTAAAATATTTATGCTAAAATATTTTGTATGCAATTATCAATTAAAGAAATTTCGCTGATCTACAATTTTTGTTGTATTTTCTGACTATTTATGAAGAATGTGTGTGCGTCAGAAAGAAAAATTCGCTATTCTTTTACTTAAAAAAATAAAACGGAAAGAAATGAAGAAATTAATAAGACCTATGAAAGAAATTTCCTTGGTAACCATGAATTAATATTTAAAAAATGCATAAAAATGTAAAATAAAATTTAAGTAACAAAAAATATATGTTTTAAATTTTTAGCTGCAACAAGTTTCAAATTTAAGTTTTTAGAGAATGTGACTAATAAAAATAAAATTTACGGCAGCTTTTAATGGTCGTGTAATTAAAAAAAAATAATAATAATTAAAAATAAATATTGTTATTTAAAAAAAAATCCGCAGTAAGCAAGAATAAATATTCTACCTACACTGTAAAAAAAATCTGTGAAGGTACTAAACATTTTCTAGGAAACTGGGATTCCAAGAACTTTTCATATAAAGATAACAGGAAAAATTCATGTAATCGATTCTGAAACTTGAATTTTTGCTGTTACCGTTACAGGAAAAGTTCTTGGAATCCCAGTTTCCAAGAAAAAGTTTAGTACCTTTGCAGATTTTTTTTACAGTGTAGTACGGTAAGGCAATTTTCTGATAAAAAGCAGGCATATTTGGCTGTAAATTATAAACTTAAAATTCCTTAATTCATTGAATAGGTTAGGCTGACAGCATTTTCCATCACCTTGAAAAAACGGGAATCATTTATGGTATATAGAAATTTGTCACGATTTCAATAATTCATTCGAAATAACTGATTTAAAAGGTGAGATTTTTCTGGAGAAACATTCAATTTATTAATATCCAAATTTTGAGGTGCACTATCTAGTATATATTAAAACAGAAAGCTATTTTTTAAGACCAGTGTTCATGCCTTTTTTTTACACATAGGCGCATACATCAGCTGTTCTTTAAATTTTAAAACACATGAAATTTAATATTGAACTACATTTCGAAAAATGATGACGTATATTATTAGGAAGAGAAATATAATTTTTATTTCATCATTATTACTATTTGGATAATTTATAATTAAGTAAATTTAACACTTAACAATATTTTGGAAAATTAATTATTTTATATTTAAAATATTTATGCTAAAATACTTTGTATGAAATTATTAATTAAATAAACTGAGTTGATCTACAATTTTTGTTCTATTTTCTGACTATTTATCAAGAATCTGTGTGCGCCCGAATATATAAAACCATAAGTTTGCTATTCTTTTCCGTAATAAAATAAAACGGAAAGAAAGGAAAAAAATCATAAGAACTATAACAAAAATTACCTCGATATCCAGGGTATAATATTTTCAAATATATATAAAATGTAAAATAAAATTCAAGGAATAAAAAAATAAATCTCTGTTAAAAAAAAAAAAAAAAAAAAAAAAAAAAAGTAACTTACGCTGTTACAGCCAGTGACATTGATTTTATTTTTTTGTTACCGGGGGTCTTTCTTCATTAATATCAAGAAAACTACTACACATAAAACTATGTGAATAAATAGTATTATGGAGAAAGGTTTGATAAAAACGCCGGTGTAGACAGTTTTTAAATCGAATAATTTTTAAAGAGGTATTTACTGTTAAAGCTGGTCAAAGTCTTCCCAATAAAAATGTTTTATACCTGCAAAAGATATACATAGGAATTTAATCATTTACAGATCACTTTATACAGTAGAAACTCTCGGTGTGCAGACTGTAACTTCTTTTCAAATTTGACTTATTTTTTTGCGTTTTATTTCTATTTTAAATCCAAATTTTCAACATTTCGAGACATATTTTTCACATATTTTAGAAAAATGTTATTTTAAATTGTACCCAATATGTAATAAATAAATAAATTAATAAAAAAGTGCAAAGAATAATACTTTTTTTCAAATAAAAAAAGTATTTTAACATGGCTGTTATAAACAGAAAAAAACTTTACAAATTACAATTAAATGATTAAATATTAAAAGCAAAAAATTACTGTAATTACATCATAAAATTATATTTACTTGGGATTTTTTAAGAGAAAGAGAATATTAAAGTAATACATGCATTAAGATACGTTAAAAGCTGTAAACAGAGGAGCTTACGTCATATACAATATAATAATCTTACCAAATAGTTTACATTTAAAAACATATTCACACGGCACAATATTTCACATTTCTGGATTAAGGCCACATTATCATAATAATAGGCATCACACGTCAGAAAAAATCTCGAGGTTAGATAAAAATGTCCCGATAGTTGCCAAATTAACTGACTTTGTCCTGTAAGTAACGTAACCTGGTGCATACTACTTGTAAGACTCCATAAACAAATGCATAGGGAAAAATGGAAAATATTGTGTTATTGACAAAACTGGAAAAAATATTTTCCGAATTCCACTAAAATGAAAACGTAAAAATTAAACTATTTCACACAATAATTTACTAGCTTTCAAAAATGTGCATAATGTTAAATATTAGAAAATATTAGATTAGATTAACTACTTTATCATTATAAAAGATTTTACCTTTTTTTTTTTTTTTTTTTTTTTTTTTTTTTTTGTAAACTATTTGAAAAATATTTTGTTGTCCTCGGTTGAGAACTGGGCATTCTGAAGTACATCTGAATGTTTTTATTGGTTGAATTCTGCATTTTACATGTTTTCTGATTGGTTAATGTTTAATGTCCAAAAAAAGGATACTTCTGTTTTTTTTATTCTATTCGTTTTCTAATTGGTCAATGTTTAATAACCAAAAATGGAATCATAATATAATTATTAATATAATTTATAGTTATTATTATAGTTTTTTACACGCCATTTAGGCACAGTTGTCATATACGCATCACATTGGTGTGATCTGTTTTTGACGCAAATGTCATATATGCACAGGCATACTTAACTGGCGACGAACAGTTATTATTGTGCTTGATATAGATATGGTTACCCGGATATTGTTTATTTATGAATAAATTGTTTCTTTTTTTTTTCTTTTCTTTTTTTAAATTATATAAATTGTTTTATGCTGTAGTTATTAATTAAACTTTTCATATTTTTATATACTGTTATTTTCTTTATAAATATATATATATATATAACTGACACTTAAAAACGAGTCTTTTCCAAATTGATGTCAGAAACAAATCACACTAATGTGGTGCGTATATAACATCTGTAACGCAGTTTACTTATTCTTACATATAAAGATAGATAAATGGCTTTTTTCATATTAAATAAATTGTACAAATATTGAAATATATTGCTTTTATTGTACGAAACTGTGTTATTTAATTTCTTTATCTAGCCAAAGGATAATGGCCCAACATTTGAAAAGTATCGATTTATTATTACATAGTGAAATATAAGTTAATTCTCTGTAATCTATTTTGCAGCCAAAAAAAAAAAAAAAAAAAAAAAAAAAAAACGCGATTCTGAAGTATACAGTTTAAAAACAGATTAGTTTTATGCTAAATTATACTTTTTGTGTAGTGAGCCTATTCGCCGTAGGTCTGATTAAGAAAGAATCCCCAAACAATGATTTATAGGCGTCAAAATCAAAGTTTTGTACGAATTGAATATTTCCAGCTGAGCGAAAAATTGCCCAGGCCGGGAATCGAACCCGGATACTTGGCTTACAAGACCAATGCTTTACCTGTTAAGCTATCTGGGCGATAGCCGGCTGGGATTTTTCGCTCAGATAAACTTATTGGTCGTAACATCCAGTCTGTCATTTGAAACAGCTCGCAGAATAAACCGCAGGTAATGGAACTCCATATAACGATGGATACGTAGATATACTATTATTTTTAACACAATCAAACTGATTGGTAAAGTAATCATACGAATTGAATATTTCCAGCTGAGCGAAAAATTGCCCAGGCCGGGAATCGAACCCGGATACTTGGCTTATACTTGTTATGATATACTTGATCTTGTTACGACCAGTAAGGTTATCTGAGCGAAAAATCCCAGCCGGCTATCGCCCAGATAGCTTAACAGGTAAAGCATTGGCCTTGTAAGCCAAGTATCCGGGTTTGATTCCCGGCCTGGGCAATTTTTCGCTCAGCTGGAAATATTCAATTCGTATGATTACTTTACCAATCAGTTTGATTGTGTTAAAAATAATAGTATATCTACGTATCCATCGTTATATGGAGTTCCATTACCTGCGGTTTATTCTGCGAGCTGTTTCAAGTGACAGACCGGATGTTACGACCAATAAGGTCATCTGAGCGAGAAAAATCCCAGCCGGCTATCGCCCAGATAGCTTAACAGGTAAAGCATTGGCCTTGTAAGCCAAGTATCCGGGTTCGATACCCGGCCTAGGTAATTTTTCGCTCAGCTGGAAATATTCAATTCGTATGATTACTTTACCAATCAGTTTGATTGTGTTAAAAATAATAGTAAAATCAAAGTTTGTCAAGGATATTCTTTGTAACTTATGTCACTTTGTGGATAATTACGTCAAATTTAAAACGATACATTCAAAATCGGATATTTAAAACGTTATTAAAAAAAGGGACTCAAAGACGTTGTTTACTAATGTTTAATTGATCTTATTTAAGCAAAGACAAAAACAACCATTGGGTTTCCTAAACAGAAACTGATTCGGACTTAAAAATTCTCAATTAAACAGGAACGAACGGAAACCCGTTTACAAAAAGATTCGATCGGAAAGCGGTAGCACAGATAATTACTTCATTGAATTCATGGGTAAAAATCAAGGATTAGTTAAATCTCGAGTCACATAGTAATATGCAATCGATCTGCAAGCCGTATCTGGGTGAAAAAACACGTAAAAAACAGCTTTTACCGGTTGATTCATATATATAACATTGTCTTGCACTCAAAATTATGAAAACATGGATGATTGGGAGCAGGAAAACAGTGGTAAAACCATGAGTCAACTGGTAATATCGGATTTTTAGGTGTTTTTCACCAAGATGTTTTATTATAGATAAAAATGTGAAAATCATGAAAATACGAGCTAAAAAAAATCTAAACTTATATTAAAAATACGAAATAAAACTGCATTCCATTTAAATAGATAAAATTGATATAAACTCTACGAATCAAATATCTGAAAAATCATTAAAATAAAAAATAAAAAATATTTAATAAATCAATCTAAAAACAATTTATGTAAACGTATGTATAAAATTATCTGGATATTTTTCTTTGCGTGATTTTACGATAAAAGAAATGAGAAAATTAAATAGCAAGTTTTTTAGTAAATTTCCCATTTAAGTTTAACGTGGCGACAAGCATATATGAAATATTTCAATCTATAATAATATATAACAAAAGGGAAAGAATCCTGTGAGTCATATATCTAAAAATCTACCAAAATATATCAGGAAAACTATTCTATTGAGATGGACGGTTCTTTTTTTCTGGTCTGTTCAAACTCAATGTGAGTTCTTGCAAATAAATCCGTAACACATGAGAACACTTCTCCGGTATCCAATATTGGAAAGCGATTGGAGGAGAGGATCCCGTCAGGTTTATGAAATATTCGAAATGAGGAAGAAATTCTCCAGAGATAAACTTGAAAATAAAATGGAACGTGTCCAGTGGTGAGTCATTTAGAAACACTACTGGAGAACCGTAAAAGAAAGGCTTTTAAAAATGCATTCATCCATTTTTAGGGAGCATTTTTATGAGTCCAGAAATAATTCATATACAGTGCACTGGATTATAAAAGCATTGCAGTGTCTGTAATAAAAGAAATTCTTGATTTGCAAATCTTATGAAGAATTTTTGTAAAGTATATTTCATTAATATTAAAAGAATAAAAATATTGATGTAATTAATATTGATCATTACATTATCAGAATGAACATTCCAAACAAGAAAAATTATAAATGTACGTATAATGATTTTCTCGAGAAAATTAATTTTATTCGATTTTTTTTATCTAATCTGTCAATTATTTGTTACGATTATATCACTCGAAAATTACGATTTAAAGCACATTATGAAAAAAGGATCCCGCAAATGACAAAAGAATTTGTAAAATATTTGTACAATATTTAAATATTTAATAAATACTTACATTAGTCACGTTTTAATTCATTAGAGATACAAATAAGAAAATTGTGAGAATATGATATAAGAGAAATCAAAATTTTTATTAAAAATACGAAATAGATCTGTATTCAATTCAAAAACATAAAAGTGTTAGAAACTCTATGAGTCAAATATTTGAAAAATCTTTAAAATAAAACATAAAAAATTAATTAATACCCAATCAAAAAAAATTATTTTTACAAATATATAAAATTATTTGGATTTTTTCTTTGCTTTTTTTACTCGACTTTACCACAAAAAAGGAATAAAGGAACAAAATGGCGATTTATTGAGTAAATTCACTATTATCTTTAACATGATGACAAACATATATGATATTTTAATTCTAGTACAATATATAGAAAGGATAAAAAAATACTATGAGTCAAATATCGAAAAATTCAGTAAAATATATCAGAAAAAAAAACATTCAATTGAGGTGGACGGTTTTTTTTGGTCTGTTCAAACTCAATTTGAGTTCTTGGAAATAAATCTGTAGCATTTGAGAACACTTCTCCAGTATCCAATTTCGGGAATCGATTGGAGTCGAGGATTCCATCAGGTTTATGAAATATTCGAATGGTGAAAGGAATTCCCCAAAGGTAAACTTGAAACTAAAATGGAACGTGTCCAGTGGAGAATCATTTCGAAACACTACAGGAGAAGCGTAAAAGAAAGGCTTAAGAATGTATTCATCAATTTCTTCCCTTAGCGTGTATTTTTATGCGTCCAGAAAAATTCATAAACAGTGCACTGGACTATTAAATCATTGCAGTCAATGTAATAAAAGAAATTATTGATTCAAAAATTTTGTGAAGAATTTTTCTAAAGAATGTTTCATAATTAATAAAAAAATTAAAAAGTTGATCCGATTAATATTACTTTAACAAACAGAAGAAATATTCCATAAAATCAAAGTGATAAATGTAAGTACATTGATTTTATCGAGAAATTTTTTTTCCATTTTTTAATCTAATCTTTCTGTTAACTGTTACGATTACATCACTCGAAAATTACTACTTAAAATTTGTCATGAAGAATAATATCTCACGATAATGACAAAAGAATTTATGAAATATTTACATCACATTTAAATACGTAATAAATATTTACATTTAACTTCCATGTTAATAGATTTTTTTTAAATAGAAATATGAAAATCATGGGAAAAAAAGATAAAAGAATTCAAAAGTTATTATAATAAAAATAAGAACTACATCTGTATACAATTTAGATATATAAAAATTAGAGAAACGCTATGAATCAAATATCTCACAACGCATTAAAATAAAACATCAAAATTACTAAACCAATCTAAAAGCAGTTTGTGTTACCATATGCATAGAATTGCCTGGATTTTTTTCTCTTCTTTTGCTTGATTTAAGCATAAAAAGAAATAAGAAAACAAAATAGCAAATATTTTAGTAAATTTCACTTTTAACATTAACGTGGAGATAAGAAAATATGAAATATTTCAATTCAATTACAATGCATAGAAAGAAGGAAAAAAAAATCTTGTGAGTCAAATATCTGAAAATTCACCAAAATATATCAGGTAAACCATTCCATTGGGATGGACAGTTCTTTTTTCTGGTCAGTTCAAACTCAATTTGACTTCTTGGAAATAAATCCGTAACATTTGAGAACACTTCTCCGGTATCCAATTTTGGGAAGCGGTTGGAGGAGAGGATCCCATCAGGCTTATAAAATATTCGAAATGGGAGAGGAATTCCCCAAAGATAAACTTGAAACTAAAATGGAACGTGTACCGTGGTGAATCATTTCGAAACTTTACTGGAGAAGAAGAAGAAATAAAACTTAAGAATGCATTCATCAATTTCTTCTCGGAGCGAGCATTTTTATGCATACAGAAAAAATCATAAACAGCGAACTGGACTATTAAAGCATTGCAGTATTACAAGATATATTATTGATTCAGAAATCTTGTTAAGAATTTTTCTAAAGAATGTTTCATAACTAATAAAAGAATGAAAATATTGATTCAATTAATATTGTTTTGATTAACAAAAATAATATTTCAGACAAGAAAAATTATAAATGTATGGATAAAAATTTTATCGAGAAAATTAACTTTATGCGATTTTTTTAAACCTAATCTGTCTGTTAACTGTTGCGACTTTATCAATCGAAAATTACGATATAAAGTTTATTATGAAAAATAAGTTCTCCTGATAATGAAAAATTAATTTATAAAATATTTGTATCACATTTATTATTTAATAAGTACTTAAATTTGACTTTCATGTTTGCTTAAGTTTTTATGTTATTATAGACACAAATACAAAAATCATGAGAAAACGAGATAAAGAAATCTTAAGTTATTATATACAAAATGAGAGATACAACTGTATTCAATTTAAACAAGATAGAAACTATACGAGTAAAATATCTTAAAAAATCATAAAAAAATCACAATAATTAATTAATCAATCAATCTGAAAACAGTTAATGGTAACATATGTATAAAACTATCTGGATTTTTTTTCTTTCTTTTTCTCTTTTTTGCTTCATTTTACCATAAAAAAAGAGAAATAATAAAACAAAATAGAAATTTTTAAATAAATTTCACTTTTAACTTTGACGTGATGACAAGCATATTTGAAATATTTCATTTCTAACAGAATATATAAAAAAGAAAAAAAACCCTGTGAGTCTAATATCTGAAAATCCACTAGAATATATCAGGAAAACCATTCCATTGAAATGGACGGTTCATTTTTCTGGTCAGTTCAAACTCAATTTGTGTTCTTGGAAATAAATCCGTAACATATGAGAACACTTCTCCGGTATCCAATTTCGGGAAGCGGTTGGAGGAGAGGATCCCATCAGGTTTATGATATATTCGAAATGATTAAGAAATTCCCCAGAGATAAACTTGAAACTAAAATGGAACGTGCCCAGTGGTGAGTCATTTCAATATTCTACAGCAGAAGCGTAAAAGAAAGGCTTAAGAATAAATTCATCAGTTTCTTCCTGCATTTTTAAGCATCCAGAAAAATTCATAAATAGTTCACTGGACTATTAAAGCATTGCAGTGAATGTAATAAAAAGATTCCTGTTTCACAAATTTTGTGAAGAATTTTTCTAAAGAATGTTTCATAACTATTAAAAGAATAAAAATGTTGATCCGATTAATATTGTTTTGATTAACAAAAAGAATATTTCACAAAAGAAAAATAATTAATGTATGTACAAAGATTTTATCGAGAAAATTTATTTTATTCGATTTTTTTAATCTGATCTAACTGTTAACTGCTATGGTGATATCACTCGAAAATTACTGTTTAAAATTTGTTATGAAGAATAGTATCTCACAATAATGACAAAAGAATTTATGAAGTATTTGTATCACATTTAAATATTTAATAAATATTTACATTTAACTTTTATGTTGATTGATTGGTTATGTTTTTATAGATAGAAATATGTAGATCATGAGAATATGGGATAAAAAAAACTCAAAACTTATTATATTAAAACGAGATAAAAGAATTCAAAACTTTTTATATTAAAAATAAGAAATAGATCTGTATTTAATTTAATTATATAAAAATTACAGAAATTCTAAAAGTAAAATATCTCAAAAATCATTAAAATAAAACATAAAAATTAAATAATAAACCAATTGAAAAACAGTTTATGTTGCTAGATGTACATAAAATTATCTGAATTTTTTCTTTCTTTTTTTATTGTTTTACCATCAAAAAATATATTATAAAATAAAATATAAAATTTTTAAGTAAAGTTTACTTTTAACTTTAACGTGATGACAAGCAAATATGAAATATTTCCATTCTGTTACAATATATAAAAAGGGAGAGAAATCCTATGAAATATGTGAAAATTCACTAAAATATATCAGGAAAACTATTCCATTCAGATGGACGGTTCTTTTTTCTGGCCTGTTCAAACCCAATTTGAGTTCTTGGAAATAAATCCGTAACATATGAGAACACTTCTCCGGTATCCAATTTCGGGAAACGATTGGAGGAGAGGATCCCGTCAAGTTTATGAAATATTCGAAATGAGAAAGGAATTCTCCAGAGATAAACTTGAAACTAAAATGGAACGTGTCCAGTGGTGAATCATTCCGATACTCTACAGGAGAAACTTAAAAGAAAGGCTTAAGAATGCATTCATCAATTTCTTCCTGCATTTTTAGGAGTCCAGAAAAATTCATAAACAGTGTTCTGAGCTATTAAAGCATTTCAGTGAATGTAATAAAAGAAATAAAAGATTAAATGCATATTCTGATGGAAAAGTATTTGAGATTTATACATTTATAATTTTATCAACCTTTTTGTAATTTTGGACCCCCACTTCATTAAGATATTATATGTTATCTTTTCTCGATCTTCCACCCCCCCCTTCCCTTTCCGTAATGATATCGTTATCATTGTCTAAAAAGTAAATATTCATTTTTGAATTTTTCCCTTTGTTTGGAGTGATGTATAGATATGATTATAATACATTTTTTGTATATTTAATTGATATCAATGTAGAGAAATCAATAAATATCACTTTGCATATAAAATGACTTTATATAAAATAACATTTAAAGTAAATTGTTACTATTTTAAAATATTAAATAATAACTTTTAATTACGTAATTTATTCGACTACAATAATATTTTCTCACTTGCTCAGCACGGGTTAGGATAAAAAGCAGCCATAAATCCTGAACAACTGAACAAATATACAATATTCTTTCGCGTTTATGCACCAGTAAACACAAATATCATTTCAAGCATATTTTGCAGTTAGTTTCTGGAACATTTTCTCGAACAAAGTCTTGTAATAGTCTGCATTTTAGAATTTAATAATGTTACAATTTAAGGATTTTAGTAATAACTTTGTATTTCCATAAACATAGATAAAATACTAAAAAATAAATATGGAGACTATTTTGATGTAAAGTGACAAACTAATAAATTTACAGAGAAAAATTTGTTTTGATCAAAATTTATGATTATATTAAAAGACAAACCTTTTTATCCTTAGAGCAATCTTTGAATGTTATTTGACAAACTCCTCTCCTCCCCCCTAAAATGATAACGTTATGTATGCATAGTCCCCTAACCAATTCATCTTAATTTGATATTAATTTTATGTTTTAACTGAAACCTATTTAACTGAAATCTGATTTAGTTTGCAGCAAAAGTGCTCTATCTTGTGCTTAATCCGATTTTGTGATAAATTATATATTTTTTTCTTTTTTATTTGCTGCGAGCAATAAAATACCTATTGTATTAACCTATCTATAAACTACTTTATGCTACCGCGGAAGTAAATGCACTTTGTTTGGATACATATTTTATTAAATCATAATTTAAATTTGTATAAAACGCTACTGAATTAAACTACGGTTTTAAAATAGATTTTCTTCGAAAGTACACATTTTTTTCTTGTTTAATAATACAAAAATTAAAATTATACAATATTTAAAAGTGATGCAAAAGGAATAAAAAGGAAATCTACTTTGAGATTGGTTATATTGATCAATATACACTTATAAAAAATTTGCACGAATTCCATTTTACGCTACGATTTTATTGACGTAAATAGAAAATTCTAAAATTAAACAAACGACACTTTGTTTTTGCTTATAATTAGAAAAATAAACAAATTCGTTTTGCCCGATTTACATTTAAGGATATCATAAATAAATAACTTAGAACAATATTAGAGTTTTATGGTTTAAATTTTAACAAAAATTATTAACGAAATGGAAAATTTTTAGAAGGTTTATTTTATTTTATTATTTTATTTCTTGTCAAAACAAGTATCTTAAATCTTGAATTCATTTAGACGATGCATATCATCAAATTTGTTTCATCTAAACGCAATTTATATTTTCATTTCTTATTATTGCTCTCCAGTTACTGCAGATATAGAAAAATATTCGGTTTTTAAAAGAGCTAAACATATGAATATAAGTAAATATATTGTGAAATAAAATTTCTTCCTCATGAACTGTATTCTAAATTCCATGAATTGTAATACACTATTCAATAAAGTGTGTCTTTTTCATGAAATAAGTAGTAAGTTTTATATTTAAAGACATGCTGTAAAAGAAGATGCACGAGAAAATTTCCATCACGCACAGTTTTAAATAAAAAGAATATTGCCCAGTTAAACTGGTGGCATTGAGCTCACAGGCTACGCATACTAATTGTACATTACAGCCTTATATTTTCAAGGGTTAATTCCATTCGAAAAAAGAATTAAGAAGGGCAAACAGCTCTCCCTTTTCCCCTTTTTTATACTTAATCATTGAACCTCCTAAACTATCAAGGACATGCTTTATCACATAAAAAATCTACATCCAAAATTCAGAGCAAATCGGATAATTCTTAATAAAAACCCATTTAGCAATTATATAATTTAAGAGGAGTTATCCCCCTCTTTTATACTTAACCATTAAACTTCCAAAACTATTCAGAGATTTGAACAAAATCTGACAATTCTGCATGAAAAACCCGTTTATAAAAATTAAGGGGAGGGGCGTTAGAACCCCCGTTCCCCCTGTTTATACTTATTCAATGAACACCTAATAACAGCCACGGTATCGCCTCATCAGAATGATCCTATATCTAAATTTTGAACGAAAACTGTTAATTCTGCATGAAAATCCCGTTTATATCAATTAAGGGGAGGGGCATGAGCCCCCGTTCCCCCTCTTATACATATCGAATGAACTCCAAAAACTAATCAGGGAAGCGCCTTATGAGGATATACTTATATATGTTACAGGCCAAACCCGATTTTGGGCCAAACTCGATTGACCTAGGCCAAACTTGTTTATCCTAACGCCCATCGGATAGACTAGTTTTTCCTAGGCCAAACCGATCTATCCTAACGCCCATCGGATGAAGTAGTTTTTCCTAGGCCAAACCGGTCTATCCTAACGCCCATCGGATAAACTAGTTTTTCCTAGGCCAAACTGGTCTATTCTAAGGCCCATAGGACAATCTAGTTTTTCCTAGGCCAAACTAGTTTGGCCTAACTCTTATAGGATAAACTAGTTGAGCCTGCTGTTTATTAGTCTGAACTAGTTTCTCCTAGGCCGATCTAGTTTATCCTAGGCCAATTCAATTTCGCGTGATTCTATTGAATTCAATGGCGCCACAGCGCCAACATTCTAGTTTGTCCTAGGCTGATCTAGTTTATCCTAGGCCAATTTAATTTTACGTGTTTTTAGTTCGCAGGCGTGAAAGCCTGAGAAATAATGGGTTCGCAGGTTCTGTATGGATGAATGTATGTATGTATGTACGAATGTACGTACGTATGTACGTGCGTATGTACGTAACGCGATAACCCATGATAGAAATATCCGATTTGCTTCAAATTTTGGATGTACGTATTATGATATAAGGTACTTTTCTGATTAATTTTGGGAATTCATTGGATAAGAATAAACGGAACCGAACGGGAGGCTAATCCCCCACCGTTAATTTCGAGAAATGGATTTTTCATGCAGAATTATCAGTTTTCATTTAAAATTTCAGATATAGGATCATTCTGACAAGGCGCCTCCATGATTAGTTGTGGATGTTTATTGTTTAAGTGTAAAAAAAGGGCAATGTAGGTTACCCCCCCCCCATAATTTAGATAAATGGTTTTTGACGCAGAATTTACGGATATGCTTCACATTTGCATATAGGTTCTTTCTGATAAGGCGATTCCCTGAATAGTTTTGGGGGTTTAATGGTTAAGTATGAAGGGAAAAATGAACGATTACCCTCTTACATAGAAAAAACTAGTTTATCCTATGGGCATTTAGATAAACAAGTTTGGTGTAGAAAAAACTAGTTTATCCAATTGGCATAAGGATAAAATAGTTTGGCCGAGGCTAATCTAATTTAGCTCGAAAATGGGTTTGGTCCATAAAAAACATATCTTTCACTAGAAAAAGTATAAATGTGTGTCAAGAGTCATTGCTTATAACACCAATATAGAAATTTAACATGTTCACCTTAAAGACATGGTGCATTGGACATGGTGTTTGCTTATTCAAGCAAATTACTATTATTTACTTTTGTATAGGCAGAGCTCTGTTTGTACAAAAATCAGTGAAAAAAGACTTATCCGGCTCGATCTGGCCCTACTCAATTTCTGCAAAAAAATTCAGGTTTTACTTCACATACTATTAAGATTCCTTTAAAAAATACTGCTTATATACTTAATGAATAAATTTAAAATATATTTTTAAATTATGATGTGTTCACAGAATGGAAAATACACAATGTATTAATGATTATCTAGATTCTTAGAGTTTCAATATTGAAATACGGATTCATTAATAATCAATGTAGTTTACAACAAAAGAAAAAAGATGAGAGTTATAAACATCATAACTTTTGAATCCGTTCAGTGAAAAGTAGATTTGTAAATATATTTCTCTGTCATTCCGTAAGGCTTTTCTTAAATCCTAAAGAGCTACATCCTAACACATTTATGACATACTTCATTTTCGGAAATGCATAAGGTTAACAGATTCAGATAATATGTAATCGAATGGCGTAAACCATTTTTTCATAAAAGCGATGTATCTTTGAGAAAATAATAAAGCTACCTTTTGAATTGAATTTCCGGTTACGACGCCGTGACAAGAATAGCTTATATGTCGACAGGTAATTAATTTCTCAAAAATGGAAAACGCTGTTCGATTCCAAATTATGTTCAGCTTCAATCTGGCTCGAATATGCAATAATAATGATAATAATAATAATAATAAATGCAAGTCAGATCTCAGTTGGCACGAGTGTGCAGAGAAAAAAGCAAACACCATGTCCAATGCATCATGGGTCTAAGGTGAACATGTTAAATTTCTGTATTGGTGTTATAAGCAATGACTCTTGACACACATTTATACTTTTTCTAGGGAAAGATATGTTTTTTACTGGCCAAACCCGTTTTCGAGCTAAATCAGATTAGTCTCGGCCAAACTATTTTATTCTTATGCCAATTGGATAAACTAGTTTTTTCTACACCAAACGTCTTTATCTAAATGCCCATAGGATAAAATAGTTTTTTCTATGTAAGAGATGTAATCGTTCATTTTTCCCTTCATACTTAAGCATTAAACCCCCAAAACTATTCAGGGAATCGCCTTAACAGAAAGAGCCTATATACAAATGTGAAGCAAATCCGTGAATTCTGCGTCAAAAACCACTTATCTAAATTATGGGGGGGGAGGGTTAACCTACATTGCCGTTTTTTTACACTTAAACAATAAACATCCACAACTAATCATTGAGGCGGCTTGTCAGAATGATCCTATATCTCAAATTTTAAATGAAAACTGATAATTCTGAATGAAAAATCTATTTCTCAAAATTAACGGTGGGGGACTAGCCTCCCGTTCGCTTCCCTTTATTCTTATCCAAAGAATTCCCAAAATTAATCAGAAAAGTACCTTATATCAATGAACGTGCATCCAAAATTTGAAGCAAATCGGATATTTCTATCACAAGTTATCGCGTTAAGTACATACGCATATACATACGTACGTACATTCGTACATACATACGTACATTCATTTATACAGAACCTGTGAGCCCATTATTTCTCAGGCTTTGACGCCTGTGAGCTAAAAACACGTAAAATTAAATTGGCCTAGGATAAACTAGATCAGCCTAGGACAAACTAGAATGTTGGCGCTATGGCGGTCATTGAATTCAATAAAATCACGCCAAATTGAATTGGCCTAGGAGAAACTAGATCGGCCTAGGAGAAACTAGTTCAGACCAATAAACAGCAGGCTAAACTAGTTTATCCTATAAGAGTTAGGCCAAACTAGTTTGGCCTAGGAAAAACTAGATTGTCCTATGGGCCTTAGGATAGACTAGTTTGGCCTAGGAAAAACTAGTTTATCCGATGGGCGTTAGGATAAACCGGTTTGGCCTAGGAAAAACTAGTTTATCCGATGGGCGTTAGGATAGACCGGTTTGGCCTAGGAAAAACTAGTCTATCCGATGGGCGTTAGGATAAACTAATTTGGCCTAGGCCAATCTAGTTTGGCCTAAAATCGGATTTGGCCTGTAACATATACAAAATTTCAAGTGGATCCGATATTTTTATCATGCGTTTTGTCGTTACGCACGAACGTACGAACGTACATACAGAACGGACGGGCACATAAGCTCTCAGGCTATGATAGCATGTGAGTTAAAAATCTTAATAAAAAATTAATTTTAAATTAATATTAAAGTAAATATCCGCATTTTAGATTTTAATGTCTGTTTTTATAATTTTCCCGTCTTCATACCAGTTATTAAATATATGAGTCATTCCATACTAAATGAACAAATTAGCTGTGGCTGCCATGCCACAGATTTGAATGAAAATTGGGATATAAGTACAACATGTTTAATTATGAGTAAATGCAAAATAATAGATTTCAGGACAGTTTATTTCAGTATGTATACTCACGTCAAAAGTTGATACAAAATCGAGTTTTCTCTACATGCTTGAAATTTCCATCTTGAATATTAGCTTTAGGAATGAAAAGACTATATCATAAATTATTTTCAGGTAAGAATGGATAATAAGTAAAAGATTGGCGTAATTTAGGATTCGATTTTTTATGCCTTAATAAAAAAATAAAATAAAAAAGGAAAAAATTCAAGGATAAAATTAAATATTTCAATTATTAATAACAAAATAAGGACATCTTTTGTAAGTGTCAAAATATTTGACGTTATAGATAAAAGTACGTATTTTATATGGAAAAAATTTCATGTATGCCTTTTTGAGTCCTTAATGCTAAAAAAAAAATAAATAAGGAGAAACTTGACGGGAAAAGGCAATATTTTTATTGCTTTTTTTTGTCCTTAAGGAAATCTCATATATCTTTTTAAATTACTTGATATTGTAGATAAAAGTGTGTATTTTAAAAATTGAAACGTTAATTTTCGCCTTCTTCTTCTTCGCTTTTTTTTCTTCTTATGTTTCAGGATTATGTTAAAACTGATTAGAATTAAACTAATTAGTTATCTAATAATAGTAAATTTTTATAGATGGCAGCACCATTCACTTTTTTTCTTTTTTTTCTGAAATCACGCAATCAGTTTTGTAAACCCCGTTTTCTCCGTGTGAAAGACTGAGAAAATATATAGATTTTGTCTGCCTCTTTTGTATATAGATATATTTACAGTTGGCAAAAAATGTATTTGTACACTTCATTTTTTTAAATTATAATGAAATTAAACAAAAGATTTAAGCAAAAAACACTGTAATACTTTAATTTATTGCATTATAATATTATAGAAGCAAAAACAAAATTAAAGGAATCGATTTTTTACATTATAATAAACAAATATACAAAAATATAATGCAAAAAAAGTATTTGTACACTTTATTAATGTAATATAATTAATGAAAATTTAGTAAAATGATAAAAATTAATATTTTGTGTGAATTCATTTAGCGTTTATGACTACTTCTAGATGGTGTGCCATAGATTCCACCAACTTTTTTGTAGTGGTCTGGTTAATGTTATTCCATGACACAATAAGAGCTTCTTTAAAACTGTTTTTTACTGATGCATATTTTTTCGGATTTTTGCATCCAATAGCATCCACAAATTTTCTGTTGGATTTAAGTCTAGAGATTTTAGAGGAGTTACCAGTCGTCTTCGAGTATTAGAGTGAGCAAGTGCTCGAGATCACAGCAGTATGCTTTGATCGTTACCCTGCAGAAAGTGAAAAGCTTCCTCTACGCATAATTTCTTGGCACGGTTTTATAAATTATGCCGCGACACATCAATGTATGTTAAACCTGTCCTTCCATTGTCAATAAATTTTAAATGTCCTTCTCCATTAGAAGCTATACGCCCCAAAACTATAATATTCCTCCCCAACATGCTTGAAAGTTTGAAGTATACGTTTTGAATCTTGAACAGTTTTATTTTTACGCCAATTTTTTCGAATGCTTGGTGGTAAGAAAATTCCGAATTTTCTCTCATCAGAAAAAATTACTGTTTTCCAAAAATCCAATGATTTACTCCTGTATGCGAAAGCGAATACTATGCGTTTTCGCCTATTTGTTTCGCTGATGAATGGATTTTCCTTGAGGTTCTTCCTTTTAAATCTCCACTGAGAAGAATATTTTTTATTGTTTGAGGTATTACTCTGATGCGAGAATATGTTGCAAGGTCTCCAGCAATTTTTTGAACCAAACGCATAGGATTTTTTAAAGCTTTTTTAACAACACTCCCTTTTTCCCTCATTGTTAGTTTGCTGAGAAGTCCTGGTTTTCATTGAATTTCGATGCTTTTAATTTATTCATAGTTTCTCACTATACATCCAATAGTAGTAAATGGTAATTTAATAGCTTTTATAAATTCTTGTTGTGAATTTAAATTTTTATTATGCTCAATCATAGGATTTCATATATCTAGAGGTGCCTCTCTAGTTTTAGGTTCTATACTCAATTACTTCAAGAGCAAATTAGATTAAATGCCAGACAAATATAATATGAAGTTAAAAAATATTAACAGCTTCTGTAAAAGTAGTCCTTTGAACCGTAAACTCTATAAAACACAGTACATATCAGGATGGAAAAATGTACAAATACTTTTTTTGCAAGAAATTTTTAAACTTTTCCTATTAGAAAATTATCTTACATCTTTATCGAAACTTTCTGTTGTGTAATTTAAAATGCACGGTAAACAAACTGTATTAAAACTATTTTTGACAAAATATCTATTTTTATTTAGTTAAAAATTAAAAATTTTAGAGTGTACAAATACTTTTTTTGCCAACTGTATATTTATATTTTACATAAATGTCTAATCCAAACTGTGATGTGGGAAATTGTTTGCAGGACACCTGTCACAAGACGAATTACGTGAAAATTACAGGTATTAAAGAACTGTCTAATTTTTCAAATGAGACTAAAGAGTTATTGCACTTGAGAGTGGGTAGAGAAATTTAAAAAATTTGTCTTCACCATGAGCAAATGTATTTACAGAAGTACACGCACCTGTATGGAAGAAAATGCTGCGATCCATTTAAAAAACACAAAAATCCAATCAAAAAGTCTCTGAGAGTAATAACATTGGATACAGCTAAAAAATCACATGGTCTGCTAATACCCGGGAAAAAGATCTACCATACATATGAGACAAGTGTGAAAAATTCTGTGGAAGAGACAGATGAGGATGAAACCGGCAATATTTTTGAAATAGAATCTACAGATATGCAGTTAGAAAAATTGAATAGTAGTTTACAAGAAATGGGGGAATCACCAGTTAGAAAGGTGAGCAAGCTCAGTATACCCCAAAGAAAGGAATATGGGAAAAGGAAATTAGAAAAAATTGTGTCAAAAGCTACCGTAAACTTAGCTAAAACTTTAAAATTAGAGCCAAATGAAATTGAAAATGTACCAGTGACGGACAAACATGATGTGGATTTTAATTGTTTAATAGAAGAATTAAAGGCTAAGTTTACAGAAACGACTTGCTATGCTGATAAAATACAAATTTTTAACCCTTCTTCCGAAAAGCTGGAGTTTTGAAAAAAATAAAGTCTGAGTTTTCCACTACAAATTATTTAGTCAGAAAAGCAAGAGAGATAAAAAAAATCATTTGGTGTTCTTGGGAAACCCACTGCAAGACAGGGTAAAAGAATTAATAATAGAGTTATTTCCTTAGTTGAAAGTTTTTATGAATCAGATGACATCAGTCGCTTACGCCCTGGGAAAAAAGACTATGTTCAGATTAGGACAGATGAAAGGAAAGTACAAAAACAAAAAAGATTAATTATTTGTAATTTAAAAGAGGCATACCAGCAGTTCAAAGAAGAAAATGAAAATGTCAAGATTGGATTTAGTAAATTTGCTGAACTTAGACCGAAATTCTGTGTATTGGCTGGAGGTAATGGTACACACTCTGTGTGCGTATGCAGTATCCATCAGAATATGAAATTGATGGTGCATGCAATAAAATGTCACCAGTCACTCCTAGAAATATTGAAAATGTACGTCTGCAATATTGGTAATGAAAAATGCATGTTTGGGAAATGTTCGGAGTGTCCCAAAAAAAATTTTCGTGCTGAAATAGAAAAATTTGAAATTTTCAAATATGCAGAAGAAATTACTTACAAAAGATGGATTTCTACTGATCGATCGACTTTAATCACACAAGTTCAGTCAACTGAAGAATTTCTTGATTCTTTTGTAGAGAATATGTCAGGACTGGCAAAACACCATTTTATTGCTAAATGCCAATCTAAATATTTGAAAGAACAGAAGCAAAATATATCAGAAGAAGAATGCATTGTTCTTCTAGATTTTTCAGAGAACTATAGCTTTATAGTTCAGGATGCTATACATGGTTACCATTGGGAAAATACCCAAGCAACACTACACCCATTTGTAGTGTATAAAAAGGATGCTGGAAAATCCGTAACAATCCCACTCTGTGTCATTAGTGATCACATAAAACATGATACACCGACAGTATATGCATTTCAGAATGTTGTAATCCCATTTATAAAAGAAAAGTTTCCTTTTGTAAAGAAATTAATTTATTTTAGTGATAACTCTTCGGCACAATACAAAAATAGAAAAAACTTTTCCAACCTTTGTCACCATGAATCTGATTTTGACATGAAAGCAGAATGGTACTTTTTTGCCATCTGTCATGGCGAAAGTCCATGCGATGGTATCGGTGGAACTGTTAAAAGGTTGGCAGCAAGAGCCAGTTTGCAAAGACCATATCGGGACCAAATTACTAATTCCGAAAATCTCTTTTCTTTCTGCACCAAAAACATTTCAAACGTTAAATTCTTTTATGTGCCTTCTACTGAGGTCATTCAGTATGAACCAAAACTTGAAGAACGGTTTAATAAAGTGCCAACAGCCATGCAGGGAACACGTAGCTATCATTCTTACATCCCAGTTCCAGGCACTACATCTAGAATAATTGTTTCCCATTTATCTCATTCATCAGAAAAAGAAGAAAAAAATTTAGAAAAAAAGAGAAAAAAATGAAAAGCAGATTTGTGTTAAACAGAGAATAAATTTCAAATTCTTCATTTAATGATTTCAACATTGCATCAATCGTCCGCTGTGTTGGGTTTCTCAGCGGTTGTCCCGTGATATTTTTTCACTGTTTGATTTCTATAATGTTTTTAATTTTTTCAAACTTGAAAGAATTTCAATTTTTGCCACCAAATTAAAATCAATCATGGATCTACCAGATTTTTATTACTGAGTAATTACGGAGGTAATTTTCCATACCTTACATTGTTGTAATTTTTTTAATTTAAGTTAAATAGTTTTATAAATCCGGAAATTCAAACTTGGAACTTTAAACGATAGCACACGCGCCATTCCATTCTATGTCCCAAGTTATTTCAATGTCCAGAACTGTTAAAATATTTTATTTTTGTGCCAATATATTTAGCATAACTCCATTTCAATATGAATTGTTTTTCTTTGAACCAAATTTTATAAAAATTGTTTATTATGTAGCCATTCTTTTTCATTTTTTGTTCTTTTTGTATGGAATATCACATATTTTATAATAATACTAATAATAATATACTTAAATTCTTGTTTTCAGTTTATTTATGCCTAAAGAGTATTTTAAATTAAAGTAGAAAGAAATGATTCAATTGAAAAGCTATATATTTAACTAACTCTAGATAATAAATATAGATGGCAGCACTACTGAAATAGTGGAAAATTTTTAAAAATGCGCGCAAATTCAAAGAAGAATTGTTCATGTAATGCAACAAAGTTACCTTTTCAAACCCATTTTTTTTGTTATGTTAGAAATAAAAAGGCACTATTGAAAATTTTCTAGCATATTATGGGCTTATTCATCTTTATGTCTGCGCAATATTGTTCATACCGGACCTGTCCCTTATTTATAATTTGAGTATAAATAAGAGGGAAAAATATGATTTCGTAATTTTTTTTTAAAGATTCTAAGTTTTTTTTAAGATGAAGGAATTAAATGATAATTATGAAACTTGGGGAAATCAATCTTCATGTATAATAATATATAATGCACCAATCTCACACTTGTTTTTTCTTCTATTAAAATTTTTATAACGTTTAGAATTTTCTCAAAATTCACAAATTTTCAATTTTAACAACTGATTTAATATTAATTACATTGTTACCAGATTGCTACTGCTAAATAAATAAGAAGTACTTATTCAGAGGTTATAAACTTGCAAGCCAAATTCATTTATATTAAATATTTTTCAAAATACAGAACTTTAAACTTGCAAGTTTGGACGATTGCACACATGCCGTTCTACATCACAAGTTTTTTAAATGTCCAAAACTGCTAAAATAATTTATTTTTTGTCAAGATATTTTGCAGAGCTTTATTTGAATATAAATTGAATCTGTGTGTCAAATTTTATTAAAATCGGTTACCATGAGGCCACGACTTTTTTGAAATTTTTGCTCATTTCACGTGGAATGCCCCATATATATATATATACATCATCATCAACAACAACAACCCTTTTCGATCCACTGCTGGATGTAGGTCTCCCCGAGATTTTTCCAATGTTTTCTGTCTAGTGCTTTTGTCATCCAATTTACACCAGCTACTTTTCTAATTTCGTCACTCTATCTTACTTCTGGTAGTATTACATCTCTGGGATACCACTGTAGTAAATTTGTGCTCCATCTATTGTCTTGTCTTCTTGCAATGTGCCCAGCCCATTTCCATTTTAGCTGTTTGATTCTTTTTAAGGATGTCAAAAACTTTTGTCTGATTTCTTATCCAGGTTATCCTCTTTCTGGCTCTTCTAGTTATGCCTAGCATACATATTTCCATACTTCACTGTGTTATTTGTAGCCTTTGTATCATCCGTTTTGTTAGTGTCCATGTTTCTGCTCCGTAAGTTGATGTAGGTAAAATACACTAATTAAACACTTTTCTTTTCAAAGAGGCATATTACTCTTCAGAATGATATTGTTCTTCTCAAAAGCACTCAACCCATTTCTTATTCTTCTATTGATTTCATTTATGATACTATTATCCGATGATATTTCCTATCCTAGGTACACATAACTTTGCATTTCTTTAATCTCAGTATCAAAAATTTTCTTTTTTGATGTAAATGAATTAAACATCAGCTTAGTCTTTTCTAAATTTATTTTTAATCCCACATTGAAGCTAGCTTCAGCAAGATCTTTTAGCCTAATTTCCAATTCTTCAGGACTGTTTCTGAAAATTACAATGTCGTCAGCGAACCGGAGATGACTTAAATATTCCCCATTTGTTCTGATCCCTTTATTTTCCCAATCCAGCTTCTTGAAGATATTTTTTAAGACAGCATTAAAAAGCTTAGGTGAAATGGTGTCTCCTTGTCTTACTCCTCTTCCGAGCTTGATCTTCGCTTTTCCTTTATTTAAACGGATGGTTGCTGTTGCTTTCTTGTAAATCTTCTTTATGATATTGATGTAGGGCTTGTCTATACCAATGTCCTCTAGAGATTCTACTACTGCTGATGCGTAGACGGATTCAAATGCGTTTTCATAATCAATAAAGGCAAGGCAGAGAGGTAAATTATATTCTTTATGTTTTTCTATGAGTTCCCTTACTGTTTGGATATGATCCATTGTGCTGAATCCACTTCGGAATCCTGCTTGTTCTCTACGTTGAGCTATAGTTGAGCTTGGGTGAGGTTGAGCTATACATGTATATATGAATCTATAAATATTATTAATATTATTAATAATATTATTAATAAATATATAATTAATTTATTATTATATTAATTAATTATATTAATATATAATTATACATAAATATTATTAATAATATATATATATATATATATATATATATATATATATATATATATAAGTTCTTATTTTCTATAATACAATTTAAAAAGAAAGTTATAAAGGAAAAATGAGGGAATCTACAGAATTTGCTATACTATAAATACAGAAGTGAAGGCAATTAGTAAGTCAATTGAGGATCAGGTATATAGTAGAGGGTATACGGGAGTACACCTTGCTCGCTCTGTATACCCTGCTTTTCAAATAAAGCATTAGTGTAAATACTCTATCTGTGAGTGCCCAAGATGTCAGCGTGACATCTGAGCGTATATCCTCTTTTTTGTGACTACAACTCTACTGAGGAGTATTCAGTACGATCGAAAACGTTCTTGTAATGTATTGTATATTATATGTAAATTCATGAATATATATTTTTAATGTTACGTCTAGAATGTTTAATATATAACAAACTGTAATGTATTTTTACTAAAGCAGACTTGTATATATATTACAGATAGTAAAGTTGTTTTTTAAAATATCTAATAATTAATAGATAAATGAAAAAATGTTTAGATTATTTTATTTGTATTGAAAATTCATCACGATATTTGTAATTTGAATTTAGTAATAAAGTAAATAATTAAATTAATGCTTACGTAACAGAAAAATAAGAAATCAATTATAAAAGTAGAGAATGTATAAAAGTAGAGTTGCATAAAGATAAACGGCATATAATATAAAAATGCATCATGATCTTAAAAATATAATTAGCAAACCAAAATTTGTTTCTTCTCCATTGCTGCATATTGAATTAAGATAACATGCCTAAATATCTATGTGTAGATAAAAGGCAGCGAAAATTGAAATGCAACGTTATCATGATTGCTATTTTTACGATTATTATATAATACGAAAACTGAAACGGAGTGTTACAGAGATTAAATTTCTGTTTTATTGAACTAAAATCTATTTGAAATATGCAATATGAATATTGAGAAACTGAAAAGTTTATTTTGTGTAATTATCATATATACAAATGTCCATATAGCTCAAAAATAGAAAGACATTTCTTGAAATTGGAGAGTAGTACAAGCTAAAATTTAAAAAAAAGTGCCATAATTTGACTGCTTTAATATGGATTGAAAAAACAGAATGTATATCCAGAAACAGACTCTTCGTTACAATCTGTTGAACAATACAGTTTGAATAAAAAGTACAGTATATACCATGAGCCAATTTCATTTTATGAATAAAAGTTATTACTTAGTATTATATGCCTTGAAACTTGCAACTCTGTAGTTGTAAATGAACTGTAATCTTGTTTTAATGCACAAGTAATCAAATAAAATTAATCTATTAGAATAAACACAATAATATACTTACCTCATTAATTATTCTTTTTAAATTTAAGTGTGCGTTTTTTATGATCGATTTAGAAAATAAAGTAGATTTTTCTATATATCCTATCTATAGCTTTTTTAAGTAACTAAAATTAGTTGGAAATTAACCGACTTATGCTAAAAAAATCCCCTTTTCAAATATAAAAAAGGTGATTAATTAAAAGCCAAGTATAATGTGCGAAAAGAGTAACTGTGCTATTTTTTTCCATCGTTCATAGGCTTCTCTTTATTCGAGATGACAAATGTGGGATGCAGGAAGGAAATTAATGAAGGAACATCGATGTACTGAATATTGAAAGAAGCCACAGCTGGTTTTGGAATAGAGAATTTGATTTATGATTTGCCTTTATAAAAGCCAATAACTAATCTTATGTGAAAGTTAAAAACGATTAAATAAAATTATAAAAAAAAGGCGCAATCTATAATCCATGATTTCAACTGATTTTTCTGCTACATATTCGGAAAAATCACATCTATCCTTATTTTAAAATTCGTTGGAAACAGTTATAAACAGAACATTTTTCATACAACAACAAAACAGTTTTTTTAAAACAGAAACATTTTTCGCATGCAGTTACAGAAAAAAACCCGTAATTTAAACATTAATTTTAGGATTAAATTAAATTAAATGCGAAATCCTTAAACAAAAAGACTTCACGGCATAGTACTAGAAGCAGTAAAGTTTTTAAACATTAGTATTTTCTACTCTTTTTAAAATGGAAAATAATAAAACAAATTTTAAAGGTAAATTATTTTAATTCAAGCAATAATAAAAAAATTTAACCTGAAAAAAAATTCTTATTGCCAAAGACTGAAATGGTTACAAAAAATCTAACGTGTTTTTTCACATGATACAAAAATTGAAATGATGAAAATGGTTTTTTTCGACAATCCACGTATGAAATTTTAGGGAAGTTATTTCTTTTACTGTATGAAATTGAAATTAAGTTTCGATATTAAAAATATCGATATCAAAAACTTGTTTTCAGCAAGTACAAATAAATAGTACATTGTGTCAGATAAAGAGAGTTAATTTTCACATTAATTTTCAAAGAGAACAATTCCTTTTTTATACATTGGTGCCATCGTCGTAATTTTTAAAATTTATAATGGAAATAACAAACTTGGTTATAAAAATTAGAGTCATAAGAAAATCTTTTTAATAAAATAAATATATTATTAACTAAACAAATCTCTTCAAATTATTCTTTTCTATATTTGAACAAATTTCATGCAAATTAACACATATTTTAGTCACAGAACCACATTTCGAATGAAAAACGTTTTGTGTTTCGTATTACCCACACCTTTGATACATTGGTGCAACCCTCGTACTTTTTAAAATATATAGTGGATATCGTCAAGTTTCCAATTTTAATTTATAGTGGAAATCGTATATTGTAGCGTCATATAAATATATTTATTTTATTAAAAAGACTTTTTTGTGATTCTAATTTTTATCACCCAGTTTACTATTTTAAAAATTACGACAAATGCACCAAGGTATAAAAAGGAAAATGTACTTTGTAAAAATTAACTCTCTTTAACTATCTAAAGCAATGTATTATTTTTTAGCACTTTTTAAAAGCAAGTTTTTGATAACTATACTTTTAATATCGAATTTTAGTTTCAATTTCATTTAACAATAAAGGAAGTAACTTGCCAAAAATTTCATACATGGGTTGTCAAAGAAAACGATTTTCACCATTTTAATTTTTGTATCATATGAAAAAATATGTTTAATTTTTGTAATTATTTTAGTCGATAAGGATTCAGTCAATAATGATTTTTTTCAGGATAAAAGCTTGTTTATTGCTTAGAATTAAAGTAATTTACTTTTAAAATTTGTTTTATTATTGTCCGTTTGAAAAAATGTAGAAAATACTAATATTTTTAAAACTAGAATTTTAAAAAATTAACAAACTTGGTGATAAAAATTAGAATCATAAAAAAATCTTTTTTATAAAATAAATATATTATTATCTAAACAAATCTCTTCAAATCGTTCTTTCCTGTACCTGAAGAAATTTCATGCAAATTAATAAATATTTTATTCCTCACTTCGAATGAAAAACGTTTCGAGTTTCGTATTACAAATTTTCATAATACACTGCTCAAAACAATTAAAGGATATTTGAAGTTTTATATAAAATAAAGATATAAACGAATTTTTTTTTTGCCGAAAATAGAAAAAGAGAATCACAAATGCAAATTTTTCTGGTTTTCAAACTGTGGAGTATGCAAATTTTGAGTTCGACGTCAAAAACGTCGCTTCAGCGGCAGCGAATGAAATTTGACTTTCAACTGGATAAAAGAGAATGAAGACAAGGATGATCGGCATTCAGTGATTGCTTTGTTTCGATGAGTACGATGTCTCAGCGAAGTCATTTGACAGATTCAGAAGCTTGTAGAATTGTTGGTGGGTTAGAAGGGGGGCAAACTCAAGCCGAAGTAGCGCAAGCCATTGGAGTGTCACAAAGTGTCATTTCCAGGATCGGGAACCGTTTTTTGGAGAGTGGATGTGCAGGCCGAAGACCAGGGCAAGGTCGTAGAGGGCAACAACACCCAATGAAGATCGGTATTTAGCGTTAACAGCTCAGAGACACTGAAACATGAACACTACTCTTCTCCAACAACACTTTCGCTCGGCTACAGGCACCCGATTTCAACTCAGACTGTCCGAAACCGGCTCCATGCTGTAGGTTTGTATGCTCGCCGACCGATGGTATGTGTTCGATTAACATCAAGGCATCGTCGCGACCGCAGGGAGTGGGCAACCGAGCATGTCAACTGGAGGAGAAATGAATGGAGCAATATTTTATTTTCTGACGAGTCCCGTTTTTCTGTGCATCCGGATAATAGGCGTATTTTCATCTGGAGGGATCGTGGCAGAAGGAATAATCCTGCGTTCGTGCACGAAAGTGTCAGATTTGGCGGTGGGGGAGTGTTGGTGTATGCTTGGCATCTCCATTGACGGGCGCACTGACCTCTACATCATTCGAGATGGAGCTCTGACTGATCGCCGATATAGGGATGAGATCCTCAGACCTATTGTAGTCCCTTACACTGAATAGCGAGAGATATACGCGGAGATAACTTCATTTTAATGGACGATAACTGCAGGCCACGTCATGCAAACTTGGTGGGGAATTTCCTTTTCGAGGAAGGAATCGTTCGAATGGAATGACCAGCGTGTTCTCCAGACATGAATCCAATCGAGCACGTTTGGGACGCTCTAGGAAGACGAGTTTCTGGCCGCCAACAACCCCCACAAACTCTCCAAGAACTGGAAAGAGCTTTTCTGGAAGAGTGGGGCAGAATATCCCAACTCGTCATTAATAGCCTCATTGAGTCCATGCCTCAAAGGTGTTCAACGTTGCTGGCCGCCCGTAGAAACCATACCCCCTACTGAAAATGATTTTTTTGAAGAAAACACCTTTTCTTATTCTTTTTTTCTCATATGCACAAATTGTGTTTTTTTCCTTTTGTACACAAATGCGCAATAAAATGCATTTTTTTCTGCCAAACATGTGTAATTTATTCTCATATAACCTACTATGTCTGTCGACCATGTATCAATCAGCTAAAAAGTTTCCCAGATATACAAAATCCACCTAAAACTGCAATATCATTTAATTGTTTTGAGCCGTGTACCTACTATTTGCATAAGAAGAAAACTGAATAATTAAATAAAAAATTAAATAATTATATCCTAATTAAAATAGATATAAAAACACCATTCAAATTCAAAAATAGACATATGTAGCACTGAGAAAAAAAGAAGTGCTCACCCCTTGCTCATTCTGGGATACACAATCCTGTAAAAAAGATCTAGGAAACAATCGAAAGAGAAGACAAAGCATAATAATTATGATTAAAACTTTATTATATTCCTTAGATTTTTAAATCACAAGATTTTAAGAACTTCATCTTTTTATAAACATTTTAATAAACAATTTATGTTGCTCGAGAGAAGTGTTACAAAGTATATTAAAAACAAATAACTTTGATATGTTTCGGTTCCAATCCTGTTAAGTACAATAATCACAATAAAAATAAAATAACAAATCGACTCACGGTCAGTACAAATGATAGGGGACAATGAGATGTAAACAAAACCACGATCTCTATTGTGAAAAAAAATAAATTAGAAATAGACCCTGATCTAAAATTATTTCCTAATGTGGCTCGTCCAGTTCAAGCTTTCCATCCAAGCGTAAAATGTTTGTTTGCAGTGATAATTTTTCTTTTCTTTTTCCTAAGTTATGGTTGGAGTTAATAGATAAATTTCTCGGGAAAAGCTTGAATGGAATAAGCCACATTAGAAAATAATTTTAGATCATGGACTATTTTCATTTTTCCTTAACAGAGTGTGTGGTTTTGTTTACATCTGATAGTCATGTGTCATTTGAATTGACCGTGAGGCGATTTGAAGTTTCATTTTTATTATGATTATGGTTCTTATCAGAATTGGAATCGAAACATGTCGAAATTATTTCTTTTTAATATATTTTGTAGCACCTCCCTTAAGTAATAGATATTTTGTTTTAATTCCTAATAGTTAATTCTTAATTGCATTTTATCTACATATTAACTTCTTAATGCCAAGCGTCATATAAAGAGATCAGCTTAATTTTGCCCCAATATATTCATTTAATGCGATCTATTAAATTGTGCATGTGTGTGTATCTCAAAATTCCTCCTCTTTCTTCAATTCCACTGGTTACGGATTTCTTGTTAGCAGATTGAGCCTAGAAAACGACATTTTTCCATTCACAAATAAATTGTAATAAAATAAAATCATCTGTAAAAAAAAATTTAATTAAAAATAGACCTTAATCTAAACTTATTTTCCAATGTGGCTCATCCCATTCAAGCTTTCGAAGAAATCGTTATATTTTTCCAACAAAGTGTTGCAATTGATGTGTATGTATGATTTTTAGTACTTACCTACTATACTACGAGAGTGAAGATAAAGTTCTTTCTCCTCTCATAATGACAGATCTTTCAGCTGCGGCTGATAAAAACCTGTATTTCTTTCGAAACACATTGCATTAGCATATTTTCTCATAGTCTATTTTAGAAGGAATTTGCTTTGTTACCTAGAGAGAAACTACAGGAATTCTTAATGTTTGATGCTATAGAGATATTCTAAAAAATGTCGATTGAATTTTAAGACAATTTGGACGTTAACAGGTTAAAATTGTATTCCAAATAGCAGCACACCGTATTGACATGGCATAAGGTTCAGTGAGTCAAGTCATACGTAAAAAAGTTTGAAATTTATGACTTTCTCTTAAACTTTTGTAGAGTTCAAACTATTAAAACTCCCAGATATCTAATGTTAAAACGACATCACAGTTTAAATCTTATCGGGAAAATCTCCCTATTGAAATGTTTTTTCGTGGATATACAACGTTTCTTAACATTCGAAATACGCACCTTTAATTACGAAAATTTTAAATTCACATTTTACAAATGATGAAATATCTATTATACATTAATCAACATTAATTTTTACACAAAAAGAATCATTCATAAAAAACATGGATGTTTAAATTTACAACTTGTTAATAATATTGGATTCATCGGTCGAAAATTACGTCTTTTATTATTAAAGCATCTCCAGTGAAAAAATCTGAGAACACAACTTTTCAAATTTTATAGATTTGTTTTTAATATAAAGCCAGTCTATTTTGACTATATATAATTCCGATAATTAACAGCGTGTATATAACTGTTATTCAAATCTTAATTTTGATTTTCGAAATTATTGTATGAAATCTAACATCAAATCTATTTTAAATATTTAAGAAAAAGTACAAATACTGTATACTTTGGAAGATTGTTTTGATTTAAGGGACTGAAAAAAAATCAAATGTGGATGTGAAGATTGGAGAATTCAAAGTTATTTCAATTTTCTATATGAAGACGACTGCAAATAATTTTTTATGCACAGCTTTAAATAGTATATGTTATTCTTCACTGCGTTGTACGTATACTTTTTTATGTATATTTACAACAAAATTAATTAAAATGACCATTTTTTCTAATATTGTACATCTTGTTCTTTAAAAACTAATTGAGGGTCAAATATTGAAAAATAGCCTTAATCTAAACATTTGATAGGTGTTTTCATATACAAAGTTGATGATTTGCAAAGGTTACTTTAATTGAAAACTGCTATCAAATTTCCTGAGCGTGGGTCATTATACAAGTTAGTTCCGAACATCCGGAAAAATAAATGAAACATTTTCCTGGAAAGATTGATTGCAAAATATACAACATTCTATTATCTACTTCTCAACATAAGATTTATCGGCATTGTAATAATTGTCATAGCCTAAAATAACTTCCTGCTGTCCAGCGTCATAGAAAAATGCAGCCTGTGAAAAAAGCCAGCTTGTCAAAACTATTAATCCATGTATCATTATCCTTAAGCATCTTGCTGAAGTACTTGTTACTCACATCGTGATATCGCTGCAGAAAATTCAAAGCAACTATCAAACGTTTGTTTTGTTTTTGCGAGTAAATTTCATTAGTGCCCATAAAGAACACAATTTGGGAAACAACAGGAATTTTCTGATCATTTCATTCATCGCCAACCTTTTCCTTTATATAGCGATACCACAATGAAGGTGACCACCTCCTCAGAAGGGTTGTGAGCAGCGGGTTGGCAACTATACCAGCTGTTTTTATTCCACGCGGCAGCTTTCAATGACACTGAACTATAATAACTTATCTCACATTATGTCAAGTTGTACAAATGCCGGTGCTACTTTATATCGAGAAGAAGTTGAAACAGTGCTGTATCTTTTGCAATACATTTTTCCAGATAATTTTGTTTTCATTATTTTTACGGAATTGGAAAAAATATTTTTTATGACCTTCGTGTTTTCAGCATTACGCAGATTGTAAATATTATCTGAGCATTAAAAATTTGTAACTTTAAATTTCAAATAGCATTCAGTGCTTCTTTTTAAGCTAGAAAAAAATTATGTCTTTGTAAAATGATCATATAAAAAATCATGTTTGTTCTCATATTGAAATAAAAATGCAAGGAGTGGAAAATTAATATAAAGAAAATTTTTACTTATAACAATATCATTTTAATACCAATATGAGCAATAAATTGGATAACAGTCTCAAATTAGAAAAAAGCATCGCAATAATTCATTTTGGTAGTAAAAACACTTAAAATAAATGTTCGGATTAAGTTATATTTTTCAAATATATATATAAATAAATAAATAAATAAATAAATAAATATATATATATATATATATATATATATATATATATATATATATATATATATATATATATATATATATATATATATATATTCTCTTAGTTTTATTGTAAATTTTGCACTAATATTAAACTAATGCACTTAATTCCGATTTTTTAGCGTATGCTTTAACACGTATCTCTCTACCTTAATGCATCTATCATTTAAACTCGTAATCTTTTCGTAATCTTTATTTTAAGTAAATATTAAATATTTTTTAAGTATGAAATACTTTACAGTGTCAGCAATTTTTATATTTATATTCTGAATTATTTAAACTTTATGATAGGAAAGGAACACGTTTCAAATAGTCGAAAATATAAGCTAAATAAACAATTTGATCGATTTTGTCTTTTTTTTTTTTACTTTTTTTTTTTTTTTTACTTTTTTACGTTTTTCGTTACATGATTGAAAGCTTTTGATAAGTTTTGTTTTTGTCCAATACACTAAAGTTTCTATCTACAGAAGTAAATTACAGCATTTACCCATTATGATCTTCTTTTACGGATCATAAAAACATGTAAGGAGAAAAGGTTCACAAAAGAACTTGGAAGTCTAGGTAAAGAAAACATTTGAAAAAGTAAAAAGGCTATTTTTCAATACAGGAGTTTTCTGTAAAAGCGTTTTGACTTTCGGGCGAAATGTCTGCTTTTAAAGTCAAAAGGCAGAGTATTTTTAAAATTCGTTATTTCCTTTCTCTGGTGTCCTTATCTCAGCAGGAAGTTTAAGAAAGAAACATTAGAAAATTGATAAGTTTTTTTTTTATTAATATAGAGCATATACTTTGCTTATAATGTCTTTTTTATTTAGCATGATGTTAAAATATTATATATTTTAAAAATATTTATTCCTATTACGTTTTTCAAATCAAGAATTATTTTTAAATGTCATTAATATTATGAAAAGACTTCGAATATTAAAAATATAATGTTTTCTAATTTAAATGAATATTTTTAATGTTTCTTTTAGCATAATTTAATTTATTGTTTACGTTTATAAATATAAACTAAAGAATAACAATTTCGCATTTTTTTTTTTTTTTTTTTTGCATTCTGTTAAAAATATTAAATAATTATTTGTTTTATAAATCATAGAAAATAATAATAATAATAAAGAGTTGCTGATTTGAGATTCCACGGATGGTTTCGTTTAAAATTCCTTTTAAAGCACTTTTTCTTTTAATTAACTAATTACAATAATTAATTCATTATTATTAAATCCTTAATCATTTTAACAAGAACATAAATGACATCATCGTTGCTGCAATTTTAAAATTATTGCAATAGAAGAATACTATTAAAATCAAATTCAAGAACAAGCTTTTCTGACAATTGTAACAATATATGTTTATATGTCTGAAAATCATATTTAACTACATTTATTAGTTTTAGCTAAACAAAATACAAACGCTTTAAAATGACAAATATATTTTTTTTATACTTTATATTTTAAAACGTAGTCATTTTAAACTTTTGAAAATTTTCAAAAAATAATATTTTAATTCATAAATAGTTGATCAAATATTTTACAACATCTGTTAGCCTTAAAATAATAAAAAATGTAAAATTGTATCTATTAGATAATGAAGTCTAATAGTAGGATTGTTTTCAAAATCTAAACGCCGGGATTTGATCCATTAAATCTTTTATTATCCTACGGGTGCACTTTTTCTTTAAGTAAAGGGCTTCCAATATTTTCTTTTAACACACGCTTCCATGTTCTTAAAGTTTTCTTCTAACACACAGCCATTTAGCTCACAAGCGAGAGTGATTGAAATCAAATTTCATTTTTAAAATCTAAATAGTAAAATTGTCGGATTTTATTAAATTAATTCATTTTATCAAATTATGTGAGAGTTTTTGGAAATTTTCTTGTGATAGAGGGTATTTAACTATAAGTATTTAAAATTCCAAGTCTCTAACTTTTACAGTTCGAACAATTAATAGTGACCAATAGACAGACTGACAAGGAGTAAGACTAAGGGTTTCGTCAGATGAAGCAAACTCTAAAAAGAAAGAAAAAGTTCATATTAAAATAATAATAATAATAATAAATGTGTGAGTGTTATTTAAAGAAGTTGTATGTGAAGCTTTAAAATTACTTCCAGTTTAAGTAAGAATTTTTAAAGTATTTTTTGTTTATGTGATGTTTACCAAAATGGGGCACCATTGTAAAGTTTATTAAATTAACATGTTGTGTTTTGAAGAAATTGACACTTAGTTTTGAAATAAAAATCATCGTTAGGCAGGTAGCTAAAAAAAATTCGATACAGAAAAAAAAAATATTAATAATAGTCCATCACGAAACTTATAATATAAGAAAATGATTAGGAGTACACATAAAAATAAACTTCTGAATGATAGACATGACAGCTTCAAAAATAAGTTCTTGAAAAAAAATTGAAATACTGAAATGAACAAAAATATTAACATTTTTGAATGAAATGCCGAATTTAAAAACCATTTACTTTCACAAAATATTTTATTACTATTGATATTATTATTATTATTTTTAAATAGACCCTCTGAAAAAAAAGACAAAATGTAAACGAAAATGGATAATAATTATAATTATAATTATAATTATAAAGATAATCTTGAAAGTTATCTCATATGTACCTATAAGTCTCTTGGAACTTCACTTCGCAATTAACATCTGTTGTTTAATTACTAACTTTCGAGCGATTCCCACCAGATTTAAAAGAAAAGTAGGAAAAAAACCTTTGTTATTGAAATGGTATTAATATTTAGGTAGAACACGCAAATAAGTTTTTTGAAGAAATTCTGTTATTACTTGTAGTAATATTATTAATATTTTAATTTCACGCAAATCAACATTGGAAGCTAAATGAAATGAAAAAAATATCTGGATTAAGAATGTGTAAAAAATATATTTTTAAATGTTTTAACATGTACCATCTTAATATATATATATATATATACAGTGGAATTTTCTTTTAACGAAGTTTTCAACTTAACGAAACTTTTTGCTGAACCGTGATTATGAATATCATTAACAGGTAAATTAATCTCCATATTATTAAAAAAATACTGTATAACGATGTTTATTCCACGTGTCACAACAAAAACACTTTAGATAATTTATTGAATATAATATTGATAATGTCAGATTACAAAGTGTAATAAAATGTAGTAATGAAACTACTAGGAACTGAGAAGATGATAATGAAAAAGTAATTGAAAGATCTTCAAAAGAAGAAATGCTGAAAAGCCTCCCATAAAATGAAAATTGGATTTCATTTTGTTACTGATAAATTGTTCGGATAGTAAAAATAGTTCAACACTTTTTTAGAACCATGTATTTTTTATTATAAACCTATAGAAAATCATATTACAGACTTTTTTAATTTAAGGATTTCATATACTGTGAAAAAGAGATAAAGTATGTTGCACTTCAGATTTTCTTTACTGCTCTTTTTAGAATTATTCAAATTAAGTTTTTATTCCATGTGTCTACATTGCATAATGAAAGATTACTGCCCGAATTGAAATACATTTTTTTAATATTTCCATCTTGCGTATATTTTTAATTTTATGAATGCGAATTTTTTGTGCAAATTTCATAAATTTAAGTTTATTTCTATTTAACGAATTTTCTTCATAACGAAATGTTTCATTATAATGAAAATACTTCTTTAAATGGAAGTTTCACTGCATATACAGGGTTGTTATAATTAAAGTTCGCCTATTTAGAAGGCTCTGGAGTCGGTTCTATTGCTCCAAACGAAACAAAATTCCGCTAGTACATAGTTAAAGAGATGCGCTCTGCGAAAATCGAAAAAAAATAAGTTAAAATTTTTATCACTAGGTGGCGCTGCGCCAATATTTAAGGCGATGTTTGCAGATTCATTATATCAATATCAGTCAATCCAGACGAAACACACAAATTTAAAAGTTTCAACAAACTTCAACGAGCTGCGAATTGTTATAATTAAGTTCACCTAATCAGACAGCTCTAAAGCCTGACCTATGACTCCAAACAATACAGAAAAATGAATATCATTTCTTGTGATGTAATCTGCATCAACAATAATAAAACATGTCGCTCGAAAGTAAGGAAATAACGAAGAATAACATGATGCATGCTCAATGAATCCTCCGTCATTTTTAATAATGCATTCCATTCTCAAAATTGTGCTTTCTACAGCATTGCGTAAACTGTCCTGTAAGATTGAGCGAATGTGAAGTCTAATGCTGTGTTTCAGATCAGCGATTGTCTGCTGTGTGTTTTTAAATACAGAATCTTTCAAAAATCCCCAAAAAATAAAGGAATCTGAAAATATTGGCTTAAATATTGGCGCAGCGCCACCTACTGGCAAAAATTTTAACTAATTTTTTTTTCGATTTTCGCAGAGCGCATGTCTTCAACTACGTACTAGTGAAATTCTGATTCGTTTGGAGCCATAGAACCGGATCTAGAGCCTTCTGAATAGGCGAACTTTAATTATAACAACCCTGTATATATATTAAATATATGTTTCTATATTAAATTTATATGTAATTAATTTTGTTAGTGATAATTTATGCTATTTCTAAGCAGAAGATTAAATTACCAATTAAATGGATACTATCTATAGAGTACAATTGTTGCATCGCAAATATTTCAAATTTTATGGGAAAGGAAAGTTTTGCAGAGCTTTCAAATGTACAGCGAGTATAAAAAAAAATAATAAAAAAAAAATAAACACCAATCTTTCTTATATTATATGCTACATTTTAAATATATTACCGACTGATTATATACAGTAATAAAGCATAATTAAGTAATTTTTAGTAAGTGTTTACAACTTATAAATATTAAACTAGAAGAAAAAGAACGAGAAAGAATTCAATTTAAACTAAACCTATATTCATTTTCTCGTATCAGTAGATTTTAAACAACATATATTTGGATAACGAAAATTGAATCTGAAAAGTAAATTATTCTTATCAAATTATATTTAGTTTCTTTCATTTACATTCAATCGCTTACTTTAATCTTTTACTCGTATATTCCACGAAATTTTTAGATGCGTTCGTAATTACGTAAATACGTAGCACCTATAGTTGTCGTTCAGTCCGTTCGTCCATCTGTCTGCCCGTCCGTCCGTCCACATATAACAACGCAAAAACTACCCAAGCTAATCCTTTGAAACTTAAAATATACAATTATTACATAATTTTGTCGCATCATTTCAAATTTTATGAAAATCGGATGAATAGATTAATTACAGGGACAATCAAAAGTATTCCGTTATATTACGGTCAATGGGAAAAAAGTGTCAAATGCATTTTAATCGTTTCAAATTTAAAACACATAATTATTACAAAATTTTGTCGGCTCATTTGAAATTTTATGAAAATCGGATGCATAGATCAATTACAGGGACAATCAAAATATTCCGTTACATTGCGGTCATTGAGAAAAAATGTTTTAAATGCATTTTAATGGTGTTACACTCATTCGAACATAATAAAATTGATATGCATCTATCAGGTGCGTATTATAATATACATTTTGCATAACCTGTGATTCAAAGAACATTTGTTATTGATTTACCACATAGAAGTATTCCATTACATAATGTTATAGGGAGAACATTGTTTGGTGCTCATTGTAATTGTAATTAACTATTTACAATTTTTATGAGATTGATATCTGAGAGTAACTTCGTAATCGTACGAAGGCACCTCATTTTTTTCGCTTCACGTGTAATTTCTAACTTGTTTTAATTCATCTACGCAAGATTTCAGGAACTTCAGATAAGTCTTCTTTTACAGTTTTCATTAATTCTTTTCAACCGAAGAAGTTCTCCCGATGCAAAAGCTTTGGTAGTTAATATAATTACTATTTATCCAGTGTTTTAATGGCTTCTTTGGACACTTGTACTGAAAGACCGAGTTTTTCGACAAGTCTAATTACTTAACATCTGAAACACCATTCTCTTTAATAATAAATAAGTAATCCAGTTTATAGGTTTTTGAGTAAATAAAAATTAAATTTCCTGCATGTGCTACTGCCTTATATCGTGAAATGAAAATGCAGCATTCATGGTAGAAATAACAAACTTGACACTCTTCTTTTTTTCCACAAATTTATTTGCAGCAAAAATTTATATTTCCTTTCCTGACTTAAAGCAACGATTTCTCAAAATTTACGTCCTATTATTTTTTAACTTTTCTGTTGAAAGTACGGACCTTTTGTTGTTTGGTTTAGATATATTTTCTTACACTGTAGTCATCCAGATAAGCCATGTATTCAAAGTGCTATCTCTTGTGCTTATAATGACTTTTCTGATATTTTTCATTAGATATTGAGATTTTCTAAAATCACTTTAAGCTTAATTCTCTTTAAATTCTGACAAAACACTCCGCACTGAAATGTTGCTCAGCGTTTTACTGAAAATCTTTAATCAACTTATTATTTCAGGTATCTCCTAATGGTTTTCTTTAATAAATTGTGATTATTTTTAGGGATTTCACCAATTTTGAGAGATGAGTCACATTTTTCCTTTGATTTTGGTGTTCTCTCTCTACATGTTTCCATTTCAATGGCGAAACTCTAAAAAATTTCTCGAAAAAATAAAAATAAAATCAAAAATCAAGCTTTAAAAAGAATGAAATTTACTTATTTTAAAATTCTGTAAAAAATGAAAATGGTTTAAAAAATTGAAATAAAGATTGTTCAGTATCCACTCTCTTTTTATTAGTAAAAATCGAAGTAGTTTTTTCTATAATTATTAAAGGGAATGTTTCTGCTTTTATTTTATTTATTCACGGTACATACTGTACTTATAATGTATAAAGTATCTGTAACCGAAAAATTAGAAAGAAAGCTTTGCATAGTATTTCAATAACAGAATTATAATCACTTATTCACAGAATTTGTAGTGCTTTTACAAAAGGATAAAATAGGTCGAAAAATTCCGTTAATAGATTGTGTTATTAATATATTCACTTTTTTGAATGAATGCTTATAATTCGTTATGACTCTCGTTAAAGAACTAATGAATTCTATATTATAACTTTATGTAATAAATCAAAATATTATTTAAAATGGATTATTTAATAAATAAAAAATACGTGTTTTCTTTTTTGACACCAAGTTTCTTTCTTTTACTGAATTATTATATGATGACACAACGCATTATAGCAGTACATTTTTAATACTCGAATAGTGAATTAATGATTATCATAAAAACTCATGTATGTGAACGTATTTATTACGATACTTTTGTTTTCTTAACAGTTCTTAGCATAAAATTAAGATTTTCTCGGTAAAGTTAATAGTTTTTTACTGGCTGCCAATTTTTTTCTGTAAAATAAAATAATAATAAAAAAAACAACAAAAGTCAATGTACCAACTTTATCACGATAATTGAAATCCTAGCAGCTTTATACTAAGTGACTAGGAAATTTTTTTTGCTTTGTGTGTGATATTTTAATAAATGTGCCTTATCCACTTTACTCGGGGAAAAAAACTCGTTTATCACTGCTAAAAATCATGATATTTTTTATGTGGCTCAGAGAAAATTAGAAATTAATCAGGATCTAGAAATTTTAGCCTTTGATTAGAACTTAATTGCTAGAACCAAGAAATAGCCCTTTCATTTCCCCAAATCTTCATCGTTAATATTATAATGTATCTAAAAAGACAAGATTAATATGTTTATTATCAGTTTTATTTTTACTAAAAGCATTAAAAACATTTCAAAATTATTTATACGTTTACAAAATGAATTTTTGTTGTTGTTGTAGTAAATTTATAATGGGCTTATAAAGGAATGTTATACTATATTTTAAAATCGAATCTAGCATTCAGATATTGACATTATATCAAAACACAACTGCAAATTGTACAACTAGACTTTGTTCCTATTGGTCGATTTTAGCAGAATCAAAAATGCACCTGTAACCAAAATTTAGATAGTGAGTTCAACACCTGTTATGGATGGCGTATATGACACCCAGGTCTCTTCCATGTCTAAGTGCAATTACTATACGTAGTAAAGAACATTCTTGTTTTTCCATAAGCTATTCTCAGTTGTAAAGTTGCTATTTTCTGACATAATCACGAATTTTTTTTTCAATATTAATATCGTGCAAAGTGTATCATCAATTAATAAATCGGCAATGATACAAGATGCATTAGATTTCATAAAAAAAAGAAACTATCAGTTTTTATTTTGAATAGCTATAATTGAAAAAGCATTGAACGTAATGAAGAACACATCTATTTTAAGCGCATTGTGCGGCGAAAATAAAAAAAAAAAATTCAAAACAGCTTTTATTCACATTTTATGTAGTAACCTATTAACTACTAAGTATTAATGAAATATTATTAATTATTTCTGAATTATTTCTTTTGCCATTTGACTTCAGAACGAAATATATTTATACAGAAACTCAGACTTCAGAACAAAATATATTGACACCAATTATAACGTACCTTGGACAAAACGTACTTTTGCTTATAACGTATTTAGATGATTGGTACCGAATGAAATCCTATATAACTAATAATTTAAACTTTAGCAGTACCGATGTGAAAGCCGTAATCTGGTTACAACGTACTTTTTAGGTTCCAACAAGAAAAAAATTGTATGTAAATTTTGAATTTCTTTTTTGCAAACAGATAAATTGTTTTGGAATTTATGACAGTGAGTTTTAAGGTTTGGTATAATTTTTCCTTTAAATATTCTTCTTCAAAAGCAATTATAGTCTTTTTTTCTCCAACCGTTTGTGGTTATTGACAAAAAGGCTGGGAGTCTCAACAATTGAAAGAGGCGAGGATGGATTTTAAAGAAAACATTTCCGTTCTTCATTACATTTCTTCAAATGAAGTAAAATATGAAAAGCCAAACTAAACCACAAAAACAAGGGCACCGTCTATTGATGGATGTGCTGCCTCTTTAGACATTTTAAGGTCTAAATAAACCTATTCTATCGGCATTTTCGTGGTGTTGAAGCGTTATCTTTAATTTTTAATTACATTTCAAGTATACTGAAGTATCATTCTGGATGAAAAAATTTATTGATATAATCCATCCCATTGTTTAATCTTCCCAACCTTTTGTTACAAAAGCAAATTGCTAGCGAAGAAAGGGGATAATCATACATAAAATTGAAAAAAAAAATGTAAAATCTTGTAAACTCTGCCTGAGTCAATTTCGTGGAAGAGACATGTATTCTAACTTGATTTTGATTAACATGAAATTGTAAATTTGATTGTGTCATGAAATCAAAGTAAACAATGAAAAATATGAGATTGTTTTTTGTAAAATAACCTTGCAAGTAGTAAAATATTTTTTTTCCTATTTTATTTTGATCAACTCATAAAATTTCTATTTTAAATCACTACTATTACATGTGCGTCTATGTACCGTTTTCTTTAACATTATGCACTGTATTTTATTTGAACTGCTTAAAACCTATTTTGTTTATTACGTACCATATTCTCTGGTCTTGAAAAATATCTTATAGCCGGTGTAGAGTGTATATAAATATATATGTGTATATATATGTGTGTGTATACATATATATGAGGACCTGAAAAGTCAAGGGGTACAAGTGACAAAGTACGAGTTCACAGTTAAGCATCAATTGTAATTGAATGAATTGAAATAGGAATCTTTTACATTTTTCTTAATGTTCTTTGAACTCTTATTTCAATAGCTGTTTAGAAAAACAGCCGATTAAATTTTGTTTTAAATGTATAACTAAGCAATATTTATCAGCATTCGGCACTTGTACCCTTTGGCTTCCAAGCAGTAATCAAAACTGCTTGGAAGCCAAAGGGTACAAGTGCCGAATTAATACAAGAAATAAAAAAATATATGAATAAAAAAGATAAATATAAAAAAAATGAAGAACAATGTTGATATAAATAAATGAATGGACAAAACTTTGTTTTAATAAAAGTTCTAAAAAGGTAAAATTATGAAATAAAAGAATGAAGATACGAAAAATTTAAGATCAATGTTGATATACATGAATGAAACAGCAAACTTTATTCTAACGTAAGATTTAAAATTTTATTAGAAGTTTTGAAAAAATTGAACTTTACTAACACTGTCTAACAAAGGTAAAAAAGTGAATGTATTTTCAGTTTGTCTGTCCACCTGTCTGTCTGTCTGGCAATCCGGCCGTCTGTCCGCACTCTAACTCTTGTAAATATACTCGAATTGCGCTGAATATTTTGGAAATTATTTACGCTTATCCTAGCACGAACCCTATTTCAAATAAAGTTTATAGCATGATTAATTTATTTACAGGGACAGCCAAAGTTTTTCGTTTCATTACGGACTATGGGGAAAAAATCGTTTCAAATGAATTTTAGAGGTGTTACCACCTGTCAACTATATTAAGATTTATATTATTCTAGGAAGTTCATTAAAATACGCACTCTGTAAAATATGTGATGAAAAGAAAAGCTAATATTCATTTACTGGGCCACACAAAATAATTCAATTACATATTGGGAAAGTGAAAAAATGTTTGCAACATATTTTAATTATATTATTTTTTATGTATAATAAAATTGATATACGTTCATGAGATTTAATATAAGTTATATCGCGCATAACATGAAGTTCACAGCATTTACAGGGACACACAAAAGATTTGAAATAGTATATTCTATCCAAAATACTGTACATTATCGATATGGCTGATGGATGGATGAAATACATTTTAATTATGATTTTTTTTTACGCTTTTAAGTTTCACTAAATTTATAAATATTACATGGTATGTATAAATGCTATATTTGATATACAGGGCTACACAAAAGATCTGGTAAAGGTTACTGAATATGAGTATAATTTACTTGAAGATTGTTTTTAAATGAATTTTGTATTTTTATGATGAATTTCATTCAGTTTACTCGGAAATGTTTGCAGAATACAGATAAAATGATATACAGGGCAACACACAGAATTGGATACATGGTCATCTATGGATGATAATTTCTTGAAATATTATTTAAGTAGTCTTAAGAATGTTTTACTTGGAACAAAATTTTAGCTAAATACTGGCGTATAATACAGGTTCTAGGTAAACTCCAAGAATGAACAAAAGTATACAAGTATGTTTCCATCTATTAGTACAAAATGCTGAAAGAGAAATTTCAAACTGTTACGCATTTTCTTTCTAAATTAGTTTTTTTCTATTATACAGTATATATATAACCGACAGATGAAACACAGAGCTGTTCAAAAGTATTAAAATCCATACTTTTCTATGGACAGTAACACTTTATTACCTTAAATTGCGAAAAAATTTTACAGATTTCAGGAAATGTTGGAAAGTGTTTCAGAATCTATGTTTAATGTTTGATTTTTTCTTGCTAGCAAACAGTTTGCATTTATTTAATGTAATATTTGATGCATTAAAAAGAAAATTCTAAACAAAAAAAAACTGACGAAAAACATTTTGAAAAAAGACATACAACTCCAATTCATAAGGTTTAAAATGTCACACGGTATAAATACTTTTAAACTGTGATTGGTACAAATTGACATATGATCGTGTTTTTGTACCAATCGAAGTTTTAAAATGATCAAATTCCTGGGGCGTTTTCAGAGTCATGAACTAGCCTTGAATGTCGTTGGTCGCGCTTCAGCTATACAGACGTTAATGAATACACCTGCACTTATACCCCTTGGCCTCCAAGCATTTCACGGTTTCGGGAAAGAGGTTAAGTAACTGATCCCTAAAACTCTTCCAGATAGCCTGTGCACTTAACTCATTTTTTTTCAATTTTGCCGCTTATACCCCTTGGCTTCTGGGCTCTTCATATAATATTTGCATTAAATCGAGTCATACACTTCAAAACATATCATTCATATCGACATTGTAATTATATTGGTGCATAATAAAATTGGACAAAGCTGAGGTCCAGATATGCAAACACGGGGCAGAAAGAGGTTAAATAAACACCATGTGTCCTATGATCTATAACTGAAATTAAAAGGGCACTTAAAAATAGCTTTCATCTGGTTAAAACACAGAAATATTCTTCATTTACATACAGTATAACACTTGCAATCTATTTCCAAATAGCTTTATTGCAATCTCGTATTTTAAAACAGTTTTAAAAAATAATATTTTATATTATTTGAAGAGTTAAGCTAAAAAAAATTTCTATTATAGAATCATATTAAGCAATAGTTACCGTAGTTACAATAGTTACTTGTATATATGAATTTTCTCAATAAAAATATGACACTTGTTCTGGAAAATTTATGACAATTTGACTGTGCGCATTATAAATCACAGAGAGATTTGAATATTACAAACTGTAAAAAAAAAATATTTTGTAATCTTCTCTTTTCTACTGAACTTTTTTGGACGTAGGTTATAGATATGATCCCAAATTCCGTTTGGAGTACGTAATAAGATAGCGTAAGAAGAAATAAAAGTAGGATGTCGAAGTAAGAAAGAGAAAATTTTAAATATGGAGGTAAATTCTTCTTCTTTTTTAATAAAAAAGTTCATTGTGCCTAATTTTGATTACTCTTAGATGCGATAATGTTCTTTTACTTAGAATCTTAAACCAAGAATAATAAAAAAATACTGCATAATGAGGCATCTGGTCTTAAAGCATAAAATACAAAACATTTTTTTCATTTAAAAAACTTCTTCATTTAATTTTATAAGATGGGAATTCTAGAAAATTTTCTGTAGATTTGAAATACTTAAGTAATGAGGTTAAGTAAATAAATTGTACAAACATTATATCACTCGATAGCTTAAATGCTCTCTTTGATTAAAATTATGCAATTGAGTTACGTGCTGGTTTAACAGTATAATTTTTGGCAGCACTTTTAAAAATCTGATATTTTTATTCTATTTCGCTTTTTACTCATGATAATCGTCATTTTCTACTTTTAAATTAGAAAAAAAATTATAAAATGAGACTATGTTTATCTCTAAATGAATATTTGTTTCCATATACGTATTTTTAGGTTTAGAAAATGTTAATTTTTTCGTAGGTCAAGAAAAATGAAAAAGGATGGGGGGAGGACGTGCAACAGAATACCAGACACAGTGCTGTTCTGTAATTTAATTAGAATTGTTAGAAATACTGTACGATTTTATCTAACTATAAGGTTAATATATTTATTATGTGACATTTTATAATATAAAAAGTTGTAAGTAATAAATAATTTTGCTATCAATATCATAAATATCTTGTAAATATTCTTTTATCCACACTAAAGGAAATTCGTATTAGCCCGGAATGTCTTGGATATTTAAAACATGTTATAATTAAATCGTACCTTTCATTAACAAAATAAGACTTTTGATAAATCCAATATCCCATTTCCTTTCTTATTAAATTTCGTCTATGAATCATGTAGTTATATTCCATTATCACTAGATTATCAGCAAAATTATATGGAGTTGAAGTTACTAAAACTAAAATGCCTCTGTGTAGAGATTGTGGCTTATATTTACGTGCGAATCCCACCACTTATAAACTTAGTTTTCCGCGACAATCATTAAATTTTATTGGTTGCCATAATTCTGTTGGAAAGAGGGATAAGATAGTAGAGAACATATATAGTAGAGAAGATATATATCGAGTATATACAGAGTATATAGAGAGAGTGTAGAAGCATTAGTGGAGAATTGCTTCTCATTTGGGAACAAAGACCTCGCATAATATCTTTCAGCTTTTTCTGACCTCCAACGATGAATTTCGGTTGTTTAATTTGATCAATCGTAAAGTTTTTTTCTGTTTTCAATCTGTGTTTAGGTTCTTTTCCATCTAATAATCTTAAAATAAGAATAATAATGATAAAATATCCAAAATGTTATCCAAAAGTCCCAAAAACGTTCTTAAATCGCAAATATTTTACCAAAAGTTATAAAAATGCCCTACATGCATAAGCAAATAAAAAAAAAGAGTTATTGTGAAAATTAATTTCTTTCAATTTTTACAGTTACGATTACAATTAGTGAGCGGTGGGCAAGCAGCATATAAAAACTTTGGAACTTATAAAATATAAATATATTTATTTTTTCTATTCTTAAAAAAAAAAAAAAAAAAAAAAAAAAAAAAAAAAAAAAAGAAAAAGAAATTACTTGTTATCCGTTATACCAAAAAAAAATCAAAGAACTATTTTAATTTGAGTTTTGTTTATTTTTTTATTTGATTTAACTTTGATTTATTAATAAATGCAACGAAAGGCATTTTTAGTGATTTTTTCTTATCTCATTGTATTTATTCTTTTTTTTCTTTGTATGAGACAAATTATCTGTCGGTGGCATTTGATACATCTTTTTTGTCACTATGTTAATAAAGTGTTAGAAGAATAATTTAATCTAAGAATAATTTCCCCAAATTATCATTTTCAATAACAATTCTCACAAAAATTGCATTTGCGAATTCAATATTTGTTTTTCGATTTTTTACGAGTTTTAAATTTTTTTAAATTTTTCATTAAAACGGATTTTTTTTTTTTTTTTTTTTTTTTTTTTTTTTTTTTTTTTTTTTTTTTTTAATGTCATAAGCAGTATATCAAAATACCTCTAAAAGTGTTTTAATTGTTGTAACAGTTTTTATTAAAAGTAAAATGATACACTGTCTATAAAATATTTATTTAATACTTACATTGAAGAAACAATCCTTACTACATAAAGATAAAAAGAATACTACATTCATGTTTCAATCTGATCGTTATAGTTTATATGAACTTTTTACGTGCTACATTTCACACATGAACAGATAATATTAAATCTGAAAAAAAGAAGCTATAACAGAGACAGACGTATTATAAAGCAATCTGCTGAGTTTTCAACGAGATCGCTTTTTCTTTCTCTTTGTGATTTATGATAGAAGATTTCAATCATTTCAAAAAAAAAAAAAAAAAAAAATATATATATATTCTGTTGGAAATCAGAGGAAAGTTATCCTTAAACTACATTTTGATGAAGTGGATTTGGAATATTTAAACTATAAGGATTTGAAATCTTTTGCGATTATAATAGCAGGTATTTTTGTTGCTCTAATTCGTGTGTTAATATTTTTTATGCGAAGTGATGTTTTTAATTTGACAAAATAAAATATCACCGTTTTCTTTATATTATGAATTTGTTACCAAAGAAATAACCTTTTCACAAAATATAATAATTTCATTGCTCTGTATCATCTATACTAATAAAAGAACAAAACGCTCTGTCTGTGTGTGTGTCTGTGTGTGTGTCTGCGATGGCTAGCAAAATCTACAGCACGTACAAAGCTCAAAATTTTTTTGAGAGTAGCCCAATATCTCTCCTGATGCACCTGAGCTTCAGAATTTCAAAATTCCAATTATTAACTGAGTAATTAATTAAAATCAAGAAGTCACTCTCATAAAAAATCATCTTTTTGCCAATTTTTTTCTCTTTCATTTGTTTACGGTTGGTTGGTTGTGTAAAAATTTTCGCAGAAGTAATAAGAAAGCTGAGACAGAATTAAAGAAACCCATGGAGGAATAAGATAAGTGGAGGTGAAGTAAGCTCAAAAAAGGTTTGCGATATGAAACCATTTATCGCTCAAATTTAATGTGGCAAACAAAAGGACGTGGAAGAGATTTTGTATTATAAGACGAATTGAAAGAAATGAATTACAGTTGAAGCATATTTCAAGAGGAAATAGCAAATTTTTAAAATGGTCTTCGTTCTATTATTATTTATTAGAATAAATATTCGCTTTTAAAATGAAGGAAATTGGAAAATTAGCAATAATTAAATATCAAATTAAAATTAAATAAGATATTGAAAACATTTAATACGAATTAAAAATTGTATAACTAAAAGTTTCCTTCATTAATGTAATTTTCAATACTTTATAACGTAGATGAAAAATGTTTATGACTTAATAATTGCATGTAAATAAATATTTAAAATATAATGATGAAAACATTCTTTTAAAATTATGTATGAAAACTTAAGTAATAAATATTAATCTAAAATATAAATTTCTGACTGCAGACGATTTTAATGTACTAACAAAATAATGTTATATTTTCAAGCAAAACGTTAAAATAATTTTCTATATTGATATTTAAAACACATATGATAAAATAATTAATAAATTTTTACCGGTGAAGCGATAAATTAGTTCTTTTTTTAAAAACGAGAGAAAAAAAAAATACAGGTTTAAACCTGTTTAAATTGATAGAGAAATTTTAAAATGGAGGGCCAAAATCACAGTCCGGTGAAATCCAAACACCTCATTGGTCATTGAGCCGCGTCCTTTTCAGGGAACAATCTCTTAGCAGTTGGGTAAATGTTGTCATACTCCTTTTTCCGAGAAAAAATCGTAGCGGCAGTTTTGAAGTAAATCTTATCTCTTTTCATTTATAATCTAAATTTTTCACTCTCATTTTATAAAATGGCATCAAAATATCTTAATTGAGTTAATTTCGATGGTTTATCTTAAATAAGAACAGACGGTAACAATCGCTTAAAAAATACTTTCCCCCTCACCTTTTTCAAATGGAGAAACAAGTTCGTGATTTTCACCCTTACCACTCGACCAATGGAGTGGCTGGATTTCACTTGACTGTGATTTTGGCCCTTCATTTTAAAATTTCGCCAATTGATAGGCATGTCAAAGCACGTGCTTTTGTTGGTACTTAATTGGACTTAATGTAGGGTTACATCTTAAGCATCATCTCCAGAGATAATACCTCCACTCTATTAATTTCTTTTTACTCTATGAAAGAAACCAATTTGAGATTTTGACATTTCAAAAGTGACTGTTTTTTTCCCAAAGACCTTTAAAATTCATAGACTGGCAAAATGTCAGTTTAACTTAGGATTTTTGAACATAGCTATTACGTCAGATCGTTGGTACTTCGTACATTAGAATGTATTTGTGGTTGGCTATGTTGCAGTTAATATATGTATATGTATATATGAAGCTTTTTTAGCAGTTTTTTTAAATCATTGATTAAATTTGAATGCATTTATTTAAGTTAAAATTTTATTAAGACTTTAATTTGTTTTTAAAACAAAAATGAAATGGCTCTTTGACGTACAATTTTTCGAATAGGCAGACGATTCATACACAGTAATAAATTATCAAATAGCAAAATAAATTATATATAAAAAATAGTCACTAAAAGAATAGTAGCAAAACATAATGTTTAGGCGTATTAACACATAACCCGATCCCAACCAGAAAAAAACAGACTATACTCCGATCCAAGCAAGACAAAAATTTCATGAGCATAAACGCGACCCGAACTTAAAAATTCCATTTGAAAAAAAACTATGGTTTTGATATTTGACCCGAATCAAATCTGAATCCCACAAAAATATTCAAATGAAGCATACCCCAATTCGATCAAAGAAAAATAATGTTCGTGTATATGCAACCCGACCCGAACCTAAAATTTTTCTCTGAAAAAACCCAAAAAATGACCAGAACGAAACCTGAAATCGATAAAAATATTCGAAAGAACTATAACCTGATAAGAGCAAGACAAAAAAACTTCCATGAACATAAACCTGACTCGAACCTAAAAAATTTCATTTGAAAAAAAAGCCTGAAGTTTTATGCAAACTACATCTGAATCCGATCAAAATATTCGAAAGAACCATAACCGGATTCGAATAAGAGAAAATAATTTTCGTGGACATGAAACCGATCGGAACCTAAAATTCCATTTGAAAAAAATACCTGAAATTTGAATCGACAAAAATATTCCACAGAACCATACCCGGACCTGAACAAGACAAAAAAATTTCCATGAACATGAACCCAATCCGAACCTAAAAAATGAACTAAATCTGAATCTGACAAAAATATTCCAGAGAAGCATATCCTTATTCGAACAATGCAGAATAATTTCCGTTGATGCGCAACCCAACCTGAACCTAAAAATTCCATTAAAAAGCTGAAATCTGAATTGAACGACATCTGAACCCGAAAAAATATTCCAAAGAACCAAAACCCGATCCGAGCAAGACAAAATAATTTCCCTGGACATGAATCCAACCAGAACCTTAAAAATCAATTTAAAAAAAAATACCTGAAATCTGAATCGAACCAAATCTGAATCCGGCGAAAATATTCCAAACAACTATAACCAGATACGAACAAGACAATATAATTTCCATGGACATAATCCCTATTCCAAACCAAAAAATTTGTAAAAAAAATAAAAAAAAATCCCGAAATTTGAACCAAACTTAATCTGAACCTAACAAAAATATTTCAGTGAAGTATAACCTCATTGGAACTAGGTAAAATAATTTCCATACAAGTACAACCCGACCCGAACTTAAAAATCCCATTTGAAGGGAAAAAAAAACCCCACGAAATCTGAATTGAACCGAATCTAAACTGAACACAAATATTCCACACAATCATAACCGTATCCGAAGAAGACAAAATAATTTCCATGAACATGAATCCAATCCGAACCTAAAATTCGGATGTTCTACAAAACATAATGCGCTCCGTAGCGGTGGAAAGTGAAACTAAGTACTTAGCGCGAGATGGTTAAAATATTTTGTTTATAGTTAATGTTAAATTAGAACTAGGTTACGGTTAGATAACAGTTAGGTTGCAATTACGTTCCGGTGACCCTTTTGTTATTTTATTTTCCGGTTAGGTTACAGTTAGGTCATGGTTAAGTTACAGCTAGGTTAAGGTTAATTTGCGGTTAGGTTGTGGTTAGATTATGGGTAGGTTATGATTAGGTGACGGCCAAGTTACATTTATGGTATATTTAACTTGCAGTTAGGTTACTGTTAAGATACAGCTAAGTTACAGACAAGTTATGATTCCGATACAATTAGGTTACGGTTAGGATTTTGTTCATAGAATGAACATTACGCATGTTTGATAAAAAATATACACCTATTTTTGTAAAATGGCTCTGAATTTATAATATTATATACTAACCTTTTAGCGAATCATCGAGAATCGATTTCATTCACGGTATAGTCAGATTTAAGAGTGATATATAATTAGTTTGAAATTCAAGATATTTCACTTGGGATATCTATGTGAAAAAAGTATTTAGTTAAGTCACTTAACAGTAATTTTAAGGATAAATATCAACACGAAATCGTTGGACACATATTCCCTCCTGCGTTTCCCATTGCAGTCATTTTAGGTATTTTTGCAGCTAAATATTAGTTTTTTAAAAAACCAATTTTTGACACAGTCAGGGGGCACGTATTTAATATAATGTACACTGTAAAAAATTTGACCCTTTTGCTGTATCATCACTCCCCCGCTTTTATAGAATATATCTCTTTTGACCTATGACAATGCTCCAAAATAGGCTGAAGTAATCATTTTCTATAAAAGCGGTGGAGTGACGATGCAGCAAAAGGGTCAAATTCTTAACAGTGTATTAACACATATTTTGAGTTGAAGATAAAATCATAAAAATTTCAAGTTCGTTTAACATTATTATAACGGACCCGGGCAACGCCGGGCGGATCAGCTGGTTGAGAATAATTTTATTTCTGAAATAGTTTGAAAGGAATATGTTGAATACGGAATCTGAGTTCTTCGAAATTTTTCATGCGTCAGAAAAAAAAATGCTGCACATATTACTTTTCAGAAATGTAATTAATATATACATACATATAGATTGTCCAGTAAATGATTGACCATTTTGAATGTATATAACAGAAAAACTGTTTGATATAAAAATGTGTGGTTTGCTGCATTGTTATCAAAAAATAAATAAATTTTTAGCTGCGCGCTTTCTTAAAATAGTTCAAATTTCGATCAACAGATGGCGCTGCTGGCGGCAACAGGCTTAATAAATCCAGACTTTACTCCAATTTTCATACGCATGAGCTTTTCGGCTCATTCCGCAGAGTTGAATCTCAGTCGACATGTTGAATCCACTCTCCACTCAATAGAGAAATAGTGAATACGAATATCCACGAAATAGAGTTTGTTGGATGGAAAGAGATTTTCAATAATATTTATGTTTGAATAATATCTATTATACGCGTTTATAATATACTTTTATAATGTTTTTCGATTTTTCACACATTTACAGTAAATAAATTGTATTCAAAAATGTTTTTATAACCGGTAAGTGATTCTCTTTTTTACGTACAATAAATTAAAAATATGGGATACACACTGCTTTTTTAAGATAAAAAAATAATATTTAATCTAAAATTTCTTCCATTAAATAGTATGAAATTGCGTTAAAAAAAATAGTGGTTTCAAAAATCTTTAAATGATGGATCAAGTAAACTCTTCTTGCCTATGCCGTGCAGTGAAATCAGTTAAGTGGTTAAAACGCTGGTACGGAAATAGTGTTGGCAAATCCCATGTCTAAAATGAAAGCGGGGCAATGATTTCTAAATCGGCACATAAAAATATATTAAACCTTGGAATAAAAATTCGTCTATATTTCGTCTGTAACAAATCCTTTCTCAAAAAAAAATATTGATCACAACGAAGAAAGTGACTTACAAAACTACTTGTTAAGGCATAAACCTGTCTAAAACGAAAAATTTTCCATTTTTCGGCAAACCGATTACATCCCTATTTTATATTCATATTTTGACATTTAACATATCTGAAAATTTTATTGCAAAAGCCACGACAGATTTTATGATGCTTTTTACACACAACTCTTCCCTCTTCTTCCCCTTACTGATCAACGCTAAAATGAAAAAATGAAAAAAAAAAAAAAAAAAAAAAAAAAAAAAAAAAAAAAAACGCCGATTTACCTATTTTTATATTGTACGAGTCACCTCTTTCAAAATTTAATTACAGAAAGCATAATATGTCCTTAATCATCATAGAATCATCATGGTTCTACTTAATTGAAATGACGTGATTGGAAATTGAAATGAGTTCTACTTAGTTTAGTTCAATTTTATAAATATAAATATTACCAAATTACTGCAACATTAGTGTTTTTCACATATAATTTTTTAAAAGATTTTAGAATATATTTTTTATAAAAAATGTTTCTTATTTCAAATCAGATGCAAGAGGAATTTGGTACGAATATATTTCAGTATGTATGATGCTCTATGTAATGAAATTTTGAAAAGGGGTTACTCGCAGGATATAAAACAAGTAGAATGCTTAGAAACAGGTAGAAACATTTTTCATTTCAGCGTAGATGTATTTTCACTTGGGGGGGGGGGGGGAAGAGATAGGTGAGTATAAAAATCATCTCAAAATCTCTCGTGGTTTACGTAGTAAAATTTTCAGATATGTTAAATGTCAAAATATGAATAAAATGTAAGGATGAAATCGGTTTGCGATATTTCGTTTTAGGCAAGTTTCCATTTTATCAGCTGGTTTTGTATATTAATTTCAATGTCGAAATCAATATTTTTTTTACGTTTAAAAGATGATTTGTACGGATTCCTTCATTTAAAGGTTTATATTTTTATGCGCCGATTAATAAGTCACTGCTGAGCTTTTTTTTCAGACAGGGAACTTTCCCCAACACTATTTCCGTACCACTGTTTTCACCACTTAACTGATTTCATTGGACGATAAAGACAAGAAGAGTTTGATCGATCCATCACTTAAAGCTTTCTGACACTACTAATTTTTTTTAATTCAATTTCATGCTATTTAATAAAGAAATGTTTAGATTAAATATTAAGATTTTTTTTACTTAAAAGAGCAATGTTTATCCCATGTTTTTAATTTATTGTATCTAAAAAAAGAATCAATTAACCGGTTAACAAAACATTTTTGAATGCAATTTATTTATGGTAAATGTGTGAAAAGTCAATGCTTATTAAAAGTATGTTTTCTTGGTTTTTATTAAGTATAATTAACATTATTCAATCATAAATATTATTATAAATCTCTTTCTATCCAACAAACTCCAAAAAATACTAATTAATTTCTGCAAGTTAGTGGAGAGTCAATTCAACATGTCGACTGAGCTTCAATTCTACAAAATGAACCGAAAAGCTCATGCATATGAAAACCAGAGTAATGTCTGAATTTCGAAAACCTGTTGCCGCCACCAGCGCAATCTGTTGACTGAAATTCGAATTATTTTAAGAAAGTGAATGCCTAAAAATTTATTGATTTTCTAATAACAATGCAGAAAACCGCACATTTTTATCTCAAACCGTTTTTTTTTGTTATTTACATTCAAAATGGGTCAGTCATTTACTGGACACCCTGTACATATACATATGTATATATATATATAGGTCTTCGATTTTATTGCAAGATTTAAAGTACAAAATGAGATACAACAAAAATACTGTTGTTAAAATATGCTTTAGACAATATTAATTAAAATTTACAGTATTTATCCACACACACGACGTCTATCTATCTATCTATTTATCTATCTATCTATGCATCTACCTATCCCATCTGTCTGTCCATTTATCTATACATCTATATACCTCTATCTATGTATGTCTTCTATCTACACCCTGCCTAAAAAGTTTAGACAATCAATAAAATTTGCATTTGCAGAAAAAGTAATAAGGTACATTTTAAATTTGTGAGTTAGGTAATAAATAAAAGCAGTTATACTGATATACACGTATAAATTATGATCAAAGTTTTAAAATTATAAAATATTCATTAAAATATGTAAATATTTACTGCCCCAAAGGTATAGATACAATAAGGATTACATGCTTTCTTATGCACTTTTCTTCACAAAATAAAATATTTTTACTTTTGTGTGCCCCTGTAAATGCTAAATAATATTTCCCTTTAATTGAAATATCGTCTACTGTATTTTATAAATAATAATTCATTGAAATTTTGTGTAATCAAATGAGTTCAATGTATTGATTTGTTTGTGACTCGGAAAAGACATTTCTTGCGCATTCCGATAAAAATGTCACGTTTTAAAGAAGTCTCTAAAGATGAAATTATTAAAGTTTTACATTTAAAAGCGCAAGGACAAAATCCTGTACAAATATTGATAACAATAAAGAGATCTCTGAGCAATATTTATAAAGTTTTGAGATCAGGTGGAACATGGAATATTAGAAAATAGTCTGAAGAGCTAAAAAAATTTTACTTGATGATAGAATATTATTAAAGGTATCTTCAGTTGATAATTTACCTGTGCGTGAACTTTTGTCATTTTCCAGAATTTCAAAAAGCACTGTACACAGATGGATTGAAGCTTCGATAAGTATTGTTTAAATGAGAATGAAAGCAAAACCTTTCTAAAAGTAAAGGCATAAAGATGCACACCTAAAATGGGCTAAAAAATTGTGTCATATGTCATATGGTCTGATTTTTGTCCTCTTCAGTGATGAAAAGAAATGGAATTTAGACGGCCCTCATGGTTATCAATTTTTCTGGTTTGATCTAAAAACGGAGTTCAAGAACTGTTTCAACAGGCAACAAGGCGAAGGATCCGTAATGATCTGGAGACGGTTTTCTTTTAACGGCCAAACATTTCTAGAATTTACGGACAGAAAAATTAAATCAGAGGATCATCAGGGTGTTTTACGTACCAATTTATTGCCAATTATGGATTTGCTAGCAGGACCAGACTGACATACTGACTTGACCGGTTTAACCATCATTACATCCACATTAACGAAAACATGATTTAGGCGAAACAATATCACACTATCAGACAGGCCAGCACTTAGTCCAGATTTGAATCCCATGGAGAACATAAAGGAAATATTATCTCTTAAATTAAGTGAAAGTGGTAAGCAATATACATGTGTAAACGACTTAAAAACAGCAATATTCAAAACCTGGGGTGAAATATCGCCTTTTTTAATACAATGCTTAATAATTTCTATGGAATAACGTGTATTTGCTGTTATAAAGTGTCGTGGCAATACAATTTCATATCAAATGTAAGATTTTAGTTACTATATAAATGTAAAACCCCAAAAATATTATAATTGTCTATGCTTTTGTGACAGAAAATTTTTACATATTTTAATGAATGTTTTATAATTTGAACCTTTTGATCATAATTTATAGGTGTATATCAGTAAAAATACTTTCATTTATTACCTATCTCACGAATTTTTATTATACTCTATTACTTTTTATGTTAATGAAAATTTTATTGATTGTCTAAACTTTTAGGAAAGGGTGTACATATCTTCTACAGTATATCTATCTTCTATGCCATCTGTCTATTCATTTAAATATAAAACTATTATTTGTAAAACAATATATATCAACAAAAAATGAAAAATGAATTAGAAGGAATATTTGGAATTTGCAGAACTGCAGTAAATTCGTTAGACTCCAAATACTATAGAATTACATATAAAGTGTGTGGTTTCATCTGTGCAAAATATCGCATTATTCTCAAGCAAAATTATACTAATTTGGGTTTGCCAATACACATAAAATAAATAAAATAAAATAAAATAAAAAACATTAAAAATAAATTAAAATCACTTTTATTAATGGTAACATTTTAAAAATTGATATATAATGAAAAAAAAAATAACCCATAAATTAATGTTTAGATACGTATAAGGAGGATAAGATGAAAATTTTAGCTTTGAAATTCGTAATCTCCCTTAAAATATAGAATCAGCAGTCTCCAATCTAAAGTAAAATTTTCCAGTTATTATCAGTCTAAAGCTGCATTTCGATTACGCGAATGTTCCGCAAAATTTCATCGCATAGTAAATTTCATTCATTCCTTTTTTTCTCAAATGTTAAAAAATTTGAAAACATAAGCTCAAAGTTCCTGAATTTTTTTTTCCGATAAATGAAAAATCACAGGGGTGTTTCGGCAACTTGCTGCCGGTATTTTTTGCATTTTCAACAAAATTTTGCAAGAGTTTACATGTATAGATATTCATATTTATATGTACAGATGCATTTATATTTATGGGCATGTATCTGAATTTCTGTATTATGCACAGGATACCCCATCTTCACCCGTAAACCTACTTACTAAAGGAATTTGCTTTACAGGTATATTTCTAATTTCCATGTATGTAAAAAATATTATCGTAAAATTAAAAAATATACATAATTTTCGTACGGTATTTGTGCTCTGTAAATTTCGTGTAGAAAGTATTCTTAGAGGTTCATCAGCTAAAATACAAAATCATTTTTGTGCTGTCAAAAGTTGCCAAGATGTAATACTTCAATTTTGCGCTTTTCCTAGCACCAAAATGACATTGCTCCGTCTTTATTGCCAGAAGAAGAAACATAAATAAATAAATAAATATTAAAAGTAATAACTTTGTTTGTGTTTCTCACATAATCATTAGTAACAACCTGAAGACGTTAATTCACAATTGCTAATTGCTAAAATTGATTTATTGCTAAAATTCTTGCAAATACACTATAAAAGTTTTAAATTAATAAATGTTTTCTCCTTCATTATTTAAGCAATGTACATCTTTGAAGCTACAGTGTTTCTGTTTATAGCTCACCTAATGATGGCTAATATTTATCTAAAAGTGAACTCGAATGTTGGACATAATTTTATGTGTACGCTTTTAGCTTCTTAAATTGTTTGCATGTATAAACTTTTATAAGATATTTGCACATATTTCACTAAAAAATCAACTGTGAATAAAAGAATTTACATTGTTTATATTCATAAAAATATATGGTACTTCTAGGTTATCCCGTCGACCAAAATATTATCGCCAAACTATAAGATTAAATGCCAATAATGGATGATCGTGAATGTCACATTCAATGACATTAAATGCTAGTCACGTGTTTAAAATGTCATTAAGTGATTTTTATATCAACTTTTTATTAATATTTTTATTAATATTCTACTAATTATTTGTTTTTTTTTGTTATTTAAAATAAAAATTATGTCAACATGTATAATTTGGCTATTAGTTTGGCGAAAATGGTCGACGGGATAACCTAGAATTACCTAATATATTTTTAAAATAGCACAAACCGGAATGATATACACCGTACTTTTGCAAACCGGAACAGTTTTTGTCATAATATAATGAACCGGAATATCTTTCCGGTTGTTCCGGTACATTTCGACCCCTGAAAAGGACGCTTTTTATGAATTTGAATATGTTTTGTTGGTTTATATAATGTGATTTAATTATTGTTGTTATTTAACAGCTGTTGTCTAAATCGCTAATAACGGAAATATTCTATTATAAATATTTCTAAAGGGAAAGTTCTTTCTTACTGCTAGACTCTATATTTATCGTGAAAATATATAAGTAAAATTAAAAATTACTTGTGAGGAGTAACTGAAATATTTTTATCATCAAATTAAATTTGAATGAAATGGCATTTAAGCAGAAAACGTACAAATGAAGAGTATTATAAGCGTACTTCACAGTACATTTGCACGTGTGATAACTGGAACATAACTAAATATTGCACTATGACAACAGGGATAGGAAAATTATATAAATACATGTGTGCGTGTATGTGGATATTTTATATGCATACATATAGTTAGACACAGTCAGAATTGTTTGGAGAGACCACATGTCTTAAAAATAAATATTTACCACCACTTCTAACTTCTTTTTCGATACATGCTGGGTTACTTTTCTTTTTTAACTTGTTGTTGTTGTTATTATAATTGTAATAATAATAAAATATTATTATACTAAAATATTATTATTATTATTATTATTATTATTATTATAAATTTTATTATAATTATTGACAATTTATTGTACAAAATTATTACAAAACAATTATTACATTGTTACAAGATCATTATTATTATTATTTTCTTTTGTATTAGGGGATGGGAGATTCTTTTTTTCTGTTATTATTTTCATTCGGTCTTGAATTTCTGTACTTTAATAGCCATTTTTGCTACGACTCCACCTACTTGTCGATCTTGTTTGCAAGGGTATCTTCACAAAGAAAAAAATATAAATATTCTTTTGATAAAATCTTGAGACTAAAATTATATTGCGTAAAACTGATCCAATTATGACACAGTGTTATCATTAGGTTATAACTCGATAACCCAATTATAATATGGGGATTTACAATACCAAATTGTACACTTAATTTATTAAATATATTAATTATATTGTACCCAATAAATAATGATATACATCTCTATCAATAAATAAAGTAGTTTATGTAAAAAATTTCTTTTAATACTATTTTTTTACCAATATATTACTTTCTATTTAATAAAAATTTACCGTTTTTAAATAATTGTAATCCGCACAATCATATTGTCGGTATTTAAGGAAGCATTATTTACAATATCACCGATAGATAGCAGCACCAGAACGTATAGCCGTTAACAACTTTTATAGGAAGGTAGTAAATAAAGAGTTTCTGATACAGATACTTACGAACCTGTGAGATATGCATATAATTATGTAGACATATTATTTAAATGAGAGGGAGATTTTCAAAGAAAAACTTTTCAATTATAATACATCGATATATTTAGGTAAAATTAAGGGTAAAACGTAAGATGCAGTCTCATTTGTAATTTTCTCTCAAAAATATCAGAAAAAAGAATTACGAAAACAAAATCACAAGTGTGATATATTTCTTTTTTACAAAATATTGAATGTAAAGTAAAATTTTATTATAAGACACTAAAATAAAAACTATCATTACTTTGAAAAAATACCCTTAATTTAAAAAAGTTTATGGAATTTTATTACAGAGGTACATTATTTAGTTAACTGAAAATTACATGAAAAACTAAAAGAGTTGTATTATTTTTATTCCAGCATATAATAAAATTAAATTCACAAATTTTGCTGAAATATATGAAGTATTGTATTTTCTTTCAAGAAAAAAAGAGAGAGAAGGAAATCGCAATTTACATTTCTTTTTATTAAAAATAAGATTAAATTAAAAATACTGTTACCTGCACAATATATAAAGTTAAATAAAACATTTTTGGTAAAAGGATCAGGTTTGCTTTATGGCACTTTTATAAAATATGCACGAAAAAAAATAAAAATATAGTGAGAGAAGACAAAAAAATAAAGTGAACAGAGGAAAGAAAGAAAGAGGAAATAAATTTAAAATGAGGGCACTTCTCTGGTTTTCTGAACCAAACTAATTGCAATAAAAATCTTCTTTTAACATTTAATAATACTTTATTTAGCTTAATGTCACTGAATTTTTATAAACCATATTTTATTTATGAATTCCTATATAATAGCAAATTAACACCTTGTAATTATACATTAATTTCAATTGCTAAAAAAGTGTAAATTAACATTTTAAAACCAGTAAAAATACGACTGTTCACATTTTTCAACTCTTCCCGAGCCATTTTCAAAACGAAATGAAATGTTTGTCTTGAAAAAGATTGGTTTTGAAAAATATTTGTTTTGAAAGTACTCGGGAAGAGTTGAAACATGTAAGCAATCGTATTTTTATTGGTTTTAAAGCGTTAATTTACCCATTTTTAGCAATTGAAATTAATGTATAATTACAAGGGGTTAATCTGCTATATGTACAGAAATTTATAAATAAAATTTGCCTGTTAAAAATTCAGTGACATTATTATGATAATTAAAAAATTATTTAATACTAAAAGAAGATTTTATTACAATTAATTTGTAAGCTGTACCTAGTCAATGAAATGGTAGCTATTTTCTGAAATTGACGACTGAAAATCATTGATTTTTTATTTTCAAATTTTTTTTTCTCATTTATTTAATTAAAAAATTAAACATCCCAATAAAAATCTGTTTAGTGGTGTTGACTGCATTATTCATTAACATCACTTTTTTTTTTAAATTTTACTTAGTTTTATTTATTTGTTTATTTATTGAAATTCAAAATGTAACAGGCGGCTGTAGCTGTTGCAAGATGATGATGATAAAAGCCTAATGTGGATTTGTTGTAGAATTGCTGCGAATATGTTGTAAAAGTATGTGTGCTATCCGATGAAGATTGTTAAAATTACGCAACAAACAATTTTAAGTGCATGTTTTAAAGTGGTAGGTAAATTGTCTTTCAAAATTTTCTCTAAAGATGTGTCAATAATGTTAAAATTTGATATTATATATATCCAAATCACAACTTTTATTCTGAGGTTCAGTTTTTTAAAAATACTAATATCGTAAGTCGAAAAATAAAACTAAAAAGATAGACGGTAAATACAGTTTAAATTTCTTTGACCTTTTTTCAATTCCAAAGGGGGTTACTTAATGGCACTTTTTAAATTCACTATTCTTCTATTCCTATTAAATTGGAACCTCCTGTTCTTTAGAAGCTATATAATATTTTATATTTTCCTCTGTTTGCTCTTTAAAAAGGGTTTTCCTATGCGATAAAGCAGGAAAGATAAGGAACAGGCATCCTGAGACAAAAATCTTTTAAATCTCTTAATTCATTTATCGGAAGATGAAAAAACATTCAATTACAAATGATTTCAATTAAGCATACCTACAGTTATCGTCCTTGTCTCTCTCTCTCTTTCTAAAAGAAAAAAAAAAGTCGTAAATTGCACGTTAAACAAAGCAAATGAAGTGCGTTCGTGCTGTAACGAAGTTTTAAAAATATTCAAATCTTGCTAAAATTGTATACAGTATTTCGGATAAAGTATATACTTTTTGTGTGCTCCTGTAAATATTATCTATTTTCTAATATATAGGAAGTAACTTGTAATAAATTTGAGCAATGTATATCAATTTTGTAAAATGTGAAATAGTATATTATATTAAAATGCGCCCCAAGCAGTGTTTCTTTCTATATTATTATGTAATAGAATTTTTTGTGAAGGCTTGTAAATTATTAATAATTATTCTTTGCGACGCCGATAGACAGCTGTCTATCTAAGTATGTACTAAAAAATACATCCTAGGATTTTTTTTGGTATATACAACATAGATGCATATCAATGCTATTATGTTCGAAAAAGTGTGTAGCATCATTAAAATGCACTAGAAACAATTTTTTTTCCTTGACCGTAAAGTAATGGTATATTTTGATTGACTCTGTAATTAAACTATGCATCCGAGTTTCAAAAAAAAAAAAAAAAAAAAAAAAAATTGAAATGATTCTACAAAATATTGCAACAGTTATACATTTTAAATTTCAAATGATTAGGTTGGGCATTTTGGATGGATTGAACTATAGGTGCTATGTAATTTTGTAATTACGAATGCAAATAAAAAGTAACTAACACGGTCACCGCCGCTTTAAATGAATTTTCTATGACTGGTATTCCTTCTTCGCTAATGTTAAGAAAATTCCTGAATACAAAATTTTGAAAATCGGTGTTGTTATGGTGGAAATGTTTGTCAAACACGCTAATGCAGTTTATTTTAAAATCGAATATTATTTTATACATAAGTATTAAGGTGCAAGATGGCGAAGTATAATATAAATTTAAAACAACGTTAAAAACACCAGAATATGTAAACTCTAAGAAGACTAATCTCGGTAACATTAGGATACATTCCCCAATGCAAAGAATAACCAACAATCACCTAATTATATAGGGGAGAAACGATCAACTTAAAGTTTACTTATTCTGTAGATTTTTTACGTTGTTTTTAAATTTATATTTTGCGAGATATTTATTGTTAGTGAAAATCATTTTGTTAAAAACAGCTTTATAGAAGCAAAAACTATACATAACAATGTAATCACTTTTTCTCTAACTTTTAAAGCAACCGGTGTGTAGACTAAATTTATTTTTTTATAATTTAGCTCATTTTTAAAGATTTATTTCCATTTAAAATTCAAATTTACACTGTCTTGTGAGGTTTTTTGTTAAAGTGTAAAAACAGAGCATACAAAAACATATCTTTCAAATTAAAAATTTATTGACATTTGACTACTATAAACAGATTTTTTTCACATTAGAATCAATTGACTTCTTATAAAAGAATGAAAACATTGAACATCACGTCATAAAAGCTATATTTATATGTGAATTTCAAACGAGAAATTTTTTAAATAGCAACGGATTAATATGCGTTAAAAACCGTATTTGGAAAAAATACATCACATTTAAAATTGCTAAATAAAAATATTGCTAAGCATTTTACCTAAATATACCTAAGCGAGACATTTATTTTACATTTCCAAATGATCTGTTAGACTATTGTTGCTAATTCTAAGACAGGGCAAATAAAAATATTTCCTTTTTATCAGTAAAAGTATTTTCACGTAACTATTAAAAAGAGAAAGAAAATTTAAAAGTGATAAATGTGATATGCTTTAAAAGATCATTCTGCAAATGTTTGCAGAATATAGATAAAAGGATATACAGGGCCACGCAAAGAATTCGGTACATGGCCGCTTATGAATGATGATTTATGAGAATGGGATTTCAGTTGTTTTAAAAGTGTTTTAGTTTACAATAAATTTTAGCCTAATGCTGACGTGTAATAAAGGTACAATGTAAACTACAGGGCTGAACAAAAGTATTCAAGTATGTTTCCATCTCATAGTATGAATTGCTGAAAAAGAAATTTCAAGCTACTGGGTATTTTCTTGCTAAATTTTCCCATTATATCAACTGACATATGAAATACAGGGCTGTTCAAAAGTACTGGAATACATATTTGGGTGCATTTGGCTATACACTGTCATTTCCCTAAATAACAAAGTTTTGTTAAAGATTTCATTAAGTGTTGGAAAGTGCTTCATAATCTATGCTTAACGCATGATTTTTCTTACTTGTTTATTTATAATTCAACTTTCCGTTATTTTTTTAATGACGACCAATTTATCGTGTTTTTAAAGTCTGTACTAAATTAACGGAAGTTGGTTACTGAAGATCATAGGAGGCGGAGCCCCTTAGTATATTAAACATTAAGATGGAAAATGTGTCAGAAAGCTTCACCTTGCGGCAGTTTGATTCATATTTTAATTATTTTAACATTGATTAAAATTATTAAAACATAAGAGTTCATTGAAAGTGTTTTTTTTTAAATAAATAAAAATGTTATATTAACTTTCACAACATGAAGCATATTTAAATAATTTGCAAGAAATATTTTGTTTTTTTCTGCTGCTAAACAACAAATGTAAAAAAAAAATCATTATATGTGAAAATTACTAAAATTTGTCTGTCTTGGAAAAAAGAAAATAAAAAAAACATTAATGATTGCAACTTTTGCACCTTTTTTCCTTTCATATTTATATATATATACTTTTGAAAGACATTAAAATGTGTTGTTCGATTTAATCAATAGACAATAAGTGTAAACTAATTAATTAGTTTCAATATTACTTCTAATACAAAGTTTTTGGGTCTTTGTGACTGGTTCCAAATAATCAAAAGTTCGATTTAACAGCGTTTTAATTACCAAGAATTCCCCGTGTGTTTATTCAAACGTATAGTATTAAAGTAAAGCTAAAATGAATACATTTATATAAAAGCATCTCAGTACTTTATGGTGAAATATGTTGTTTTCTTTAATGAAGCAGTTTAAGAATTAACAAAATTATGTTGACTACAGAAACATTACATTTATTACATAAAAATCTCCAATCACGCGAATTCCATTTATTTTAACTATATAAGAAAAATAAAATAATGTATCAAATTGAAATGAAAACTTATCACATTTAATTAAATAATAATTAAATACCTCGCACACACTTCAAAAGTGTTATACTGGGAGCTTCTGTTTTAAATTAATTGGCTAAAATCTCTCAATAAAGTAACCCTTGTGCATTTGCTGTAAATAAAATCCGATATTTATTATTTTAAAATCCTGTAACTTATACCATTCTTTTACTCAAAGACTGGATATTTTCTCTAAAACACGCTAAATGTTCAGAATGGAGATGTAAGTTACAAAATATCTGGAAGATTATATTTTATTAAATGTAGAATGTTTTTTGCTGTCTTGTGTTAATGACTTTAATCTCATTGGTAATTTTCAAACAATTTCGTGCATATTTTGAAAGAAAAATTAAATTAAAAAAAGAATTTTTACAACCAAAAGAAAATGACACAAATATTGCTATTCATGTTATTATAGAGTTAATATAATAATAATAGTGGCAATTTTAAAACACATAAACTTTTTTACTTATTTATCTATCTATCTGACTTGTAGTTGTTTACTTGTAGACAACTGCCAGCGAATCCAGATAACCGAATAAAATGTCTTTCTTTTAAAGATATTATTACCTTCATTCTGCAATAAAAATAATAATTTTGAAAGCATAATTTGTAATACAAAAAAAAAAAAAAAAAAAAAAAATTCTAAAAATATTCTAGATTTCGTGGTTTTTAGCTACGATTGAAAAATAAATTTAATATTTTATTAAGTGCTAAAAATTTAAGCATAAAATACACTAGTTAGTACTATAAAGAAAATGATACTTTCTTTGTATACAGTAAGAAAAACTCCTCGATTGGAAATTTAACATTTGTCACTACGAGGGAGATAGACTTGCGTATTTTAGAAAGAAATCGCTTAATAAATCCGGCTAGCCATATTTAAAGAATGAAATGTTTTATTCTCTCTATATACAATCCGTAGAACAAAATTATTTTTTAGCTTTGACCAGAGGAAGACGAATAACACAATATTATCAATATAAATGGATACAAAATAGTACATCCATTTCACACTCTTTATAGAGTTCCCGGAGGTAATCTTCAAGTTTTGACTACTTATGTGTCTATCCCTCATTTATATCGACGACAAATTATGAGAGACATATACTGTCAAACACACGTCAGATATATGTATTAAATAAATTAATAAACTAAGTGAATATAAATTAAAATCACAAAACTTCATATTTCGCATAAAAAAAAATAAAATATACACGTATATTAAAACAAACTTTCAGATTCAATTACAACGAATGCCAAGTTCGAAAGTAAGCTATCTAAAACGCATGCGCAACTGATAATACTCTCTGAAGGTTAGTACGCTGGAAGAACACAAGAAACAAAACGTCTTAAATTAAGACACGTGTGAAACAGCGAAGTCTTTTAAAATAAGAAATGTTTGAAACAACAAAGTGCCTTAAATTAAGATGTTTCCATACATTTTAGACATTATTCTCTGTTCGTTTACACCGTGATTATAGAGACACATTTATGTGTCTTAAATTAAGACATCTATAATGTCTTACTTTTTATATTCAGACACTTAAGTATGGCGTCTCTAATTCTTTTTCAGTCATGCATATGTCAAAATTCTAAATGCCTCTATTTGATGTTCATGCTTTATTATAACAACTAAACGAAAATACATCTCTGAAATTAGTGTCAGTTGATTATTTTAACACTTCGCAAAGCTTAAAAATATATAAATAAATAAAGTATGAAAACAAAGCCTTAAATTTCAGGAAATCAAAGTAATGAATACCCTTAAATACAGCCGCTCATAATGCACATTAAATGAAGAAAATTCAATTCCTCATTAATACTATTCAATTAACGTTATGCAACATTTGGTAACGTCATATTATTACAGAAAATTCTCTTTCAATTATTAAAATGAATTATTTCTGTTCAACTTCCTATTAAATGAGCAGCATTGTGCTTTCAGCATCCCCCATGGATATCTAATCTTCGATTTTGTCATTTATCCGAAGATTACACAAATGTGAAAATGTGTATTTGGAGAAATATTTTCATTCACTTCAACACTTTAAATTAAATATGTCTTTTATGTTCTATTATTGTTTTGAATTATCAGAAAAATACGAAAATTAATTTTAGATATTTTTCCATTTTTATTTAATGGGACGGTTCATTATTTATTTATTTATTATAAAAATGAAACTGTGTATCATATACATTTACGCTGTAAAAAATTTAGTTAACGTTACTTCATCAAAATGCTGGCAGCCTTAGTACGTCCATTTTAGTGAGTAATTTAACCGATGTAAGAGATGCTATTTTTCACTAATGTGTAGTATTATATCAATTACATCAGTTAAAATTACTCTGTTACATAAGTTAAATTATTCCATAAAATTAGAGGCAGCATGTTGCCACCAATTTGTGAACTAACATTACATAAATTTTTTACAGTGCACAATGAAATATCCATAGTTCAAGAAATCAGAGATTGAGAGAAAAGTTATTCAATTATTCAATTATTTTTTATTTTTGCTTCTTTCTAGCTTTACAAGAAGAAAGTATTGGATTTGTGAAAATTTCCAAAGTCCGTTTTTCGACGGATTAACACGTTTTAGGGATCATAGATTCCAAAAAACAAGTTTTTATAAAATGTCTGTCTGTATGTGACATAAATTTTGTGGGTGCTCTATCTCAAGAACTATTGCACGGAATTTAACAAAACTGTCGATTCAGTTAGACCTTATTATTGAATTGGATCTGATTAGTGCATGTCGTCGAATATGTGGTGCTACTATGCTGCTTTCTTCACGATTTTCACAATAGCTATATCTTAAGAATTAATGAACTAGTTTTCATAAAACTATAGATTCTTTTAGTTCTTGATGAAAATTTGCATTATTTAGTTTTTGGAATAAATCGCTCAACAGGTGGCGCTGCTATGCAACATTATTCATGATTATCGCTATAGTTCTATCTGAGAAACTATCTTCATCAAACTTCAAATTGAGTTAGTCTCTAATGAAAGTTAGTATTGTTTAGTTTTTAGAGTAAATCGCTCAACAGGAGGCGCTTCTATCCAGCTTTTTAAGATTGCTTTGATGACACTACCTCAAATGCTAATACACGTATTTTCATCAAATTTCAGATTATGTTATAACTTGAAATAATATGTAGCAGATTAGTTTTTGGTGTTAATTACCTAACCGTAGACGCTGCTATGTTTTATTTTTCTGGAAGCATTAAAGTGTATAATATATATGAAAGTTTTGGGATTGCCACATCCGACAAGTTTTAACCAATCTGCATTCTGTTTATAACACTCCTTTTTTCTATAATTTGAACATAATAACTGATAAATTAGATGTCTAAAATCAAAATATTTAGAAGCATATACTACTATACCTTAAAAAGCTAAAAAAAAATCTTATTTTTATGGCTAGCAAAAAAGAAATTCAGAAGAAATCAGAAGAAATCAGAGGAAAAAATAGAAGATGTCCTGGGGTAATATAAGATGGACAGGGTGGATCATAATGCCAGGCTGGATGATATCGCCAGGCTGGGTAATAACGCCATATGCTAATATTACACGTAATCATGAAGGAATCCGGGAAATGGCACCTACGGGCTCTGCTTAGAAAAGCTGAGCAGCCATATCAATCATAAACGACCTATTCATCTATTTTCAAAACATTGAGAAAGATTTTGGATGTGTTCGCGAGGTAGCTTATAGTTTAAAATGTAATACGCAATAAGTATACCAGAATAATAACGCCATTTATTGGCGTTATAACTCCGGTTTATTCTTTTCAATACTAGAACTACATCACATCTGATGAGAGTTTATTTCTTATTTTATGCACGAGAGAGGACTTTTGCAATTGTTTATAAATAAAAAAGATACAGAGAAATTTATATGCCGTAGAACTGCTAAATGTTTCATATCGGAAGAACAATATATCAAATGGTTATGACTATATACTGATATCGCAATTAATAGCAAGTAAGAGAAAATTTTCATTTTTGAGGATTATCTTTAGAGTTGGACATTTTACATGCTGTGATTCCATCTTATTTTATAGTTTTGTTTGCATGGCATTATTGCCCGCGTATGTAGGTAATACTGCCAAGTAGCGTTGGTCAAGAAATCTAGCCATGACGTTTTATGTTCTTCTAAAATATTCTTCCTGTGTACACAATCAGAAAGTTGTTCTCTCAAATCCTTTAATTGTTTGAAAATATATATATATATATCTAAAACTAAGCCGCGAAAATTGAAAGAACATGAACGTGTTGCTACTACACCAGGACACCTTGTATAAAACAGAAATAATAAACATATTACAAATTACATTTTAGCAAAGATAAATGAAAAATGTCCAATTGATGTTAGTTATATATTTATATGGCAAATAAACTTTTAGATTATCTGTTTGTTGAAAGTTCCATTAATATATATGGGTCATTCCACGTAAAAATAAGCAAAAAATTTAAAAAAAAGTAGTAGTCTCATGGTAACCGATTTTAATAAAATTTAATACACAGGTTCAATTCCTATTATAATAAAGCTTTGCAAAATATCTTGACAAAAAATAATTATTTTAGCAGTTTTGGACATTTAAAAAATGTGTGATATAGAATGGCATGTGTGCAATCGTCCAAAGTTGCAAATTTGAAGCTTTATATCTTGAAAATTATTTAACAAAAATAATTTTTGCGTATAATATTATAATCTCAGAAAAAAATATTTTCTTATTTATTTAATGATAATAATCTGGCAACGCCATGATTAATTTTAAATTAGTTGTAAAAATTGAAAATGTGTGATTTTCGAGAAAATTCGAGCCGTTATAAAAAATTAAAGGAATTAAAAAACATGTGTTAAATTTATATCTCATGTAGTATTGACCATAAAGATCGATTTCCCCAAGTTTGAAAGTTACCATGTATTTCCTTCAACTTCAATAAAACTTAAAATCTTTAAAAAAAATTGCAAAATTATAATTTTCCTACTTAAGTATGAACAAAAATGTATAAAGAAAAGGTCCGACATTAACAAAATTGCGCAGACATAAAGATTATTAAATCCATTATATGCTAGAAAAATGTCAATATTGTCTTTTGATTCCTAACATTGAAAAAAATATGAGTTCAAAAAGGTAATTTGTTACATTCCTCGCAAAATTTCCTTTGAATTTGCCGCATTTTAAGCGATTTCAATTGAAAAATAGCGCTGCCATCTATATGAGTTTAACACTACAGATAATTAATTCTTCAATTCTCATCATTTTTAATATAAGCCTGAAGCAAAAAAATAAAAGAAAAGAAGAAAATGTGAGAAGTAGCATTTGAATATTTAAAGTAGACACTTTTATCTTTGATATCAAGTAATTTGAAAAGATATAAGATATTTCCTTCATGAGTAAAATAGCAATAGAAATATTGCCTTTTCCCGTCATTTTTTTCCCTTAATCATTTATTTTTTCACATTAAGAATAAAAAAGGCATATATGAAACTTCTTGTATTCAAAATATATACTTTTATCTAAAATGTCAAATAATTTTGAAGTTATAACAACCGTCCTAATTTTTTATGAGCAAAAGAAAAATTGAATTTTCTTCTTTAAAACTTTTCTTTTCTATATTTTTTCTTCAGTAAGGAATAAAAATTCAAATTCTAAATTTCCCAAAATCTCTTACTTAGTATTCTTTCTTATCTGAAAATAATTTATGATATAGTTTTCTCATTCCTAACGCTAATAATACGAATTGAAATTTAAAGCATGTAATCAAGAACTCGATTTTGTGTCAACTTTTAAAGTGAGCTTACATAAACAATCTGTCCTGTAATTTATTATTTTGCATTTCTTCATAAATAAACATTTTGCACTTATATGCCAATTTTCATTCAAATCTCTTCTATGTGACATGTCAGCCAGAGCTAATTTGCTCATTTTGCATAAAATGACCCATATAAATTTTTAAAATATCAATTGCATCCACTGTAAATACTTTTGAACGTTGAGTATTTTGTCGTTTTACCTAGTAAAATCTTGAAAAATATCGAAGGTTTCCTTTTTCGTATATTTTAGGTGCACAAGTGAGTTTCAGGGTTTTTTTTATCCATAAAATATGGAAAATTTCAAGAGAAATAAAAAATGATTTATTGAAAGCTTCATCCTCGCTAGCTGTTTTTTTTTTTTTTTTTTTTTTTTTTTTTTTTTTTTTTTTTGCCATTCGTTTGACAATGCATGAATACAGTGACGATAAAACGACGTCTTTTTGGACCAAAAACATTCATCCAATCAATTTTGCACCTTTTCGAAATTAGCCAGGTGTATATAAGCTAAGCATGTACCATTGACAAGATCAAGTGATAATCCGAAGAAACCAAGTCTAAGGAATATGGCGGGTACGGTAGTAGACCCCATTTCAGTGTTTTGGTGGTGTTCTGAACGATAGAAATGCAATAGCACGGAACGTTGGCAAGCTACAATATCACTTGTTTGTGTCTTGTGACCCATGCCGGCCATTTCTCGAGAGATGGATGGTTAAAGTTAGTTATCTGTTGTCAGTTGTGATGCCCATTGTCAGTTTCGTTCGTTTTCAACAGTTTATAGTACGCGAGTCCTTTTTAATCCCACCAAACGATGGACAATGTCTTCTATCCGAAATTATTTGACCGTGCAGACCGATGTTGATGCTTCCCAAAGGGAAAGCCTCGATTATTCTACTAGAGATTCTCAAAATATGTCCTTTTTTCATTTTCGATGAAGGAAACGTTTTTTTCTATTCCGCAAAAGCAAAATTTCGGTAATGGCTCACCGATTTTTCATCTATCTCAATCAATTTATGTAACATCCCTTTTCTTTCCTCTTGATGTTTGACATGTAAGCTTTCGGAAATACTTTGGCGAGTCCTGTTTAATGCCTCCCAAAGTTAATTTGGTCTTCTTGTTATAGCCTTAATCCAATAACGCTTGCAGATCGGCATCCTCAGTTGTTTTGGTTTTCTGGAGAAATTGCCATTTCTGAAGCATTTAAATAACATTCAAGGGTAGTTTTCGATGGTACATGTCGAGGCGTTCTTAATAAAAGACAGCCTTCAGCTGTAAAGTAAAAAACAAAGTAAAACATTAAAGTAGAAAACAAAACTTCCAGCAAACGCTGTATATTTAGTGCAAAACTCGACATCATTGTTGTTCTAAAAAATATTTTTGCATTGAGATATGTATTGGTATAATAGGACAGTTTTTTGTTAACAGATATCCAAGCTATTACAAAAAACATATTTTCAGGGATGTATGTCGTCTAAATGTGTCGTTAGCGTCATCCATGTTTGAAACCCAGAAACTTAGCTGCGCAGCTAGTATATATATGTCTGTGTGCGTTACATTGTTATTTTTTCCTCGTGACATTTCCCTTTATTTTCTTTTTTATGCTAAATTACCGGCATATTCACTAATTTCCTATTCTTTTATAATATTTATCATTAATCCTATTAAATTCTACTTAAATTAATTATTATATAAAATATAAAGCTTTTAGTGTATTCTTAAACTGCCCCATCATTTCTGAGCAAATTCTATTACTTAGTGTTATTTCGAATGATTTTAAAAAGCTATTTCTTTTTTTTCCCTTTTCTTTTATTTTTACTCCAAGATTTTATTGCCCTGGAATTTTTGTTTACTCCTCATATTTTTAGCTCATTTTGTCTTCCAGACAGATATTTTTGTACAATTTTTTATTAGACCTTTTCGTATGATGTTCTTGTTTTTTTAGCAATCAGAAGGGTGCGAAGTGTTGGTTTGTATCCTTGCGAGTTTGATTAAAAAGCAGGTGCATTCGACGGAAACAGGAAATTTGTGGGATTTTCAAGTTGTAAATATTTTACGCTACCTGGAGTTCCCGTATACCGCCCGCAAGCTTTTTTGCTTCTAAATTTCTTCAAAAATCCATTATGATTGCCACAGTAAGATCTGAGCTTCAGCATAAGATGGGAATAAAAGCTACCCGGACGCTATAGCATTTCATGCCAAAATTCCGAGTTTTCGATTTCATTCTATTGCTTTTAACCACTCCACGACCCTGCAATAACAACTGCATTCAAGATTAGCAGAAGCGTCGATATTCATCGAATTAAGATAAAGCATTCCTAATCAGAAATACAATGCATTTGATTGGGTTCTTACTGTCAGATTTGCCAGAACCCCAGATATATATCTACTTTTGAAAAATAACAAAATGTTTTGACCGATTTAATCGATAAAAAATAAGCATAAATTAACGAATTTGTTTCAATATTAGTTCTAATGTGATGTTTTCGGGTCTTTATGACTGGTTCCAAATAATCAAAAGTTCAATTTAACAAAGTTTTAACTACCAAGAGTCCCTTGTATATTCATTTAAACATATAATAGGTAATGTTTTTAAGCTGCCATGGCGATTACTACTTATTTAAGACGAAGTCATATTATTTTCGTATTATTAAATTTATAATTACAATAATTTTTTCCTACATTTTTATTAATCAAAAGTCATATTTTAGATTTCTTTTCCAAATGGCACATTTTTTTTCTATTTTACTGTTTTAATTACTTTTGTATCTGCCTATTAGAATTACATCCATAACACTTTAAATATTCAAAACTTTATTGTATCATAATAAAGTGAACATTTTTGAAATAATTAATTTTAAATAACAGGGAATTGCTAAGACAACTTATTTATTTTTCTAAACAACTTATTTTAATTCCAGATCAATACAGTTTAATTTCGTTAATTAAACAAAATTCTCGCTTGTGAAGTTCAATTAAAATTACACAAATTTATCGAAAGTTACATTTCGTCACAAAACTTTCTTCCAATTATTAAAATGAAATACTTGTGTTTGAAATGATTTTAATGAGTAAGCATAGTATTGTCAATATCTCACTTAAATGCGTCTTCGATTGTGTCATTCATTCGATAAATAATTTATTTTCAAAAAAAAAGTTTCGCGCATCACTGTATTTTCAAAAAACATAACTGATGAAATAATTGAGAAAAACTTATTTAAAAACAGATCATTACGTATGCGTTTCAAAAAATAAGTTTTAAATTTCTGATAGATTTTAAAGTTATTAAACGTACAAAATTTCGCCAATAAAGAAAAAAAAATATTATTAAAAATCATTATTAAAAGTAATTAGAGCTTCTGGTTTTGATTCGTTATAAATGTAATATACATATATATATATATATATATATATATATATATTTATTTATTCAATTGTGGTGATAAAAGGCGATAGATTGTAACATGCTTTAAAACGATTCGCAAACAAAAATTTTTTTTCTAAAAAAAAAAAAAAAAAAAAAAAAAAAGAAAAAAAAAAAAGAATCCCTGAAAATGTCTTGGAAATTTTCGATCTGTTGAGGGTGAAAAATATATTTTTAGAATACGCTCTTAAAAAATTATTAAAAGTATCGGATAAATACTGTTTCAAATACTTTTGACTAAAAATCTTAAAAAAATACAGTAAAAAAAAAATACATAGAAATTACTCAGATTAGCCAGAATTTTCAGAGCTGTCAGATATTTTCTTTATTTATCTGAGGTAGATTAAGGTAGAAGAAAAAGTCACTAAATTAGGCTAATAAACTAATTATCGGCCAGCATTAATGATATAGTCTGTCTCAAAAGTTTAAGCACTCTGCAAATCTCGTTTAAAATAATTCATGAAGAAAATATTTTATGTTAATTTACAATAAATACTCAACATTTAATCAAAATAAAGCAAAATAAGCCTATTTGAGTTGTTAAAATAAAAAATATATTTGTTTTTATTTATTTTTTCTTTTTTTCTTGAAGAAACGCTGTCTCAAAAGTTTAAGAACTTTATGCAATTTTTTTTAGAAACACGGGATTGGTATTGTGTAATGACGTTGTATGACATCATATTGCACTTTTATACAAGTATAAATAGTGGAGAAATTATTTTCTAATGTTTTAAACATGACAAAGGGTAAAGAATTCACAAAATGTGAGATTTTGAAAGATTTTAAATTGAAATCTCAAAATAAAACTGTTTCTGAAATTGCAAAAGCTTTAAATTGAAAAAAGCTATGCATATATCAAGTAGTTTCTAGAAATGATAATTTTAAACGGAAACAAAGATGCAGATGACCACGTATGACGACTGTTCAGATTGATCGGAAAATACGGAGATTGATATTTAGACAAAATATGTCCCCATACGGCAAATTAAAAATAATTTCAGAGTACAGATGTCCAAAGACACTGTAAATAGACGTAATAAAGCGTGTGATTACATCATGTAAAAGAAATTGGCACGCAAACCGTCTCTTAAATTACATCACAAACAGGTAAGAATGAACTGGGCTCAAAAACACATGACCTACGGGGACAAATGGCTTACTGTTTTATTCAGCGATTAGCGGCCTTCGCCCGCTACGCTGGTCGGTTTATCTAAAGAAATCTTGAAGAAGTAGTTAGATAAGGTTCAGACATACATTAAAAAAAAAGCAAGTCGATCATTCAAAAAACGTTGGGAAATATCAAATATTTACTGTAATTTTTTAAGAAAAACAAAGTTTCGAAAAAAAAATTAAATCGAAAAAAAAATTACACTGACATATTAATGCAAGGAAATTTTCCCAGAGAGAAAATTCGCCTTGAATACAATATTTCAAATTCTTTTAATTGCTTATAGGCGTTAATGCCAACATAGTGAAAAAAAATTCCATGCTGGGAATCGAACCCGGGCCATCAGTATGGCGCACTGACGTTCTACCGACTAAACCACATGGAACGACAGCCAGCTTGAAACTTTCTCATACTTAAGTAGACTGGCGAAAACATAACGATAGCGCGTTTTAAAATCGCACAGTGACATCTATTGGATTTTATATGTACTAAAAAACGTTATGTACTAAAAAACGTGAGCAGCGCACCTAATAGTTTCTTTTGTTTCTTTTTGTTACTTTTTTGTCTGTTGTCCGATTTTGATGAAACAAAGCCTATACACTGCCCGGGAGTGTGCATTCTTCATTAGTGAAAACCGCATAAAAATCCATTCAGTAGTTACGAAGATAACCTCGAACAAACAGACAGACAGACAGACAGACAGACAGACAGACAAAAAATTCAAAAAATTTTTTTTTGTGTTTCATTGGTTTTCTTTTATCGCCCTGACTCCATTTTTGTCAATTATCTTCAATATACAGACACACCGGGTCCTACTGTTTTATTATATGTATAGATGAGAAAAAGTGGAATTTAGATGGCTCTGATGGTTGGGAGGCGTATTGGCATGAGTTACGCAAGAACCGAAGGACATTTTTCAGCAGGCAGCAAGGCGGTAAATCCGTTATGGTTTAGGGGGCATTTGAGACATTTGCCAGCCCTCTCTAGCTTTTCTAAAAAGAAGAGAAGAGTGAAAAAAGTTTCAAGAGACCCTAAACCACCATTTGCTTCCATTCGGTGACACTTTGGGGGTTGTTTGAATGAACTTTTCTGCAAGACAATGCCTCAATCCACGTATCCCATTCTACAAAACTTTGGATTTTTCAGAAAAATGATAAAGTACTTGACTAGCCAGCTTTAAGTCCAGACTTAAACCCTATTGAGAATGTCTGGAATACTTTACCCGCCAAGTTTAGGCAATGGAAAGCAGTATGACTCTATTGAAGAACTCCAAGAGGGTATTGAGAAAGCATGGTATTCTTTGCCACCAGAAACCCCACAAAAACTAATAGTTTCGACGAAAGCATGTTTATTTGAACTAATCCGAAAACATGGAAAAAAAAATTGTTACTAAAAGTTCTGTAAAAATTATAAATATGGTTGTTTTTGACACTGTGCATAAACTTTTGAGACAGTTTTTTTAAAAGTTTTTAATTGTATTTTTCAAAATTATGTAATTTATTTTTTCTATTTTTAATATCGTTTATTTAAATAGTATTGCGAAATATGTATATAAAAAATGTTATTAATTCTAACTTTTTATAATTCATTAAAAATCGATATTTTATGCTTGTGCTTAAACTTTTGAGACAGACTATATACATAAAAAGGAAAAAAAATTCTTGCGATTACGGACAATCAAACACCGTTTAACGTTTCTTATTGAAAAAGCTGACATTTGGAATATTTTAACGCTTATTTTATTAATAAAAAATAACGCCATATAAAAACGTAAAAAAACTATCGCAAACAACTAAAAAAATAACATAAAATTACTTCCCTTATAACAAAAGTAATAAAAAGTTCAATCTCTAATGCAATATCCTTTATTAGAATAATTTTACACGACTCGTATTAAAAATAATTATTAATTTACTTAAAATATTTTTTTTTATCTTTTTAACGCGCAAGCCTATAAGTTTGTAATAAATCACATTAGCGAAGAGCTTAATTTGTCTTTGAAAAAAAAATACTGTTTAAATGATATGAAATGGATTGCTAAATACAATTTCTAACACATCTTTCCTTATTAATTCACTTACATTTTTTTCAATTCATATTTGATGTAGAAATTAAAGATCTAGTTCATTTCAATGCAGCTGATTTTGTCAAAGAGAAATCAAACAGAAAAAGGAAAACCTTTGATTCAAAAACCGTTTTTTTTTTTTTTATTAATTCAATCGTAGTATGGCCCACTGAACATGATCCCGTTTATATTTCCTAAGCTACATACTAAACGAAATTTTTGTTCTTTTCCAGGAAACGATTTGTTTGAATTAGAGCTTATTAAATTAGAATACCTTTTCACATTTTTGAAATGAATCGTTTCATCTTTTTTCTTAAAATAAATGACAATCTTGCGATCTCTAAAGTTGTAAAGTAAAAAAAAAGATATTTAAAGGAAGATGAAAATTTTCCGGCAGGTTCAGTAATTTTTCGAGTGAAATGTGAAATTTTATCTCTTTTTTTTGTCAAAATTGCTTAATTACTTGGAAATTAAATTGAATATTTCTGAAAGAAGAATAACTATAATTTTGTGTCGATAAGTATTAACTGTTTTTTCAAAGTAGTATATTCACAGGGTATTGCTCGTACCCGGAATCAGCAAAGGATAATCTACCGGAAACACGTTCGTTGTGTCCTCATGGATTATTAGGCCATAAATGCACTTTATAAATCGCAACAACAAAATCACATGAGTTTTTTAATTTTAAAACTAAATATCATTACTGTAACTTTTTTAATTCTTTGGGGCTGTGCAAATATAACTTTATAAACATTTTGGTAATTTTGGACCCCTCCCCCCTTTTCAATATTTTACGTTATCATCCTTCAAACGCCCTCCTATTCCTCCCCCTCCCCGGTAATGATATCGTTATCAAAGTGAAAAACTTTTTTTTTATTTCTATAATTTCTTTCTTTCTTTTTTTTTTTTTTTTTTTTTTTTTTTGAAGTGATGTACAAAACTGGTTACACTTATTTTTCACATACTTCTATGATTCAAATGAAGAGAAGTCAAATTCTTAAACTGTTATAAAAGCTTTTTAAACACACCATGAAATATATTAGGAAAAGTTCGAGGCCGCTTGAAAGAACTGGGCCTTTCTACGTGAGGCGAAAAAAAATCTATAAATAAGACATTGAAAATGTCTAAATAAAAAATAGATAAATAAATAAATAAAACACTAAGATAAAAAAGAATTAAGATCCTTAATCCTTTTCAATTCTTTTCTTGAAGAGATTTCTTGAAGAGATTTCTTGAAGAGAGGTCAATAAAATACCATTTTGCAAATGAAAAAAAAATATATATAATATAACATTTAAAATTTTATTGACTACCATGTAGTAATATGGGTCTTATAGCATTACATTTATTATGCATATTGAAACACACTTACATATTGATAAAAAAAAATTAAACCGTTGAAGTGAATTCAGGATCTTTTAAAGTGTATAAATCCGTCGATAAATGATTGTGTAAATTTTTCACAAATCCAATACTTTCCTCTTGTAACGATATAAGAAATCAAAAACATACAGACACATTAACAAAGTCATCTTTTGAATAATACAGATAAACTGGTATACTAAAGAAAATGGGAATTATTTATTTTAAAAACGTATTAAGCACTGCACTCAAATAGTATTGCTGAAATTATTTTCGTTGTATTTCTAATACTGAAGAAATAATCATTAAAAGGAAAGTAAATAATATGAAAAGGGATTTAACTGATTAAAATTTTAATGTAATTATTTATATTTTTCGAAATAAACTATTAAAACAAATTTAGCGACAAATTATTCTTTTTATTTTACTTTGAAAAAAAAAATCATTTTTAACACGACTGTAATTAACTAACTGCGTGCAAAACAGCAAATTAATAATAGGAAAATCAAATAGGAAAGGAAATTTTCTATAATTAATTTAAATGTAATATGGCCCACTGATTTAATTCGGTTTAAATTTACTAATCTTCTTAATAAATGGAAGTTTTTACTTCCTTCTTAAAGAACAAAACAATTTATTTGAATTAGAACTTATTAAATTAGAGTCATTTTTTCCTTTTTTAGATATTTATTGTTTCATCTTTCTGCTAAAATAAATGACAATCTTCAGATATCAAAACTAGTAACGTGAAAACGTAAAGTAAGACTAATTTTCTGCATTATGTAGAATATTTTTTTTATGAAGATTTGTTTTTGACAAAATTATTTAATTACTGTACGAATATAAATTCATATTTTTCAACGTAGAGTAACTAGTAATTACTAATCATGACACAGAATATGCGTTTTTATTAAAAATAAACATTTGGATATTGATCAATATAAACGCAAACATTCATAATTATTTTTAGATTTTAAAGTTAAACAAGTCAGTCTTTTGCTAAAAATACTACCTACTACTATTAATAATAATAATAATAAACCAGAATTTGCAATAAGTACTTTACAATAATTTAGTATTTTCAAGAAGAGATCATTACGTACTTAGATGCAAAGGAAATGCTGCTTTGATATTTTAAGTATTAAATGCCATCATCTTTTCAACAAAGTTGAAAAATTTTTATGCATTCGGTTTGCCTTCCTGTCTGTCCACGTTCTAAGTCCCGTAACTATACTGGAAATTTCATGGAATTAATAAAGCTTATTTAGAGTCACAAAAGCATGTTTGGTGTTGCATATGAAGTATGTAAGATTAATGGTTCATTTACAGGGGCACTGAAAAGAATTTGATTATATAATAGAATATGGGGGAAAATCATTTGTAGAGTATTTCAATGACATTATGCTATTTAAAATCTATCGAAATTGGTATAAATCACTGAATTTCACTATAATCACGTTAAAAATGAGCATTCAGCTCATTTTTTTAATTTACTGGGACGCACAAAAGAAATCGGTTTTACGCAGTAATTGCTGGAGAGTACGTTTTAAAATTCACTATGCATCTTTAAATTTAGTATGTTTTTTGCACATTACTCTTCATGTATAAATTCTATACTTCATACAAAAGGCTGCACAAAGCATTCGCATACGATTCTGCTTATTAGAGGAAATCGCTGAAGGGGAATTTTCGAATAAAATATATGTATCTCTTAAATGAGCGAAATTATGAAATGCATGTTCTTAATACAGACAAATCTGTATATCTTATACAGGACAATGCTTTAAAATTCAGATAATTTTCCGATTATAGATTGGAAATGCTAAAATTCGGTTTTGACATCCGTTAACCATTTTCATATGGTGAAATGAGACGGAATATTTTAATTTTTTTAAGTGGCGCAGTTTTGTTACATTATTCTGAATGTGTTGGAAAGTGCTTCATAATCTGTGCTTGACACATGATTTTTTTCTTTCATGTTTCATCTGATATGAAATTTACTATAAAAACAATCATACTTTGTTGTCAGCAAAGTTTTTACATGCACTGTACCTTAATTGTATCGCCAAAAAAGAGCATTTCAGCTGTAAGAGGAAAAATTAAGAATGCTTCACACTAAAATATCACTGCTATATATATATATAGGGCAGAGGAAGCACGCTTGAATTAGGAGCACCTTTGAACATTAAATAATTTACTTCAAATAAATTATTTTTTAAAAAATGTTTATGGCAATACATTACTACTGATTTAATCCAATAAGTCTACAGAACTGCAAAATTTTTAACCGACTTCAAAAAAGGAGGAGGAGGTTATCATTTCGACGCGTATGTATTTTTTTTCTATGTATGTTCACCGATTACTGCGAAACTATACAGCCGATTAATTTGGTTTTTGTGTTAAATGAAAGAAGTTACTCTCGAATTGGTACCACTTCCATTTCATCGAAATTGGTTCAGTACTTTTTCAGTAATTAGGCAAAAACTAATAAAATTAGTCATTTCTCGCAAATTAAAAGTAACACGGGCGTTGAATAAGCTCGCCGAATGGAGAGCAGTCAAGAAGGCCGAGCGGTCTAAGGTGTCAGATTTAAGCTTTGGATCTGAAAAGGGGGCGTGGATTCGAACCCACTCCTGACATAATTTACATCCACGTATAATTTACAATATTTTTTTCCGTATTATGATTTTTATTAGCCAACTTCAAAAAAGAAGAGGGAGGTTATCAATTCGACGCGTATGTATACATTTTTTTATGTATGTTCACTGATTAGTCTGAAACTACCCAACCGATTAATTTGGTTTTTGTGTTAAATTAAAGAGGTTACTCGAATTGATACCATTTCCATTTCATCAGAATTGGTTCAGTACTTTCCTAGTAATTAAGCAAAAACTAATAAAATTAGGAATTTCTTGCAAATTAAAAGCAACATGGACGTTGAATAAGCTCGCCGAGTGGAGTGCAGTCAGGATGGTATACGTGCAGTCAGATGGCAGTGCGGTCTAAGGCGCAAGATTTAAGCTCTGGTTCTCTAATGAGCGCGTGGGTTCGAACCCCCTCATGACATACGTGTATAATTTATAATTTTTTTCCGTATTATAATTTTTATTAACTGACTTCAAAAAATCATTAACTTTTAACTAAAAAGAAAAAAATAAACTTTTGTATCAAAAATTGAACCGACTTCAAAAACTACTGCAAAGTGAAAAATAAGTTTTTTAGATAATAGTAGTAAGAAATTAAATTAATACACATGGTAAATGCTGCGCTCTTATTACATTTATGTACATTAATTTGATTTTTTGGAGTCGGTGCCAGCCAAGCCATTTTTAATCTTAAAATTAAGCATCCAAGGCAAATCGTAAAAGAATAAGGTTAAGTTTTAAAACTAAATATTAAATCGTAAGAAAACTCGTAGATATTTGGATGTGTGGCTATTGAAAATTCATGTAACTTGGCTTGGCTGACACCGACCACAAAAAATAAAAATTAATAAATACAATAATATGCAATTACATAAATACAATAATATGCATGGTAAATACTACGCTCTTAATTTAATTCTTTATTACTATTATCTAAAAAACTTATTTTTCACTTTGCAGTAGTTTTTGAAGTCGGTTCAATTTTTGATACAAAAGTTTATTTTTTGTATGCACAATACTGTCTAAGAAATATATGTATTTTTTTCCTTCTTGAAACAAAACATCTTTCTCAACATCAGAAAATAAAGTTGTAAGATTTTTGTTGGCAATTTTGTATCTCTAAAATTTTGATTTCATGTTCAATATTTAAATAAAGATGTAATCTTTAGTTTAAAAGATTTGTTTTATTCAATTTTTTAACCGAATTAAAATTTATTAATTGCAATTAGTTAATTGCATTGTTGAACTCCATCTGATTGGGAAACATTGAACATTTAAAACTACGAAGTAAAAAGTTTTTTATTTACTTAATATTATTATTTTTGGATTTTTTTCTACATGAAAAGAAGTTAATTAAGAATGTCAAAAAATATGTACTTATACAGTTAACAATCCTTTGTTACTGCACACATGTATTACAATCTCTGAATGTATCATCGATGGGAGGTTTCAAATCTAAATTGATTATGATATTTATTAATTTGATTCTCTCAAATCCTGGATATGCAATAATGATTCATGATTTAGCAGATTTGTCTAACAAAGCCTATACTCTTTCATGTACTCTTCCCCAAACATTATTTTTGGTTTTCGTACTAAATAAAACGGAATATAAGGAAAGTTTTTTTTCCCATAAAAAGAGTGAATGAAAAATTTTAATTTTCCAGAAGCATCAGACATCATATTGGTGTATTTCAAGAATATTGTAAAATGTTTCCACAACCAAACATAACTCGAGGGACACTTTGTGTTGTTTCAGTAATGATTTTTGACATCAGCTTTGATGGATTTTAGTTTGATTAAATAACAGAAAAATTATTAGTTTGAATAAAATATAGTTATTTAATTTTATTCGTTTTACTTTATATTTCTGAAACATTTGCAGCTTTTTATGAAAATTCTCAATATTTTCATATTTTATTCATTTATTCAAAGGCGCCCTTTACTTGTTCACAGAAATAAGCAATAGCCAACAAAGAAAAGTGTAAGTGCTACTTTATGTGAAAACAGACATCTCTAGACGAATAGTAGACGAACTAAAGGCCGACCAACAGGCTCCACCCTATAGCACACCAAGAAAACGATATCTTACCAGTGAACAAATTGAAAACATCAACTAGTTACAACTATTAGAGAAAATATCAACTGGTGATCCCGATTGTGACTACAACAACCAATCAATACATGTGACATCAACTACCAAGATATGAGAAAATGAATATAAGACAAATAGAAATATATGGGCAGCGGTGGCCCAGATGACAGAGCGTCATGCTTATAGACGTAAAGATCGTGGGTTTGAGGCTCACCGCTAGTTAAAAACCCACCATGTACGCTAACGGCACCTGGTGCATGTAAAATCCGTCGTGGGTGCAAAGTCCTCCAAGTTACCTATGAATTATACCTCTGGGGGTGCCTTGTCAGGGGAAGATCTCGTCATCCGATCAAGACTCTAAATTACGAGATCAAATTCGAGTATCGGTTGTCGTATAGGCAGCTCGTATGAGCTCTGTGGAAGAATTATCCCCTTTCTTTTTAATCCCTTGCAATTACAACATCATACGAATGAACCCAATCAGATAATTAAAAGTAACCTAGAACAGGCCAGGATAGTAACTAATATTATATAATAGCGATGCAGCCACATTCAGGTAGATCTCAGCTTGTGCAATCAAACGGCTTCTGCCTAGCAGCCAGGTAAAAAAACTCGTTAAGCTAGGCATATTGCCCGGCAGGCAGGGGCCTGGTCTGCGGTATAATAATAATAAATTACCCCTACATGGGGCAGGCTTTAACAGAAATTTTCCAGCTTTTAAAATCCTCACAACTTTTTAAATTTACAAGGAAAACTTTTAATTTATGGTTCATAAGATGAAGAAATACATTGTGTTTATTATGTAATACTTAAAATGCAAAAAATATAATTCAAATAAGAACTGTATTGATTTTTTAAATAATTGTTCATACATGCTCCCCCTCTCCTCTATATTCGCAGCGCTTTTAAAAATAAAATAGAATTAATTGAAATAATTGCAAGCATAATTAAAAATTATCTGCAATCGAAAGTAATCATTGGTATCGTGATAATTCATTAGATATCTAAATACAATGTCATTAGCGATTTTTTTTTCATTAGAATTTTTTTGTATAAAGCTTGCAGAATAAATTGCTAAAATGTACTTTAAGAGCATTTTTTCTCTTAATTCTTTCAGAATTTTTAAAATTTCTATTTGACACAAGAATTTGAAACATAAATCATTACGATATATCAAATTTCCTAAAAAGAAATAAATCAGAAAAAGAAACAACCCGTATTCAAAAACTGTTTTTAGTAATTAATCCAATCGTAATATGGTTCGCTAAGTGTGATCCCGTTTAAAATTCTTAAGCTTTTTACAAAATAGTTTTATGTTTTGCTCGTTTTTTGAAAACGATTTGTTTGAATTAGAGCTTATTAAATTGAAATACTTTTTCCTCTTTTGGAAATGAATCTTTTTCAACTTTCCACTAAAATAAATATTAATCCTGTGATCTGAAAGTAATAAGATTAAAAAAAATAAGTGAAGATGGATATTCTCTGGCATATGAAGTATCTTTTTAGTGAAATGTGAGATTTTATTTCAATTTTTCTTTTCAATACTGCTTAATTACTTGTAAGTTAAAATAGAAGAACTTGTATGTATGTGTATAAATATTAATTTCATTATAAATAGAGTGACTATTCAAAAATTTTAAATTCTTTTATTATATTAAAATCTACATATTTGCATTTTAACACATAAGTTTTCAAAGCCTGAAAACTAATATGCTGGAAGTTCTGTACGTACATTCGTGGATGATTTTATTGTACAGTAGAGCAATTTTTATTGCTTCGTTTATCATAGCGTGGAGAAGATTTTCTTAAAAAATACTTAAGAAACGATGGAAGAATAAAGCTTAAAATTATTTAGTAAATAAAAGAATAAATAAAATGAAAATAAATGCAAAATATCTTTAAATAGAATGGTGAATTATTTCTGCAATTGGAACTATACCTCTAAAAGAAACATTTAATTATTAAATTAACTACTGGAGAAAGTTGAAGACATATCGCTCAATCACAAATTGCATAATTACTTATAAGTTACAATAAAAGAACTAGTATTTATGTGCATAAATATTAATTTCGTCCTAAATAGAGTGACTATTTTTATCTTTTCTTTTAATGTTTTTATTATTTTAGAATCTATATATTTATATTTTTAACTCATAGGCTTTCAAAGCTTGAAAGCTAATGTGCCACAAGTTCTGTATGCAGAGTCGTGAAAAAAAAAATCACGCCCTACTAACTGTTAAAAGATAATCATAGAAAAAAGTTACTAGTACTGAACGATCGGAAATTAAGTTTACTTTTTAGGGATGTACGTAAACACTGTTTAAAAGGAATCTACAAATTAAAACCAGCTCAATTTTTTTCAATGGCAACACCCAATTTTGACAAAATATTTTTAATCTTCGTTTTAAACTCTGCCTAAAAATGAAATTTCATGTCATTTGGATAATAAGTTTTTTAATTATGAAATTCAATATTTAGAGCTTCTAATGTTAATTTACATCTCCATATTTTTAATTATATATACTGAAATTATAATCCTAATATGAAATTTTATTTAAATATTTATAGTACTAAAGAACCCAAACATAAATAAATTAAATTTTTTAATCTTAATATTTAATGAATTGTTAATTGTAAAATTCTCATTCAAAAAAATTATGCATTGCAACGTACAGTTTTTTTAGGATTTATATTTTTTATACCATCTTTCAAACAATTTCAAAATTACAATTTTTTTATTTTAAGTAATTTCAAGTTATGTTTAAAAACATCAAAATGATGGTTTAAATGGCCGTCTGCGATTGTAGTATATATATATACTTATATATATATACATATATATACATTGAAGAATGGTGACTGGAATTGCGAAAACCTAACTTAAAATCATCTTAGAGCGTAAGTCTGTCTTGTGATGTAAGCAAGGCGTGAAAATTATGTTAGTATATCACGATCTTACGTTAATCTGCGGGGCGTGGGTAGGAATTTTGCATGCTTATTTTTTGTGTACTAATCTACCCATAATTAACTGTTCCTCTTTTGTTTAAATTTTATCATACAAAATTATTTTTCCTATTTGGTGCAATCATATTTTTTTCTCTTTATATGAATTTCAGCATTTTAAATTTTTGGGAGCAAGTTCTTGTAACTGAGTTGCTATTGCTTTTTCAGTTAAATTGTGCAGACTAGTTTGTTGTTGTACGCATATTCAAGCTTGGTTGATGTTTAGTTTTAATGGAAGAAACTTTGATGATTACATTAACATGAAATTTCATAAAAGATTAATTGTTTGTGTAAACACGAAAATATTTATTTCATAGCTTTCCACAAAATGAAAGAACTCATTAAATATTTTTTTTTAAAATAGATACAGATGTATTTACGGCAAATGATTAATCTAATCTAACTTTGAGTTAAATAAATTCAAAATCTGAGAAAAGAATTTTAAAGATGTAGAAAACTCCAATCACTTAAACATTTTTAGAAACTATTATAATTATAGATATTTTATGTATTTTTCAAATCGGATAATTCAACACTTGTAAGCGGAGTTTGTAAATAATATGATATTTTCGAAAATATCAGAAATATATGACATTTTGATATGTAATCCAATCTTTCTAAAGTAGCCAACTCATTGATAATTATAAATGTTTTCAAAGTTAATGTACTTTAGAAACTGAAACATATCGGTATGAAAACCTAACAAAACGATTTTTCATATTCTTAAATTATTACAAAAGCGAAAGTGTGTCCGAAAGTTTGAATGCAGCCAACGTAAAAACGGAAGAGTTTACGGCTTTGTATATAAGAAGGTTATACACAAATATGAACATAGGCTTCCTTAAGTAATTTTAGTCTGTTTTTTTCAAGTAATTCAAGTGTTCATACCAATCGCATTTTAGTATGATGATTAGCCACATAGTTAGCAAGAGCTGTGTGTTTTCTTTTTTTCTTTTCAGGATTGAATCTGATCTGATTATATTATTTAAGAGTAATGTGCAACCTATAAAGTTTAGTGCATTATTATAAATTTTTTTCTTGAGAAAATTAATGTTTTTTCCTTAGAGAATTTTAAATTTTGACATAATTAACAAACGTTAACATTTACATAATTTTTTAGAAAGAATTGAATTTTCAGGTTTCAAGAAATGCACCTTTTCAAAGTTTTTTCCTAGAAAAATTAAAAACTTTGAATAATATATTTTTACATTATTATTAAAGGAAGAAAAATTGCCACTAAAATAGAAAGGGTACAAAAAAGTTCCGTACAATTTATTGACAAAATGAAAGAATAAGCCTACAGCAAAACTAGTTACAAAGCAAATATGATAATTCTTTTTTTTCTACTGTATATTTCTGGTCATAGCTGAACATTTGAAAGACGGTTTTTAAAGAATTCAGTTATTGAAAACGGCGGATCCCGTATAGAAAGTTTAATCAGGTGGTTTATCAAAACAAAATCCGAACAAAGTTTTTGTTCATGTTCAGACGCTAAAACGTGCGTGCATTGAATCGTAATATCGTTTTGATATTCTTTGTGTACTAAAAGATCTCATGTTGAAGATGATCACACAATCGAACTAATCTACAAGAAAGAAAAATCATGCGTTAAGCATAAATTATGAAGCACTTTCCAACACTTCATGAAATCCTTAACACAACTTCATCATTTAGGACAATAACGTTACTGTATAGAAAGTTTAATCAGGTGGTTTATCAAAACAAAATCCGAACAAAGTTTTTGTTCATGTTCAGACGCTAAAACGTATAATACGTATAACGTTATAATAATACGTTGCGTATAACGCCAACTATATATTTCAGAACAATTGAACAGCCCTGTATTTGATCTGTCGGTCATTCAAAAGCGTACATGTATTCAAATCTTTGCGTGGCCTTGTGTGGCCTTTTTATCTATATTCTACAAGCATTTTTTAGTAAAGTGAATGCAGTTCAGCATAAAAATGCATACCTTACTTAAAAAACACCTTTAAGTATTTTAAGCTCATTTTCAATAACATTTGTGACCTCTTTTGGGTAGCCCAGTGTGTCAACTATAGCATTTATAAACACCATATAATATGCATACATCTATTGAAACTTAAACGCACATATCACAATTAAAATTCATTTCATTCATCCATCAGCCATCATCGGATATATGTACAGTACTTCAGAAAAAAATGTACTATTTGAAAACTTTTGTGCGTCCCTGTAAATGCTATGTACTTCATATTATGCAAGACTGTATCGTATAATTTATATTAAGCCCCAGCTATATATATCAATTTTACTATACATAAAGTTGTTTAATATAGTTAAAACATGTTGCACACAATTCCTCCTATTACCTTTGTGAAATGAAAATCTTTTGTGTGTCCCTGTAAATGAATAATTAATATTTTTTCACCGCTTTTTCTACAGAATGCATATTTTAATGCATTTTGTAAATGAATATAAATTTTAATATAATTGGCCTTAAACATCCTTAAAATTCATTTGAAACGATTTTTTCCCATAGTCCGTAATGTAACGGTAAATTTTGACTGTCCCTGTAATTAACCATGGTAGAAACTTCATTTTCAATATGTTCGTGCTAGGGTAAATGTGATTATCATATAAAATTTCATGGTGATCCGAGTATATTTACGAGAGTTAGACCGCGGACAGACGTCCAGACGGCCAAACAATCCAATTGTATAAGCACTTTTCAACTTTGCCGGAAAGTGCTAATAAATATTTTATACAGCCCTGTTACTAAGCACAATTTATGTCTTCATTTTAACTAAATATTTCAATTTATTATCTCAATTTGAATTCTTCAAATAATTTTACGATCTTTACATTAGTATTTTGCATTAAAATTCGTATCATGCTGAATTCTAAGGCAGTAGAAAAAACTTTTTCAGTTATTTTAAATATTTATTGCTTTACCTATTTTAGCTATAAGCCTATTCTTATAAATATATGTATATTAATGGAATTTTGAAGTTGTAAGGAAATTTTACGGACACGCTGTTTTTTATAAATGTAAAATAGTAATTTATTGATTAATGATTAATAAAAAAAATGAAACTTAAAGGGACAGTGGACACTGAAAAACATCAAATTCAATTAAAAAATTGATTTTTCAATTTTACCGATTAATGTTAACCCGTCAGTAGTCGCGTGTCGGTCTTTTCGCCGCCCGTATAACATATTTTCTCCTTACTTGTATCACATTACAAGTACAACGGAGATCTACCATGTAGCTGACGTTAAAGCTTTTATGACCACCTTAGTGAAGTAACAGGACACCTCTGTTTTTCTTTCAGATACATTTTTAGAACCAAAGTTCAATCAGGCGAAAATGTCTACGTAACAATCAGTAATGTCTTCATCTTTACTTTTTCCAATTACTCCAGATCTCATGAATAAAATGCATAATTTAAGAAAACTGCAAATTTATATCTTCAATAAATTTTATTTTCGCATTTTAGGGAAAAAATATTTCTTATTTTACATATTTGGTTGGCCGGGGACCAGCGGCGGAATGACGTTGTGAAAAAAGTCGCGACTACTCGCGGGTTAAGTATGTTTTATTTAAATATTAGGTATACTTATAGCGTATGATGTTTGAATGGTATATTATAGTTTAACTTGCATAATACAGTTTTAAATATATATATTAGTATTTAAAAAACTGTTTACATCGAATTGAAAATTTCGCACACTTATAAAATTTGAAATGTTCCATCCGTGTTTCTAATTATAAAATATTTTTTTATTTGCATTTTACTGTACATTGTTAATATAATGATAAATAAATGTTAACATAAATAATTCATTTTAACGGACATTTCAATATAAAAGTTACATAATACAGGACATCTCGCTTATATATATATATATATGTATATTTACATGTTCAATGAGCTTTTACAATTTATACTAAATTACTTTCTAATAACCAAAAAGTAACAGACCAAAAAAAAGTAATGTTATAATTAAAAAAAATGATGGGACATTTTAGAACAATTATTCGGCATTTTAAAACTTTGATAATTTAAAACTTTTAAATATTTTAACATTATATTTTGAATTTAACTGTTTGAACTTGCCCTTAATAAGTCTATCAATTTTAAAATCAATCTGTTGAAAATTAAAAGATTTGGTTTTTAATGCCCCCTGTCTCCTTAATTTTTTAGCGAAGTTAAAGAGACAGTAACTGAAAATTAATGAATTTTATAACATTTGAAGTGGTTCTGAGAGTATTACAAATCAATATTTCATAAAATATTCCTATTTCGAAAGCACAATTTTATGGTTTATACCATAGTTTTCACCATCTAATATTGTACACTAATTTAAGATAATCTGGTTATTTGGCATAATATCACAAATAAAATTTGCATTACATTAAATTATGCATGTTAATTAAAAAGATGTTAAGGGAAGATATGACTGTGTCCTAACATTTGGAAAATTTGCGAACTTTAAGATCCATTTTCTTTAAAATTACCGGACTTTTGATTAAATTTGTATCCGTATTCATTAGAATATGATCAAGACAGATAGTTTTGTTTCTATGACTAAAAGTTTTTATTTCAGTGCAATGGATAATTTTCAGATTTTTTTCTGAAATTAATTAATTTTTTTTAAAAATTGTCTGCCACATATGCAGGGTTTGTATGCATCAAGGAATTAAAAGGATTTTAATTGTTTTAGCCACACAAGTTTTGCAAGGTACTTTTCGAATATCTGAAGATAATATTTCTTTCATTATTCCTCTCATACATATGGGCCTCATATGAGAACTGATAATTATTGTATTATCAAGACAAATTATTTTCAGCATTCATTTATGGAGATCTGATTCGTTGACAGATAACAGCACAAAAATAAAATTATTTTATAATGGGCTCTCATTTATCCCAAAAAAAGAAAATAAGTAAATAAAAAAGATATTTGTGAATAATTAAAAATAATTCATGCATCATAGAGTTAAATAAGGCAAATATTATTTTGCAAAAAGTCTGATAAAGGGTGCTTCAAAGTCCTTGAAGTGTACCAACCCTGAAATGGTTTTATATTTATGTTCTACTAATAAAATTTTTCTATTGAAATTACTCGACTACTTTAGGAATTACTGGAGTTTTCAGCTGAAAAAGTACAGTTTTTTGGAAAATTAAAAATTTTAGACACTTCTAATTTGTGTTAATTTCTTGCACAGTTTTATTGAACATATGACTAAAGAATGGCATATAACAAATGATTATAAAATGAGTAAAATTAATGTGAATGGACGACCCGATCCTTAAAGTCAATAAAACTTGTATTCTGTGTATTCTATTTCAGATGTTAAACTTCTTTCTTTTCTGAACATTTTGATGTAAGTGTTTCCTTGGAATTCCCATTAGAACAGAACATTTGGCTTTTAAAATTATAACCGCACTATATCTCAAGCGGAATTTCCAAAACTTTGAAGTCATTTTTTTTCAAACAAAGTTTTTGGCAGAACACGCTCCATAGCTCAAAATATTTTGAATACTTACGCAAAAAATTTCAAAACATTTGTTTTGTAATATTCTGTATAAATTAAACCTAAAATTTTCCTTTCGTGGCTCAAAAAAATATTTTTTTTATCTTTTTATTTTGTTGAAATTCTTCTAATTTTTGCATGAGCTAAATACGACTTTGTATTAAATATATGAATATACTTTAAATAAAAATTTATGTATGTTCAAAGTAAGTGTTAACAAACAATATGAAGTATAAGTAGGTCTCAAAATTTTCATTCATAGTTGCAAAATTATTTTTAAAATCCTTCGCGTAATCCGTTAGGTCGATTTTCTGCCCGTCAAATATCTAACAGTTTGGAGCTGAATGTAAAAGCTAATTCTGCCTTTTACAAGTTTTGAAATGCGTCAAATGAAAGCATATACTTATATCTTTTATCCTAATAAATAACGTGTCTTAAAATCAAATACATTTTAAGATATTAAATATTGAGAGTCTTTTTTTTTTCTTTTTTTTCAATTTTAAGAGTCCTGATACCTTCTTAATTCCTTTCATTCAATTTAGTGGTTATTTTAATGAAAAACTAGTTAGATGTTGCAATCCCATAACTTTCTTGTATTTTGTATATGTTACTATTTCCTGAAAAAATACAGCATAGCAGCGTTATTGCTTAAATGGTTTACACCAAAATCTAGTAAGCAAACAATTATGTCAATTTCTAACTGAGTCTGTAGTTTGATATTTAAAAAAAATAAATAAAAAAACCGTGCATTAATTTCTAGGATAGTTTTTGAGATACAGCTATTGCAAACTGTTGAAAAATGCAACATAGCATCGCTACGTGCTAGGAAATTTATACCAATAATCAGACAACTCTAATATATATCCCGGACTAATTGAATCTGAAGTTTGAGGGAAATTTGTGCATTAGTTTTAAAATATAGCTGTTGCAATAATCATGAATAATGCAGCATGGCACCACCACCTGTTGAGTGATTTGAACCAAAACGTAGTAAGCACCAAATTACTTTAAGTACTAACTGAGTCTAAAATTATGAAAAAATCCGTGCATTATTTTTTGAGATAGAGATATTATGGTAATTGTGAATAAGGCGGCACTGAAGCGCCATCTGTTGGGTGATATACACCGAAAATTAATAAGCTACATTTTATATTAAGGTCTAACGGAATCTAAGGTTCCATGAATTAGTTCAGGAGTTCGCACAAAAGTTTTGTCACATGCAGAGTGACAGAGTGTCAGGTAGATTCACAAACATACATTTTTTAAACCATCAAACGTGTTCAGGACCTTTTGAAACGTGTAAATCCATCGATCCCCAAATCGTGTTCAGGACCTTCTAAAAAGTATAAATCCATCAATCATATTGTAACAGCAGATCGAATTTTGTTGCTGAGTTGCTTCTCTGATACAACACTTTTACTCGATTCCATAGACTTTTAATTGGATTATTATCGAGCTATTCCAAAAGTGGAATATTTTCTATCTAGAAGCCACTTTTTTTGCTACATGCCATGGAGCTGAGTTCTGTTGAAATATAAATGCCTCATTATCTTGTAAATCCCAATTTTAGATCTAGTCAGAAACCAAAGTACTTGTTTATATGTCTTTGTGGACTAGTTAGGGCGTTTCAAAGAATTATTTTAAAAACTGAACCGTCCGATATAATTTTGGGAAACTTCGACGGTTGACTGATACTAGGTGACTTGCACTCAAAATTAGGGAGATATGAGGCTTCCTATTGTTTGTCAGTTCACAGGATAGTGTTAGTTGGGATTGAATATTTTATGCAATGTCTTTTTTTGTTTGTTTGTTTATTGGTATCTTATAGCCTCCACATTCTTCGTTTTTATCCAAGCCAGGGCTTAAATGACATCGAAATGTAAGGCAACCTACTTTGTTGGATGCTCTTTTCTCCCTCTTTCTGGACATCTCGCAATTTCACCAGAGCTTCTAAATTACACCTTTTTTTAGGTTGTGATTTGCTTCAAAATTCAGGTTTATGTTTCTTTTTCTTTTTAGTTGGAGATTATGCGCGGCTACATTTCACGCCGCGTTGGCTATCCTTAAGCACTGCAATGAAACGCAATGTCATATTACATGCGAAAAGCTTTTGTTGGGTTTGAAGTATTTCATTTATGTATTTTTGGTCATTCATATACGCATTAAATATTCATTTTCCTACATATACTTTTTGATGTCATACAAATCCGTACGATAATGCAGACTGGGAGATTTACGGAATGTATAATGCGATTAAGATGCAAATTTACGTATTTTACGCCATTATTATTAAATAAAGACATTTTGGTTTCATCCGGCCAAAGACGCTGCCCCATTGTTCCGCTGTCCAATTAACACACTTTTTAATCCAGTTTACTGTTTTCAACCTCTGAATTATATATATCAGATTTTCTTTTATAATGGAATTCCAGCATTTAAGCAAAATCTTTGCAGTTGACGCCAAACGCATCTTTGCAATTTTATGGACCAAGGTCACATTGGTTTGTGCCGATTTTTCTTGTATATCCTCATGAAAATGTCTTTTAGAATTCGATAGAAAAAGTTTTATAGAATCCTATAGAATTATGGTACGTTTTTCTATAAGCTAGTTTAAAAGCTATAGAAATACCTGTAGAAGTTAAATAGAGATATCTGTAGAGAAAAAGTGTTTAATAGAAGTTTAATAGAAATTTCTGTTCTACAGATATTTCTATTCAACTTCTACAAATATTTCTATAGCTTTTATACTAGCTTATAGAAAAACGAGCCATAATTCTATAGGATTCTATGTAACTTTTTCTATAGAATTCTAAAAGCCATTTTCGTGAGAATACTTCCGGATTATTTTCTTATTAGCTTTTGACCGCGGCTTCGCTCGCGTTAAATACAACAAACTATGTAATCGACCTTTTAAAAACTTATAGAATTATTGAGGGAAAAGTGGAAAATAAATTTCACTTATTATTTTTATATACATTTACTTTAAACAAAAAACAACAATCTAAATCCCAAACCAAAGCGACTGTCTTATTCCTTAAAAGTCCAGGAATATTATAAATCTAAACTAAACGAATTAATTCAATCCGAAAAACAACAAGGGTAAAACCTAATCCGAAACCGAGTTTGTTTTCGGAAATCGGAAAACTAAACCAAGACAACAATACCAAATCGTAAATCAATGTGAATCAATCGTCATATAACAGAGTAAAGGTACCGTATGAACTATAGTGTGAAGCTCGGGACGATGCCCGCACTTAAGTACAGATAGAGGGCACAGAAAGTTATCTTGTTTCAGAAACCTATCATCTACCTATCAGAGCGCAATCTATTGGAATCCATGACTAACACATTAGCTTTCTATCTTGAAGTTGATGAATGCTCCATACAAACTTCCACCCCCATTTTAGGGACGTGCGGGGTTAGAAAGAGACAAAAAGTAGCCAATGTCACTCTTTAGCCTTTCAAATATCTACACTTTAAAAAAAATCACGTCAATTCGTCGCTGCGTTTTGCAGTGAAAGACGGACAAACAAACAGACACACACATACACTTTCCCATTTATAATATTACTATGGATTTAACCTATGTATTGCACAGTCCTTATACTTCCATTATCATTTGTTTTTCCACACATTTTTATGATTTTATCAGTTTTGTTTTGTAGTGACATAAACACATCAACTACTTCAAAAATTAAGAATATTTTATCTTTGCCATCTTTTGTTACATTTCGCCAATTTTTCTTTTTATTTGAAAAAGTTAACCTTGATCAAGATTAATGTTTTAAAGTTTTCTGTTAAAATTGTACGTCTCAAAACATTCGCACATTTTTATTTAAAATTTGAGAAATGAACTGGTAATACATCTTTTTTCATTTTGTCTTTTTTTTCTGTTTTTATTCGTATTTTAAATAAAAATTTGAGATTCAGTCTACTTCAATACACAGATTTCTGAAATGAAAATCAAACGGAAAAAGCGGGATGCTGCTTTGAAACTGATTTTAAAAACTAATTCATTTCTAATGCAGTCCACTGAACATGATGTCGTTTAAATTTTTAAGCTTCTTACAAAACTAATTTTTTCTCCCTGCCCTTGTTTTGCGGTCATTGTTTGAACTAAATTACTGATTTTTTTTCTTTTTTGGAAATGGATAGTTTAATAATTGTATTAAAATAAATTATAATCATCTGATCTTGAAGACAATAAGATCTTTAAAAAATTGTAAAGTTAGAGGTGCAGATTTTTGCACGTGAATGAACAATACATGTTTACCCTCAAATCATCTTTTTACGAAAATTTTGGATTTTTTAAAAATTATTCTAAATTCAAGTTGGAATATATAGGATTCCAAAAATGCCTTTATTTTTTTTTTACCCATAAATGGGAGCAAAGATATAGCCTAAAGTCTGAACCTGAAAATAACTTTCTGAAACCTGAAGTGACAGTTTAAAGAGCTGCTGAAAGGTTTACAAAGCATTTTACAAAAATATGTAATATTTAATGTACTCAGAAATATATATACATTTGTAACTATAACAGTTTTTAAAGTTGTAAACTTTGTACATCATTTTTTGTCCTATATCAATATCTTTATTTGCGCTTTCTGGGAAACGCCATTTTTCATTGTGCTCTTTTATGCGAAACATCATTTTCTGAAACGCTTTTTAGATAATGAAATAAAATTTTGTCACAAGATTTTTCTGATGTATTGGTATGCTGTGTAGCAAAATATAGCTTACGAGTTTGTATGTATTAATTTAAGAACTATTTTTATAGAAAAATAGCCCATTTTTCGGAAAGAAAAATGATGTTTTTTTACACAAATTGAGGTTTATGTTAATACATTTAAGAGATATTGCAAATATTTTGCTTCATAACTCAGGTATGTGGTTTGCTAAGATATTGTTAAAAGAAAAAAATTGAACATAGATTTTGTTATACAAGATTTAGTATAAACACAATCCTTTACTAAAATTTGATTAATTATTGTCTATATTTGAAAAATCAATTAAAATTTCTTTAAAAATTTCATAGTTTTGTTCCTTGTTTTAACCAAAAAAATGTTTCTTTCATAATTATTCTTAAGTATGCCGAAGGTGGGCCCATACCTTAATGCGTACTATGTCATTATTTTTATGTTTTCTCATTTAAAACAAAAGCCAAAATAAAAATTAACCACATGCAAAAATACGTTCTACAATAGAGGCAAAACGTTGATGGAAAGGATAATTTTTAATAACAAACGTGGGATAAAAATTATGTTGTAATACAAAATAAAAATCCTTCTATCCTTTATAAAAGAACATAATAGGTAACAAGCATTTAGCATAATTAATTTTATAATAATAAAATTATAACTTAATCTTACTTTCAGTTTGACATTTTCTGTGCTTGAATTTTATAGCTTTTTCCCTTTAAAATACGTGTAAATCCTAGCCTGCTTACTTTTATAATATTTGAGAGTCTGTCCCCTATGAGCTATGCTCTTCAACCCCGCCCCGTGGAGATATTGCAAATTATAAAAACAAACTAATTTGATAGTTTTCTAAAAGATTGCAGAACTTTGGGCTACAATTTAAAAAAATTGCCGATCTTCCTGCAAATTATTCAATTTCCTTTGATTAGGGGATTCTAAGGACAAATAAGCTTTTGTTAAAACGTTTGCTGGCTATTTACATGTTGATTTTATAAAATCAGCTAATCAGTTGAAATACACAGTCTTTACATCCTGTTTTTTTTCTTTTCTTTTAGCAACACTATTTCGAAATCATTACGCAAAATATTTTAATTGCATCGTTTTAAATCTGATCTAATTTTCAAAAACTTTTTCATTTAACTCTTTGAAAATTTTTTCTTCTGTTTGTTATAGTCGCGTGTACATAAATTTGTAATTTAAAAGAAATATTATTCTTTGATCATGTGGCAAAAATTTAAGATAATAATCTTTTCAAAATTATGTAAAAAAAAGTCTCTCAAAGTGCTGAAAATATGAATTTAAAATAGAAATAAACACACAAAAAATTATTCAAATTTAATAAAAATGCAAAATGCACACCTGAAATTTCTAATATATATCTTCAGAGAAAATGATTTAATTTCTAATTATAGTTTTTGTTCCTATAAAACTTTTTTTAATAAAAAAATTTCGTCAAAATTGCATTTAATAATCTTTTTTGTGTGCAGTAATTTCTTAATATTAGCGAAAAAATACCATAGATCATAAAAATTTATTATCAGCGGTGGCGGCAGAATGAATTACCTTTTTAATAGAATAAAGAGATGTGTTTATGTATAATCTAATTAGTATACAATGCTTTAAAATTTTTAGCAGTTACGGGCGTGCCAACAGATGAATTTATCTTAGCTCGATTATCAACTTTGCGGAAAATTTCTGGTGCATATATTAAATATTTTGTGACCTTTAAACTTTCATAATTCTGTCCGTTTTGCTTTTGATTGTTCTTAATTATTGGGTAAGTAGCTACTTTTCTTTTCCCTTCCTTTTCAAAATGGTTTAAGATCATAGATTTTTTTTCTATCAGAAATGTTTTCTATGTATCGAACATTACGTTTTGCAAATGCGTCTTTCTCTTTGCGTCTGATATTAAATATGGAACAATACTGTGAATATGTTGATTACTTGTAAAAAACTGTAATAAATATTAGATATAATTAATTTGATAATAGGGCAACTTGATGTGAGATGTCCTGTTGCACAAGACGTCGTATCACTTAGCTTTTATATGCACAGACGGTGCACGAAAATCTGAGCTACTCAATTGTAAGGAAAAAGGTTCCCTATTGATAGTTTAATTTCCGTTTGAGTTCTTTTTACAAATTATTTAATGGTGCTTTTTTGTTATTATGTCGTTTTAACAGGAAACTATAAAATAAGCGTGCAAAATCTCTTTCGTGACTTCTCTATTTGCCTATACAAGTCACAATTTAAATACAGGAGAAATTAATCTGATATTTTTAGATAGTATTCATATATGTTCTTTTTTTCAAAACATAATTGGCAGTTGGATACCATCTATCTATTTTATTTACGGGGGAGGGGGAACTGTTGGCCATCTTACCCATACCTTGGAGTAAGATGAAAACATGTTGGGTAAGATGTCGAATAGAATTTTCGATGATTTCTATATTTCATTTTACAGATGTAAAATTAAATATATTTTAAATAATACACAAAGGTGCAAAGTTTTACAAGAAATCAAAGAATAACAGTTAAAAGTAAAAGGCGATTTTCAAAACAAGTAAATCAAAAATTATGGCATCTTCACCCAATTTACTTTAGTATAATTAAATCGTTAGAGGCTATATTTCTTGCTTAAAATTTATCTGTGAATAGTCTTTCGTATCATCTTTTAAAAGACATAAGTAAAAAGAATAACTGTTCATCAAAGGAATTTAAGAACTAATTAAGAGTACAACTACAAGAATATTGCAACAAAAAATTAAAATAGCAATCCTAGTAGCAATCCTATTTCTTGTTAAAACTGATTTCTGAATAGATTTTTTATCGCTCCATTTGAAATGAGATTTTGATTCTAATCACTCAGATTGAAATTTTAGAGAACAATGAATGGTTGAGCATAACGGTTTGTAAAATGAATTTATAAAAGAATTACGCCTGCAAATTAAAGAATTTTGCAGTTATAAAATTTTCAACAACAAAAAAAAACTAAATAAATCTTTAATAATCTTATTTCTTGTTTATGTCTTATTTTTGAATGTTTTTCATTGTATTCTTTTAAATTAGATTTTAATTTTTCGCAATCACCTTAAAAAGTTAAGAAAGCAAAACAAAGAAAAGTAAAAAGAATAACTGATTTTCACACATGAAAATAAAAAAAGTTTTGCAATTATAAACTTTTACTTTAAAAAAGAAAAAATATCAAATAAACTAATATATAAAATAAATATTTAATAATTTTTTTCTTGCTTTAGCCTTATTGCTGAATAGTTTTTTATCGCATCATCTTAAGTGTGATTTTGTTTTTACTCAACCAGATTAGTATTAAATGAATAATCGATGATCAAATGTATAAATGAAGTATAAGTGCAGATGGAAGATTTTGCAATTAAAAAATTCGAAACAAAAAATATAAATCTTTAGTAATCCTATTAATTCAAGAGCCGGCAACACAAAAACCTAAGATATCGAGCAAAAGAAAAAAACTTTTATTTTATGGAAGAATAGTTATAGGGGAATTTAATGATCCATGTCGGAAGTGCAGTGGTGCATAGGCCGAAAATTAATACTACGAATGGATTATTCGTGGGTTTATTATTGTGTTTGCCAAACAGTCAGAAGTATGAAATGGTTGTACAGCAAATACAATAATAAACTTTCGAATAAACCAATAATAGTATTAATTTTTGGCGTATGCACTACTGCATTTCCGGCAGACGTAGATCATTAGATTTTCCTACTACCCTAATTTCCTGCCTATAATCCGCGGATCAAACAATTTTTTTTTGAAACAGAAATTTTATTTCGTAAATGAAGGCAAATATTTACGGCGATCTGAAAAGTTATATTTTATTTAATAAAATTTCTGGGTCGAAAAATGATTGTTTGATCCGCGGATTATACGCAGGAAATTAGGGTACTACTCTTCCATAAAATAAGTTTATTATTTTTTTTTCTTGGCTCGATACCTTAGATTTTTGTGCTGTCAGCATGAACTATATTGATTAGTTATATGTGTCCAGGACACAAAATCTTCTAAGTTCCTAAAAAAATTTATAGCATTAAAAATTACTAAATTTTTTTCTGCTTTAAATGACGTTTAAATCATGTATTCATTTTAAGTAAAACTGGAAATATTATTTTTTTAAATTTTGTTTTGTTTTCAAAATCTAGCTTTCAAACGAACATGGAAACGACTTCTTGTGAAAATGCTTTTTTCTTCCTGATGGATTATTTCACCATTTCTTGCACTTAAAGATTTATAAATCAAGAACCGTCAAAGTTAAATGGTTCAAATCTAGAAAATGTTATTTTTGATAGTGTTACTTTAATTCCGATTCAGAAAAATTAAAAAAAATATATTTTTGAAAACATGTTTTTCTTTAAACGTTCATATATATTTTTTTTAATTTTGACTTTAAATATTTTTAATTTTTATTAAAATTTATATTTTTTTTAATTTTGAATAAAAAATAAAACTTATATATTTCTGTTTATTTATATGAAAAAAAAAATGAATTCTGCAAATAATATTTGTAGTTTTATTTACGATTTTAAATTGTGCTACTTTTTCAAAAATTTGAAATTCAAATTTTTTTCAAAAGCAATTTGAAAAGTTATATCATGTGATTTTGTTTACAAATCATATTAGCTAACCAAAAGAAAATCAGAATTTTAACTCAATAATAATTAAAAAAATAATTTAAAATGTGTCCCGGACCCAATTAACCTTATTTTTGAATAGTAGTTTTATAGAATCACTTTAAAAGCGAATTTGATTTTAGTCAATCAGATTGGAAAGTTAGAAGAATAATGAGAAGTAAAAAGAATAACCGATGATAAAAGTATTTATAAATTAATTATAAGCTAGCAGATAAAAAAATGCAGTTATAAAATATTGCAACAAAAATAACTAAAACTTTAGTAATCGTATTTCATGTACAATCTTATTTATGAATAGTTTATTATCGCATTATTCTAAATGAGATTATGATTTTACTCACTAGGATATAAAAGTAAAAAGAATAATGAGAAGTGAAAATAATAACCGATGACCTAATATATTTATAAATTAAGTGTATGTTTTAAGATAAAATAATTTTGCAATTATAAAATTCTGCAACAAAAAAAATTAAAACTTTAGTAATTCTATGTCTTGTATAATCTTCCCAGGTAAAAAAATCAGCAAAAAACCTTATAGAAAAAATAAGATTTTACAGGGATTTTGAAGGTTTCTACAGGGATTTTGAAGGCAAATTAAAAGCGCAGGTTTATTTGAGGGAATTTACTGTTAATCAAAAGATTTTATGCAGGCATTTATCTGACCTCCAAATTACTAATCGGGTATTTTGAAGGTCACTTCAGGTATTTTGAAGGAAATTGAAAACTGAACAAAATGCACAGATTTTTAAAGGTTGTATAGAGGCTTTTATCAGCAAGTTAATGGCTTTCAATTTACCGTTAGTGACTTGGCTGATTTTTGATAAGTATACTTCAGGTATTTTGAAGGAAAATATAGCCTTCAATTTACCTTCAATGACTTAGCTAATTTTTGATAAGTGTACTTCAGGTATTTTGAAGAAAAGTATAGCCTTCAATCTGCCTTTAGTGACTTAATGACTTAGTGAATATTTACAATTTCTTAGTTCAAGGCCTTCGTTTTGTTACGTGAGGACGTGTCCCAGAAATGCTCTTCAAAATACAAGAATAGGCGCGACCCACGGCCCGCGGGACAGGAACATTCTGTTGATTTAGATGCGTTAATATCTCAGCTACATTTTGAGGTAAGTTGTATGTTTTTAGGACAATTATTAATTAAATTATAAGTAATTAATTATCACATCCCTTTGCCAGTTAATTCTATCGGCGTTTACAGATACTAAGCTCCACAATTCTAAGAATTTAATTGCTTAAACTCTTAATTAAAAATTCTCAAATCATGTAAAAATCATCTCCATAGTCTAATTTTCAATCAAGATTAGTTTATAAAAATTTTCTCATAAAAATTCTCGCATTAATTAAAGTTTTATTATTATTTCTTCCAAATTAATCTAGAACCACGTGCTCGAATTCGAGCTAAATAACGCTAAGTTCAGCCTAATGGGGATAAGTATTTAGATATATATCCACAAGATAGCGTCTCGTTCACCCCTGCCGGCAGCAATTCAGCCCCGTAGCGACCACGTGGAATTTCTGAACTTTGAAAAAAATCTCAAGATTAAAAAACTTTAAGACAATACACTGGCCTCAAATGTACCCGTAAATATATATTGTAATTATATGCATTTATATAAAAAACTTTAACTATTTTCTCCATTTTTAATGTTTTAATTTCTAAACTTAGAATATTTTTCGACTTTTTTTTTTTCCATTTTTTCGCAAAAATATTTTTTTTCGAATTTTTAGATAAAAACTGCGAAATTGACTAATTGTTACATAAAATTAACGATTTTAATTAATTTTCTTTAAAATTTAAAATTTTTTTTTAGTACGGCATTTTTGTTTTTATCGGAGGTCGGCTTGATTACGCCGCACTCACCGTACTATCCATCCAGCCGTAAAACACTAATTTCTAATTATCTCATTAATTAATTAATATTTATTCTTTTCCGCTGGGTTCCTATACCTACGACTTCTAAATTGGGGGGAGGAGGGGTTATTGTTTATTTTGAGTACAATTAAGAAATGTGAAATTTAAATCTGTTTTCACACATATACAGGGAAATTGCAGGTTTTTTACCTTCAAGAAACCTTAGTTCCAAATACCTGTAAAATACCTGAATATTGTTTTTCAGGGAAATTGCGGGTTTTTTACCTTCAAGAAACCTTAGTTCCAAATACCTGTAAAATACCTGAATATTGTTTTTCAGGGAAATTGCGGATTTTTTACCTTCAAAAAACCTTAGTTCCAAATACCGGTAATTTACCTGAACTTTTTTTTTAAAGGTTTTTTGCTGATTTTTTTACCTGGGTTATTTCTGAATAGTTTATTATTGGATTATTATAAATGATATTATAATTTTACTCACTAGGATATAAAAGTTAAAAGAATAATTTAGAAGTGAAAATAATAACCGATGACCTAATATATTTATAAAATAAGTATACGCTTGCAGATAAAACAATTTTGCAATTACAAAATTCTGCAACAAAAATAATTAAATGTTTAGTAATTCTTTTAATTGTATAACCTTTTTTATGTTTACTTTTAAATCGCATTATTTTAAATGATATTGTGATTTTACATTATGATTAAAAAGTTAAGAGAATAATTAGAAGTTAAAATAAACCCCGATGATTTAATATATTTATAAATTAACTATGCGCTTGAAGATAAAACATATTTGCAATTATAAAATTTTGCAAGAAAAATAATTAAAACTTTAATAATCCTATTTCTTGTTTAATCTTATTTCTGAATAGTTTCTTTATCGAATTATTTTAAATGAGAATATGATTTACTTACTAGGACTTAAAAGTTAAAAGAATGATAAGAAATGATAATATTAACCGATGACCTAATATATTTATAAATGAACTGTACGAGCAAATAAAAGAGAAAAAGATAAATTCTACTTTAGTAAGAAATATGAGAAATAGCGCAAAATTAGTTTAAAAAAAATATATAATAATATTCATAAGTACTACTTTACTATACCGTTAACAAAAAAACTCACGGTAAAGTGTAAGATTAAATGGCAATAATGAACGATCGCAAATATCACATGCACTTGACAATAAACATTTTACACATGTTTGTTGCGTTATCAGGTCTTTCTTTATCAGACTTTTTTGTGTATTTTTATAATGTTTTACTAATTTATTTATTTTTTTCGTTATTAAAAATATTGTAAATATTTATTTTATTTTATTTTATTTATTTATTTTTGTTCGTCTATGTCTAATGTTTACATACATTTTATAATTATATGTATTTACATTTTTTGTTTAAATAAATAGCATTAGGCTCCTTAATTTTTTCATTATTATTGATATTTATTATGTACCTTAAACAAAATGTATTAATACATTTAAAATACTTACACTTTAATAACAAATACAATTTCTCTGAAAAACCTGTTTGTTGATTATTCCATTCAATATTTATATAGTTAAATAGTAAAATATCAGTATTTTTTTGTTGATATAATCTAAATAAATCAAATTTTATACTTGGTATTTCGCTAAGATATAAATGAATGTCATCATTGAAGTAACCCTATTCTTAAGAGATTTTTTTAAAATATTAATTCGTTAATTTTCATGTCTTAAAATTTTAGTATGGCAATATTCTTCCATTCGCATAATTTGGTGAAATTAATTGGCCAGATAATCAAGCACTTAACTAATTATATAAACTTGTTCAAATTTATAAGGAAGAATTAATCATAATGGATATTAATTTTACCTTCCCCGGGCCTAAAATCTTGGCACTCGAAATCTCGGAGTATTAATGTTATCCTTTTTTTGACCAATTGCCCTAATTTAACGGCTTTGTTATAGGCTAAAACTTTAATAAAGAAAATTTAACAGGGTTATTTTGCCTTTTTCCGAAATGAAAAGCAATAGCTACATTTTGTCTGTCATAGAAATACACATTTTTGTTTTTAAGATTCAATAAGAGGATTAAAAGAAAAGTTCCGTTTATTTCGGAAATTGTTGCAATTTCTACATGAATTTTAAAAAAGTTTCTTTAAAAGATATAAATTTTATTAAAATCAGCCTATATATTTATTATAGATGTTTTTATAACTGTTTTGTAATGTATACACGCTTTTCCAAAATTCTTGAAACGGGCGGAAAATCCCCTGAAAATTTTGTTTTTTAGTGATTTGTTACAGCTTTGCGATAGAATAAAATTTCGAAAATGTATTTTTATGTCCAATACTCCTTAAGATTTAAATGTTTGGTGTTAAACTTGTTTATGTAAATTTTTATTTTGTCAATTTAAGTTTGTTTTAACTACATATCTGTTATATATATATTTATAATGAAAGATAACTATCAAATTTTATGAATAAAAATTTAATTTTAATTAATTAAAAATTTTGTGCTCAAAATTAAGTCTAATTAATCACTTTTGATTCAATTTTGATGGTATGAAATCAGATTCTTCGTTATTGAAATGAGTGACTACAGCATTCTTCATAAGGACTTGCTCTATAAAAAATGTGCTTAAATGTCTTTCAGTTCATATATTTTTAATATATGTAATTGTTTTTACAATGCTAAAAATAAGACAATGCATCCAGAATCAAAATAAACGTGTAATAATAATAATAATAATAATAATAATAATAATAATAATAATAATAATAATAATATTAAACATATGTAATGAAGTCTTTATTAAATACAATTTATATTCTTTCAAAAAATCAATCAACAAACAATTTTAAGATGCATTAAAATCGTTTAGTTTTGGCAAGGAAAGTGCTATTCTCCAAATCGCTTGGCGCTTTCGTCTTTTCGAGCCAACTACGCAAAAATATTTTATTTTCTACAGACTTTGAACTGTATTTCAGCCGCTAAATTTGACTGTTTTTATTACATACATAAGTAGTTTAGCTATTATTATTATTTTGAAAATATTCTGAGTATGCCCTGTAAGGAGATTCTTTTTGACTAAAATGAAATTCTTCATTCAATATAAATATATGAATAAATAGTTATATGAAAATTCTTCATTTAATATAAATTGTCTTCATTAAATACAATTTATATGTCTTCGAAAAATTAATTAACAAGCAATGTTAAGATGCATTAAAATCGTTTAATTTTGGCGAGGAAAAGTGCTGCTCGCCAAATCGCTTGAAGCTTTCGTCTTTTCGCGTCAACTACTCAAAAATGTTTTATCTTTTTACAGGCTTTCTTCTGTATTTCAGCCGCTAAATCTAAATGGTTTTTTTATTACATACATAAGAAGTTAAGCTATTATTATTATTTTTAAATATTCTGGGCATGCCTTGTAAGGAGACTTTCGTTGTAAGTATACACTTGTGTATGTATGTTGAGAGTTAAATAATGATTAAATAAACATGCTTACATCATTATCCTTTTCAAAAGCTTTTGTATTTCTACATAATCTCATACTAAGAATTATCGAGAAATTACATAACAATTTTAATTACAGTGTATTTTACTCAAAATAAAATAGCATAATCTGCATAATCTCATGCTTAAGCTGTAGTTTGTTTTAAAAACGCCTATGAAAAAATATTTCAGATTCCATTTACAATTTAGAAAAAAATAGGGATTACAGCTATTCCAAATTGCATTCGACAGTCTAAAAGTTCCGGTGTAAGAAATGAAGTGAGCAACAGAAAATTAATTAAATATTTGAGAAAAATAAGTTATTTTCTTATCTGGTTTCTTAGCATCCCAGTTTTGTTATTAAGTTAGATTCTTATAATATGCGTAGATTATTTAGAGAAAAATACAATTTTTATAACAGTAAAAAATAAATGAAAATTCTTTTCATTTTAATAGATAGTATATGTGATTAAAAGGTAACATCTAAATTACATTCTTCAATTTTATTATATTAGAGTTTATAACTTTATATTTATATACACTATATTGCCATTGATTATGGGACACTTGCGATTTTAGACATTTTACTAAATATCTAGAAAAATACACGAGGAATCATCTCGAAACTCTTAGTGTATAAATATAATAGTATACGTCATACATCTCCGTGAAGGTTTTTTACCGAAACGCCATAGGGGACCGTCAACAAATTAAAAAAGAATGAATATCTTTTGAATAACCCTGTCAAAACTAATGTAGCAAAAGCGCTCAAACTCTAGATTATGATTGAATGCCTTATTGTAATACACTGTGTTCATTTTTATGCAAATAGCATGCATACTCGCAGAGTAATTAAGGTTTTTTATAAAAATGGTCCCAAATTTTTCCAAGTTTTTTCATTATAATTTTCAGAGTTCTTAATATAAAATAATATTTTTTTCAGAAAATATCACAAACAACATTGCACACAGTACCCTGTAATCAGAATTATAAAATAATGAAAATTGTATAAAAAATGAGTTGGTTTACTAAATAATTTTTTACAGCGCATGCGTCAACGATATCAAAATTTCATTTGCATATTATGTTAGCTAAATGTATAGAGCAACTTTTGTGAAAGTCACAAAATCATAACTTGAAAATTCTGACAATAATCGTCAATTGAATAAGTCGAAAATCCGTTATTCTCAAAATGAAGCAAGAACAAGAGGGGTTGTATCCATATATTCATTGATTAGTGTCAATATAGAATACACAATATGGGAGGTACTACTGCATTTGGATAAAATCCCTCATTTTTTTGCTTCATTTTGGAAACAACGGATTTTGTTCCTTTTCTATAGACGATTACTTTCTAAATTTTCAAGCTATGATTTTGAGACTTTTACAAAAGTTGCTCTATACATTTAGATAACATAATATGCAAATGAAATTTTGATATCTTTGACGCATGCGCAGTAAAACATTATATAGTAAACCTACTCATTTTTCATACAATTTTTATTATTTTTTAATTCTGATTACAGGGTACTGTGTGCAATGTTGTTTGTCATATTTTCTGAAAAAAAATATTATTTTATATTAAGAACTCTGAAAATTATAATGAAAAAACTTGGAAAAATTTGGGACCATTTTTATAAAAACCTTAATTACTCTGCGAGTGTGCATGCTATTTGCATAAAAATGAACACAGTGTATTACAATAAGGCATTCAATCATAATCTAGAGTTTGAACGCTTTTGCTACATTAGTTTTGACAGGGTTATTCAAAAGATATTCATTCTTTTTTAATTTGTTGACGGTCCCCTATGGCGTTTCGGTAAAAAATCTTCACGGAGATGTATGACGTATACTATTATATTTATACACTAAGAGTTTCGAGATGATTCCTCATGTATTTTTCTAGATATTTAGTAAAATGTCTAAAATCGCAAGTGTCCCATAATCAATGGCAATATAGTGTATATATATGTATAATTTTGAAGCAACATAATAATCATTTTTATCTCAGATTTTAAAAAAAGTGTAGCAGTCAGAGTTTTAAAACTTCTCATAGCAACTGTTTCTTAAATTCTAAAATTTTCAATATTTCAAAAACTAAATAAAATTTTTTATTTGGAACCAGATTAGGATATTTTTCCAGCAATTTGGAAATTTCAATTAAACATCTTTATGTAACCGAAGTGAAGTAGCGTTGATCTGGGAACTTAAGAATTTCGTTTCTTGAGAACGCTGAGATGATATTTCATGGCATCAAGATTTTATGTAATTTTTATGTAGTTTCTTTTTTTCTAGTATGGGAGGTGAGTATGGCAATGCCGATTATACAAGTGGAAGATAAAAAACATATTCATTTTATAACTTTTTGATATTTATTTTTAGGTTATATTTTTTTGGAACTTTTTTTTATGATTTTCGTAATAGTAAAAATATTTCATCAATATTCCAGATTTCTTTTTGGCTTTAAAAATGGGATTCGCTTGATTTCTATTCTAGTGACTATATTTTATGCTACAAACAGTTAATATTTTCCCTTCTTGAGTGTCCGAAAAAGATTGAAGTGCGATTTCATTTTTACGTATTAGGAAAAAGTTGGCAATTAAATTGCGAAAATTTTCAAAATCAGTATAAATTTAAATTATGTAATCATATATCCTTTAATTAGTGTCAATATAGAATACATAATATGTTAAGTACTATTATATTTGGATACAACCCCTCTGTCTTTTTTTGGCTTCATTTAAGGAACAAAGGATTATTTGATTATTCTATTGACGAGCATTTTCCGAACTTTCTAGCTATGTTTTTGAGATTTTCATAAACGTTGCATTATAAATTAAGTTAAAATTATTTTCAAATTAAATTTTGATAGCATTAATGCATGTGCAGTAAAAAAATATTTAGTAAACGTATTCATTTTTTATACAATTTTTATTATTTTAAAATTCTAATTACAGGGTATTTTATACAATGCTGTTTGTCATATTTTCTGTAAAGAGCATTTTTATATTAGGAACTCAACAATTTATAAGAAAAAAAACGTAGAAAAATTTAGTACTTTTCTTATAAAAACCTTAATTTCTTTAGGAGTATATATATGCTATCCATACAAAAATGAATAACGTTTAATACAATAAGCCATTTAATCACAATTCACAGTTTAAACGCTTTTGCTACATAAGTTCTGACAGAGTTATGCAAAAGATTTTCATTCTTTTTCAATTTGTTATGTGTCTCCTACAGGGTTTCGGGGGAAAAATCTATATAGTAATATACGACCTGTACTATTATTTTTGCACACCAGGAGTTTCAGGAAAATTCCTTGTTTATTGTTTTAGATCTAACAAAATGTCTAAAATTGCAAGTGACCGATCACCTTTGGCCATATAGGGGACTAAAATCGAGAGAATATTCCAGTCATAGATTGTCCATTTAATTGAAGCAGCATTACATTCTTCTAGATTTAGTCCACCATCTACGACGACATGAAAATCTTAGAAATAATAACCTGATTTTATATTTGTGATAATAAAGCGTACTATGATTTATAAAAAAAAAACCTCTGTATTCCCTTAATTGCATGTTTTTAATAAACTTGATGAATATTTTTATTCGTTCCTATGATTATCTCCCTTAAACTTTATATAATTTAAAATTTAATAAAGTTTCTAAAATTTATAAATATTCAATTATTATTACAACTTGGGAAGTTATCATTGCATCTTGCTTGGATTTAAAACCTGTTTTCAAATATTAACAAAATCTGTATGATTCATACATTTTGAATTACTGCAAGAAGATGAAATTTGTGATTCAATCGTGTTTCAGTTTTCAAACTATGTATTTTCAAAGGAAAGATTAGTTTTGCGTTAGTATAACATGCATTAAATATTCTTTCTTCATCATTTATTAATGCCTTTCAGAAAATTACATTCAGAAACATAGCACAAAATCAATAATCGCTATGCTTGCAGTTAACTTATGTATCCTGTTTTCAATGTCTTATTTAACTAAACATTCCATGTGGAAAGAATATGAAATTTCAGGAATTGTATTTATTCTTTTGTGTTTATTTTAATAAAAAATTCAATGAAGTAAATAAACATGTTTTTAAACAGTGTCAAGCTAAGAAAAATTATTATTTTTTTTTATAAAGGTAGGATAATTTTTTAATTAATATACTATGTATAATATATTGTATAATACATTTATTATTAGTCTTTTTTTTAACAAAAATTCTTTTCAAAATGTTTCTTTTTTCTTTTTAACAAGGCATTGCGCAATGTTTATAATTATTAAATATGCATTTAGTGGCATTTAGTGACCCATGTATTATATGTTTTTTTATACAGTGCTCAGCGAAAGTTTAGACACTGGTGTATTTTAACCTTTAAATAAAAAAAATACGAACCCTTGAGTTTTACAAATGGCTATACTTATTATTAAATATATTTTAAACAATGTAGGATAAAAATAATGATTATAATGTAAGATAATATTTAATTTAATTGAAAAAAGTAAAATTTGCATTTCGCCAACTGTTCATGGAAAAATGTAAATTTCTAGGTTATGATGTCACATGTCTGAAGTATTTAATTATACCTCGATATAGCATTTGTTAGTGAAGATGCTGCGAGCTAAAAATACTCCGTTAGATGAGGTAATTGAAGTAAGAAATCTAAAATGGAAAAGGAAAACTGCTGCAGATATTTAAGTTACATTGAAACGTCCAAAGTGGTTGAATTGAATCGTCCAAATTACAGTCTAAGGATGACTCTTTCAAAAAAACAAAACAAAAAAAACATAAGTTTGGAAGATTTTGTGTGACCAGGAAATGAGATGAAAAAAAGATCCATAAACTGACACTTACACTAATTATGATTATGATTGTTAATCACATTAAAAATAAGTCAGGACTTCCTGTGTGGACGAACTTGATTCGTAGATGAATTAAAGAAACAAGTAAATTAATTTACATGAAAATGATAAAACAATCTTTAAAATCTTTAAAATCTTTAAAATCTTGCTACAAATTTGCGAGAATGCAATGAACTTGCAAACATACGTCATATGGACCCAAATGGTACACTATGATATTCAGTAACGAAAAAAAGGGGAATTTGAATGACCCAGACGGGTGGACATACTATTGACACGACTTGTGCAAAAGAGCTTGGGACTTTAATAAGTCGACAACAATTAGGTGACTTTTTCATGATTTGGTCCTCACTCTGCTTTAATGCTCGAGTATCTCTGGAGTTATTCAATGGTTGCCAAGCAACACAAGACTACCTACATACGTTGGAGATTAATTTTTAGTAATTTAGGGAGCTTTTAGTTGGTCCAAAGTATGGATTTTAGCAAGATAATGCGCCTATTCATGTTGCATACAAAATAAGAACTTCGTTTAACGCTGAAAATACTACTGATCTCAACTGGCTGGCGTATAGCTCTGATCTGGACCCAATCGAAAAGCTTTGTAACATCATATGTCGTCGTAAGGTTTATGCAAATTTTTGCTATATTTTCCTGTTAATGTGCTTAGAACTGCTATTGGACAATTTGGTACAAAATAAACCATCAATTGACGCAGCATTTAGTTTCTTTGATGAAAATTCACATTCTTGCACTAACTGCAGACAATGTGGGTGCAACTCGATTTTAATTTGTAGTTATTTTTCTGTAAATATACAAATTGTCTATATTTTTACCACAATGTTAATTTCATTTTTTTTTTTTTTTTTTTTTTTTTTTTTGTCATTATATATTATGTAAAAGATAAAATTCAAAATTTATTATTTGTGAATAAAGGATAACTCACAAGTAATGTATGACAGATGAATTATTAAAATTCGGTACATACTTCTGAATTTAGAAGCATAATCGATCATTGTCTAAACTTTTGCCGAGCACTGTATGTATGGATAATAGCAGGTATTTAAGCTGCTTGTAAATAAATTCTATACATATATTGTATTCTTATAACTATATTCTCTATTTGAATTAATAATAATAATAAACATAATTTTTAGGATGATCATAACGAATCATATATTACTTACGCCTTGCATTAAATGTTAATATTCCATTAACAATGATAAAAAACAGTAGTTTATAGATATAATCTTTAACTGCTTAAAACATGCATTTTTATTTTATAATATTAATGAGACTGACTAACTGACTAACAGTAATATTCCTGGACTCATCATGAAAAATTTTAAATTAAATTTCAGTTTTTCAATTTTCGGAATTGCAAATTTTTAAACTTCTAAACATCACACATTTAAAATTTTTACACCGTTGCATTGAGAAAAAAATGCTCTTTTAAATGAAACTTGATTGAAATCTTTATCACAATTTGTTTTCCAATATTATTTTTTAAAATTTTTATTACTTTTTTTTGTCATTGTGGCAACAGAGGTATATATTTTTGGACATTAAACATGTAACTACCAGAAAACATGTTATCGTTTAACAGAAATATTCCATTTTTGGAAATTAAACATGGGCTAATCAGAAAACGAATAAAATAAAATAAGTTGCGGAATTCAACTAATAAAAAATTCAGATATACTTCAAATTTCTTAGTTCTGTACCGAGGTATAGGGCAAAATTGGGAAATTCCATTAGTGGCCACTGGCTAGTAAGAGTAGTTTTTCAAGTGACCACTTTGTTTAAACTAGTGGCCACTTTTTTTTATTTAAAAATACTGAACAATAAAATTTTTATGAGTATTAATTTAAAACCGAATAGCCCAAATAAATATGCTAATATAAATACATTAGAACTTAAAAAGTAGAGTCTTTGATGAGAAGTAAGTAAATTGCATTCTCTCCCTGTGAAATAAATGGCCAGAAGGTGGCCGCTGATAGACAATTTTTCACTGTCCGCTTTTCCTCATTTACTGGCCCTGTGGCCGGTGGCTAGTGCTAATTTTGCCCTTTATATCCGAGGACAACACCAAATTTACAAATAGTTAAAAAATGAATATTAATAAACAAAGATTAGAGTAATCGTTTAGAATATTTACAATAATTCTTAATAAACATACCATTCAGAGTTTCCTAAATTTTCTTTAAAAATAACGCAACAACAGCTCTAAAAATAACAGTTAAATATCGTTAAATTCTTTAAATTGATTATGAAATTCCAAGTAAACTTTACCCACTAAAAAACTCACACAAAAAACTTTATTAGATTAGAATATTAAAATGATATTCCTTTAAGGAATGCTAAAAAAGTACGAGTGAAACGCAAAAAAACCCACTAATTATTAACAACAACAGAGGACAAACATACTATGAGGAACTAAAAGTTTAAAGCAGGATTTTGTTTTATGAACTTCAAAAAATCTAAAAAATATCTTTAAAAATTTCGAAAAAATACAAAAATTCACATAAAAACTTCTCAAAAACTTTGAAAATTGCTGTATGAAAACTAAATAAACTTTATTCAAAAGAAGATTAAGTTTGCTATGTTGGGCTAAAAGACGAAAACCAGATTCCTTGAAACAAGAACATTCTGGACAAATAAATTAGAATAAGATTTTAAATTGTGATTCTACAATTGGATAATTTAACGAAAAAAATGTAAAATAAACAAGAATTATGTATGTTTTTTTAAAGTTTGTAGACGAAATGTGGTATTAATATGGTTTGAAAAAAAATTACCAATGCTGAAAAATCGTCACAAATTAAAAGAATCGCATAAAAAGTCATTAAAAATTTAAAGTTTGTAGATCGCTTTACTACAGTCGACATTGTAACTGTAGTGTAACAAAAAAAAAAAAAAAAAAAAAAAAAAAAAACCCTTAGATTTATGGCAAAAACCGCTTGCAGCAATGTAGTAAAATTAGACGTAATAAAAAATTTACATCTAATTTTACTGCAATTTTTACCTCAGAAACAGCTGGCAACTTTGTTTCGTGTAAATTTAACGGATTTTTTTTTTTTTTTTTCAAACAGAGTGGAGTTTATTCCCAAATGTGAAAGAACCGGCGTGAAACTGGAAACAAAACTAAAAATAACTTTGAAAGTTTTTGATTACAAAGCCAACTACATAACACTTAATATTTGAAACAATAATTCCTCTTACAAATGTCAAAATCTCGCTATGAATTGTGAAAAAATTCTAAAAATTACGAAAACTTTAAAAATGACAAACAGCAAAATTTACTATATTAGTATAGAAGTTTGCATTCGATTTTTTTCGAATGTCAAAAGATCTTCGTGAATAGTTAGACACATAAATATTCCAAAAAGCGCTAAACATTAAATAAATAAATAATTTAAAAATAAAATTCAAAAGTAACTGTAGGAAAATTTTACCATATTAGGTTTAAAGTTTGAAACAGGATTCATTTTTCAAACGTGAAAAAGTCGTTGTAGAACACTAACAATCACATATAAAGTCGTATTAAAAGTCATTAGAATATCATATATTGAGAAGGAAAAAAAAAGCTATATTATACTTAAAATGTAAAATAGAATTCCACTTCTGAATGTCATAAACAAGATTGCAAGTTTCGTCTCAGTTTTTATTTAGGAAAACTGAATTCGGGGCAGAAATTAAAAATAGTATTTTTTGCTTTATTTAATGGCAGAAATTTCATGATTATATAAGATGCAGACTATTCTTTAAATAATTCCGGCCAGGATGCAAATAATTGAAATAATGTGGAGGCTGACAAATGTCTCCTCGAAACTGGAAAAATTGCCAGAGATTGTATTGAAAATATTTTTAAAACAGCTTCTTTTCAAAACAGCTTCTTTTTTTTCTTTCCTTTGGCGGAGGACAAAATTTACTGTTTTTGAATAAAAGTTTGAAATTAAATTTCTTTTTAAAGTATCGAAAACACTTTACGGCACCCATTATAAGGCTAAAAGATCAAATTTTAAATCGTATGACAGATCTCTAATTATTGAAAAAATCACAGGGATAAATACTATAATTAATAAAACACTGTAATTGGAATTTTATCATAAATGATAAACAATCAACTGGAAACAAACAAACAAAAAAATCTATCTCGAAAATTTTAAAATTGTAGATGACAAAATGAACGATATTAGGCTGAAATTTTAAATCAAATTCATTTTAACTATGTCAAAAAAAATCATCACAAAAAAATAGTAATATAGCAACATATCAATTACTAATATATATATATATTGTAGAAATTTCAAATAAAGTTTATTGAAATTCGAACAAAATTTACTATATTGTGCTAAAATATTGGTACAGGATCGTTAGTTTTAATGAGGAAAAATCGACTCGAAATGTAAAGAAGTGCTGAAAATCACACAAAATTAATCAATCACATAAAAAACAATAACAAATAAATATCTGGCTTCAAAGTGCAAAATTATATGCATAGAGGTACATCCAAAATTTTGGTTATATTACTTTCAAGACAAATATCTTATCGCTTGATTAAAATTTTAACAATCCGTAGCTGGCAAGCCGGTAGTAAAGTTGATTGTTATATAATTAATGTTGACTGAAATTTTCTTTGTGATCTCTATTCATTGCCGTTGCACATTTTTTCTGGTTTTGTAAATAAGCGAAATGAGTCATTAATTTTTTGCCAATAAAAATAATGCATGCGATATTTAAAAAATAAAATATACAATGATGTAAAATATTTTTCTGTTTATGCTCTGAAATTTTTGAATGATACCTGATTTACTTTTCTTATTTACGTCCCGTCAGTGGCCGAGAGGTAATGACCTCTCAACTGGTAGACGGCAGGTACTGGGTTCGAACCCAATCGCGGCTGTCGGCCTAACCGTTCGGAGTCTTCGTGGTTTTCTTTGAACCATGCGTAAATACGGGTTAGGTTCCCTTAGAAAGATCCCAACGGAGGGCATCCCCCCTGGGCCTATATCCCTAGCGTAGATAATCGGCCGACAGAAATAAGCCAAACCGAACCTTTTCTTATTTACCATTAATTAATAAAAATTCTTATTTTTTTAATCTATCATTGGAAATGACATTAGGGGAAAGGTCATCAGAGAAGATAGATCGCTTTCTTGAACAGTTTTTAATAATTTTAACTTCCATAATCCCTTTTTTCTTAGATTTTGCATGAAGATATCTCTTGCACCATTATTCATTTACGAATAATGATTAAAAATACCTTTTGATTTTTTCAGCATTTTATGCACCGATGTAGAATAATTTTATAATTGTGCTCTGAAAATTTCAAATAGATATTTTAATTAGCTTTTTATTGATTTATTTATTAATTTATTTTTTGCTGATTAGTGAACTATCTTAAAGTGAACTAACTTAAATGAAATTTCTTTTATTTCTCCTGTGAAATCAGGCCCCAAATGTCCACGCGCTTTTGCTATTTTGTTAAAAAAAAAATCATTTTTTTATGAGTTTTATATTAAGAACTAGAATAATTATTAAAAATTAAATAAAAATCTTAGCTTTAGGTACATTAGTATCTGATTCTGACTACACTCATCTAGCTTTCAAGCATGTAGGTACATGAATTTCGCTGTCCGTAGCTGACAGATAGACAAATACATGAACAACATATAGAGCGAAACTTTTTTTTTATTAGCATAGATAAATGAATCATCCCAATTATTTTCTTAAGATTTGTTCATTGTGAACGAGTTAAATTGTTGCAATTTGATCAATGTACCACAGATTTAAAACTATATTTAGATAAATTTAAAATGAGTGGTAAGAAGAATTGTGCACATATTGCTTAATTAAACTAGATACTTAATTATACGGATTGAATATTCCAAATGAGTGAAAAATTGCACAGGCCAGGAATCGAAGCCAGGTCCTTGTCTTACAAGGCCAATGCTTTATCGTTTAAGCTAACTGAGTGACAACCGGGGGCATTTTTCGCTCAGATAACCTTATTGGTAATAACATCTGGTCTGCCACTTCGACAACTCGATAAAATAAACCGCAGATAAAAGAAATGTATAATAACAACGGGCTCGTAGATATACAATTATTTTAACATAGTCAAATTGATTGGTAAATTTATCATACTGATTGAATATTTGCAACTGAGCGAAAAGCTGCCCAGGCCGGAAATTTACTGGGTTCGATTGCTGGCCATGGCCTTTTTTTCTCTCAGTTGCAAAAATATTCAATGAGTATGATAAATTTACCAATCAGTTTGACTGAGTTAAATAATTGCAGATACTTAATTAGGTAGCAGCTACGTTTACAGCTATGTCACACGGACCCCTTTCGCCGAACTTTCCCCCCCCCTACACAACGTTACAGTCAGCAAAAGTTGTGTGGCCTTGATGAAGGGGAGAATTCTACTCACTATTCTTGCTTACCAATGGGGTAGATTGCTTAATTTTAAAAAGAAGTTAAAGAAGAGAAAATTATCTTTATATACGTACAGCATCAGTATTTTATTCATTATATTATTTGAATAAGAAATTCTGCCATCAAAAGTATAACATAATCTTTAATAATGCAAAGTTTTTGCTTTAAATATAAAAGACAAGATGACTACCTATGCATTTTTTGCATTTAAAGATACTGGGATAGATATTCATCTACCTTTATTAAAGACGTTTTATTTTGCGTCATGCCAGTCAATTTCAAATACAATTCTTTTTTTTAATTACGTTGCATAACACAAAGTGCATAATCTACGTACTTGCTATGAGCTTACAAAAAATGGACTCTTTTTAAAAATGTAGCTTGGGATTAAAATATCCTTCAGACAATATGGATAGTCCAATAAAAGATTTTTAAAAATAGTGTGAACCATCGTCTTTTATACTGCATCACATTTAATGATATCTTCAAAGAAATTGAAGCATGGATGGAAATTGGTAGAAAATATATATATATATATATATATATATTTCAGTGCATATTCAGTGCATTGATAGAAAATATATATATATATATATATATATATATATATTGCGCAAAAATAAGGCTGAATTTGTAGCTTACCGCCCAGCAACATAAAATTAATTTGTCTTTGCAGCATAAAGGGAAAGAATAGAGATGAAACATCATGTTCGGGTTCGGCACCGAAAATGTAACCCTAAAATCATTACCTTCGACCCAAACACAATCACGTGATTTGACGCGCTTGTACTTTTAAAATTACCACTGTCTGTAGAAAATAACGTATAGAATGTAAATTTTCTGCAGCATTCTACAAAATGGCTTTTTCTGTAAACTGTGTTAATGAGGTATGTTAACGTTATATTACGTTTAACAGGAGACACTTCCACATTAGGAATGTACAACGTTGTGTTTCGCTATCTGTTCAAAACTTAGGTTTTGAGCAATATTCAACAGCGGCATTATGTAAAGTATTAGAATAAATAATACTAACACGCAGTTAGAAATTATTGCATTGATAGATGGTGGAAAAATAATATTGCGAATGTTTCTCTCCATAAGTGTTAAAAACATTATCAATAAATTTATGTTTATTTTGTAAAATAGGAAACCGCACCGGTAGGTTGCAAGTTGTACATCTAAATTTAGTTTTCTATTGAATATGTATAATGATTAATGCAATTTCTAAAATAATAATCTGCGTTATATTTTATGAGAATTTGTGCTTCTTGTTCTAGCTGTTGTGAAATAACAGGAGAATCTGGAATGCTTGAGCAAATAATTTAAAAAAAAATGTATGAGGGAGAATATATAATTGAGATACTGGGATGATGTATTTTTCATCTACGATGATAAAATGTGTGTTGGTTTATTTATACGGACTTAAAAAATATTAATAGTTACTAATTTATTTGTTTCTTTACTTGATTTTTCTTTAACTATTTTCTGAATCAGCTCTTATTTTACTGTTAATTATTAGTATAGTTCTTATAAACTTCCTTTAACAAAAGTCGAGCTTTTTGTTAATTCCTTGTATGCAATTTTGTTAAAATGTATCAGCGAAAGTAACAATGCTATACATTAAAATGAAATTGTAGCACCGAGAAAGCATTATTAAAATTTCCGTTCAATAAAGTATGAAATAAGTTTTAGTTTGCTTCAATATTTTTTCATTTTACAAATAATATCCGATTATTAATCCATAAAACTTTCAAAGTTTTTTCTATCTGTTCCGCTTTTTAATCTTATAACAAAAAAAAAAAAAAAAAAAAAAAAAAAAGAACTTTCTTTAATTTAGATAACTGATACATTTATTTAGGAAAGTAACCTAAAAAAAATTAGAAAAAAAGAACTTTTTGTGTCCAAAGTCGCATAATAGATGTTAATTGGGAAATAATTTTCTCTTAATTAACTGAACCGAGCCACTATCGATAAGAAGATAAGTATGTTCGAGAAAGAATTTTTTTTGTCTATGATGACTTTACAATGTAGATGAGAGAAAAAAAAGGCATTAAAGTCAATTTAGGAGAGGGATCTTTCAAAGTTTGTAATTTATGACAGATATATCCTTTAATATTTAGTATCCTACACTATTCTTTTCCACGATAATTTTTTATTTATTTTTTTACCAACAACTTTTAAAGATTATTTTGTTAATTTAAACAGAAACTCGTCAGCTAATTATGTGTATGTTGTAAGTATTAAGTTTTATCACAATATATATGTATATATATTTTTCTTTTTTTTTGGGGGGGGGGGGAAGAGATGTAAGTGTTTTTAACTTTTCCAATCTCATTGGACCTTGAGACCTGTTCATTTAATTAGGATTATAAAAACCACATGTTTGATAAAGATTTATTAACCTCTACCGATACCTGTTAGCCTTTTTATAACAAATGGTCTCGTACGTAACGCTCACATAAGTACCTTTTATGTACGTATAGTTTTTTTTAACAACTTATAAATTGTTAAAAACAATACGTTAAAATTTACTAAAATATCTATATTTGCAGATTAGCATAGTTTTCTTTTAATTTAAGGATACAAAAACATTAATAAAACAACACTTTTATGTAGAAAACCTATTCCACACGTATACGACTATTAACATGTTTAAAAATTTCCATATTTTAAAACGTAGACCATTGTGAATTCCCAGTTTTTATGCTAAATCAATCATAAAAATTACAGCTAATAAAAATCACCACATTATAATCCTAGACCTAAGTAATCTTCCCGTTTCAGAGCAATTTCAAGGAAAAAACACTTCGCTCACCACTTACCCAGATTTTCCCAGTTTGAATTCACAGTTTTTATGCTAAATCAATCATAAAAGTTACCGCTAATAAAAATCTCCACATTATAATCCTAGACCTAAGTAATCTTCCCGTTTCAGAGCAATTTCATGGAAAAATCACTTCGCTCATCACTTATATAAATTCATTTTTCTATTGACTTATAAATTTATAAAACTAACTGTACATTAAGAATGACAACATACTCCAGATTTACATATTAGAATGTTGTTTTAATTTTAGTTTACAATAACATTCTAAAAACAGCAAAATTATTCAACCAAACAAAGATTGTAGATTAATAATGGAGACGTGCCACAGTAAAAAATTCCAGTTTTTTCATGAATGGAATAAAAATTCAGGATTATCAGTCATTGATGACATTAAAAAAAATCATCGACTCAATTTATTTGCATTTTGAAGTACATGAAATACTATGAATGTTATAACTAATATACTATCCTTTAAGAATGTTTGCTTTTTTGCAATTTACATTCATTTTATTTAAAAAAGGATAATTGGACATGTCCCATTTCTCCCTTTACAGGCAGGTCAATTCCTCTCCACTTCCTTATTTTGTGTTAAACTTCTTGTATAAACAAAATTACTATTTTTATTCTTAGTTTAAATAATGGGTAGTTTACAATATAGTGTTTAATAAATAAAAAAAGAAATATATATATGCATAAACAAATCATTGATATAGAGAAAGCATAAGGAGTATATGAAGCAAATTTCGCTGCTTGAAATAATTTTCTTCTTTTTATACTTGCAAGCTTATACAGATCCACATTTTTTGTTCAACTGAAGTTGGGCTAGCATTGCTTCATCTTGTATGTGATTGTTCAATTTTTTAGAATGATACATATACAGAAAAAGAAGCCGTCCCTTTCTACCCCACTCGTCCCAACAGAAAAGAAGGGATAACGGCAAAAGTTAAACTGAATTGGGAGTTTAAGCTACAGAAAGATGTTATTTTTAGCATGCAATATTTAAAAAAAAAACTTAAACGTTTTATTGGAAGACAATCTTTGCTTAAAACTTTAAATGCTTTTTTTTGCATGAGATTTTATTTTCACCATTTTTCGTCTTCAAATTACCATAGAATCTGCATATGTTGACTACCCAAGGGACTGAAGCAAAGTGGTCAATATAGGGAGGTGGTTAACTTAGGGAATTTTTAGAAAATATTTAGTAAAATATTTAAAAAATTTAGCAAACTTTTTTAGCATTTTTAAGGAAAAAGTTTTTTTTTATTTTTTTTATTGAAGGTACAGAACATTTTTGCAATTTTTGAAAGTATAATTCAAATTTTGTTTGAGTCCTCTTTTTGTTCATGAGGTAACTACAAAATGCACTTTCGCAGTTTATAAGTCCACAAGCTCGTTTGGGCATTTTTCTGTAGCGAAAACTTTAAGTTGCTCCATTATGCGCTTTACATCCTCTTCCTTCAGAACTGAGTACTTTTCAGTTTCGTCGGGATCATCATCATCTTCTTTGCCTTCCATTTCTTGTACCTTAGAGACCTCGATGAGCTTAGTTTCATATTAAAGACTGTCTCTGACTCTGGTTCAGCAGATGTTTCTGGCTCATCATCCAGAGTAATATAATCTTCAAAATCAACTCCAACAAAAACTGGCAAGGGAAATAAAGGAAGCTCATCTTCTTGCACCATTTTTGTAGCTGTAACAAATCCCGCTTTCTTAAAATATATCTCAATCGTTGTTTACGTAACTTTATTCCAAGCAGAATTAATCCAATGAACAGCATTCAAAGCATTTACTTACGCAGCTGTTGACGATGCCAAAGCAGAAGTAAACAAGTTTGAGCTTTCATAATAACCATTCCAGAAGTTTAGCTCTCTAGTGCAATTTGAAGAATTGAATAATGCTTTGATCTAAAGGTTGTGTATTCAAAGTTGTGTTTTGGGGCAAAAATTTTAGTTCCACATTTGTTAAATTATTCACTTCCGGGTGGCAGCGGCAGTTGTGCACGAAAAACAAAATAGAACGCTTTTTTTCCTATCTTCTGCGTCAATTCCTCTAATCCTTTCTTCGAAAAAGCACTGGTCACCCAAGCGGATCTATTCGCTTTCTAAAAAAGCAAGAAGATCTTCCGGTTTTACCTATTTAAACGAGATTTAGTGTATTTGCCGATTACTATAGTCTTTAATTTTTTCCCAGTTATACTAGCAGATAGAAGAAAAGTAAAACGCTGTTTTGAAAGTTTTCCTCTTTTGCAAGTTTCACCATTCACCATGCAATCTTCTATCAGGCATTGCTTTAAAGAAAAGACCGCATTCATCAGCATTAAAGATGTCCTCATCTTTAAAACATTTAGCAAATTTTGGGAATTTTCCCTTAAATTTTTCCATTACTTCAGCTGAAACCTCATTCGATTCCCCATAGAAAACTTTTTGAGAAATCTCGTATCGTAGTTTGAATTTTTTCAGGCTAACCTGCTGACGATTGGAAATCCTCGATTTCAAGTTCTTTGGCAAATTATTTTTATACTTCATGAAGCATAGTTCCTGATATTTTTGCGTTGATTGATCTCATCTCTTTAAACCAACAGAACGTGACTTCGTTCACAGCATTGAGGCACGTTTATCTGCGTTATCTTCTGAGTTCCTCGTTTTTGGCAGAATATCTTTCAAGATATCCTGACTTGCCTTTTAAGATGTTGCTCACAGTTGTCTTGCTTACACCAAATTTTTCCGCTATTTTTGTTTGTCTGCTGCTTTCCAGAAAATTGTGTAGATCCATTTTCTCTTTAAATTTAAGTTATTTTAGATATTTTCTTTGCGCCATTTTTAATGAAAATTTGCGAATAAACGTTCGGTCCCGTCGGGTTCATTTGTGTTTCATGTTTTGCCACAGAATTGTGTGCCTAGGAAGATTATTTCATCTTGTGTTGCAAATGAATCCTTAGCAATATATATCAGTAAGATATTTAAAGCTAGACATCATCCTTATAGCTCAAGCGGTCGAGCACTTGAAGCGCTATTCCAAGGGTTCGAGTTCGATTTCACACTGTTGGTTATAAGCTTAGTTAGTATGTAATAAATCACGTATTTACGTGTTTAAAATTTTCAACCGTAACTTTGCTGCTGAAAATTGATGAAAATTATATACTTAGATTTTCATTTGTTCTGTGAAAGAGAGAAAAAAGCATGCCAGTAAAATAATTAATGTTTCTGAAAAATAAATTTCATTATCAATTAATTAACCTTAAAAGTCTTTATTATTAAAACAAATAAATATAGTTATGAGATAAGACTTTTTTTTTAAATAATAGTTTGGAAATATAATAATTCCAGAAGAGCTCTATTATGGAAAGAAGGGGGACATATCGTCAGGATTTCCCATTTGTTTGGACGACAAAGGATAGTTTCGAGGGATACGTAGAACACGCCCATTTCGACATGTTACCAAATTTCTTTTCAGAAAATTTATCAAAATAATGAACGTTTTCTGTCATAGAGAATGAAGTGTTAAAATAAGATTCGGCATTTCAAGCATGGATGAAAAATGTTAGGAATCGAGAAATATGGAGATCAATTTTTCTTCCATGAGAAGAAATAAAATAAATTGAAAAGGGTAATTGTTTACTGATGGGCAGCGAATTAATGACTTTTCACCTTTTTTAATGAATTTTTGCAACAGAAAGTATTGAAACTAGGGGAAATATTTAAGGAGATATCATATTGTTTCGATACTTATGACTGTCCCTGTATAGCCTTTGTGAAGAATATTTTCGTTTATATTTCAAAGATTGGAAGTTAAAGTTTACTAACTGCTTAAGACATATGAAGATCAGCCGTGACAATTAAAATTACATTGCGTAAAATAGCAATAACACAGGAAAGAGAGACTCGATGAAGAAAATGCTCAAGTATGTATGTGGCATTTATTAAGGAGAGGTAAAACTTACACTCTCACGGGGTGACCCCCTGGTAAACATATAATGCAGGATCTCTACATCTTTACAGCATGACCGTCAGAGATGGAATGATTCCTGACATCAAAAATAAGGTAGCCAAAATGCGTCGAGCTAAAATGTAGTTGCCCTTAGACCATAATAACCCTATACATATAATTCATAAAGAAAGTTTAAATTAAAAACATGCCAACCGGACCGTTAATTTGGCGATTAAAATATCAGCGTACAAATATCCATGCCAACACTGATTGCTGAGAAAAATATTTCTAAATGCATAACACAGATGTCAGACACCGATTTAATATAAACAGAGCGTTAGATATTAAGCCGAAAAGGAATTAAGTAAGTGACTGAGTAACTGCAAAAGGGCATATGGTTTTTAAAATACAATGTAATCTTTGAACAAACGAAAATATGCAGGCTCAGAAAAAGATTTTAGGATGAGAAAAGATTTGTTTTTGATTTATTTTATTAACGGCCTCGGTTAAGCATGAAAACCTACATAACTGCAATTTAAAGGAAAGAGATAAATATATTCTTTTTAGAAAGTAAAAATGATGTTTAATTGATTTGAAATTGCAAAAGATAATTTAAATTTTAAACTTGATAATTTAATTTAAAAAAAGGAAGCTAATAATAATAATATGTGATGTCGTATTGTTTTCGACATCACATATCTCTCCATGTGTTATTCCAGAGATAAGGTCTAATAATGTAACAAATTAACTTTAGGCGGTTGTTTTTGGTTCCGATGATTCAGAGCTTTTCAGCATAGAAACCGTAGTTCTATCTCTTTCATACTTTTAGAATTATGCGTAATATTAGCACTTTGCGTTATTACCACAAGGCACCTTATTACAAGATGAAATACTGACTTTTCATTCGGAGGTGATCGGATTTATTTTCTTTCCTGATAAATCACACGAAACACAAGTAAAACCAGCATCACTGATGATATATATAATTTTAATTTATTTTTGAATTAATTTTTAGCAGTGAAATATGTAATACGTGATTTATCATACTGCTAATTAAGCGTAGAATCAACTATCAGGAAATTTTACTAGTGACAATTAACTGGAAAAATTAATTAAAATTATGTACGTGTTCATGTTGTAGGTTTCATATTTTTATTATGTTTTGCTGCAGGATTTTGCGCTCATGAAGATTATTCTATTTTGTGATGCAAATGTAGTCTTAGGAATATATAAGTGTAAGAGATTCAAAGCTGGACATAATCCTCATTGCTAAAAATGTAGAGCACTTGAATCGCTATTCCAAGTGTTCGAGTTCGATTTCTGGTTTTCACGCTGTTCGTTCTACGCTTGGTTAGCATGTAATAAATCACGTATTTACGTGTTAAAATTTTTTAAGCATAACTTTGCTACTGGAAATATATATTTACATTTTCATTTGTTCTATCAAAAACAGAAAAAGCCCGTAATACGCTGTTATTTTTAATGCCAGTAAAATTAATAATGTTTTTGAACAATGATTTCATTAGCAATTAATTAATCCAAAAAGTCTTTATTATTAAAAGAAATAAATACAGTTATGAGATAATAGACTTTTAGAAAAATAATAGATTGGAAATATAATAATGCCAGACGAGCGCTATTACGGAAAGAAGGTGGACTCAGACAGGATTCACCATTTGTTTCGACGACAAAGGACAGCTTCAAGGGATACGTAGAACACGCCCACTTCAACATGTTGCCAAATTTCTTTTCAGAAAATCTATCAAAATAATGAACGTTCTCTGTCATAGAAAATGAAGTGTTAAAATAAGATGGGGCATTTCAAGTATGGATGAAAAATGTAAGGCATCTAGAAATATGGAGATCAATTTTTCTTCCATGAGAAGAAATAAAATAAATTGAAGATGGTATTGTTTAATGAAGGGGAATGAATTAATTTAATTTCGACATTTAATTTTATTTCCATAAGATACGAGATGATAGTTTTTGCACTTAGCAAAATAATTTTATTATGAAAGATAATTGATTTTGATAATTGTTAAAAATTATTTTTTTGATCATATTCTTCTCAATATTATTTCAAAATATATTACATTATTATCTGCAGAAATATTTATTATGTTAGACATTAAAAATTTGGAATTCTTAGTTAGGAGGCGAAAAATATTTCATCAGTTTTATGATATTTTTTCTAAAATAAAATTTTAAAAAAAAATAATAAATCTTTAATTGTTTTCTTGATTTGTCGTGAGTATGACAGGCAAAGTGTTTTAGCCATACCTGATTTGACTGTACTACGCATGGGCATCCGTGATTATGATTTATTATTCTCGCCAGTAAATTTTTATTCTAAATTTTGATTATTTAATCGGAGCATTTTTCTGTTGCAATTATTCAAAAATTACTAATTTGAAAAATTGGAGATAAAAGATTAAAAATTATGTAAAAGACATAAAAAGAAAATAGACAGAGAAAAATTTAGTCATTATTTGAAAGTTGTTTAAAAAATATTGGTAGTTAAATGGTTAAATAAAAAATATTTAAAAAACAGCAATGTTTCAGAATAAAAATACAAGTAAAATAAATGAAAAAGCAAAAAACTTTACGGTTGCTATTTGTGCTCTAATTGGAGTATAAAAAATTTAAAATACTATATTGATCCTATTTACGTACATTCTTTCAACCAATATTTATTTAAACAATGATTTAATAAAATAAAAGATAAGAAAAGCGTGACTATTCAGGTTTGTGATGAAAAAATGAGCTTGTTTTAGTGGTGTAAAAAGGTTTACAGCTGCATCAAAAAAGGTCGACAATACTTGACAAAAGCCTGTATTTCTGTGTCTAACAACGTTTTCAAAAAAGTATTTTAACTTAATGCATAACATATCAAAGTTAAATAACTATACACAAAGATAATTTTATAGATTTATAAAAAAAAAAGTTTGAAATACAACAATACTGTAAATTTCACAGACACGTGAAGAAAACAGGACAAAGTTCTACAGTAATTTATAAATTTCATCATGTTTAATCACAGAAAAATATCAAATAAAAAAAAATACGATTAAAAATTTTGCAATCTAAATATCAAATGAAATTATATAATCTTAAATAATGGTGCCATATTTCTTGGAAAAATAAGAATTGAATTAAAATTATTCCATATTTAATTACAATTTAAAAAAATACTTTAAAATTAAACTTAAATATAAATTTTATCTTTTGTGTAAGTATATGTATCTATCTATGTATATACAGGGTGATTAAAAAAGGATGGGAAAATTTTTAATAGGTGATAGTACACATGAAGACAAATAATATTAAATGGGAAACTAAGGGACACGAACGTCTTCCGAAGGAGATAGGCGCCATCAAAGTTTATTGTCCAAAATTTAAATGATTATAAAAAACGAAACAATTGGTCGATTCGTTTGCGGTTTTCACTAAAACTATTCTTTATGCCAGTATTGTCTTGAAAATAAATTATAAATATAACTTTCAAAAAATTTCGATAGAGGGCGCTTTAGACTTTGGAGTAATGTACAACTAATTTTTACCGTTATTTTTTGCATCTCATAAAAAATTTTTGAAGCTTAGACATAAACTTAAATTTTGTGCTGAAAATCTGAATCGTTGAGAGTGGTTAAGAAGCGCTAACTGAACTGTGTTCAATGGGGGTGGGAAGGTTCAAATTTCGAATGATTATACAAGAAAACCGCGAACTGAACATCAGTATTTTTTAACAGAAAATTTCAGGATAGGTTTCTACAGAATTTGCGGTAAAATTAACTTCCAAATGTAATTTCTAAACAATTTGCAAGAAAAATCTAAAAGGAAAATTTCTCCAAGAAAATTCTGATGTTCAGTTCGCGGACCATTTGGGAGCCCTGTTATACAAAACTGAAAAATTGGTCGATTCGTTTGCGGTTTTCTCTAAAATTGTTTTTATATTAGTTTTTCCTTGGAAATAAATTTTAAAGATAAATTTCAAAAAATTCCGTTAGAGGGCGCCTTAAACTTTAGAGTAACCAACAACAATTTTTAACTGTTACTTTTTGTATATAAATAAATGCTTACAAAAACTTAGACTTAAATTGTGAGCTCAAATTCTGAATCGTTGGGAAGGGTTAAGAAACGTAAACTGAACTGTGTTCAGGAGTTGAAAAGTTACCCTACCCACCTTATGAACACAGTTCAATTTTTTGCTACTTAATTACAACGATTCAGATTTTGAGCTCAAAATTTAAGTGTAAGCTTTTAAAACATTTATTTAGATAAGAAAAAATAATAACGGTTAAAAATAGTTGTTGGTTACTCTAAAGTTTAAGGCGCTCTCTAACGGAATTTTTTTAAATTTATCTTTAAAATTTATTTTCAAGGAAATACCGACATAAAGTATGGTTTCAGAGAAAACCGCAAACGAATCGAAAAATTTTCCGTTTTTTATAATCATTTGAAATTTGAACCTCCCCACCCTCATTGAACACTGTTCAGTTTGCGGTACTTAACTACTCTCAAAGATTCAGATTTTGAGTTCAAAATTTAAATTTATGTCTAAACTTCTAAAAAAATTAATGAGATGCAAAAAATAACGGTAAAAAATTGTTGTTTGTTAGTCCAAAGTCTAAAGCGCCTCTATCGGCATTTTTTGAAATTTATCTTTATGATTTATTTTCAAGGCAATACTGACATAAAGAATAATTTTCGTGAAAACCGCAAACCAATCGACCAATTTTTCCGTTTTTTTATAATCATTTCAAATTTTGGACCCTAAACCTTCTCCTTCGGAAGGCGTTTGTGACCCTTAGTTTCCCATTTAGTAGTATCTGTCTTGATGTGTACTATCACCTCTTAAAATTTTCCCCATCTTTTTTTAATCACCCTGTATATATATATATATATATGCTTTTTTTTTAAAGCTGTATATTTTTAGTGTCTTAAGCAATATTCTGGATTTAAAAAAAAAATAGGTGTGGAATCCGACTCAAAACAGTAAAAAACCCGAAACAAGTTAGATTCATTTTTGTTTCATACGAACCAATTTACCACCAATTTAGGTTATCTGACTTGATGGGGGGGGGGGGGGGGGCAAGAATCAATATTTCTTTTAAATTTCATTGTTTTTCAAATCACTCTTTTTCGTAAAACATATGATATATTAGTATGTTTGAGCTACCCTGTAATGAAACTATATGTATTGTTATATATCTAAAAGCTGTGATGATTTGTCCATGTTTTCGAAACCTACAAAGTAATAAAAAGAAAAGTGCACAAACACATGGAATAAATCATTTTCAGAGTGTAATGACACTGATACGGCAATATATGAAAAATTAGATCTTGTTATTATAAAAAGTATGATAATCAGACCCTCCGATTAAAATTTTTACGCGGTCATAGATAGAAAATAATAAAAAAGAATTGTAAAACGTTTTTCATTAACAACCGGTTAAAAAATATATGAAATTGTTTGTATATATCATTAAATCATTTTCAGAGTTTAATGACACTGATACGGCAATATATGAAAAATTAGATCTTGTTATTATAAAAAGTATGATAATCAGACCCTCCGATTAAAATTTTTACGCGGTCATAGATAGAAAATAATAAAAATGAATTGTAAAACGTTTTTCATTAACAACCGGTTAAAAAATATATGAAATTGTTTGTGGAGGATTTAAGCATTGAATACTTTCAAATTTTTCTAAAATTAAATTCTGTTTTTTAGTGTCAAACCTTATTTATGGTATGTTTCATAATATTACCTATGAGCAAAATTCTACGGATAAAGGATTTCCAACATTATGTTCTCCACAGTGAGAAATGAAAATAGTAGCAGGAAAATCTATTGCCAAGTTTTTTTTCCTCAATTTCTAGTGTAAATTAAAAGCGAAATGTGCTTAAAGCCTGTTTTCTTTCTTTTTTTGTAAGTATGCACAAAATGTATTTCAATTAATGCAAAATGTTTACTGTAAAAAGGCAGCAGTAAAGCAAAATGTTTAAGTAAAATATTATAGCAACTAAACTTTCAGCAGATGTTACTCTGATTTCCTCGGAACCTTTTAGGTAGATTTCGTATGAAATACTACCTATTGCGGTCGCTCCTATGTTGTAATTTCTGAAAAATTTTTGCAGATCTACACCGATCATGACTTCTAGACCCCAAAACTACCACCAGTAAAAAAGTTTATCTATCTATCTATCTATCAGTCTATATCACTTTTTTATGGACACGATAACTTCTCCATTTCTGATCAAATCTCTTTCAAACTGATAAAAAAATCAAGGGGCATTGTTTTGGTAAAAATCTTCTGCTTTCATTTATGTGAAAAAGCCTCAGTAAGAAATTGTATTATTCGTTACCATGGTAATTTATTCTTTTTATTTTATGTTTTTGGCAGCATTCTATGTTTTTGTTTTAAGTTTTGTGTTTATTCGAATGTAAAAAGCCCCACCAGTGGCCGCGAGGTTCTGACCTCCAAACTGGTAGACGGTAGGTGCTGGGTTCGAATCCAATCGCGACAGTCGGCCTAACCGTTCGAAGTTTTCCGTGGTTTTCTTCGAACCTTGCGTAAATACGGGTTAGGTTCCCTTAGAAAGACCCCCCCGGAGGGCAACCCACCCCATAGGGCCTATATCCCATAGCGTAGATAATCGGCCGACAAAAATACACCACCACACCACACCATCGAATGTAAAAAGATGATGGAATGTTGATAGCCGACTAATGGCTCGCATATTTCAGTGTAAAATAAAACGTATCTACAGTCTACATTTGTTGTGTTTAAGAACCAGAGTGTGTTATTTTTATTAGTGTAAAATCCGCTAAGACCAATTTTGGTATTACGAACATTTTTGGTCTCAAGTCTAGCCGGAGCTAGTGAAAATTATCAGTGAAAAAAAAAAGAACATTTTTCCGAAATCCTTTTCAGTGTTGACATTCATAGCAAGGGAAAAAAAAGAGAAGGTGAGTTAATTTGGCATTCGATTTTATGTATAAAAAAAGAATTTGCACAATTTAGAATTACTTTATTGGTTTAATGTAATAAAAATGACTGACTTGAACACTTTTAAAACTAAACGAGCTGCTTTACACAGAACTATTACAAATTATATTGAAAAATTGAAAATATTATTGCGGTGGATGAAATTAATGTGAATGATTTAGAAGAAAACATTGAGTTGTTAAAACAGAAGGAAACTGAGTTAAAAAAGATTGATAGAGAAATAGAAATTTGAATTAAAGATCCTAAACAGTTAGAGAGCGAAATAGACGGTGCTCAAGAAATTTCAGATAAAATTGATTTATGGAAATTTAAAGGTGAAAAAATATTAAAAATTCAAAATGTACAGTTAAATAACAGTGAAAATAAATCTAGTGTAGTTACAGAGCAAGTTTTTGAAAATGTTAAACTGCCAAAATTATCCTTACCTACTTTTGGAGGTAATATAACAGAATGGATAGGATTTAAGGATCTTTTCAATGCTTGCGTAAATAGCAATAAAAATATTTCAAATCCCAAAAACTGCAATATTTGAAGGCTTCATTAAAAGGTAAAGCATATCGCGTCATCCATTCTATTCAAATTTCGGATTCTAATTTTGAATTAGCATGGAATTTGCTTGATGAAAGATATTCAAATAAGAGAGAGCAAATTTTTGCGTATATTAAACGATTTCTGAGTTTACCTACACTTCAAACAGAACCAGCCATTGCTATTTTAAATTTAGTTGACAATGTTAATGAAATAATTCGAGAAACATTGGACCAACGCATTGATAAATTTGGGGATACATTAATGACGTATTTAGTTTTGCAAAAATTGGATACTTCTACAAAATTATGGTGGGAACGAAAGCTTAAAAGCAATGAGATTCCGAAACTTAGTGATTTAATTGAATTTCTTAAAAAATACTCAAGAACTCTTCAGAATAGTAAACTAGCTGTAAATAAATTATCTAAACCTACATTTCCGAATAAGAATAATACTTTTGTAGCTACCTCGGTTTGTGGTTGTTGTAAAGAAGATCATAGTTTAGCTAAGTGCTAAAAATTTCTTAATTTACCTGTGCAACAAAGAATAGAATTTGTAAAGCGAAATCATTATTGTTTCAACTGTTTATCTAACATGCATTTACTCAACAAATGTAAGAGTCTTAATACGTGCCACCATTGTTTTAAGAAACATCACAGTATTTTGCATATGGTAGATTATTCAAGGAATAAGAGTCGTTCAAATAGTAGTATGTCACCACATGCACAAGAATTTGTCCCTCAAAAAGTTGAGTCAGCAAATGAGAATGTGTCGTCTACAGTGTGTGCTTCCCATTATGAGTCAAACGCAAAGAGTAATCAAGAGACTCATATTTTGTTATGTACCGCATTAATAAAAGTTCAAAATTATAAACAAGAGTTTGTAAAATGTAGATGTTTGTTGGATACAGGTTCTCAAAGATCATTCATTTCTCGAGAATGTGTAAATAAATTAGGATTAAAAGTGAAAGACAGTTCTATTTCTGTCTCATGTTTAGGAACATTTAATACTGTGAGTGATGGAGAAGTCGATTTATTATTCACTTCTCACTTCAAAAGTGATCTCAGAGTATCCAGATCAGCGTTCGTAATGGACAAAATTACAGATAACATTCTCTATGTGTCTTTGCCTTCAAACATTTGCGATAACTTTAGTGATTTAATGTTAGCTTATCCATTATTTTATAAATCACAAAAAATTGATATTCTTTTTGGTGTAAATGTATTTATGCATATTATGACTGGGGAACTTGTTAAACGTGAACCTAACCTTCCATTTTCCTTAAATTCGAGACTTGGGTGGATAATCTCAGGTACTACAAATTTTGAAACGCTAGCAAATGATTCAGTAGATGTAAATCATTTAAGTACAAAAACTGATGAGCTAATAAATTCATTTTGGGAATTAGAAAAAATTCCAAATGTGCCACTTTTAACACTTGAAGAAAAACTTTGTGAAAAATATTTTGAGAATTCTCATTTTAGAGAAAAATCAGGTCGCTATTCAGTCGCATTACCATTTAAACATGATCGAGATAGTCTAGGTGATTCTCGTCAAATAGCGTATGAAAGATTTCTTTATCTTGAGAAAAGATTAATATCCATGCCAGAAATTTATGATCAATATGTTCAATTTATGAAAGAATATTTAAATTTGGGGCATATGGATCTTATTTCAAACAGAGATCATGGATTGGAGAATAAACATTATTACATCCCACACCATTTTGTTTTGAATAATTCTAGTTTAACTACCAAATTAAGAGTCGTTTTTGATGCGAGTGCTAAAACCACAACAGGTGTTTCTTTAAATGACACTCTAATGATAGGTCCTAAAACACAAGATGATTTAATTTGCATTTTATTGAGATTTAGATTTCATAATATTGCAATAATAGCTGATGTAAGAATGATGTATAGACAAGTAAAAATTCATGAAAAGGATAGGGATTTTCAGAGAATTTTATGGAGAGATAGTCCTGAAAAACCAATAGAAACTTATCGCTTAAATACAGTAACATACGGAACTCCGGCTGCACCATATCTTGCAACAAAATGTTTAAATCAGTTAGCAATGGATGAGGGTCTTAATTTTCCAAAAGCGAAGACTATAGTTTTGAGAGATTTTTATGTTGATGATGTGTTAACAGGTGTTAAGAGTAGTCAGGAAGGTACGGAATTGATAAATGAATTGCAGAATATGCTAGGAAAAGGTGGTTTTGAGCTACATAAATGGTGCACAAATGAATTATCACTGTTGAAAAACTCTGAGTTTACAAACATATGTAATGATAATATACATAATATAGTGGGCAATAAGCCCATAAAAGTTCTAGGAGTTGAATGGCATCCTCATAATGATATGTTCAAATGCAATTTCAGTGATATAGATTATCAAAATGTCCCTACTAAAAGAATTATTTTGTCATATGTATCAACGCTTTTTGATCCACTAGGGTGAATTGCACCTTTTGTAATTTTAACTAAAATTATTCTTCAGCAGCTGTGGAAATTAGAATTATCATGGGATGATCCAGTACCAGAAATTATTAACCAAAAGTGGAAAATTTTGTGCCATGAAGTCAAACTCTTAAATTCCATATATATACCCAGAAAAGTCGTCTTGCCCAATTATTCTCGATGTGAACTTCGTGGATTCTGCGACGCTTCAGAAAATGGTTATTCCGCCGTTATTTTCGTTAAAACTTGTAATAACTCGAACATTGATGTGAAACTTTTAGCAGCAAAAACTCGAGTAGCACCCTTAAAGCCCATCACGATTCCAAGGCTCGAATTATGTTCTGCAATATTACTGACACATTTAATACAAGCTGTTAAATCAGAATTACATATAAAACCAGATTTAGTGCGCGCATGGAGTGATTAAAAAATTATGTTGTCATGGTTAACATCAGATCCTAAAAGATGGCAAGTATTTGTAGCCAATAGAGTTGCAGAAATTCAATTCATATTACCAGCTGAAAATTGGAGGCATATAGATGGAAAGAAGAATTCTGCTGATTGTGCATCTCGTGGATTATTTCCAGCAGAATTACTGTCTCATGAATTGTGGTGGAATGAGCCACCATGGTTAAGAAGCAGTGAGGTTCCAGTGAATAAACCTATTCCCATAAATGAAGAAGATTTACCAAAAGCACGGAAAACATCATCACTTGTAATTTCTGAAACTGCAAAGGAACTTGATATTATATCGAAAATATTATCTTTTTTAATGTTGCAACGCATATTTGCATGGATAGTGAGATTCATCTCCAACTCTAAGGTAACACGTCCAGAAAGAAATACATCCTTTTTATCAAGCAAAGAAATTCAAGCCGCAACATTGCATTATTAGAATAGTTCAACAGATGAACTCCACTGAAGAATGATGAATGAAGAAATCCACTGTTTAGAAACCGGAAAAGAATTACCTGGAAATAGCAGTCTCATTTGTTTGTGTCCTATCTTAGATGATGACAAAATATTGAGATTCGGAGGGAGATTGAAAAATGCACAGCTGTCAGAGAATGAAAAACATCCAATCTTACTACCATCAAAACATCATGTGACTAAGATCATAATTCAACATTTTCACGAAAAATATTTACATGCAGCTCCAGAGCTTCTTCTTTCTTTAATTAGGCAGAAATTTTGGATCATTGCTGCCAGATCTGCTATTCGTAAAATAGTGAGAATTTGTGTTACGTGTTGAAGATACAGAGCTCAATCTGCAAAACAAATAATGGCTGATCTTCCAGTATCCAGAGTAACACAATCACGATCATTTAATCGAGTTGGAACAGATTTCTCAGGACCATACATGATTAAATATCGTGCTGGATGTGGATCAAAATCATTTAAATCATATGTCTGTGTATTTGTCTGCTTCGTGATCAAAGCAGTCCATCTTGAAGTCGTAGAAGATCTTTCAACAAAGGCATTCTTAAGTGGATTAAAACGATTTATTGCAAGAAGAGGAAAACCTCCTGAGATTTTTAGTGACTGTGGAAGCAACTTCAAAGGTGCAAAAAAGGAAATCAACAAGTATCTATTGCAGTGCAAGCAGAATGAAGAAATTCACAAATTTCTGTCGTCAGAGGAAATAACTTGGACATTCAACCCACCTTCAGCTCCACACTTTGGTGGACTGTGGGAATCTGCAATAAAATCAATGAAATCGCACCTTAAGAAAACCGTTGGTGATACTGTGTTAACTTATCCCGAATTCCAAACCCTGGTTACGCAAGTTGAAGCTTGTCTTAACTCTAGACCATTGTGTCCTATATCATCTGACCCAACAGACTTAACTGCTCTAACACCTGGCCATTTTCTAGTCGGAACTTCTCTGACTGCCATACCTGAACAAGATCTGAGTCACAGTCCCTTAAATCACCTTGATAGATGGTATGTGAGACAGTTCATGCTACAGCAATTTTGGAAAAGATGGAGCCGAGAATACTTGTCTCAACTTCAGCAAAGAGCTAAATGGCAAAAATGCCACAAAGATTTGCAAGTTAATGACTTAGTTCTCATCAAAGATGACAACCTTTCACCACTAAAATGGAAACTAGGAAGAATAATAACTGTTCATCCAGGGTCAGACAATAAAGTCAGAGTTGTCACGATTAAGACTAATAGTGGTATCATAAATCGACCAATAGTGAAACTCTGTCCCCTTCCTATAAAAAGCTAAAAACTATGATCTATAAACTTTCTTTTTTCATTTTTTATATTTTGCATTAATTTTATTTGTGTTATTAATTGTCTTTTCATTATAGTAAAACTGTAAGAAGACCACTTAGCCACTTGTTGAAATCCTAAGGGATTTCAACGGGGGGCAGGATGTTTTGGTAAAAATCGTCTGCTTTCATTTATGTGAAAAAGCCCCAGTAAGAAATTGTATTATTCGTTACCATGGTAATTTATTCTTTTTATTTTATGTTTTTGACAGCATTCTATGTTTTTGTTTTTAAGTTTTGTGATTATTCGAATGTAAAAAGATGATTGAATGTTGATAGCCAACCAATGGCTCGCATATTTCAGTGTAAAATAAAACGCATCTACAGTCTACATTTGTTGTGTTTAAGAACCAGCGTGTGTTATTTTTATTAGTGTAAAATCCGCTAAGACAAATTTTGGTATTACGAACAGGCATAAAATTTCGGTCATGTTCCTTAATGGTCAAAATCGGACCAAGGGGGTGGAAATAGGGAGGGTTTTTGTGAAAATCGATAAAACGCCATAACTTCTTAAATAAAATAGATATCGAATCAGTTTAATGTTTTTTATACTTCTAAGAAACAGGCAAAAAGTTTATGTATGGCAGATATGTTATAAAATTAAAAATGGGCTCAAGAAGCGAAAAAAACAGGGGTTTTGGGAGAAAAAAAAATTCTAACTTCGTCAATTCTCAAGATATTAAATCCAACTAAATTTTTTATAAATGTTCTAAAAATAATCTAAAACTTTTGTTCTTACAAGTTTTTGATAGGAACAACTTTTACCGATAAAAAAATTAAAAACGAAATAAAAAAAGGGGGTGAAAAAAGAAAAAATTCCATAACTTCGTCAATTCTTAAGCTATCAAATCCGATTAAATTTATTTTACATCTACTTAATAATATCTAAAACTTTTAAACTGACAAGTTTTTATAGGAACAATTCGTATAGCAAAAATAAAATAAAGAAAGGTAGGAGTTGAAGAAAAACCACATATCCGAACTGCTTATATCATGACTTATTTTTAAATTCATTTTTGATTTTAAACGCATCTAAATGGGAGGTTTTTTTATTTAGGAACTATATAATGTGATATATTGGTTAGTTTCTCGATAAAGGCAGAATATATTTTTAAAAAAGCTGCCAAAAAAGGCACTTTGAACAGAATTTTTCTAAGCGAGCAATTGGCGATTAAAATCAAGCGATTTGATGAAAAATTGAGGAAATACTCAAATAACAAATTGCTTACTTTATGACTCATTTTTAAAATCATTTTTGCTCTCAAATGCATCCAATTGAGAGGTTCTCTTACTTATAAACTGTATAATGGGCCGTATTGGTCAGTTTTTCGATAAAGGCAGAATATACACTGCTCAAAACAATTAAAGGATATTTGAAGTTTTATATAAAATAAAGATATAAACGAAAATTTTTTTTGCCGAAAATAGAAGAAGAGACTCAAATATGCAAATTTTTCTGGTTTTCAAACTCTGGAGTATACAAATTTTGAGTTCGACGTCAAAAACGTCGCTTCAGTGGCAGCGAATGAAATTTGACTTTCAACATGATAAAAGAGAATGAAGACAAGGATGATCGGCATTTAGTGATTGCTTTGTTTCGATGAGTACGATGTCTCAGCGAAGTCATTTGACAGATTCAGAAGCTTGGAGAATTGTTGGAAGGTTGGAAGGGGCCAAACTCAAGTCGAAGTAGCGCAAGCCATTGGAGTGTCACAAAGTGTCATTTCCAGGATCTGGAACCGTTTTTTGGAGAGTGGATGTGCAGGCCGAAGACCAGGGCAAGATCGTAGACGGGCAACAACGCCCAATGAAGATCGGTATTTAGCGTTAACAGCTCGGAGACACCGAAACAAGAACGCTACTCTTCTCTAACAACAACTTCGCTCGGCTACAGGCACCACGATTTCAACTCAGACTGTCCAAAACCGGCTCCATGCTGTAGGTCTGTATGCTCGCCGACCGATGTTATGTGTTACATTAACATCAAGGCATCGTCGCGACCGCAGGGAGTGGGCAACCGAACATGTCAACAGGTGGAGAAATGAATAGAGCAGTATTCAGTTTTCTGACGAGTCCCGTTTTTCTGTGCATCCGGATAATAGGAGTATTTTCATCTGGAGGGACCGTGGCAGTAGGAATAATCCTGCATTCGTGCACGAAAGTGTCAGATTTGGCGGTGGAGGAGTGTTGGTGTATGGTGGCATCTCCATTGACGGGCACACTGACCTCTACATCATTCGAGATGGAACTCTGACTGGTCGCCGATATAGGGATGAGATCCTCAGACCTATTGTAGTCCCTTACGCTGCAGCAATTGGAGATAACTTCATTTTACGGACGATAACTGCAGACCACATCGTGCAAACCTGGTGGAGGATTTCCTTTTCGAGGAAGGAATCGTTCGAATGGAATGACCAACGTGTTCTCCAGACATGAATCCAATCGAACACGTTTGGGACGCTCTAGGAAGACGAGTTATTGGCCGCCAACAACCCCCACAAACTCTCCAAGAATTGGAAAGAGCTCTTCTGGAAGAGGGGGGCAGAATACGCCAACTCGTCATTAATAGCCTCATTGAATCCATGCCTCAAATGTGTTCAACGTTGCTGGCCGCCCGTGGAAACCATACCCCTACTGAAAATGATTTTCTTTGAAGAAAACACCTTTTCTTATTCTTTTTTTTCTCATAGTCACAAATTGTGTTTTTTCCTTTTGTACACAAATGCGTAATAAAATGCATTTTTTTTCTGCCAAACATGTGTATTCTCATGTGTTACTCTCATGTGTTATTCTCATATAACCTACTATGTCTGTCGACCATGTATCAATCAGCTAAAAAGTTTCTCAGATACAAAATCCACCTAAAACTGCAATATCCTTTAACTGTTTTGAGCAGTGTATTTCAAAGAATGCTGTCAAAGTAGCCATTTTGAATAAAATTTCCCTAGCGATCTTGGTTGAAGATTTGAGGATGTATTCAAATAACAAATTGCTTATTTTATGACTCATTTTTAAAACCATTTTTGCTCTCAAATGCATTCAGATGGCAGTTTTTCATATTTAGTACTATATAATTTACCACATCAGCCAATTTATTTAATAATGTCAGAATATATTTTTAAAAAATTGTGTCAAAATGGGCATTTGAGCGTAGTTTAGCTTAAGATCATTCTGATAAAACCGGCTCTTACAGAAAGATGATTTTTTTTTTTAAACAGCCAAATAATATTGTTAAACTGGGTTTTTCTCCAATTACATTTTAATTTTTGTTGTTGAAATGAGCACTTAACGAAATCTACCTCTGCCTATAAACCAAGCCGGCAGGTATCTTTTCTTGATTCTATCCCATTTCACTCACATTTCGTCGTTCTGTACTGTTTAACTTACAATATTAATTTAAACTGCGTATAAGCCGACCTCAAATTCTTGAGTTATAAGAAACTTACTACCGATATTTAAAAGTGTTATTATCTTCTTATATCACTGTTAAACTTTTTTATATTAAATGAGCTATGATAACAAGGTGAAAATAAAATGTGATAAACATATTATTCTCTGAAATGTAAGGGACAGCTTATATGCGAATGTATCCAATAATCAACCAATGCTTCCAAATTTTCTGCCTATTGAAAAACTTTAGAAATAATTATCTATGAAGAAATGTTGAAACTCGGCATATGAAACAATGTTATGATATTAACTTATTTTCTACAGTGCCAAAAATATTTATTTCTTTGTCGATAAAAGATGTGGATATAAATGAAGAAATTTTAATACCATGTTTATGATAAGTACATCTATCTTTTGAAAAGTCTACAGTAACGACGAACAAATTTATTATATAAATAGAATACATTTTTTGGAATTGTAAGGAAAGTTTTATACATATTTGAACAATACGTCACAATAAATGAAATATTTTAAAACAAAACGTTTATATTAACTCTAACTCTATTGAACTGTACACTTTCAAAATCGGGAATATAAACCTGACAAAAATTCATCTTTCTTTTTTTCTTATTCCACACACATATTTATTTTTAAAGTACTGGCCGTATTTTGCCAGGAAAACAAAACTAACCGATCCATCATTCTTTTGCTGACATTTAATCACGTGATATGATCGAGGAGTATTTATTATGCTATAAATCAAAACTTTTCTGGATCATAGAAAAACATAAACTCGTGAAAAATTTGTAGTCGCCCCACTCTATTTCTCTTTTAAAAAATCTTTACCATTCTTTCAGATATTTCGAAAAGGTGCTGAAAAAATACACTTAGCGGTTTATCAGTTTGAATTTCAAAAAATTTCGCAGACAAAAATAAAAGAATGAGAAAGTATAATTCATGATTTTAATATAAGTCAAAGTTGCTTCCTTGTACCAGAAGCTTTACTAGATTAAAAAAAAAAAAAAAAAAAAAAAAAAAAAAAACGAATGTGAAAAAAAAGAGGAGATGCGGAGACATGAATTTAGAGAGAGGATGTTTGTTTCAAATAAGAAGAAAAGTTGTAGTTTCAAAAGTCACCGATAGAAACGAATAAGCTCACAACTGAAGCATGTGCATGTACGATGCACATAAACTTTTAATTTTTAAAAATGGCATTTATAAATAAATTTCGCACACTCATTTTTAGGTGCGTTCGTAATTATGTAAATACGTAGCACCTATTGTTGTCGCTCAGTCCGTCCGTCTGTCTGTCTGTCCGTCTGTCTGTCTGTCTGTCCGTCTGTCTGTCTGTCTGTCCGTCCGCATATAACAACGCAAAAACTACCCAACCGAATCGTTTGAAATTTAAAATACATAATTATAACATAATTTTGTCGAGTCATTTCAAATTTTATTAAAATCGGATGGATAGATCAATTACAGGGACAATCAAAAGGATTCCGTTACATTACGTTCAATGGGGAAAAAAGTTTCAAATGCATTGTAATCGTTTGAAATTTAAAACATATAATTATTGCGTAATTTTGTCGAGTCATTTCAAATGTTATGAAAATCAGGTGCATAGATCAATTACAGGGACAATGAAAAGGATTCCGTTACATTAGGGTCAATGGGGAAAAAAATTTCAAATGCATATTAATCGTTTGAAATTTAAAACATATAATTATTACGTAATTTTATCAAGTCATTTAAAATGTTATGAAAATTGGATGCATAGATCATTTACAGGGGCAATCAAAGTTATTCCATTACATTAAGGTCAATGGGAAAAAATATTCAAATGCATTTTTATGATGTTACACTAATTCGAACATAATAGAATTGGTATGAATCTATGAAATATATACTAAAATATGCATTCTGTACAATCTGTGATGCAAAGAATTTTTATTATTAAATTACAGGGCCACACAAAAGTATTCCACTACATAATGCTATACGGGGAAACATTGTTTGGGGCGCGTTTTAATTATATTCAACTATTTCACATTTTATGAATAAGATATACGTTTCTGAGGTGTAATTAAAATTACTTTCTGCATATTTACAGAAACACAAATATTTCGACTACTATACTGTATCCGAAGTACGCTTTACTATATCAGCAAGATCTGAATATTTTTAAATCTTCGTTGTCGTACGAACGCACCTCATTTGCTACGTTCACGTGCAATTTCCAACTTGTTCAAAATTAAAACGGTTCAGCAAATAAATATGGCAGAAATTAAAATAGAAAAATCTTAGTGCCCAAAGATATTTATTAGGAAAATGGATTTGACTTGGATTGATCTTGAGAGAGAATTAAGCGTGAAAATAAATTCTCTATGAAAAGTCTGACTCATTACTGTATCTAAGGAATTTCAAGGTTTAGGAAAAGAGAAAAATGACATTCACTGTAAAAATTTTACCTTATTTCTACATGCAAATAATTTTAAACTAGGACTTCCCTCAGAGGGATTAGTCTGAGCGATATTGCTTTGAACAGGTTTTAATAATAATATTCTAAAAGTTTAAAAAATGTTATTTTTAATTGCTTATACATTGTCACAAATTGAAATGACAACAAATTGCAAAATGAATGGTACAATCGCAAAATATTACACGAAAATTCCTATATACGGTTGAAAAAAAAGGAAATCAAACTATACATGCATGGGTATAAAATTCGACGCAATACATTAAAAGTAATACAGATAATCAAGCATTAAAATGTCTTGTATCGGAATTTGATTTTTTGAAATGACGTCAAGAATATACACACCAATTTTAGTCCCTAAAAGTGGCGCAAATCATAATGCCTGATTAGAATGAGGGAATTTTTCATATGGTGTGTGGTGCCCTTAAGCCTGGATCCCAAATCACGCGAGAACGCCCGAGATATTTTCAGATATTTTAATTCGCCTATCTTTATTCCCACCAGAAAATTAAAATAGCAACATTGGCTTTAATTAATAGCAGAACATTCCGGTTATAAATAAAACGAAATTAGCCATTGAATTTTTCTGGTGTAAAATCAGATTTTCTGAATTACATAATTTCTAGAACGTCTTCTATCATGGCAATTAAAGGATAAAATAGTTAGAACAAAATAGTTAATATACATAATAGTATAATGTCTACATCTGTTTTCTATGCATGCGATGAGGTTTTCGATAAAAATTTAGGGTATTCTCTCTTTAAAAAATGATATATAAAAATCTCGAAAACGCCAAAAAAGGAATACAATGTGTCCTTTCGAGTATGTCAATCTGATTTAAATGGATCGTGCATGCTGCCCACTACATACGGCTGTTTTGCTTTCTTTTCAAAATCATTCTCATGTAATTGAGCTGTATTTTTCGCTTTAGCATGCATAAAATAAAACAAATTGGCAACAATGAATGTGGTAGAGAGTTTGCAGAGGTATACGTCGTATACTTTCTGGATATTTTAAGAACCACTGTATACTCCCTCTTTCTCAAAAAGCTGCAGTATATACACTCTAGAGTATATTCTCTAAACTTCAGCGTATGTTCTCTGATTAGAGCGTATATTCTGTTTTTTACGACTATTCCACTGTTGGCAATATCTATAGTATAAGGTAATAATTATTTGATCTGAATATGTCGCCTGCATAAGCTTTGAGCCGTCAAGTGTCACCACAAATGATTTACAAATCTGAAAATATTTTTTCAGTATAACATGCTGGCTCAAATACGTCAATGTGTACTCGATTATGCAGTTTTACCCGAAAAAGTTATTATTTAAAAGACCTGCTAGTGAAATTGAGAAAATGAATATGATAAAATCCCTAGATTAATAAAGCTGAAAAGTTAATGTACCAACCCCCACCATACTAATTTTTAGTGGATTTTTTTTATGGTGACGTGTAAATGAAAATGAATATTTTTTGCGCGGCATGTTCTACAAAATATAAATTTTAGTGCTCTTGATAAATGCATATCAATTTTATTATGTTTCTACGGGTTTAACATCGTTAAAAAGTACAGTAGAACCCCGCTAATTCGGACCCCGATAATCCGGATCTCCGGATAATTCGAATAGGTTTGGTCATTTTTTTTTCAAGTTTGAGAAGTGATTGGCTAATTTCCATAACATTAACTTGTTTCATTGTCGTATTCTGAATAAAAAAAATTTCTGAAATCTTTTCGGAAGAATTAAGCAAAGTGAACATTTTTACTGTCTGTAAATATTCAATGAGTTTAACATAAAGGTGATTTTCTGTAAGTATGTTCTGTTTTATTTCATTTTTTTTCTAATTCTCCGGATAATCCGGATTGGTTCCGGTCCCAACTAATTCGAATTATCGGGGTTTTACTGTACTTGGAATTATTTCATCCCATCGGCAGTAATGTAACCGAATAATTTTGACTGTCCCAGTATTCGAACCCTGTATCCGATTTCATTAAAATTTGCAATGAAATTCGGCAACAAATCGATATTTAAAATTTCAAACGATTCGGTAGGATAGTTTTTGTGCTGTTATATGCGGATAGACAGGCAGACGGACGGATCAGACGACATCTGTGGGTACAAAATATTTATATTAATTGGGGGCGCACCTAAAAAACAATTAAATTTAAAACCAGATGCAAAAATTGAAAACGCATTTCCAGAAATTATTGCTCAAAGATAGTATTGTAACCGATTTGTTTTGTGTCCCTGTAATTGAATTAAAAATGCTATGAATGTCCTGTTATAACGTAATCATAATGAAATTCATTGGTTTATATAAGTTTCACACATTTAGAATAGCGTAATTTCATTAAAATACTCTGAAAAGGATTTCCACCAATAGACCATAATGTAAGGAAATTCTTTTGGGTGCTCCTGTAGATAAATTATTAATCCCACGTACTTCATATACATTACCAAACATGTCTAAGGGACCCTAAATAATGTTTACCGATTGCATATAAATCGGTGTATATTTACTGGTGTTAGAGCGTGGACAGACGGATAGACAAACCGAATGCATAAACATTTTTTAGCTTTGTTGAAAAGTGTTAAAAGAAAAAAAAAAAAAAAAAAAAGAAAAAAAAAAAAAAAAAAAAAAGGAGCAGCCTCAGAGGCTGAAGATTGCAACCTTATTAATTCATTTAATGCCCCTCCCCGCCCCCTTAAAAAAGGGAGCAGCTTCAGAGGCTGAAGATCGCAACCTTATTAATTCATTTAATGCCAAAAAAAAAAAAAAAAAAAAAAAAAAAGCTTACCAAGGAATTTAGAACAGGATATGGTACATTTTTTTTTACATAATTGGCGCCAAATTATCGTTATTTACATTGCATGGTTGTTGTTTGTCCTATAATAAATTGTTTATTTATTTTTTCTGTATTCATTTAATCTAGATTTAATCGTGTTTTTTATTGTTACTTCCTTTTTAAAATAATTGTAGTTAGTTTAAAAATGATTTTCGCCAAATTTGCACCAAACCCGATGCTTATATGATATCTCTGCTCTAATTTCATGGTACTTTTCCAATACCTTCACCTTGGCGTTTTTATAAATCATGGTCCAGTTTTTGCTTCAAAAATTGAGATTTCAAATCTGATGATCGTTCATGTTTATTTTTACTCATAACTATGGCACAGATATCATATTTATGTGTAAAAATATAAGCTACACCTTAGAGCGATTTTTTTCACCACCAAATTGGTGAAAACGTTGTTTTTGAATATTGCTATAAGTATTTTACGATTTATTGTGATATTCTTTATTATATTTATTACTATGTTTGTTATTTATAACTGTTTATTCATCGCTTCAACTATTGTTTTTTTATTACTTGATTATCCCGTCGACCAAAAAAGTAATCCAAAACAATAAGTTAAAATGCCAATAATGAATGATCGTGAATGTCGCATTCAATCGCATTAAATACGATACATGTGTTTAAAACATCAAGTGATTTTTTATCACACTTTTTATTTGTATTTTTATCAATATTTCACTAATTTATTTCTTCTTTCGTTATTTAAAATAAAAACTATGTCAGTATGTATAATTTGGTGAAATTGATCGGCGAGATAACCAAGTAATGCCAGTATTTTATTTAAGCACGTATTTTATTTAAAAATAGCAGAATTGTTTCCAATTTGCATGTGCGAAATATAAAAGATGCTAATGGCGGTTATAAAGTGCTATTATAAATATTCATTAATATCGCAAAATCTCAAGTACGAAGTTATTAAGAATTAAGGCTTTTTTCTTTTAAATCAACAACACCAACAAAATTATTTTCCAGTTTGTTTCTTAAGTTTATGTATTTTTTATTGTAATTGAAAATTGTTTGTGTATTTTCCTTGCTCCATGTGCTTAAATTTGGGAATCTAATGAAAACATCCAGCCGATGAAAAGTGACGCATACCAAATTTCTGTGACGTATGCAAATAAATTGTACTTCTTTCTGAGCTTTTTAAATATAATTTTTCAACTATTTGGAACTAATTTTTGAAAGTAGATGCATTCAGTAGGTTACTTTCATAGGTACCGTTTGGTACAATTGAAATCACAATTTGACATGTATTTTTCAGGTTTGCTTGAAGAAAGATTTATGCTTGACTTTTAATATCGTTACGTACTATGTGTATTAACCTTCGCTTCGCTCAGATAACTATTTGCTCCATGTACTCTGGTTCGGTTGTTTTTGAAAATATTCAGCCAGTGACAAATGATGCACACCATGTTTCTGTGACGTATGCAAATAAATTGTGCTTTTTTATCAGTTTTTTAAAAATAACTTTTAAACTATTTGGAACTAATTTTTCGTAGTAGGTGCATTCACTAGATTACCTTCGTAGGTACCTACTGGTACAAACAGAATCAAAATCCGACAAGTACTTTTTGAGATTTGCTTGAAGAAAGAATTTTTTTGATTTTTAATATCGTTACGTACTCTGAGTATAAGACTTCGCTACGCTCAGACAATTAAAATAAAACATAAGAAAACATGCGCAAATCAAGATTGTCATTTATTGTTACAGATTAAGTGAACGGCATGGTATTTCACGGATTGGTGAATAAATTAAAAAAAATTTTCATATTTGCATAATTTTAAATCACTAACTCATTTTTGCACGATTTATATTTAAATACATGTATGTATGTATATATATATATATATATATATATATATATATATATATATATATATATATATATATATATATATATATACACAATTTTATTAAAACCATTCAATTAATTTTTAAAAAAATGAAGAAACAAATATTGTAAGAATATTGAAGAAACAAATAAATCCATGTATTTTGGGGATATGGAATTTCTTTTGGTTTTGTTATATAAATATATATATATATATATATATATATATATATATATATATATATATATATATATATATATATATATATATATATATATACATATTTATTGATTTTTAATGGTAAAAGCACTTGTTAAAAGCCATTTCCTTAGGTTTTCATAGTCAGCAGTTATCTAAGAAATCGCGATATTTCATTTTGTCATATTTCTTGTAGATGGCTGAATCCAACTTTTACATTTTTACAATTCCTTTTCCTGTGGATTTATTTTTTAAATTCTGGCATTTCTTATATTTATCTAAATCTGATTGGATTATATGAAATGCTAAACATTAATGGTTATTAAATGTGCAGTTTATGAGTTATATGCGACATAAATGATTAGTAATTGTTAGGTTTTCTCCCTTCCTGTCTTTTTATTATTTTTTTTCTAATAAATATTGATGACACAGGTTTTTGGTGTCATCTAGAGAGAGATTTTCACATAAAATAGTTATACGTTTGCTTGATTTAAAGAAAAAAAGATTTAATTCATTTAACTAGAAAAAACTAAAAACTAGAAATTGAAGATTTTTGTATTTTTATGCTCTTTCTTACTAATTTATACAAATACGAACCTCTATTATATTTCCAGTATCTCTACATTCTTTATTAAATTATTTAAGGCAATAACTTTATTTATTTTACAGCATTTATGTTTATGTAGTGATTTTTTTCTTGATAGTTCCATTTATTTATGTGTATTTTTTTTTTATTTCAATTGTTTTGAAATCACGAATATTTACTATAAATTTATTTATGTATTGTCGTACAGGCATTAAACATATTGTATACATATTGGAATTTCCGAAACACCTGTCCAATTAAGAGAAAGATTATGAATTACAAATGGTAGGCAACAAGTAAAACATATAATAAGACGATGTATCATCTTTAAAAAATTCAGCACTAAACCTTATTGCTAAGATATTCCACCTCAATTAAAGAGGCGAGTAGTAGGAAAATAACAGTACGGGGACAGCCGGCGGTGGTGGTGGCACTGTGGCACCGCCACAGTGCCACCACTGGTGGAACGAGAAACCACCGCCGGCGGTCCCACCGAGCCGGTCGGAATCATACTATAAGATGAAGATTAAATTTATATTTGAATTTTGAACAACCCAGTTAAGGTTATCCATTAAGGTTACTCATTAAGTATCACTCTTAAAAACTCATTAAAAATCATCCTTAATGAGTATTATTAATTAAGCGTAACAATGGAAAATCTCAGTTTTTAATCACTTTATTTAGATTCCTTCAACTACAAGATGAGATTATCAATTTAACAGAAGAAAGTTAAACATATATTTGAATTTTGATTGATAGACATCTGAATGAGTATTATTAATTAAGTAAAAACAATTGAAAATATCAAGTTTTATAGAAAAAGATTTCTTACGATTTTTTTAACTGAAACTTCAGAATATCAACTTGAGATAAAGAAATTTAAGCATACATTAGTTTTTAGTTAGTTAGCATTAGTTTTTAAGTAATTTTCACCTTAATGAATAATTTTAATTAAGCAACACAGTGAAAAATATAAATTTTTATTTGATTTCTTAAGATTTTTATCAACTACAAGATCACTGTATCGAATTAAAAGTTGAAAGTTAAACATGCATCCTAGTTTTTTAACAGCTATAACCTTAATGAGTATTGTTAATTAAGTAAAAAATCAATGGAAAATATAAAGTTTTATAGAAAAATATAGATTTCTTACGATTTTTTTTTAACTGAAACTTCAGAATAGCAACTTGAGATAAAGAAATTTAAGCAAACATTTCAGTTTTTAAGTATTTTTCAACTTAATGAGTATTTTTAATTAAGCAAAACATTGAAAAAATATAAATTTTTATTTGATTTCTTAAGATTTTTATCAACAACAATATCAATGTATCGACTTAAAAGTTGAAAGTTAAACATGCATCCTAGTTTTTCAACAGCTATAACCTATATCGCGTCAAGAAATACTCAACACACACAAATTTGAAATTACAACATCGTCTGTTACGTCCCATTCAAACTAAAACTTTTTTCTGCATTCCCCACCCCTGCATTCCTTAAAGGTAGGGAAACACACAATAGAGTTCTGACGCCACAAGCAAACTGAAAATGTTTATCTTCAAGAAAAAATATCAACTTGTATTAAAAAAAAGAAGGATTTAGACTAGTTAAATAGGGAAAATCATCATACTATATGGTCATTAAATCTAGTTTTTAACAACTATCGCATTAGTGAGTATAATTAATTAAGCAAAACAATAGAAAATATTAATTTTAAGAGAAAAAAGACGAATTTAAACGAATTTTATTAATTTTACATAGGTTTTCTCATCTACAACACGGATATATCAATTTTTAACGGAAGAATTAAACACATATTTTAGTTTTTAATAACAAAAAAGTAATAAGTATCATTAATTAAACAAAAATAAATATCAATTTTCAAGAAAAGAAAATTTTTTGCACAAATTTTCAACTTTGAAATACATTTGTTTATATATATTCTTACAATATATTACTAAACTTAAACTTTTTAAAAAAGTTTGAATGTCTTTACAAAGGATTCATATTTATATTTTTCACCTCTTGACTGCATTCGAAATCTTACAACAAATAATATACTTTTTTTTTAATTCTAGAAAACCGAAAAAGACACTTCTTGCTGCTTTAGACACTTGACATATTACAACTACTCTGAGATATTCTAGCTATATTATTAATCAAATTTGGACATGATTCATCTTACACTTTAAAAATTTCTGAATTTTTAGAATACTTAATTTCATCAAACTTTATTCTTGATCCTATAGTATGATTGTTTTCCTTACTTAACTAGTCTAAATCCTTCTTTTTTTATTACGAGTTGATATTTTTTCTTGAAGATAAACATTTTCAGTTTGCTTGTGGCGTCAGAACACTATTGTGTGTTTCCCTACCTTTAAAGAATGCAGGGGTGGGGAATGCAGAAAAAAGTTTTAGTTTGAATATGACGTAATAGACGGTGTTGTAGCTTCAAATTTGTGTGTGCTGAGTATTTCTTGACGCGGTTCATTTTTTTATTAAAATTCTACTTTGTTGGTATATAAAAGTATGATGAAATTTCCATTTAGAGCAAAAGTCAAGCATATTTATTTAAATTCGTCTTCTTCATTAAAAAATCATTAGTTTCTTTTTTATTTGTTCAATTATCGAAATTCATTAAGGTAATGACTATTCAAAAACTAAAAAAATACGTTTAAATTTCCATTTTAAGTTCTTTATTCTGATTTTATACGAAATGATTTTATGAAGAAATCAGTTAAAAATTTATATTTTCCATTGTTTTTTGCTTAATTAACAATGATCATTAAGTAGATTGCTGTTCAAAAACTAAGATAAATGTTTAAGTTTCCTTTCTTAAGTCTATATTTTAGTTGAAAATTCTAAAGAAATCGGTTAAATTTAATATTTTCCGTTGTTTTTCTTAATTAATAATGCTCATTAAGGAAATGGTTGCTCAAAACTGGAATGCATGCTTATGTTTCTTTCTCTAAAATTGATATTTTGAAGTATCAGTTGAAAAAAAATCGTAAGAAATCGACAAAAAATTTATAGTTTTAACTGTTTTGCTTGATTAAAAAATACCTATTAAAGTGATAACCACTTAAAAACCGAAATGTATGTTTAAATTTCTTTATCTCAAATTGATATTCTGAAGTTTGAAATGAAAAAAATCGCAAGAAATTTGTTTTTTTTCCTAAAAACTTGTTATTTTCCATTGTTTTTTACTTAATTAACAATACTCATTAAGGTTATACCTGTTGAAAAACTAGGATGCATGTTTAACTTTCAACTTTTAAGTCGATACATTGATCTTGTAGTTGATAAAGATTTTAAGAAATCAAATAAAAATTTATATTTTTCACTGTTTTGCTTGATTAAAAATACTCATTAAGGCAAAAATTACTTAAAAACTGAAATGTATGCTTAAATTATTTATCTCAAGTTGATATTCTGAAGTTTCAGTTTAAAAAATCGTAAGAAATCTTTTCTGTAAAACTTGATATTTTCAATTGTTTTTACTTAATTAATAATACTCATTAACATGTCTATCAATCAAAATTCAAATATATGTTTAACTTTGTTCTGATTGATAATCTCATTTTGTAGCTGAAGAAATCAAGATAAAATGATTAAAAACTGAGATTTTCCATTGTTTCGCTTAATTAATAATACTCATTAAGGTTATGGTTGTTCAAAATTCAAATATAAATTTAATCTTCATCTTATAGTATAATTCCGACCGGAGGTGGGACCGCAGGCGGTGGCACGGTGCCACAGTGCCACCACCACCGCCGGCTGTCCCCGTACTGTTATTTTCCTACTACTGAGGCATCACCATTTGAAGTCACTGGAGCAGATTTTCTATGTCCCCTATATCTGAAAATGGTGCAAAAATTTACGTTGCTTTATTTATTTAAGCAATAGTAAGAGCGATACATTTAGAGATTGTTATGAATTTATCAACAACCGAATTTTTAATGGCCTTTTGAAGATTCATCTCACGGCGTGAAATTTGCAAAATTATTTACACTAACAATGCTAAGATCTTGAAGAAAGCGGACAGGGTTTTGCAACAACTGTGGAATTTGATAAAGAATCCCACGGTGCAATATTATTTTAATGAAAAGAGAAAGGAAAATTCATCGTAGAGAGAGCAGCGTGGTAGGGAGGATTCTACGAGCGACTAGTACGTTCGATGAAGATAGGCCTTAAGGAAGATCTTCATTAGACTACAAAGAATTTGAAACTACTTTACTGGAAGTGGAAGCAATTTGAATTCCTGCTCATTAGTCTTTGTGTCCAGTGATGCCAATGAGCCAACTCCCTTGTGTCCATCGCATTTTTTTGTGGAAAACAGGGCTTACAGCGTTGCCACCGGAAAGGACAAGAATCATTCCTTCTATGAAAAATGAATTAACTCGCAGATATAATTGTAGGTTAAACTTAGTGTAACAGTTTTGGTTGAAGTGGAAACAGTTTTATCCAATGGACTTAAAATCTCTCCATTATAAAGATCACTCCAAAGGCATGCAGAAAAGAAAATGAGCTGTTGTTAAATCAAAGAAAATAATCAACCAAGGCTCTTGTGGAAATTAGACATTATTACAGATATTCATCCTGGTAGAGACGGAAAGGTTCGTGCACGCACCATAAGACTAGAAACAGGTAATCTCATTCGGTGAGCAGTCCAACACTTATACCCATTGGAATTGCCAGTAAAGATGAATAGCTTATCTTTCTAGGCAGGATGATATTGTGATTTCAGAAACTCAACTTTGAAACTCCTTGGCGCACAAACATTTGTAAGCTGTGTGAACTAATAAGACCTTATTTTGCATTCTAATTTGATTTATGTTTTTTTTTGTTCTGTGCTTTTCTTGAGACGATAAGTACGAATGTATGCATTTATGAATTGAGATATTAAAAAGAAAGAGAATTCATGTCTTATTTATGTTCGTTTCGTCCATTAAATGTTATTATTTCGCGCAAATGGATGTTTTCTGAACAATAATGCATAGAATTAATATGAGGTACACCAAATAAAAGCAAAAAGAACTTGCTTCTGAGTAACAGAGTTTAGAATAATAGAGATACTAGTTTTTTTTACAAAACAATATCACTATTTTTTAATAACGCTCTATTCTTACTTACCCATCATACGTAGTATAGGGTAAGTCTTGCAATCGTTTTGAAAATCGAAAATTTTTTTTTTGACGGATTTACACGTTTCAGATACTGGAGATTTCGAAAAACATATTTTTAGAAAAAAAATTTTGCCGTCCGTCCGTCTGTGTGTCTGTCTGTAACCGCTCTATCTCCCGAGAAAATTGAGATAGAGACTTGAAATTTTGTATGTACTTAGTATGTAAGAATGGGACGAAGCCTATTTAATATCAGTAACCTCGATTATCCGGAACTATTTTTTCCGGACTCTCGAAAAATTCATTCTGATGAAAGGAATATAAAAATTTTCGAATTTTTTTATTTTAATGACTGGACGTAAAAGGCAATAAAATAAAACAAATTTTGCATAAAAAACGAGGTCGATCGGATTATTAGTTGCCGAGATATGCGTAATCCTGTTTTTCAAATTCTTCGATTTTTCATGACCCTGTATTTCATTCAAATTTCAATTCACATGTATATTTTTATTGGAAATGAGACGCTTAATCCAACACATTAAATTTTTAGTTAATATGATTATTATTTTTTGAGTTATAAGGATGTTTCTTTTACGCGATCCGGTACTACTCGAGTATTTTGGCGTTTTGTATAATTAGTCAAAATTGGCTCATCAGTAATTCATTAATGGAGCATTATTGTATGTTAAGATTATTTATCTATGCGTTTAAATTTTATTTTGGAGTTGCCATAGAGACGCGTTTTATTTTCATATTTTATATTATGATGGGTAAGTATTACGGTGGCCCCCCCCCAACGACTAGTTTATATTTGATTTAGTATTACTTACGTGAAATATATTTAGCTTAGATTAGTTTCAACAATAACGTAATGTAAAACAATGCAAACTCTTTTATTTAAATTAAGTGTGATTCTCGATAACTATTTAACATATAATTGAAGTTATAATAAAATTTAAATTTATAACTTAATAACCAGTCTATTCGTAGAAAAATATACTTAGATGAGAAAATCCAGTTATTTAATGCAAAAATAAAACATATATCTAATCCTAGAGATGAAAGTTGGCGAAGTTTTAACTGCATAAAGACATACTAAATAAAACTAATTTTACAGACATTACATTTTAAAAATTCAACTTTATCCACTAAATACATTTTAGCCTGCTGAAACTATTCTGGGAAGTTTGAAAGCTTTAACGTTTCTTTAAATACCAATATTTACATATAATATCCATTCTGTCGAAATGGAAGTTTATCGAACTTCATCCTTTAAAACATTAGATTGTTTAAAATGTATACCAACCATACAACCATTAATAAATGGGAGAAAATAAAAAGAGGAGTACAGTTTGTCAAAGATCATTATAATTTGAGAATTATGTAAATCAGAAATATGTTAGAATTCCTTGTAAAAATTTTAGTAAAAATAACCGTTTTATAAAGTAAAAACAAACAACAAATAATGCAAAATTTAAGATCTAGTTATTCTACACTAATTAAATTAAGAAATTTCTCGACGGGATTATTTATCCTTAACTCTTATCACATTTTTTAAAAACATTATGAAATTGCAGTTATTTTATTTCTATTTAAATAATATAAGGTTCTTTCGTAGCGTACATGGGTAGCACATTCTTTAACATCTGTTACAGATAAATAACAAATTTTACTAATTGCAAAATCTTTATTTTATTTTGCAAATGTGTTAAGTGCGAATAATTTTTTTTAAAGATGGAGTTTCCAAACATTCTTGAACAAGTAAATATCCACGAAAGCTTGGTGAAATATTAAAGTTGAATGCCTTTTTGAAATAAAGTATTATTCACTATAATTTAAGAATGTAATAACAGAAATCGAGAGTTTCGTCGAGTTCCGTTCCGGCTGAATTTTCAGCCGCATTCCCGGCGAAAACGAATGTTTTGGCGAAACTTAGGTTTTAAGCGAAATACGAAAATGAATTTTCAGTTGATCTCTAATTGATATAAAAATAACAATAAAGAATTACATGAAAGATATTTACTAATGTTGATGCGTAATATACAGGGTGTCCAGCAAATAACAACCATATTTCAAATTTAAATTTCTCAAAAACAAAAATTGATAGAAGTATGCGATAAACGGTTTCTTTATTAGGTAAGCTGTAAAATTGTTATACTAAAATTTTGGACGGTGAATATTTTGAAAAGATTATGTTCTGATTGCAAAGAATGCTCGACTTGACGTTTTTCTTACTTTAGATTGCTTGTAGAGAACGTGTTTTTCGGGGTACTTAGCCATATTTTTAGAACTAATTTTTTGAAATTTCTGAAATTCCAAAAATTTTGTTCCAAAAAACTTTAAAATATGGCATTGTCCGCCCAAAACCTCATTCAAACCAAGCAATTTAAAGCAATAAAAATGTTAAGTCAATCATTCTTTGCAATCAGAATATAATCTTTTCAAAACATCCACCCTTCGGAACTTCTGTATAATAGAGCAAGATCCCAGGGCCCCCAGACGTTACTTATTTTCTCACAAGTAAAATGTATTGGATAAAGTAGTGTTAGTGCGTGCTATGAGCATAGTGATACCTGCTAGCTCGGACCGACGGCCAATTTACGGGTACCAGGTACCAAATGTAGGTAAAAACGCTGCGAACTTTACTTAATTTCTCAAGCTTGATTTTATATAAGGATGCTCAGGGAACTATTTCAATACTATATATAAGCTCCCAGACCAATTGCATGGGCCAAAGATCCAGCCAGACACACATAAAGTGTCGCGGCTCCCTATGCGACCATACATAAAGTGACGCTTTGAAACTCCCTAAAAATGATATAACTTTACTTATTTTCTCAGTCTTAATTTTTATATATGATGTTCAGGGTGCTATTTCAGACTTTATGTAAGCTCCCAGACCAATTGCATGGACCAAACATCCAGCCAGACACACATAAAGTGTCGCGGCTCCCTATGCGATAAAGTGACGCTTTGAAGCTCCCTAAAAAATGATATAACTTTATTTATTTTCTGTCTTAATTTTTATATATGATGTTCAGGGAGCTATTTCAGTATTTTATGTAAGCTCCCAGACCAATTGCATGGGCCAAACATCCAGCCAGACACACATAAAGTGTCACGGCTCCCTATGCGACCATACATAAAGTGACACTTTGAAGCTGCATAAAAAATGATATAACTTTACATATTTTCTCAGTCTTAATTTTTATATATGATGTTCAGGGAGCTATTTCAGTACTTTACCCAGGTCGAAATTCATGCTGGTATTTGTTTGCTAGACAAGCACCAAGTGCTATAACCCACCAAGTAAAATAGCATAAACTAGCATTACACATTGCTGGTTCCAGCAGAATTTCCAGCAATTCAGGGTGTGTATTGGCCCACTTTGCTGGAAATAAGCATGAAAGGCTTGCATATAGCTTGTCATGCTTTTGTTGTGCAAGCTAGCAAAATAGCATGTGATGCTAGCTAGCATATAATAGCATGGAAATCTAGCAGATATAGCAATACCTAGCAATAACTAGCATATTTTTGTTTCTGGTTCAAGTATAAATTTTTACCTGGGTATGTAAGCTCCCAGACCAATTGCATGGGCCAAACATCGAGCCAGACACAAATAAAGTGTCGCGGCTCCCTATGCAACCATACATAAAGTTACGCTTTGAAGCTCCCTAAAAGTGATATAACTTTACTTATTTTCTCAGTCTTAATTTTTATATATGATGTTCAGGGAACTATTTCAGTACTTTATGTAAACTCCCAGACCAATTGCATGGGCCAAAAATCCAGCCAGACACGCATAAAGTGTCGCGGCTCCCTATGAGACCATACATAAAGTGGTGCTTTGAAGCTCACTGAAAAATGATACAACTTTACTTATTTTCTCAGTCTTAATTTTTATATATGATGTTCAGGGAACTATTTCAGTATTTTATGTAAGCTCCTAGACCAATTTCAGGTGCCAAAAATCCAGCCAGACACGCATAAAGTGTCGCGGCTCCCTATGAGACCATACATAAAATGGCGCTTTGAAGCTTTCTAAAAAATGATATAACTTTACTTACTTTCTCAGTCTTAATTTTTATATATGATGTTCAGGGAACTATTTCAGTACTCTATGTAAGCTCCCAGACCAATTGCATGTGGGCCAAACATCCAGACAGACATGCATAAAGTGTCCCTATGTGTATAAGCGCGATCGTGATAATTAGACAGATTTATAACATAACATCATAAACCTTATGTTAGTAAAGGTCTAATGGAAGTCTTCAGTAATAAATAAGTAATATTTTAACCCTTAATTTTAAAAATAATTATGGCATACCAAAATGTGAATACATTTGAAATCGTAATCGAAATTATGAACAAATCGTTACTAATTTATAAAAAGTTTTTTAATTGGAAATATTCAGAAAATTAATGGTTCTCAACAGCAATCAATTTATTAAAATACTAGTTTATAGACGTCTTATAATAGGCAAAACACAATAAAATATGTAGATAGAAATCTTATAATAAGCAAAACACAATAAAATATGAAAATAGAAATCTTATAATAGACAAAACACAATAAAATATGCAAATAGAAATTTTCAAAATAATTCATTTAAACAGCAATCATTATTTTATAAATGAAAAAGTTATGATCTATTTTGTTATTTCTTAATCTTCATTATCATCATCATTGAAGTTTGATAATTCATCATCAATCCAATGTTGATATTTAATGTCTTCATCACCATCATCATCATTAATTTCTTTTTATGTAATATATATATATATATATAATTAAGAACTAAATAGTTACAAGTTTATATAAATAATTATAAGTGAGAGTAGAATACCTGATTCTTCTTTAAGCGATTCACTTACAAAGCCTGGTAATTGGTCCCCATCAAACCAGTTGAAATGATATTGATTATCTTCCAACGTCCACCCATTGTTTTTAGGACAGTAAATACTTAGTTCTTCCATATGAGCATTATTCCAAAGACTAGCGATATAATTAGATCGCCGAAAATTCTGCAAAAGCTCACTCTTGCATGGTGTAAGTTGCTCGTATCAAAGTTTTTCAGATTTTTGCGATTGAACTCTTCATCAACGTCGGAAACCATGTAAATGTCGATGAACAGTTGAAGTCTGGCAGCATCTACGTCAGTTATTCCGGTCATACTGTAGACTTCACAAATAAACTTTTGTGTTGTGTTAAATACATTTTGCTCAAGCTCTAAGTCGCTGAATAATAAGACTGAGAAAATAAGTAAAGTTCGCAGCGTTTTTACCTACCTTTGGTACCTGATATCCGTAAATTGGCCGTCGGTCCAAGCTAGCAGGTATCACTACACTCATAGCACTTTCTAACACTACTTTGTCCAATACATTTTACTTGTGAGAAAATAAGTAACGTCTGGGGGCTCTGGAACCTTGGACTAAAAATGGATTACTTCGGTAAGTTCAGCTGAACGGGCTTCTTTATGTATGTCTGGGAAGATGTTTGGCCCATGCAATTGGTATGGCTGCTTACATAAAGCACTGAAATAGTACCCTGAACATCATTATATAAAAATTAAGACTGACAAAATAAGTAAAATTATATCACTTTTAAGGAAGCTTCAAAGCGCCACTTTATGTATGGTCTAATAGGGAGCCACGACACTTTATACGTGTCTGGCTGGATGTTTGGCCCATGCAATTGGTCTGGGAACTTACATATAATATTGAAATAGTTCCCTGAGCATCATTATATAAAAATCTAGCTTGGGAAAATAAGTAAAGTTCGCAGCGTTTTTACCTACTCTTGGTACCTGGTACCCGTAAATTGGCCGTCGGTCCAAGTTAGCAGGTATCACTACGCTCATATCACGTACTAACACTACTTTATCCAATACATTTTACTTGTGAGAAAATAAGTAACGTCTGGGGGCCCTGGGATCTTGAACTATAACATTTTTACAGCTTACCTAATAAAGAAACCGATTACCGCATAGTTCTATCGACTTTTGTTTTTGAGAAATTTAAATTTGAAATCAGGGTGTTATTTGCTCAACACCCTGTATATATCCCTTTAATCATTATATTAAAAAATTTAAGATTAAATTTTGGAAAAGTCAGAGAAAACTTAAGAGCGTGTTAAACAAATACATACATGGTTTCTAACAAGTAATGAAATCTTGTTTCTGATTAAAATATTTAATACTAGAAATTTATTAATGTGATATGTTTATTCATAAATTACATGAAAAAACATCAAGGTGAATTTAGTAACTCTGAGCATGCTTTAATTTAATCTTTGTAAAATAATACCACACCACGCTATAGTGTTGAATTCATAATTTAAAAAAATCAGTTTTTTTTCTTAATAATAATACCATTTTCTTTATCTTTCAATAATTCTAACGAACAGTAAAATCCAAAGTGAAGTTTTACAAATACTATAAATGCATTTCAAAATTTTTTACAGAAAATGTAAATCATAACAAGAAATTTAATAAAATAATCAATAATTAATTATTAAAAAATATGTTATACTAAAAAAAAGTATCTATATTGTATATGTGAAAACGGATTCATTTCGGAAATATCTATTATTATTTTAGTTTTTGTAAAGTAACTGTTCGAAAATTATTTTTACTATTTACATTTCAAACAGATGTTTTACCATTCTGATAAAATTTTTACAGATTTTTATAGATAATGTAAATAATAACAATGTATTCAAGTAGAATAATTATTAGTTAATTCGGAAAAAATACATGTATAACATAAGCATAAAAAATGTGATATATTGTATAAATGGAAGCAGATTTATTTTGGAAAAGTTTCATAGTTTCTTATTTTTGTGGAGTATCTGATATTCAGCGCACTGATAAACCCAGTCGCCACGCAGTCCGTTGTCTGAAGTTAGCCAGTTTGATACCAGCATGACTTTTAGAGTTTTTCTTCATAATTTGGATAATTTTCATTCAACAGTATTTTCTGAAGGCGTCTTCTCTAAAGGCTAAGGATTGGTAATAACTCACTCATTGATACTGTGTTTTAAAAAAATAATCAGAAAAAAAATAAAAGTTTTATATAAATTACCATTTTTGGCAATAAAAGAATATTGACTGCCTAAATCAGATATCCATCAATAAATTTGAAATCTAAATAGTTTTTTAACATATTAAATTTTACTTTCTAATTTTTGTTCGAATGTTTAGTAAAATTGAGATACGTTTGAAAGAAAAATAATAATATCATTTTACTTATTTATTATAACAACGCTTTACATTTTCAAATATTAACGCATGCCTGACTTTAATTAACAACATATTATAGTATTATTATAGTATTATAGTATTATAGTATTATTATAGTATTATTAGTTGTTATTATAGTATTATAGTTTTAATTATAGTATTCTATAATTAAAAAAGAACATTAATGTCTAATCTACTAAATTTCAATAAAAATAAGAAAAAAGAATTGCCTTATTTATAAATCATATTTACGTGGTATAATAGAGTACGATTATATATTACTCTGAAATTTTAATTTTAAAGTCTCAGCAGCAAAAATAACTGTGATTTGTAATTTTTAAAATTTTTATTCATTATTTTATTTATTTTTAACACGATTGTCAAAGTCGTGCAGATGTACAAGGGAAATAATATTAAATTCGTTCTATCATCGTGTTGCAGATCTGCAATATACCCAGAACTTAGTAGTACTTACATAGTAAGTTTTAAAATTTGATTTTATTTGTTTTCCTGTTTTTGAACACACCTGTTAATACAACTTGATCATTGAAATTATATATAGATGATGATATTGAGTTAATTTCTCATACCAAAGTTTTGATTATAATTTGCGAATTTTCTAGTCGTTTTTGCAAAAATTCAATTAGCAAATTTTATGAAACTAAAAAAGCGATGGAGCAGTTCGATTGTAGTTATTTTTAAGGTAATTTTTTAGACTTTAAAATTTTCATTAGAAAATGGACAATATTTATGACAAGTATATCAATTTCTGTTTTTTGCAGGTGTAAAAAAATCATTTTAATCAATAATTAATTTTGTTTAATGTTCTAAATTTTTTAGAATTACATGCTTAAAATAATATATTCTGCCATCGGAATAAATATTTTTCATATCGAAATTGTTCAGCCATAAACGGTTAAATTAATTGCATTATATATATATATATATATACAGTGTGTTTCGCTACCAGACCGACAAACTTTGAGGGGTGATAGTAGACATAAAGACAAACATTATTAAATAGGAAACCATACGGCGCAAACGTCTTCTGTTGGAGCTCGGGGCCATTAAAGTTTAAGGTCCAAAAATTCAAACGGTGATAAAAATTAGAAAGAAGGGTCGATTTGTTTGCGGTTTTCTCTAAAATCATATTTTATATCACGATTTTTTATTTTTTTAATTTTAAAGGTTAAGTTCGAAAATTGTCGATAGAGGGCGCTTTAGACTTTAGAGTAACGAACAGATACTTTTTGTCGTTATTTTGTGCATGGGGTTGAAATTATTCTAAAGTTTAGACTTTAACTTAAACTTTAAGCCCAAAATCGGAAACATGGGAATCGGTTAACTAGCGAAAATTTAACTGTGAACCGAGGGGGAGAATTTAAACACTCATAAACATTAGACAAACTAATCGATTTTGTTGTGGTTTGCGTGTAGGTCATTCAGTTGGTAATTATTTTATTCAAAATGACGTACAGCTGTAATGTCCTCATTTTTTCATAGAGGGCGCTTCCAACACATCTCTGACATTTCAATGGCTTTACTCCTGGGTGTTATACTACCAGACTACCATACTTCCAGGAAGTGTTAGGGATGCGAAAGCGACACGGAATCACATAGGAATGTAACGTTGAAAATGTCTTTTTTGCGAGCTGTGGTTAAAGGAAGCAGGGAAAAAACAACAGAAACAAGCAGAGAAACAGCAACGCGTTAATATGGACATAAAACAGTTTATTTAAAGGTTTTACTAGAAAAGATGTTCAAAATTACGACCAGAAGTAATTCGACATGCTTGACAGCGGCGTCGCATGTAATTCCTCATGCTTTGAAAGATTCCTGGAATCTTTGATAGATTTCCGGAAGCTACAGAATTACGAACTGCTAAGTCTTTAATTGATAGTACGGGATTCTCATACACCCAACTTTTCATGTGACTCCAGCAGAAGAAGCTCATACTTAATAGGTCCGGTGATCTGGCAGGCCAATAAACCGATACACCACGATCTATCAACCGCTGTCCATATGTTATGTTGAGGTATCGGTGAACATCATTGGTAAAATGTGGAAGAGCCCGATTGTGCTGGAACCACATAGAGCTGCGCAACGAGAGAGAAACATTCACGCCCATTACCGTTCAGCGCCATCTACCGCAAGAAAATCGCAGCGCCATCTACTATCGCTGTCAAGTAGTTTGCCGGACATTTTCTGGTCGTAATTTCGAACACTTTTTGCAGTAAAACCTTTAAATAAACTTTGTTCTGTAACTTTTACATGTTGCTGTTTCTCTGCTTGTTTCTGTTGTTCTTATCTCTGCTTTTTTTTAAACTTAACATGCAAAAAAACAATTTTCAACGTTACATTCCTGTGTGATTCCGAGTCGTCTTTGCATCCCTTACACTTCCTGGAACTATGGTGGTCTGGTAATAAAACACCCAGGAGTAATATCATTGAAATGTCGGACATATGTCGGAAGCGCCCTCTATTAAAAAATGAGGACATGAAAGCTGTACATCATTTTGAATAAAATAATTACCATGGGAATGGCCTACACGCAAACCGCAATAAAATCGATTGGTTTGTCCAATGTTTATGAGCGTTTAAAATCTCTCCCTTTAAAATCTCTTTCTAATTTTTGTTCGAATGTTTAGTAAAATTGAGATACGTTTGAAAGAAAAATAATAATATCATTTTACTTATTTATTATAACAACGCTTTACATTTTCAAATATTAACGCATGCCTGACTTTAATTAACAACATATTATAGTATTATTATAGTATTATAGTATTATAGTATTATTATAGTATTATTAGTTGTTATTATAGTATTATAGTTTTAATTATAGTATTCTATAATTAAAAAAGAACATTAATGTCTAATCTACTAAATTTCAATAAAAATAAGAAAAAAGAATTGCCTTATTTATAAATCATATTTACGTGGTATAATAGAGTACGATTATATATTACTCTGAAATTTTAATTTTAAAGTCTCAGCAGCAAAAATAACTGTGATTTGTAATTTTTAAAATTTTTATTCATTATTTTATTTATTTTTAACACGATTGTCAAAGTCGTGCAGATGTACAAGGGAAATAATATTAAATTCGTTCTATCATCGTGTTGCAGATCTGCAATATACCCAGAACTTAGTAGTACTTACATAGTAAGTTTTAAAATTTGATTTTATTTGTTTTCCTGTTTTTGAACACACCTGTTAATACAACTTGATCATTGAAATTATATATAGATGATGATATTGAGTTAATTTCTCATACCAAAGTTTTGATTATAATTTGCGAATTTTCTAGTCGTTTTTGCAAAAATTCAATTAGCAAATTTTATGAAACTAAAAAAGCGATGGAGCAGTTCGATTGTAGTTATTTTTAAGGTAATTTTTTAGACTTTAAAATTTTCATTAGAAAATGGACAATATTTATGACAAGTATATCAATTTCTGTTTTTTGCAGGTGTAAAAAAATCATTTTAATCAATAATTAATTTTGTTTAATGTTCTAAATTTTTTAGAATTACATGCTTAAAATAATATATTCTGCCATCGGAATAAATATTTTTCATATCGAAATTGTTCAGCCATAAACGGTTAAATTAATTGCATTATATATATATATATATATATACAGTGTGTTTCGCTACCAGACCGACAAACTTTGAGGGGTGATAGTAGACATAAAGACAAACATTATTAAATAGGAAACCATACGGCGCAAACGTCTTCTGTTGGAGCTCGGGGCCATTAAAGTTTAAGGTCCAAAAATTCAAACGGTGATAAAAATTAGAAAGAAGGGTCGATTTGTTTGCGGTTTTCTCTAAAATCATATTTTATATCACGATTTTTTATTTTTTTAATTTTAAAGGTTAAGTTCGAAAATTGTCGATAGAGGGCGCTTTAGACTTTAGAGTAACGAACAGATACTTTTTGTCGTTATTTTGTGCATGGGGTTGAAATTATTCTAAAGTTTAGACTTTAACTTAAACTTTAAGCCCAAAATCGGAAACATGGGAATCGGTTAACTAGCGAAAATTTAACTGTGAACCGAGGGGGAGAATTTAAACACTCATAAACATTAGACAAACTAATCGATTTTGTTGTGGTTTGCGTGTAGGTCATTCAGTTGGTAATTATTTTATTCAAAATGACGTACAGCTGTAATGTCCTCATTTTTTCATAGAGGGCGCTTCCAACACATCTCTGACATTTCAATGGCTTTACTCCTGGGTGTTATACTACCAGACTACCATACTTCCAGGAAGTGTTAGGGATGCGAAAGCGACACGGAATCACATAGGAATGTAACGTTGAAAATGTCTTTTTTGCGAGCTGTGGTTAAAGGAAGCAGGGAAAAAACAACAGAAACAAGCAGAGAAACAGCAACGCGTTAATATGGACATAAAACAGTTTATTTAAAGGTTTTACTAGAAAAGATGTTCAAAATTACGACCAGAAGTAATTCGACATGCTTGACAGCGGCGTCGCATGTAATTCCTCATGCTTTGAAAGATTCCTGGAATCTTTGATAGATTTCCGGAAGCTACAGAATTACGAACTGCTAAGTCTTTAATTGATAGTACGGGATTCTCATACACCCAACTTTTCATGTGACTCCAGCAGAAGAAGCTCATACTTAATAGGTCCGGTGATCTGGCAGGCCAATAAACCGATACACCACGATCTATCAACCGCTGTCCATATGTTATGTTGAGGTATCGGTGAACATCATTGGTAAAATGTGGAAGAGCCCGATTGTGCTGGAACCACATAGAGCTGCGCAACGAGAGAGAAACATTCACGCCCATTACCGTTCAGCGCCATCTACCGCAAGAAAATCGCAGCGCCATCTACTATCGCTGTCAAGTAGTTTGCCGGACATTTTCTGGTCGTAATTTCGAACACTTTTTGCAGTAAAACCTTTAAATAAACTTTGTTCTGTAACTTTTACATGTTGCTGTTTCTCTGCTTGTTTCTGTTGTTCTTATCTCTGCTTTTTTTTAAACTTAACATGCAAAAAAACAATTTTCAACGTTACATTCCTGTGTGATTCCGAGTCGTCTTTGCATCCCTTACACTTCCTGGAACTATGGTGGTCTGGTAATAAAACACCCAGGAGTAATATCATTGAAATGTCGGACATATGTCGGAAGCGCCCTCTATTAAAAAATGAGGACATGAAAGCTGTACATCATTTTGAATAAAATAATTACCATGGGAATGGCCTACACGCAAACCGCAATAAAATCGATTGGTTTGTCCAATGTTTATGAGCGTTTAAAATCTCTCCCTTTAAAATCTCTTTCTAATTTTTGTTCGAATGTTTAGTAAAATTGAGATACGTTTGAAAGAAAAATAATAATATCATTTTACTTATTTATTATAACAACGCTTTACATTTTCAAATATTAACGCATGCCTGACTTTAATTAACAACATATTATAGTATTATTATAGTATTATAGTATTATAGTATTATTATAGTATTATTAGTTGTTATTATAGTATTATAGTTTTAATTATAGTATTCTATAATTAAAAAAGAACATTAATGTCTAATCTACTAAATTTCAATAAAAATAAGAAAAAAGAATTGCCTTATTTATAAATCATATTTACGTGGTATAATAGAGTACGATTATATATTACTCTGAAATTTTAATTTTAAAGTCTCAGCAGCAAAAATAACTGTGATTTGTAATTTTTAAAATTTTTATTCATTATTTTATTTATTTTTAACACGATTGTCAAAGTCGTGCAGATGTACAAGGGAAATAATATTAAATTCGTTCTATCATCGTGTTGCAGATCTGCAATATACCCAGAACTTAGTAGTACTTACATAGTAAGTTTTAAAATTTGATTTTATTTGTTTTCCTGTTTTTGAACACACCTGTTAATACAACTTGATCATTGAAATTATATATAGATGATGATATTGAGTTAATTTCTCATACCAAAGTTTTGATTATAATTTGCGAATTTTCTAGTCGTTTTTGCAAAAATTCAATTAGCAAATTTTATGAAACTAAAAAAGCGATGGAGCAGTTCGATTGTAGTTATTTTTAAGGTAATTTTTTAGACTTTAAAATTTTCATTAGAAAATGGACAATATTTATGACAAGTATATCAATTTCTGTTTTTTGCAGGTGTAAAAAAATCATTTTAATCAATAATTAATTTTGTTTAATGTTCTAAATTTTTTAGAATTACATGCTTAAAATAATATATTCTGCCATCGGAATAAATATTTTTCATATCGAAATTGTTCAGCCATAAACGGTTAAATTAATTGCATTATATATATATATATATATATACAGTGTGTTTCGCTACCAGACCGACAAACTTTGAGGGGTGATAGTAGACATAAAGACAAACATTATTAAATAGGAAACCATACGGCGCAAACGTCTTCTGTTGGAGCTCGGGGCCATTAAAGTTTAAGGTCCAAAAATTCAAACGGTGATAAAAATTAGAAAGAAGGGTCGATTTGTTTGCGGTTTTCTCTAAAATCATATTTTATATCACGATTTTTTATTTTTTTAATTTTAAAGGTTAAGTTCGAAAATTGTCGATAGAGGGCGCTTTAGACTTTAGAGTAACGAACAGATACTTTTTGTCGTTATTTTGTGCATGGGGTTGAAATTATTCTAAAGTTTAGACTTTAACTTAAACTTTAAGCCCAAAATCGGAAACATGGGAATCGGTTAACTAGCGAAAATTTAACTGTGAACCGAGGGGGAGAATTTAAACACTCATAAACATTAGACAAACTAATCGATTTTGTTGTGGTTTGCGTGTAGGTCATTCAGTTGGTAATTATTTTATTCAAAATGACGTACAGCTGTAATGTCCTCATTTTTTCATAGAGGGCGCTTCCAACACATCTCTGACATTTCAATGGCTTTACTCCTGGGTGTTATACTACCAGACTACCATACTTCCAGGAAGTGTTAGGGATGCGAAAGCGACACGGAATCACATAGGAATGTAACGTTGAAAATGTCTTTTTTGCGAGCTGTGGTTAAAGGAAGCAGGGAAAAAACAACAGAAACAAGCAGAGAAACAGCAACGCGTTAATATGGACATAAAACAGTTTATTTAAAGGTTTTACTAGAAAAGATGTTCAAAATTACGACCAGAAGTAATTCGACATGCTTGACAGCGGCGTCGCATGTAATTCCTCATGCTTTGAAAGATTCCTGGAATCTTTGATAGATTTCCGGAAGCTACAGAATTACGAACTGCTAAGTCTTTAATTGATAGTACGGGATTCTCATACACCCAACTTTTCATGTGACTCCAGCAGAAGAAGCTCATACTTAATAGGTCCGGTGATCTGGCAGGCCAATAAACCGATACACCACGATCTATCAACCGCTGTCCATATGTTATGTTGAGGTATCGGTGAACATCATTGGTAAAATGTGGAAGAGCCCGATTGTGCTGGAACCACATAGAGCTGCGCAACGAGAGAGAAACATTCACGCCCATTACCGTTCAGCGCCATCTACCGCAAGAAAATCGCAGCGCCATCTACTATCGCTGTCAAGTAGTTTGCCGGACATTTTCTGGTCGTAATTTCGAACACTTTTTGCAGTAAAACCTTTAAATAAACTTTGTTCTGTAACTTTTACATGTTGCTGTTTCTCTGCTTGTTTCTGTTGTTCTTATCTCTGCTTTTTTTTAAACTTAACATGCAAAAAAACAATTTTCAACGTTACATTCCTGTGTGATTCCGAGTCGTCTTTGCATCCCTTACACTTCCTGGAACTATGGTGGTCTGGTAATAAAACACCCAGGAGTAATATCATTGAAATGTCGGACATATGTCGGAAGCGCCCTCTATTAAAAAATGAGGACATGAAAGCTGTACATCATTTTGAATAAAATAATTACCATGGGAATGGCCTACACGCAAACCGCAATAAAATCGATTGGTTTGTCCAATGTTTATGAGCGTTTAAAATCTCTCCCTTTAAAATCTCTTTCTAATTTTTGTTCGAATGTTTAGTAAAATTGAGATACGTTTGAAAGAAAAATAATAATATCATTTTACTTATTTATTATAACAACGCTTTACATTTTCAAATATTAACGCATGCCTGACTTTAATTAACAACATATTATAGTATTATTATAGTATTATAGTATTATAGTATTATTATAGTATTATTAGTTGTTATTATAGTATTATAGTTTTAATTATAGTATTCTATAATTAAAAAAGAACATTAATGTCTAATCTACTAAATTTCAATAAAAATAAGAAAAAAGAATTGCCTTATTTATAAATCATATTTACGTGGTATAATAGAGTACGATTATATATTACTCTGAAATTTTAATTTTAAAGTCTCAGCAGCAAAAATAACTGTGATTTGTAATTTTTAAAATTTTTATTCATTATTTTATTTATTTTTAACACGATTGTCAAAGTCGTGCAGATGTACAAGGGAAATAATATTAAATTCGTTCTATCATCGTGTTGCAGATCTGCAATATACCCAGAACTTAGTAGTACTTACATAGTAAGTTTTAAAATTTGATTTTATTTGTTTTCCTGTTTTTGAACACACCTGTTAATACAACTTGATCATTGAAATTATATATAGATGATGATATTGAGTTAATTTCTCATACCAAAGTTTTGATTATAATTTGCGAATTTTCTAGTCGTTTTTGCAAAAATTCAATTAGCAAATTTTATGAAACTAAAAAAGCGATGGAGCAGTTCGATTGTAGTTATTTTTAAGGTAATTTTTTAGACTTTAAAATTTTCATTAGAAAATGGACAATATTTATGACAAGTATATCAATTTCTGTTTTTTGCAGGTGTAAAAAAATCATTTTAATCAATAATTAATTTTGTTTAATGTTCTAAATTTTTTAGAATTACATGCTTAAAATAATATATTCTGCCATCGGAATAAATATTTTTCATATCGAAATTGTTCAGCCATAAACGGTTAAATTAATTGCATTATATATATATATATATATACAGTGTGTTTCGCTACCAGACCGACAAACTTTGAGGGGTGATAGTAGACATAAAGACAAACATTATTAAATAGGAAACCATACGGCGCAAACGTCTTCTGTTGGAGCTCGGGGCCATTAAAGTTTAAGGTCCAAAAATTCAAACGGTGATAAAAATTAGAAAGAAGGGTCGATTTGTTTGCGGTTTTCTCTAAAATCATATTTTATATCACGATTTTTTATTTTTTTAATTTTAAAGGTTAAGTTCGAAAATTGTCGATAGAGGGCGCTTTAGACTTTAGAGTAACGAACAGATACTTTTTGTCGTTATTTTGTGCATGGGGTTGAAATTATTCTAAAGTTTAGACTTTAACTTAAACTTTAAGCCCAAAATCGGAAACATGGGAATCGGTTAACTAGCGAAAATTTAACTGTGAACCGAGGGGGAGAATTTAAACACTCATAAACATTAGACAAACTAATCGATTTTGTTGTGGTTTGCGTGTAGGTCATTCAGTTGGTAATTATTTTATTCAAAATGACGTACAGCTGTAATGTCCTCATTTTTTCATAGAGGGCGCTTCCAACACATCTCTGACATTTCAATGGCTTTACTCCTGGGTGTTATACTACCAGACTACCATACTTCCAGGAAGTGTTAGGGATGCGAAAGCGACACGGAATCACATAGGAATGTAACGTTGAAAATGTCTTTTTTGCGAGCTGTGGTTAAAGGAAGCAGGGAAAAAACAACAGAAACAAGCAGAGAAACAGCAACGCGTTAATATGGACATAAAACAGTTTATTTAAAGGTTTTACTAGAAAAGATGTTCAAAATTACGACCAGAAGTAATTCGACATGCTTGACAGCGGCGTCGCATGTAATTCCTCATGCTTTGAAAGATTCCTGGAATCTTTGATAGATTTCCGGAAGCTACAGAATTACGAACTGCTAAGTCTTTAATTGATAGTACGGGATTCTCATACACCCAACTTTTCATGTGACTCCAGCAGAAGAAGCTCATACTTAATAGGTCCGGTGATCTGGCAGGCCAATAAACCGATACACCACGATCTATCAACCGCTGTCCATATGTTATGTTGAGGTATCGGTGAACATCATTGGTAAAATGTGGAAGAGCCCGATTGTGCTGGAACCACATAGAGCTGCGCAACGAGAGAGAAACATTCACGCCCATTACCGTTCAGCGCCATCTACCGCAAGAAAATCGCAGCGCCATCTACTATCGCTGTCAAGTAGTTTGCCGGACATTTTCTGGTCGTAATTTCGAACACTTTTTGCAGTAAAACCTTTAAATAAACTTTGTTCTGTAACTTTTACATGTTGCTGTTTCTCTGCTTGTTTCTGTTGTTCTTATCTCTGCTTTTTTTTAAACTTAACATGCAAAAAAACAATTTTCAACGTTACATTCCTGTGTGATTCCGAGTCGTCTTTGCATCCCTTACACTTCCTGGAACTATGGTGGTCTGGTAATAAAACACCCAGGAGTAATATCATTGAAATGTCGGACATATGTCGGAAGCGCCCTCTATTAAAAAATGAGGACATGAAAGCTGTACATCATTTTGAATAAAATAATTACCATGGGAATGGCCTACACGCAAACCGCAATAAAATCGATTGGTTTGTCCAATGTTTATGAGCGTTTAAAATCTCTCCCTCGGTTCACAGTTAAATTTTCGCTAGTTAACCGATCCCTATGTTTCCGATTTTGGGCTTAAAATTTAAGTTAAAGTCTAAACTTTAGAATAATTTCAACCCCATGCACAAAAGAACGGCAAAAAGTATTTGTTCGTTATCTAAAGTCTAAAGCGCCCTCTATCGGCAATTTTTGAACTTAACCTTTAAAATTAAAAAAATAAAAAATCGTGATATAAAGAATGATTTTAGAGAAAACCGCAAACAAATCGACCCTTTTTTTCCTGATTTTTATCAGCGTTTGAATTTTTTTACCTTAAACTTTAATGGCCCCTAGCTCCTACAGAAGACGTTTGCGCCCCATGGTTTCCTATTTAATAATGTTTGTCTTTATGTCTGCTATAACCCTTCAAAGTCTGTCGGTCTGGTAGCGAAACACCCTGTATATATATATATATATATGTGTGTGTGTGTGTGTATACACTGCTCAGCAAAAGTTTAGACAATGATCGATTTCGCTTCTATATTCAGAAGCAAGTAACGAATTTTTGAGTTGCACCCACATTGTTTGCAATTAGTGCAAGAATGTGATTTTTCACCGATGAAACTAAATCCTTAGTCGCTTGGGGGTCTATTTTGTACCAAACACGTTCAACAGTAGCTCAAAGCTCATTAACATAAAAGTGTAACAAAAATTTGCATAAACCTTACGAGATATGAGGCCACAAAGGTTTTTGATTGGGTCCAGATCAAGGCTACACGCCAGCCAGTCGAGATCAGTAGTATTATAAGAGTGAAACAAAATTTTTGTTTAGTATGCAATATGAATAAACGCATTATCTTACTAAAATCCATACTCTGGATGAACTAAAAGCTCCCCAAATTACTAAAAAATAATCTGCAACGTATGTACGTAGTCTTGTGTTGCTTGGCAACCACTAAATAACTCCAGAGATACTGGAGCATGAAAGCAAGGTGAGGACCAAATCATTAAAAAGTCACCTCCTTTTTGTCGAATAAAATAAGTCCCACGCTCTTTACGCAACTCGTGCCAATAGTATGCGCACCCATTGAGACCATTCAAATTCCACATTTTTTCGTTACTGTATATCATAGTATAGCACTTGGACCTACATGACATATGTTTTCAAGTCCATTGCATTCTAGCCAATTTGTAGAGTGATTTCAAAGCTTGTTGTTGTATCACTTACATCTAATTACCCCTAATTACCCCTTTCTTTAATTCCTGTACAAATCATATTCTTCGACACAGAAAGTCCTAGCATTCTTTTACTGTGACTAGAAATCACCATTTGTATAAATGACAGTTAATGGATCCTTCTGTAATCTCATTTTCTGGACACACAAGATCTTCCAGATTTGTATTTTATTTTGAAGAAATCACCTTTAGACTATACTTCATAGATAGACCTCTTTCTACGATTCAATGCAACTGAATTTCTTCAACAGTAATCTTTTTCCATTTCAGCTACATTACTTCAATTACCTCATCTAAATGAATATTTCTAGCTTGCGGCATCTTCATTAATTGATGTTACGGCTAGGTATCATTAAATACTTCAAACATACACTGTAGAAAAAAAATCTGCAAAGGTACTAAACCTTTTCTAGGAAACTGGGATTCCAAGAACTTTTCTTGCAACAGTAACAGCAAAAATTCAAGTTTCAGAATCGATTACATGAATTTTTCCTGTTATCGTTCCATAAAAAGTTTTTGGAATCCCAGTTTCCTAGAAAATGTTTAGTGCCTTCATAGATTTTTTTTTACAGTGTACGACATCATGCCTTTGGAATCTGCATTTTTCCGTGAACAGTTGCCAAAAAATCAAAAAAGTGTTTAAACTTTTGCAATACGAAAATTTCACATTTTTCAATTAAATTAAATATTATCCGATATTAAAGCCATTATTTTCTTCCCAAAATGTTTAAAATATATTTAAAAATAATTATAGCCATTTCTATAAATCAAAAGTTCGTATCGTATATTTAAAGGTTAAATAACACCAATATCTAAACTTTTGCTGAGCATTATATATATATATATAACCAGTAATCGTATTACAATGTATGAAACATTGTATTTAATAAATTATAGCACATTGAACATGGAAGGAAAAAATTAAAAATTAAAAATTAAAATGAATACAAATGGAATTTGTAGAACCAAAACAGGATCTTCAGGTCCCAAATACTTTGGAACTACAAATGAAGTGTGTAGTTTCATCTTCGTATTTGCCATGGAGAAGCACAACAATACGAATTTGGGACAACACACACAAAACCAAACCAAAACGAAGAAAAAAAAATACTAAACTGGATAGCAAAATGTAGAGGGAAAAATAAAATAATTATCGTCAACATGTTAGTAATAAATAAATTAATTAATTAAAAACTGAGTAATGTTATAATAGAAAAAATAAACCATACACCATGGTTTATTCTATTAAGATTTAAAACAAAATCATTTTATTTGACTATGCTAAGCTAAACTCAATATCTTAATGTAAGATTTAAAAATAGATAATTAATATATTTAACCTATACACTTAGAAATTGTATTATAGGACTCCATTTTATTAAAAGTTAGGTACAATTTAAACATGTAAATTAATTAAATTATATTGATAGAATTAATTGATGTAATTACACAATTATTCACTTATAAGTGTCAATTAAACATCTATTATATGTTTTTCAGTTTAACAAATGCATTTCCTACTCTCAATATATATATTTTATTTAATATATATATATATATATATATATATACAGGGTGAGTCATAAATATCGAAACAATAGACTATCTCCTTAAATATTGCCCCTAGACCCATACTTCCGATTGCAAAATTTCATCAAAAAAGGTAAATTTTTTGATAAGATATGTTGCAACTGCATGGGGGTGCCTCTTTTAAAAATACGAAAATTAAATTTTTATACGGCCCCCAGAGGATAATACTTCCAATTAGAAAATTCTTCCTTATCCATTCCTGAATTGAACAAAAAAAAGTTCATCTTGATAGCTTCAAAACTCAGAGAGTAATGACAATTTTAATAAATCGTAAGGTTTCAAGGGATCAGACACAAATTGAAATGCGTGTAACTGAAAAAACAATGTTGCTGTAAGTTGTCCAGGAAACATTTATTTTATTTATTTATGTATAGAGTTAGAATTTGGAATGTTTTTTGATAGTTAACCACATAATTTGTAACATTATCGCATCATAAGCTTTCTTAATAAAATATTTTTTTTTCAAAAAATTTAGAGTAAATTAAATTGTCATAACTCAAACTGTTATTTGTCGCGTTGAATTTTTTTTTCTTTTGATTAAATAAAAATGTCTGATTTTCAATTTTGATTCAGCATTTTAAATAATATTTTTTTTAAATAAAAATATTTAAAGTAGCAATTTTTTAAAAATGCAATTTTTTGTAAACAAATCACATTTTTAAAAGTAAATTTTCTGAAATGTAAACTTCTTTTGGCGCATTAGTTTTTTTTTTTTTTTTTTTTTTTTTTTTTTGAGGTGTTAAAAAATTAATGAATTCGTTGAACTGTTACCGTAATCGACGGTTTAAAAATGAGAAATACCGAAATATAAACATCTGATGCAGAAAAGTGCATTTAGGTTTAAACAAAGATGGGCTCCTAGCGTTTAAATGCTTTTTAAAAGTTTCTAGGTGATTTATCTTGCATAGTTTCGATTTCAGATTTTGTTTAAGTTTTACCATTGTCGCCTTCTTTAATTAATATTTAAATGCGTCAGTTGATTTAAACCTCATTTTTTTTTATCACGCCGATTTCAATTTTTTCATTGTTTTATCCCTGTCAACTTCACATTTTTCTTGTTAAAATTGCTATTACACGATGCGTAAAAGGTGCCTCGAATTACGGGCCTCCAAACTGGTAGACGGTAGGTGCTGGGTTCGAACCCAATCGCGATCGTCGGCCTTACCGTTCGAAGTTTTCCGCAGTTTTCTTCGAACCCTGGATTTCTTTGAGTAAATACGGGTTAGGTTCCCTTAAAACGACCCTCACGAAGGGTACCCTTTCCGTCACGGGCTATATCCCTATTGTAGATAAATGGCCGGCATAAAAAAAATCCCAAGGTGTTAACCGCTCTCAAAGGCCGCTGCTCTATTTTTTTTTTTTTCATTTTTTAGAGTTTAACATACAGTTTTCAGTTCAACTACAAATACATTCTAAATTTTGTTTAACTTGCGAATCAATTATCCACTTTAAAACAAGAAGAGGTGTTTAATGAGTCTTTGGCATATTTAAATTAAACGTTCTAAGTTGAAATTATTCAAGTGAATTTCTTAAAAAATGTTTGGTTTGAACGAATTAAACCTTGATGGATTAAATACACTTATAACGAAATATTAGTGGGAGCTTAGCATAAAAAAATACGCAACAGAAACGTTATACTCTTAAACTTTAACATTCGAATAAATATTTTTGTATTTTTAAATGCCGTTTGGAATAAATAAACTACTCGGATGTAGCAATCGGAGGACTCTAAAGATACGAAATTCCGTGCATTAGTATACTTGATATCACTGAAATCGTGTAAATTATACAAAATTCATTATAAAAGCGCCACCCGAAAGATGATTGATACAAAAACGTAAACAAAACCAATTCATGTCAAGAAGTAACAGAATCTGATTTTTATGAAAATTCCTGCATTAGTTCTTAAGGTAGAGCTATTGCAGAAATCGCAACAAATTCAGTGTTGCAGCGGCACACATGGAGTTATATACAACAAAATATAAACAACATCAATTCATGTCAAGGACTAATTGAATCTGAAGTTTGATGATATTACTTGCATTAATTCTGGAGATACAGCTATCGAGGAAATCCTGTACAGTAGGGTAGCCTGTTAAGCGATTCACACCAAAAACTTATCAGCACCAATTTATATCGCGGACTAAGTAAATATAATTTTTTATTAAATTCCGTGGATTAGTTCTTGAGACAGCGTGCTCATAAAATTTATGTCATATACAGAGATATAGGAGCAGTGGTTCACAGACAGACATTTTGTAAAAACATGTTTTTCGTTATCTCTGAGCCATAAAACGTGTGAATCCGTCGAAAACCGGAATTCAAAGTTTTGATGAATCCAATATTTTCTCTTGTAAAGATAGAAAAAAGTAAAAATAGGTTTAAAACCACATATATCTTGAAGCTGAATATAAAAAAGTAGATTTTTAAAATTATTTCTGTGTAATTTATTAAAATATATTTCCATTAACGTTAAAATATACATTAACATTAAAATATATTCCATATGATTCAGTTAATAGAAGTGTCATTATCACTATTACTATTTTTACTAAACTTATTGCCGGCGGCAATATGTTTTAAAGACACGTTTGATGAGAGTTTAATTAATATCACTTAATTTAATAATACTTTTAATAAATGTTTAATAAGACGGTCCAGCCAATGGGTAGTGCCAATTACGAGTCTGGCGCTAAGCTCGAGTTAATGCAGACATCTAGCATATTTCAAGGAAGTTTAAGGCAAAAACTTATACGCTTTTATTTTATACCTAAAAGTTAAAGTATTGTTTTGGATCGACATTTAATTATGCGTAAAATAATGGTCGGTCCCTAAATTGTATTTCAAATTAACTGATATCGCTGCGCTCAGAAGTATGCTTAAGTGGTGTAAGTCACGAATTTTGGAAAATTTTTTATTTTAATATTTTTCAGGGATTTGGAGATAACGAGATGATTTTTTTTGTTCGAGTCAGGAATGGATAAGGAAAAAATTTCTAATTGGAAGTTTTATCCTCTGGGGGCCGTATAAAAATTTAATTTTCGTATTTTTTAAAATATACCCCCCTTATAGAGTTGCAACTTATCTTATCAAACAATTTACCTTTTTTGATGAAATTTTGCAATTGGTAGTATGGGTCTAGAGGCAACATTTAAGGAGATAGCCTATTGTTTCGATATTTATGACTCATCCTGTATATATATAAGACCCTTAATAGTAAACAATATTAACCATTTGAATTTAATAGAAAAAACATATTGAACATGAGGAAAAATTTAAATATATATATATATATATATATAACCATCAGTCGTATTTCAATATATGAACCATTGAATTTAAAAATTTATAGCACAATGAATATGGGGGGAAAATAAATAATTAAAATGAATAAAATGGAATTTGTAGAACTAAAGCAGAATCTTTAGTTCCGAAATTTTTTGGAACTACAAATGAAGTGTGTGGTTTCATCTTCGTATTTGCCATAAAAAAAAAAAAAAAAACAATATCAATTTGGGACTACCAACACACATAAAACCAAAATTCATTAAAGAAATACCAAGAAGTCCACAGTGGATATGGAGAAAATAACAATGAGTTACATCCACGTAAAAACTGCAAAGTCGCAAAAACAAAGAAAATGTGACGAGAAATAACATCAATAACAAAGAACAACAAATTGCTGAATTGGACAGAAAATTGAAAGGAGAAAAAATAAAATTAATAATCATACATCATATTAAATTAATAAATTAATTAAAAGCAGAAATATGTAATTATAGAAAAATTAAACCATGCACCCTAGCTTACCCTATTATTATTTAAATCAATAACATTTATTTTGACTATGATGGGCCAAAGTCAATATTTTGATTTAGGATGATAAAAGATTAAAAAATAACTTATTAATAAATGTACCCTATACATTGAGTAGTGATATAGGACTCTCATTTATTAAAAGTGAAGTGGAAATTAAAAATGTAAATGATTAAAATTATTATTATATAATATATATAACAAAACAATCATCCATACATTGGTGTCAATTAAACTCCATAGGAATTTCGTACCAAATTAACATATGAATTTCCCACCCTCAATTTTTTTTTAACCTTTGCGGTTTATCCAGCTATCTGCCCTCATCCGTACTCTAACATCTACCCACCCAAACAATCTATTATATACATTTTTTATATATTTTTTACATTTTTAATTTATTATTATTATTATTATGTTTCAATATTTTTTTTGTACTTTTTTACGCAAAGTGTTAATATTTACATCATGCAATAACTAATTTTATATTTAAGAATATGTGATTTTTTTAGGAAAACCGTTTTTTATAGCATCATAAACAAGCTTTTTAATATTAAAATTATTTAAATAAGAAGAACATAAACATTTTATTCTGTATAAATGATATATATATATAAGTCTAAAACAGCAGATATAACGAAATAAATCTTTACTTTTACCATTGACTATCATGCCTCTTTTTCACTTCGTATGTAATATTTCTTTCTGTAAAACTGAATGTTTAATAAAAGAAAAATATTTCTGGAAGAAAGACGGTAAAAACGTGGAATTGATCCCTGGGGCGTAGGGAAACGGCCATAAACACCAAAGTAAATGCAACTGCGGAAAATTACGACTTTGCTGAGTGAATGTTCTGTTTGTCTTAAGGGTAATAAGAGTAATGCGAGAAATGTAGAGAATTTCTCTGGAGAGGTTTAGCATTTTAGGCTCATTTTGGCGTTCATAGACCTTGTGACAGAAAAAACTTTCACGTTTCTACGGTAAAACGTATTATATGAAAAGGAAATACAAAGATAGTTTTATAAATGAAATGGCATAAATAATTCTAAAAAATCAGCTTCGAGTTTGCAAATTTTATCTTTTTTCTTTATATATAAACACTTAAACGTATGTCATATTATTTTTTTCTAGTCTTAAACTAATTTTTAAATTGATATCGATAACAATAATCAGGCAGAAAAAATGCAGTAATGTCATATATATATATATATATATATATATATATATATACAGTGGCGGTCAAAAGTTTTCCGCCAGCAAAAATTTGTCAGTTAATTTGTAAATATACCCATATGAAGAGGAATCTCAAAGCGATACTTATACATTTTATCGACATATTAGTTAGGAGCTTACTTATAGAAGAACGTGTAAATATCAATAAATTTCATTGACAAAATTAAGTATAAAAGAAAACGCATGTTCTCAAAAGTTCCCGGCCACCTTCACAAGTTCGTAAAAAAGTGGTGTTGTAGTAGAAAATTACAGTGATCAACAACATTTACAAATACTATTTTATCGTATTACCATTTTATTAGCTTTAATAATAAGTACTGCGCGCAGCAACGTGATATTTATACAATTAACGGTTAAAGATTGTCTATGGTACATTTTTTCCACGTTTCTTGCAATTTTGGCGAAATTTTGACTGAGTTGGAATATTTATAGTTCCGCAGACTTTTGCCAACTTCTTTCCAAAGATTTTCTATTGGATTCATGTTGGGCGTTTGGGCTGACCATTTCAAAAACGAATTTTTTTGCGCGAAAACTAGTGCTTATTGAGGCTTGCATACATTATTTATGAAAATTATCATGTTATGAAAAATACTTGCGACCAAATTTTTTTCTCTAGTAAGGCAAAAAATGATCTTGCAAGATATCCTTATACATTGTATCATTCATCTGGCTGAGGATTTCAAATAACGGACCGACACTTTTTTAAGAAAATACTCCCCACGGCATAGCGTGTCCTTCGCCATGCTTCATTGTAGGAATAACATAGGTCGAATCATACCTTTTGTTGTTAGGTCATCGTATGTAGTGTCTGCCATCACTACCAAAAAAATTTCAAATTCGATTAATGGAAAAATAGAACTTTTGACAGTTTTCACTTCACAAGACTTTGTGTTCCTTGAAAAATGCCAGTAGGGTACGTCGGTATTTTTTTTAACCCCTGACATTTTTTAAAACCGATTCGTCCATAAAGTTCTGTATCACGTGAGCATCATAACACGGTAGACTAACGTATTTCAGCAATATTTTCATTCCTTAAATCGCAGTATATTTCAACGGATTTTTCATGCGGATTATCAGTGGTTTTTCTCCTGATAGTTCTGTCCACAGGAATAGTAATTTTCCGGAGTCTCCCGGGCCTCTGAAAGTCCTGAAAGCCATGGTCGTCTTTATATAATTTTTAAGTATCGTTTACAGTCGATTTTACCGATCGATAACTTAGCTGCAATATCTCGAGAAGATTGGCCTTTTAGCGACAAACTAATCACTCATTTATGCACAATAATTGTTGAACTTTTCAAATTTGAATTCAAATTATGCTATACACATTGATTCATTCATAAACACAACCAAAAAACACTTTACGGATAGAAAAAATCTAAAGAATGATAAGTAGCCGGAAACTTTTGAAAACATGCGTTTTATTTTATACTTAATTTTGTCAATTAAATTTATTGATATTTAGACGTTCTTCTATAAGTATGTTCCAAAATAATACGTCAATAAAATGTGTAAGTATCGCTTTGAGATTCCTCCTGATATGGGTATATTTACAAATTAACTGAAAAATTTTTACTGGCCGGAAACTTTTGACCGCCACTGTATATATATATATATATATATAGCGGATCTCACGAAATAAATCCATTCTTTTGCCATTAACTATCTTCCCTCTTTTTCACTTCGTATGTAATGTTTCTCTCTATAAAATTGAATATTTAATAAAAGCAGAATATTTCTGCAAGTAAGACGGTAAAAACGTAGAATTGATCCCTGGGGCGTAGGGAAACGACCATAAACACGAAAGTAAATGTAACCGCGGAAAATTACGACTTTGCTGAGTGAATGTTCTATTTGTCTTAAGACGCAGCACTAGGCCCAGAAAAAGACCCGGATGATAATGAAAAGTCTATGGGGGTGTTTTTTTTTCAAATATTTTGCCCATATTTTAATATTTTTTACATGATTTTTTTTTGCATTGGATAGCTGAAGACGATCCACAATCGGCCTAGTTTTTACTTTTTCAGTTTTGGTTCTAGATTTTTTTAAAAAGAAATTACTTTAACTTTCAAAACCTGTTTAACCAAAACCTGTCCCAAATCAAAACCTGCTTCTGAAATTGAAACTATCGTAATATAAAAAAAAATATACACTGCTCAAAACAATTAAAGGATTTTGCAGTTGTAGGTGGATTTTGTATCTGGGAAAATTTTTAGCTGATTGATACATGGTCGACATACATAGTGTTTTATATGAGAATAAATTACACATGTTTGGCAGAAAAAAATGCATTTTATTGCGCATTTGTGTACAAAAGGAAAAAAGCACAATTTGTGCATATGAGAAAAAAAGAATAAGAGAAGGTGTTTTCTTCAAAGAAAATCATTTTCAGTAGGTGGTATGGTTTCCACGGGTGTTAAGCAACGTTGAACACCTTTGAGGCATGAACTCAATGAGGCTATTAATGACGAGTTGGGGTATTCTGCCCCACTCTTCCAGAAGAGCTCTTTCCTGTTCTTGGAGAGTTTGTAGGGGTTGTTGGCGGCCAGAAACTCGTCTTCCTAGAGCGTCCCAAACGTTCTCGATTGGATTTATGTCTGGAGAACACGCTGGCTATTCCATTCGAACGATTCCTTCCTTGAAAAGGAAATAATCCACCTGGTTTGCACGAAGTGGCCTGCAGTTATCGTGTATTAAAATGAAGTTATCTCCGACTGCTGCAGCGTAAGGGACTACAATAGGTCTGAGGATCTCATCCCTATATCGGCGACCAGTCCGAGCTCCATCTCGAATGATGTAGAGGTCAGTGCGCCCGTCAATGGAGATGCCACCATACACCAACACTCCTCCGTTTCCAAATCTGACACTTTCGTGCACGAACGCAGGATTATTCCGAATGCCACGTTCCCACCAGATGAAAATACGCCCATTATCCGAATGCACAGAAAAACGGGACTCGTCAGAAAGCAGAATATTACTCCTTTCATTTCTCCTCCAGTTGACATGCTCGGTTGCTCACTCCATGCGGTCGCGACGATGGCTGGATGTTAATCTAACACATACCATCCGTCGGCGAGCATACACACCTACAGCATGGAGGCGGTTTCGGAGAGTCTGAGTCGAAATCGTCGTGCCTGTAGCCGAGCGAAGTTGTTGTTGGAGAAGAGTAGCGTTCATGTTTCGGTGTCTCCGAGCTGTTAATGCTAAATACCGAGCTTCAGTGGGCGTTGTTGCCCGTCTACGTCCTTGCCCTGGTCTTCGGCCTGCACATCCACTTTCCAAAAAACGGTTCCAGATCCTGGAAATGACACTTTGTGACACTCCAATGGCTTGCGCTACTTCGGCTTGAGTTTGCCCCCTTTCTAACCTACCAACAATTCTTCAAGCTTCTGAATCTGTCAAATGACTTCGCTGAGACATCGGACTCATCGAAACAAAGCAATTACTGAATGCCGATCATCCTTGTCTTCATTCTCTTTTATCCAGTTGAAAGTCAAATTTCATTCGCTGCCGCTGAAGCGACGTTTTTGACGTCGAACTCAAAATTTGCATACTCCACAGTTTGGAAACCAGAAACATTTGCATTTGTGATTCTCTTCTTCTATTTTCGTGAAAAAAATTCCGTTTATATCTTTATTTTATAAAAAACTTCAAATATCCTTTAATTGTTTTGAGCAGTTTACAAGCGAAATCGAAAAACTAAAAACTATACCGGTTGTAGATGGTCCTCAGCTATCCTATGCAAAAAAAAAAAAAAATCATGTAAAAATATTAAAATGTGAGCGAAATATTTGAAAAGAACGCTCCCATAGACTTTATATTATTATCAGGGTCTTTTTCTATGCCTAGTTTGGGGCCTTAAGGATAATAAGAGTAAGGATAGAAATGTAAGGAATTCCACTTGAGAGGGTAAGCATTTTAGGCTCATTTTGGCACTCATAGAGCTTAAGACAGAAAACACTTTCACGTTTCTACGCTAAAAAGTATTATGTGAAAATGAAATACAAAGATAGTTTTATATATGAAATGGCATAAATAATTTTAAAAAATCAGCTTCGAGTTTGCAAATTTTATCTTTCTTTCTTTATATATAAACACTTAAACTTATTCCACATTACTATTATTTTTAGTTTTTAATTAATTTTTAAGTTAATATAGATAACAATAATCAGACAGAAAAAATGCAATATCATGTATATATATATATATATATATATATATAACGCCGTTTTCGTTACATATATATATATATATATATATATGTGTGTGTGTGTGTGTAACGAAAACGGCGACGACGTCGAGATTCCACAACACCGTACAAGCTCCCGTGCATCACCAGGATTGATACAGCACATTTATTAATATCTAATAATCAGCAGCAAGGTTCTGTAACCGTAGTGTAAATTTTCAAGCAACGAAGGAGTTTTATTGGGAATTTCCCCGTAAAAAATCAAGCCACTAAGTCTTTGCAATTTATATTTATTACAAGTCATAAGGCAAACGAAGTCATTCCAGCATTAGGCGTTGCACACATCGAGTACTCCAAACTTCGTGAAATAATCGGCATCATTAAATATTCCAATTTATCGGACAATCCAAACGAACGTCTTACTAGTTTTAAAGACAGATGCATTCTAACGCTCCTAAAAAGCCAAATGAAAATGGAATATTTTCAAGACAAACTAGCTCCCTCCTACTCCGCGTCAATTAATTTAAAAATCCAATTAGGATTATCTCGAGTCTAAACGTCAAAAGATGATCAGCTCTGATTGGTCTAAGGAGGCGTGTCCTCGGGCAGGATCTATATTGTATCTCGCAAATAACAAGCCCTTTAACTACGTGCATAAACACCGGTCACGAGATGTTAAATAAAAAATAAAATTAGAATCCAGGGAATATTCCAGAAAGTAAAGCCCCACCAGTGGCCGAGAGGTTCAGACCTTTCTACTGGTAGACGGCAGGTGCTGGGTTCGAACCCAATCGCGGCTGTCGGCCTAACCGTTCGGAGTTTTCGTGGTTTTCTTCGAACCTTGCATAAATACGGGTTAGGTTCCCTTAGAAAGACCCCCACGAAGGGCACTCCCCCCAGGTCCTATATCCCATTAGTGTAGATAATCGGACGACAAAAATAAAATAAACCAATCCAGAAGGTAAAAAGGTTTCGAAATACTTCCCGCCTTTTTGAGAAGCAAGCAATAATTTATTAATAAATAAAATAAGAAAAAGAATTTTAGCTGTTACAAGTTAATACATTACGAAACTAAGATTGAATTATGTTCCACAAATTTTAGAATTGAAATTAAGAGAGAACAAAATGGCGCAATTTCTTTTTTATTTTATTACATATGAGGAGCCCAGAAGCCAAGGGGTATAAATGACAAAATTGAAAAAAAATGAGTTAAGTGCACAGGCTATCTGGAAATATGTCTATTTATTTGTAGGTAAAGAGTTAAGAGTGATTTTTTCATTACGTACTGAGTTATAGGGGTCAGTCACTTAACCTCTTTCCCAAAACTGTGAAACGATTGGAAGCCAAGGGGTATAAGTGCAGTTGTGTCCGTTAACGTCTATATAGCAGAAGCACGACTAAAGACATACATACAAAGCCATTTGCTTTTTTTATGCATTAAATATATGCATTTTAACTGTTATCAAGTAAGAAAAATCATGCGTTAAGCATGGATTATGAAACACTTTCAAACACTCCCTGAAATCTTTAAAAATTTTTGCTATTGAGAGTAATAAAGTTTTACAGGCCATTGCCAAATATGTATTCTGATACTTTTTAACAGCCCTATGTTTTGTTTGTCGGTTGATATATACTGTATAATGGGAAAAATTAGTTTAGCAAGAAAACGCATAACAGTTTGAAATTTCTCTTTCAGCAGTTTATATTAATAGATGGAAGCACACTTGTATACTTTTGTTCATCCTGTAGTTTATCTTGAACCTTTATTATACGCCAGTATTTAGCTGAAATTTACTTCAAATTAAACACACTTAAGACTACTAAAATCACATTTCCAGAAATTATCATTCATCGATGACCATGTATAAAAATTTGTGTGTGATCCTGTATATCATTTTACCTATATTTTACAAGCATTTCTTAGTAAACTGAATGCAGTTCAGCATAGAAATACAAGACTTATTTAAAAGAAATCTTTAAGTAAAGTACGCTCATAGTCCGTAACCTTTACGAATATTTTTGTGTAGCCCTGTATATGAACTATAGCATTTATACATATCATATAACGTGTATACATTAAGTGAAACTTAAATGCGCAAATCATAATTAAAATAGCATTTTGTTCATCCATCAATCATCATCGATAATTATATAGTAATTCGGATAGAAATTCGATCCAATTTGAAATCTTTTTTTGTGTCCCTGTAAAAATTGTGTACTTTGTATTATGTGCGAAATAATTTATATTAAGCCTCAGCGATATACATTAATTTTATTATACATGAAAATTGTAATATAATTAAAACAAGTCGCAAACAATTCCCTCTTTATTAATAGGTAATGTTAATCTTTGTATGGTCCTGTAAATAATTAATAACTATTCTTTTCACCTCAGATTTTATAGAATGTCTATTTTAGTGCAATTCATAAATGCATATAAATTTTAACGTGTGACAATGTCATATTTCAAATTCATTTAAAACGATTTTTCCCATAACCCGTAATGTAACGGAAAATTTTTTATTGTTCCTGTAAATAAACTAATCATGTTAGAAATATGTGCAATAAGTTGCACAGAGTCATTGCAAGAGTCATTTGCAATAAGTTCGTATTGAAGTAAACATGAATAATTTCCAAAAATTTCAGGCCAATCCGAATATATTTACGAGAGTTAGGACAGACGGACGGACAAACCAAAATCATATTCACTTTTCAACTTTGTTGGTAAGTGTTAAAAAATATGAAATTCCAATGTTTCTAAACTTATAATAAAAATTTAAAACTTATATTAGAATAAAAGTTTTTCATTTCATTCATTATATCAACATTGTTCATAAATTTTTTGTAAATTCATTTTTTATTTCATATTTTTTCCTTTTTTAGAATTTATATTAAAACAAAATTTTGTCCTTTGATTTATTTGTATCAACATTAATCTTAATTTTTTCATAAATACAATTTTTTATTTAAAAATTTTTCATTTCTTGTGTTCATTCGGCACTTGTACCCTTTAGTTTTCAAGCAGTTTTCATTACTGCTTGGAAGCCAAGGGGTATAAGTGCCGAATGATGATAAATATTGCTTAGTTATAAATAAAAATATATCCTATTCCACCTTTTTTCTAAACAGTTATTGAAACAAGAGGTCAAGGATCATTAAGAAATAAGCAAAATTTTCATATCTCAATTCATTCAATTACAGTCAATGTGTAACTTTGAACTCAATTTACTCGAAATCTAAATTTTGTCACTTGTACCCCTTGGCTTCTGGGCTCCTCATATATATAAGTCTAAAACAGCGGATGTGACGAAATAAATGCATACTTTTATCATTGACTATCTTCCTTCTTCTTCACTTCGTATGTAATGTTTCTCTCTATAAAATTGAATATTTAATGACAGCAGAATATTTCTGGAAGAAAGAAGGTAAAAACCTGAAATTGTTCCCTGGGGCGTAGGGAAATAACCATAAACACCAAAGTAAATGCAACCGCGGAAAATTACGACTTTGTTGAGTGACTATTATGCCTGTTTTAAGGGTAATAAGAATAATGCGAGACATGTAGTGAATTTCTCTTGCGAGGGTCAACATTTTAGGTTCATTTTAGTGTTCATAGACCTCATGACAGAAAATACTTTCACGTTCCTACGCTAAAATGTACTATGTGCAAATGAAATACAAAGATAGTTTTATAAATGAAATTCCCACAAAAAATAGCTGTAGAAAATCTATAGGTATTTGCCCCAAAAATCTGTGGGAAATCCGTCGGTATTTGGCCCATTATACAGATAATTTTAAGAATATCCTTAAAAATTCTACAGGTATTCTTAAGATAAAGCTAAATCTACAAAATCTCTTCAAATTCCTGTAGAATTTCTGAAGAAAGTGGCGATTTCTTCAGATAATCTTAAGATTATTTTTAGTGAGGATGGCATAAGTAATTACAAAAAAAAAAAAAAGCTTCGAGTTTGCAAATTTTATCTTTCTTTCTTCATATATAAACACTTAAACTTATGCTAGATTATTTTTTTAGTTTTTAATTAATTTTTAAGTTAATATAGATAACAATAATCAGGCATAAAAATGCAATAATCGGCATATATATATATACATACATAAGTCTAAAACAGCAGATCTGATGAAATAAATACATACCTTTATCATTGACAATCTTCTCCCTTTTTCATTTCGTATATAATGTTTCTCTCTATAAAATTGAATGTTTAATAAAAGCGAAATATTTCTTGAAGAAAGACGGTAAAAACGTAGAATTGATTCCTGGGGCGTAGGGAAACGGCCATAGACACCAAAGTAAATGCAACCGCGGAAAATTACGACTTTACTGAGTGAATATTCTGTTTGTCATAAGTGTAATAAGAGTAATGCGAGAAATGTAGAGAATTTCTCTGGAGAGGTTTAGCATTTTAGGCTCATTTTGGCGTTCATAGACCTTGTGACAGAAAACACTTTCACGTTTCTACGGTAAAAAGTATTATCTGAAAAGGAAATACAAAGATAGTTTTATAAATGAAATGGCATAAATTATTCTAAAAAATCAGCTTCGAGTTTGCAAATTTTATGTCTCTTTCTTTGTATATAAGCAATATGAGTTATGCCTGATTAATTTTTTTTAAATGTTTTAGACTAATTTTTTAAATGTAATATAGATAAGAATGATCAGTGAGAAAAAAATGAGATAATCGTCGTTTGTGAGGGTTTAAGTGGCGGTATCATCTGTAGGTTTAGAACGCACACTATCATTTCATGAATTTTTATCAAGATGAAAATTAAAAGAAAAATAGCCACTGAAAATATGTATAAAAGGAAATTAACATTGAAATCTACAGGGAAAGCTTCAATATTTCAGAATCACTACTTTTTGAAAATCATATTTTTTCTTATATTCCAATATATAAGTTCCCGTTGTCATACTGTTAACAGACTCTGAATCAAATTTTGGTTTAAAGTACTTTGAGGTATTTGCATAAGAATCATATGTTAAACAACAGTTAAACTCTAACAATTACGGTTACAACAAAAATATTTCAACATTTCAAATAATATTCAATTATTCAAACACCATTCGTTTTTCTTAACAGAAATGTGATATTTATAGTGAAAATCCATAAACAGCATTAGGATAATACCTGTAACATGAAAATTGCAAACACACTAGGGACTACGATTGAATCTAAAATCAGAGCATGACTTTTTTCCCAATGATATTATATTTCTTACCGTGTCTTCGGCTTGAGACCAAGAAGGTACGTATATTTTTGGATAGGAGTAAGACATTGTCATGGTAGGAGTAAGACACATGACCGCTGTCATCGCTCTAAGGGGAAAAAATGGCACTGTAAAATACGTGCCCGGTATCTTGCTTTCTTACACTCTGTACAAAATACCTCTTACAGAAGAAGAACGTGGGAAAAGTGTAAAAATTGATTACATGAACGGTATATGTGCTAATCCCAGGTACACAACATAATAACTGTTGTTTTAAGCCGATTTATTCTTATTATTATCATTGCTAAGTGGGATGTTGTGTGCACATAGTTTCCGTATTATGATACCTAAAGGCGCCGAAAGCACATCTATGAAGCTGAACTTCGTAATGCGGATTAATGTGAATTTATCACAAATGCTACTATTTTAACTAGTTAGAAAACAATGAAAAAGGAGCAGAAACATCTGATAAAAATATCTTTTTATAATGTTTTGACTCTCCTTTCTGAACATGTAGATAAAAATTTAAAGCACCTAAACATCATTTTACAAATTCATGTTTTTTGTTATTTCACTTTGATAATTATTCCATATATATAATTTTTTTTTTGAATTTTTTTATTTCCTTGTTGTTATAACATAAATTCACACATATATAAGGTAAATGTCATTCAATCCATTGCAGCAAAACATTTACATTATGGATCCGCATTCATTTTACTTATAAATTAATGCATATATCGAACGATTTATCTATTGTCCATGTTTTCTAAAACTACAATAAAATTTTAGGAGTTACACCTATTCATAAACACATACGTAAGCTAAATGACATCCAATTCGTTACAGCGAAACATATAATTAATGGATCCTCATTCCTTCTATTTATAAGTTAATGCATATATTGAACGATATGTCTATTATCCCTGCTTTCTAAACATACAATAAAATTTTAAAACTTACAACTATTCACAAATTTTGACAAATATTTTTTTTTGTTTTTGAAGATCTATCAATTAAATAGTAAAAAAAAAAAAAAAAAAAAATGTGAAAAAAAATACTATTCAGTTTAAATAAAAACACGAATAAGCATCTTTCTGTAAATAACACAACTTTAAGTTCTTTTTTCTTTTAAAGGCGTTTTTGAAATCTGTAATCACAGTTACTGAAAAAAAGTACTGAACCAATTCCTTTCTTAATCTATCACCCCGTTTTTAATTGAATAATAAATCACTTCAATAAGCTATTCCTTCGTATTTTTTATCATGTAAAACAGTTCTTTTTTTCAAAGATAAAAATTAAAATCTTTCTTCAGGAAATCATCATTAAAAATATATAAATAAATAAAAAAGATTTTTATAAATGTCTTTCTCCAGCCTAAACAATAATCTCCCTTTAACTGAAAACCGTTAATTGTTTTTGGATCAGATAATCAAAATGAAAGGTACTATAGTTAAAACATGGATAAAATCAGACTATATATACATATATATATATATATGAAGATAAATATATTTATAAAACAATATGTTTTATGGATATAAGAAATAATAGTATTTCCCTTCTTTTTCAAGTGTAACATCTCATAAATAACTAAAATTTATAAGTGTTCTGATGATTATCATTTAATTGTATTATTTCTCTCAGTAATATTTGATCATTGAATTTATGAAAGAATGATATAAATATCAGTATATGTAAACAAACAACAAACAATGCATTTTAAAGTTCTTTGGCTTTCACGGGGTTAAATATTTTAAATACAACGATATCATTGTTTACAAGCTTCACGGTTGAACTACTTCTAAAGGTACAGTGATTTGTTCTTTCTGCAAGCTGTATCATTAAGCCCGAATTACTTCTAAAGTTCTAAAGGTTTATCCGTCTGTATAAAAACACAATTTATAGGTTATGTCGCAGAATAACAATAGAATAAGAAATATGTCTTTTTACTTCTTTTATATTCTGTCACTTTTAGATGAAAATATATGCGGACGCTAAATTAATTGCACAGATTTGGCAACGAAGTGAAAATGACATGCGTTTTAATAAATCTCACAACAATAGGAACTCCAGATTTTGCTCGGCAAAGCGTAGTCTCATTCATCTCTTTGCTTTATATTGTAAGCAGAGGGAGAGATCTCTATTACTGATATCATTCTTGTTTAGCAGTGTTCTCTATAGTTGTATTTGTTTACTTGCGCTCGGACGGATTTGATATTAAATAAATTGCGTGGAAAAGGAAATGACAGATAATTTGAAATATGTCCTTTTTCAAGCGGTTAATGGTCTATTATGTACAGTACAGGGTGTTTAAAAATATTTTTTTAGAATATCAAAGATGGTCTTCCCATTTAATGTACGTGAACGATACAATAGTTTGAACAGAATGTGTTTTCTATTATACAGTAGAATCTGCTAGTGATTTTGCTCTTAAATCCGACAAATACAAAAAGAAAAAAGAAAAATGTTTAAATTGAAAATACACTGATACATTAAAAATACAGTGTTCGAAAACAATCTGCAAAATCCGAAACCGATGAAAATTGTGCAAATTATTTCCATATGAATATATATCAATCCAATTAATTCGTTTTAGACTAAACATCCAAAAATACTTATCAATAACGCATTTTATAGGGAATAAGTATAGTATGAATAAGTATAGATATGAATACACTATTCTTGACGTATGGTATCAAGGCGTCATTTCTCTTTTTGGTCTTTTAGCAAAAGAACTAACTTCAGAATCAAAAAATCTGTGTAATGAAAAAAAACTTTTTTGACAGTTTTAAGATTTCCCTTATGTGGGGCAAGGCATGACCATTAAAATAATAGCAGACACAGTTTGCAGCAGTTTTATTTGGATGATTTTCCTGCGCAAAGTTTTGTAATTTATAGAGAAGTTGTACTTAATCTATAAAGAAGACTTATTTTTTCTTTTCTCTTATATATCATCTGAACTAACTCTTACGTGTACCGTCTGTTGCTATTTTATGTGAAGGTCTTACATTATTTTCTTTATGAGATTATCACGGTATTCATCCGCCACATCCTTACCGCTTATCTTTGAATATCATTATCTATTATATTTTTGATTACTTGTAACTAGTATACATTAAAGTATTATTAACTATCAAAGATGCAACAAGGGACGATGATGTCACAATAATTTCTCAATCGCAACGATTTTCTGTACACCCATATGATTTAGCCTTATTTCTTTAAAAAATTCTACAAAGCTCTTTCTCTAGATATAAACAAACTTCAGCAATTAAGTTTCATAACTGTGATTCAATGAAGATGTTTTTTCTGCTTCTTTTATTTTATGTAATTTTCATGTGAAAAAAAATGTATCTAAAATTATTGCAGTGAACAGATATAGCTAAAAAAATGAAAATGGTGTGAAATGGAATACAAAATAATTTATGTTAATCCTGTTTGCTTAGTGTTTACAATTTAAAGGACAAGCTTGTGTTAATGCTCTCTCTAAGCTCAAGGTTTCACATCAAAAGAAGAATTATTTAAAGTAATATAATTCCATTGATCTTATGTATTTTTAAGACAACGAAGGATTAATATTTTTAAGGATAAAATTACTACACTCTAAAAATAAATAAGTGAATTTACATGCATGATCAGGTATATAGATGATACAAAAACGATTTGTCTATGCGTATAAAGCGGTATGTAAATTGCCAAAATACACACGTAATGTGTAAAATACATATTATTGTGTGAAATTTAATTATTCATCTATATCACTGTTTTTGAAATTACCTAAAATTATCAAAATGTATCCCAAACAGTTTCTCATATACACGAAAATGTAATAGAATTTCTTACTGTCTCTGTAAACTAACTATATATGCTACAGAGTTCATCTGCAGTAAACCTAAAAAACACATATGAAATACATGAATATACAAGTACGGATAGACGCCAAACGTCAAACAGACTGCTTTAATAAAAAAAAATTTTCAGCCATTTGTGAATTTGTACTAAAGGTAAGACAAAAGGCCGGTAACTCTAAAACGCAAAAATTACAAATTTCACGTCCCGTATGATTTTATTGAAATCGTATATAACATTTAAAAAGATCCATCTGTATATAAACATAGTTTATAAACTTTGATATTAACGATACAATGAAAAGTATGTAAGTTCTTCTTCATTCACTTTTAGATGGAACGATAGGCTGAATTACTTGTACAGATATGGCAATGGAGTGAAAATGGCATGTATTTTAATAAATCTGACAAGAATAGGGACGCGGTATATGCTCGGTAAAGCGTAATCTCTCTTATCTCCCGGTTTTATATTGTTAAGGTAGAGAGAGATTTGTCTATTTTCGATATTATTCACATTTAGCAATATGTTCTGTAGCTGTGATTGTTTACAAGTAAACATTTGTTCGTACGGGTTGGATGTTAAATAAACTGCGTGGAAAGATAAATGACAGATCTTTAGAAATATGTTCTCTTTCAAGCAGTTAATGGCTTCTTTTGTAAATGCACAGGAAATCTTTATACATTAGAAAATTGAGAAATTATCTAAATGAAATTACATTTATGAAAAAATCTATCATTAATTATTATATTTAAAGTCAATTAGTAAAGAAATAAACCTTAAAGTTTTAAAATAAATAAAATTTAACCCAATGTCGGCTATTATAGCTAAATAGATACTAATACATAATGAAAAGCACTTTTTGTTAATATCTAATTATCATTTTTGTGACATAATTATAACTAGTACACAGCTTGCTAGATCTAAATTTAATGCTTTTGATACTTAAGACTTGTTTTTACCTTTTTCTAATAATATTTTTATTCAAAATATAATGCAATTTTATTCAATTATTCAATATAATTTTATTCAAAATATTTTATTCAAAATATAATTTATTGCATCGTAGATATATTATTTATTCTTTCGACTGCTTTTGATATAGAGTATTTTTAAAAAGTTTATTACGCAACTAAATTCTTTGAAATCTGTTAATGGATGGATTTTTGTATGTCGTATATTTTGTAACGCATCTGTTAGGGTCTCAGTAGTTTCAAAAGTTCAAAACTATTGAAATTGTAGTTTTTCTAAATGTTAAACTCTTATCTTTTCTGAACATTTTCATGCAATTTCTTTCTTGAAATTTCCCTTACAACAGAAGTTATGGCTTTTAGTACTATGACCACTCAATAGGTAAAGCGAGGTTTCCGAAACTTTGAATTCACATTTCTCCAAATGATTTTTTTTTTTTTTGGGGGGGGGGGGGTAGGGCATAGCAAGCAGGATACGTCCAAAATTTTTTTTTTTTTTTTTCATAAAATTTTCAAAAAATATGTTATGTTATTCTGTATAAAGTGAACGTAAAATTTCAATTATTTTCTTAAAATACCTATTAGAACATAAGTTATGACTTTTAGAATCATAACCGCTCAATAGGTAAAGTAGGGTTTCAGAGACTTAGAAGTCATTTTTCACCAAATGATGATTTTCGGCATAGCGTACACTATATCTTCAAAACTTCTGAATATTTTTCATAAATTTTCTAAAAATATGTTTCATGATATTCTGTATAAAGTGAACCTAAAACTGCAATTCCATAATTAAAATTCCTATTAGAACAGAAGTTATGGATTTAGATTTATAACCGCTCAATAGGTAAAGCAGATTTTTGAAAGTTTGAAGTCATTTTTCTTGCAAACAACGTTTTTGGGCATAACGCGCACAATATCTCAAAACTTTTAAGTATTTTTTCATAAAATTTTCAAAAAATATGTTTCATATTATTCTGTATAAAGTGAAACTAAAATTCAATTTGTTCAAACTTCAATTGTTTCCTTAAAATTCCTATTCGAAGAGGAGTTATGGCTTTTAGAGCTATAATTGCTCAATAGGTAAAGCGGGATTTCCGAAATTTTGAAGTCACTTTTCTCTAAATCATGTTTTTGGGCATAGCGCGCAGGATATCTCCAAAACTTCTGAATATTTTTTCATAAAATTTTCAAAAAAAAAAAAAAAAAAAATGTTTAATGTTATTCTGTATAAAATGAATCTAAATTTGCAATTGATTCCTTAAAATTCCTATTAGAATAGAAGTTATGGCTTTTAGAATTATAAACGTTCAATGGGTAAATCGAGTTTCCGAAAGTTTGAAGTAACTTTTCTCCGTTTTGGGGTTTAACGCTGACGATATTTCAAAAACCTCCAAGCACTATTTCATAAAATTTTCAAAAGTATATTTCATAACCGTCTGCATAAAGATAACCTAAAGTTTTCTTTTTATTGTTGAAAAAATGCTTTTATGTAGTCATTATACTATTGAATTTTCAAAATTTGCATCAGTTAAATAGAACTCTGTATTAAAAATATAAAAATTCTGTAAGTAAAAATTTATTTAGGTTTTGAGTAATTATTATAATATATAATATAAGTAGGCATCAAACTTTCTATCCTTTAATTACAGAATTTATTTTGTAATCTTGCGCGTAATCTGTTATACAAATTTTTCGCACATCAAATGTCTAACAGTTTCTAAAACTATTCTAGTTTAAATCGACTTTTTAGCTCACAGGCTATCATAGCCTGAGAGCTTATGTGCCCGTCCGTTCTGTATGTTCGTGCGTAACGCGATAACTCATGATAAAAATATCGGATCCACTTGAAATTTTGTATATAGGTATATCCTGATAAGGCGCTTCCCTGATTAGTTTTTGGAGTTCATTCAATATGTATAAGAGGGGGAACGGGGGACTCATGCCCCTCTACTTAATGGATATAAATGGGTTTTTCATGCAGAATTAACAGTTTTTGTCCAAAATTTAGATATAGGATCATTCTAATGAGGCGATTCCGTGACTGTTATTAGGTGTTCATTGAATAAGTATAAACAGGGGGAACGGGGGGCTCATGTCCCCCCCCTTAATTGATATAAACGGGATTTTCATGCAGAATTAACAGTTTTCGTTCAAAATTTAGATATAGGATCATTCGGATGAGGCGATACCGTGGCTGTTATTAGGTGTTCATTGAATAAGTATAAACAGGGGGAACGGGGGGCTCATGCCCCTCAACTTAATTTATATAAACGGGATTTTCATGCAGAATTAACAGTTTTCGTTCAAAATTTAGTTATAGGATCATTCTGATGAGGCGAGTCCGTGGCTGTTATTAGGTGTTCATTGAATAAGTATAAACAGGGGGAATGGGGGTTCTAATGCCCCTCCCCTTAACTTGCATGAACGGATTTTTTAATCAGAATTGTCAGATTTCGTTCAAATCTCTGAATAGTTTTGGAAGTTTAATGGTTAAGTATAAAAGAGGGGAATAACTCCTCTTAAATTATATAAATGCTAAATATGTTTTTATTAAGAATGATCCGATTTGCTCTGAATTTTGGATATAGCTTTTTTAATATGATAAAGCATGTACTTGATAGTTTAGGAAGTTCAATGATTAAGTATAAAAAAGGAGAAAGGGGATAGCTGTTTCCCCTTCTTAATTTTTTTTTTCGAACGGAATTAACGAAAATACAAGGCTGTAATATACAATTAGTATGCGTAGCCTGTGAGCTCAATGCCATCAGTTTAACTGGGCAATATTCTTTTTATTATCATTTAATCGGTCTAGTATAAAAATCAAACTGACGTTCTAGATGTTGAAATAAAAAATATAGGTGCATCAAAATTGCACTTGTTTCACAATTTTAATAAAAGATGTTTTCCAATGCCAAAATTTGGCAAAATTGTTTTAGAAAGGGCAAAAATGGAAGTGAATGAAAGTCCATTTTATATTTTTACTATCTCAATACAATAAAAGTTAGAATTTATTTTAGAACATTGCCCTGAAATATTTTCAAGTTCAAGCAGCATTCATAGACTCGCATGGAACATTTAAAACTAAGGATATGGAAAAATACACTTTGACACAGTATTTCTATCTTCGAAGCTTGTTATCACAGCTGTGTTGTCTGTTGCCAAACTAAGAAAATAAAGAAAAGGGGAAGGAATAGAAATTTAATTTATTACTTGCATTTAACAAGAAGTATTGTAAAACCCAATTCTATAAAACTTAATGAGCAAATATGTCCCTTTTACACGTACATTTTTATTTGTGACATTTGCTATTTGATTTCTTTAAATCTTGTTTCCTTGTTAATTTTAAATTAGAACAAAAAAAAGTTTTTAAAAGCTTTTCCATTTTTTGACCGTGTTTAATATTTCATTTAATAATTTCATTGCTCGTATTTTTCATTTTTCAATTACTACTAAAATTACTACATTGTAGTTAATCTACATTGTAATTCAACACCAATTACCTTCTAAATCTCTAAAGATTTGTCCGTCAGTAGATAACCATAGTTTGATACTAATGGTGCAATGCAAAATATGTCTTTTATGCTTCCTTTAACTTCTGTCACTTTTAGATGAAAAGATATGACGTTAAATTAATTGCACTGTGAAGCGAAAATGTCATGCGTTTTAATAAATTTGACAACAATAGGGAATCCAGTTTATAATTCGTAAAGCGTAATCTCTCTTATCTCAATTCTTTATATTATTTAAGCAGACAGAGAGTTTTCTATTTCTGATATCATTTACGTGCAGATTGTACTCCGTAGCCGTACTTGTTTTCTAATGAAACATACGCTTGGACGGTTTGAAGATTATATCAGTTTTTCGAAAACAGAAATCTTTTGAAATGTGCTCTATTTTAAGCGGTAATGACAGACCGTTTCATAAAATGTATTTACAATTGCAGAGACATTTCTAGATAGAATGATGAATTAGAAATGATAATGCCATTCGATAAAATGTGTGATATCAGCCATTGATTTTCCTTCTTAAAATGATTGTTTTGGCGCAAACAAAGTTTCTCAAAACAAACTTTAAACATTTTTTGTTTAAATTATTGTAAAATTTTAAATAACAAATATAATCTGTAGTCTATAAAATATATTATTTTATTCGACACATTATGGGAAAAAAGGAGTGAGATTTTTATCAACCATCATAAAAGTTCGAGAGATTAAAGTTAAACTGCAAACAGTGGAACATAATAAAAGCAATTATGAAATGAATTTTAGACTCGATTTTCTTCTGTTTGAAAGTAATTTTTAAGACTATGCATGTTTATTTAAATGTTTAAAGACATATTGTATTTTTTACATTGATTTAAAAGATTTCAAATAAATTCAGACGGAAATTTAAATTGTTTTCTTTCTTTTATTTTTGAAATTTTCTGTTATTCTTATTGACAAAGTAGGTCACCATATGCGGATACTCACAATAATCTGAAGAAATTACAGAATGTTCTTCTCATATTAATACATATTTTTATAAAAATAATTTCGGCGGAACCTCAATAAAATGATTCGTAAAGAAATAATGAAATTTTCGTTTATTTAGCAAATTATAACCAGTTGGCAATCAAATAAAATCTCTACGCTGACATGTAAAATACTCTTTAGAAAACTACAATCTCAATTTTATTGTAAATTTTTTGCTGAATCATGTTGTTTCATTGTGTCACTTTTGAATTACTACTAAAATTACCATATGTGGTTTCTGAGCGGTCTATATAATTCAATCCCAATTGCGTCTAAATCTCTAAAAATTTTTCTGTCAGTAGATAAACGAGGTTTGATTCTAATGGTGTAATGCAAAATATGCGTTTTATGCTTCCTTTACGTTGGGTCACTTTTAGATGACAAGATAGGGCGTTAACTTAATTGCACAGATGTAGCTGCGCGAAAACAGCATGCGTTTTAATAAATTTGACAACCATAGGGACACCCGGTTTATGCATCCTTTAAAGCGTAATATCTTTTATCTCTGTTCTTTTTATTGTTAAAGCAGACGGAGAGCTCGATATTTCTGATATGATTTACGTACTCCATAGCTAAACTTATATACAGATACACATGCGCTTGGACGGATTGAAGATTAAATTAATTTTCCGAAAAGAGAAATGACACATCTTTTGAAAGACGCTCTATTTTAAACAGTAATGGCAGAACGTTTAATAAAATGTATTTCCAATTGTAGCGACATTTCTTGAAAATATTAAGAATTTGGAATGATAATGCCATTTGATAAAATGTTCAATATTTGCTATTGATTTGACTTTTTAAAGCCAAGGATTACAGTCGGTAATAAGGTTTGCAAATCAAAACACACTTTAAACATTTTTTTATTTTATTTAAGATAAACTTTTAGATAAAAACTACAATTTTTAGTCAATAAAATATATTATTTTTATTGACATATTATGAAAAGAAGAAATAAATGAACCATGCGTCAGTCATAGATTATGAAGCGCTTAGCTGCGCATTCAGAATAATGTAACAAAACTGTATCGTTTAAAAAATAAAATGTTACGTTTCATTTCACCATATAGAAATGTATAATGCATTTCAAAACCAAATTTCAGCTGTACCCACCTGCAATCGGAAAATTATCCGAATATTTTAGAAAGCCTATATATGATATAGAGATAGAACAGGCATGCCAAAATTAAGTAATTTTATAGATGTACATTTTTCAGTTGAAAATTATGAACAGCCCTATATATTAGGTATAGTTTTTATGCGTAAAGAGTAATATGCAAAAATTACTGATTAAATTCAAAAGTGAATACCGAATTTTAAAATCTACACTCCAGCAATTATTACGCAAAGACAAAAAGTTACATATTTCTTTTGTGTTTCCCTGAAAATTTATGAAAAATGCTATGGATGCCCTATTTCAACGTGATCGTAGTGAAATTCAGTGATTTTTATCAGTTTCAATACATTTGAAATAGAGTAATGTTATTAAAATACTCTTCAAACGATTTTCTCACATCGATCATAATGTAATCGAATTGTTTTGAGTGTTTCTGTAAATAAACCATTAATCGTACATATTTCATATGCTATACTAAACACGCTTTAGTGACCCTAGATAAGCTTTATCAATTGCACCAGAATGCAAGCTTATTTACGGGGGCTGGAGCGTGGATAGACGGACAGACAAACCGAATGCGTAAGCACTTTTCAAAATTGCTAAAATGTCAGGAGATTTCCATCAACTTTTCAGAAACGAATATAAGATTTAAGTTACAGTGCAAAAATCCCATTATAATAAATGCAATTATTAAACGTTTTTAAGACAAAATTTTCTTTAAAGTAATTTTTTAGACTGCATTTTTATTTAAAAATTTAAAGACATATTATATTATTTACATTAATTAGAAAGATTTAAAATAAATTCACACGGAAAATTAGTATGTTTCTTTAACGTATTCTTAAAGTTTTCTGGTATTCTTATTGTGATGGAAAAAATATATCTAATATAAAATAGGATTGTGGTGCATTTTTTATTGCGACGTACTTTTCGATTTCCAAGTTTACCTGATTTTAACGCACTAAAACTGGTTTAAAATACAAACTTTCGGCAATTTAAAAAAATTATTTTATGTATCGACATTATTTGAAATACTATCTTAGCCGCCAATACTCACCAGCACAGAATGTTTGCGTTGCAAAACATCTTTTTTCGCCACGAAATATTTTTCAAAACTCTGTTTTTTGTAATGGAAATAAAATTGGATTTTACAAATGAATTTTTAATTGATTTTTAAACTACATACAGGAATATGAATACAATTTTTTTTAATTTCGGAAAGAAGATTTTCAAGTTTTTAGGCCCAGTACAATTTGAAATACAGTTTTACATAGAAAAAAGTCCAGTGCATTAATAGCAATGGCAGAGCTAAATTTACATTCACTCTTTTCTCTCTTCCAGTTTTCAAAAAAATATTCTGCGGTTTGGTGAAAATCTATGCTTTTATCGAATTATAAATACGTTTTCATTCTTTCAATTTTGGGATTTTAATTAATTTTTCAGCGAATTATTCTAATTTTAAAATTATGAATATAAGATGTATCATTAGGTCTTTTCGGTTACTGTCACAAAAAATTGAGCCCAGTACCTGCCTTAGATTTGGCTAGGCATCGAACACTCACAGATAGACAGAACAATTTTTTTTATTTCATTATTATAGATATTGTAATTAGATGATATTAGTTTGTAAATGTTGGTTTATACTATCCAAAAATTTTACACATATAGTTTTAAAAAATTTACTTTCTTCTGTAAGATTGAAGTGCATATTAATTTAATTAATTTTCGGTAAAATTCTAAATTTCAATGATTTGAAACATTAGTATTTTGATGTAAATTTTATAATATTAATGTATATGAAAATTTCTATTTGATGCTTATTTTAAAAGTAATATGTAAAATGGAATAATTAACACATAGCGAAAAATTTTTAAATAAAAAAGACACATTTAGTGAAAATATGTTTGCTTTAATTTCGAAAATTTGTAATCTTCCATGTTTCTAATTAGTTCTCCTACTGCTTTTAAGATAAAGAAAATCTCTATAGAATTTAAAAATATATATATAATTATATTTGTTAGCATGAAATAATTATTTTAAAATTGTTTTTAAGCTTAGATAAAAATAGAAATTCATAACGACATTCGCGCACAAACTTAGAATTATATTATTATTGTGAAAATGTAACTATCTGAAGTTATGTGTTTTGAATGAGTTTCGGATATGTAGAAATTCCGATAATTGAGAAAAAAGGATAAAATAATCACATAACAAGAAAGAAGAATCCTGCATGAGCATTGATTAAAAAAGCCTTCCTAAGACATACAGAATATTTTAACATAACTTACCCGATTAATGAGATGAAAAATGGTGCCTATATAAACTTTTTGTAAAATTCCTAACACATGCAAAAAGATATATAACAATTTTTTGTGAACCTCTGTATGTAATAAACAATTATATATATAAACTATATAGTATACAGAATTTTTGCTCAATTAGGTAACTCATAACATAGTTTAAAATAAATTTTCAGCAATTTCCGCCAATAAACCGAAATGTACTCGGATGTTTTTGTGAAGCCCTCTATATGTTCTATAAAACTTTAACATCGAGAATAATATGCAATAATTTATCAATATATACAAAATATATAATGTACAAATATAATGTGTACGAAGATAGTATATTAAAAAAGAAGTATATTTAAATAAATCTTATTTACGGAGGACATCAAAACAATTCATCTGAAAAGCTTTAATTTTCTTATTTATATGAATAATAACCAAGTCATGTCAATATTCTTTGTGTATTGCATGCAATAAAAAATATACAGTGAAATATAGTAAAAAAGAATTAAATATAGCAAAATGTAAGGATGAAACGTGGTTTGCGTTACAATATTGAGGTAGAAAATAGCTTTAAGCCATAAGTTCTAATATTCCAAGAATTTTACATGAAAGCGTTACTTTATATCCTAAGGTATCTTCGTGAAAATTTTGTAGATCCAAGAATCCAATAACACAGAATAAACTACATCAAAAGTTAAAAAAAAGGATTTACTATACGCTCCTATTTTTAGTTATGCAGGTTAAGCTACTAGACTACAAATAAGTACAAATTTCTTTTCAAAGTTATTGAATATGCTACCATTGGAATGCATCATCTTTCAGAATTCTGTAACTTATTTTATTTTGTATGCTAGGCTGTATAAAAATTGAATCGTTTAAAATTTTCCTAAGACTCTCCCGCTTTAAAATCTCGAATATCAATAAGTTTATATTTAAATAACCGCGACGGTTGACCCACCCACCGACTCCCAACCACCGTCCGAGACATATGTGTTCGGGATGAAGGCAGGGAAAGTAATTGGCTTCAGAGCCCCGCCCGCCCTCTAACCGTATTTCAGTATCTTTAATTTGCCTAATTTTCCTGTTAAATTTGTCCGGTTTCAATTTGTGGTGTTCTTTTTCCTTTTCTATTAAGAGTGCAAGGCTATTTGGGTCGTAAGTAAAGTTTTTTGGCGCTATCCGTGGTCGCCTGCCGGCGACAGCGCTGTCGCGCAAGAGACCAGGTCTGTTTGGGTCGTAGGTAGGGGTCGTCCACGAAAATTGGTCGCTCACCGCGACTGTTGACCTACCCACCCACCCCCAACCACCGACTTTTAAATTTTGTCCGGTTTCAATTTGTCTTTTTTTTTTTTTTTTTTTTTGCCTTTTCTATTAAGAGTGCAAGGCTATTTGGGTCGTAAGTAAAGTTTTTTGGCGCTATCCGTGGTCGCCTGCCGGCGACAGCGCTGTCGCGCAAGAGACCAGGTTTGTTTGGGTCGTAGGTAGGGGTCGTCGACGAAAATTGGTCGCTCACCGCGACGGTTGACCCACCCACCCACCCCCACCCACCGACTTTTAAATTTTGTCCGGTTTCAATTTGTCTTTTATTTATTTTTTTTTTTTTTGCCTTTTCTATTAAGAGTGCAAGGCTATTTGGGTCGTAAGTAAAGTTTTTTGGCGTTTTAAGCTTTAAGACAATTTTCGTCGACGATCCCTACCTACGACCCAAACAGACTTAGTCTCTTGCGCGACAGCACTGTCGCCGGCAGGGACTACGGATAGCGCCAAAAAACTTTACTTACGACCCAAATAGCCTTGCACACCGGTGGTTGGGGGTGTTTGGGTGGGTCAACCGTCGCGGTGAACGACCAATTTTCGTCGACGACTCCTACCTACGACCCAAACAGACCTAGTTTCTTGCGCGACAGCGCTGTCGGCGGTAGGCGACCACGGATAGCGCCAAAAAACTTTACTTACGACCCAAACAGCCTTGCACTCTTAATAGAAAAGGCAAAAAAAAAAAAATAAATAAATAAATAAATAAAATAAAATAAAATAAAATAAGACAAATTGAAACCGGACAAAATTTAAAAGAAAAAGTAGACAAATTAAAGATATTGAGAGACGGTTAATGAGCGGGCGGGGCTCTGAAGCCATCTACTTCCCCTGCTTTCATCCCGAACATATATGTATACCCGAACATAAAGTTCAGTGCATTAATAGCAATGGCAGAGCTAAATTTACATTCACTATTTTCTGTCTTCCAGTTTTCAAAGAAATATTCTGCGGTTTGATGAAAATCTATGCTTTTATTGAATTATAAATACGTTTTCATCCTTCCAATTTTGGGATTTTAATTAATTTTTCAGAGAATTATTCTAATTTTAAAATTATGAATATAAGATGTATCATTAGTTCTTTTCGGTTACTGTCACAAAAAATTGATCCCAGTACCTGCCGTAGATTTTGCCAGGCATCGAACACTCACAGACAGACAGAACATTTTTTTTTTTTATTATTATAGATATTGTAATTAGATGATATTAGTTTGTAAATGTTGGTTTATACTATCCAAAAATTTTACACATATAGTTATAAAAAATTTACTTTCTTCTGTAAGATTGAAGTGCATATTAATTTAATTAATTTTCGGTAAAATTCTAAATTTCAATGATTTGAAACATTAGTATTTTGATGTAAATTTTATGATATTAATGTATATGAAAATTTCTATTTGATGCTTATTTTAAAAGTAATATGTAAAATGGAATAATTAACACATAGCGAAAAATTTTTAAATAAAAAAGACACATTTAGTGAAAATATGTTTGCTTTAATTTCGAAAATTTGTAATCTTCCATGTTTCTAATTAGTTCTCCTACTGCTTTTAAGATAAAGAAAATCTCTATAGAATTAAAAAATATATATATAATTATATTTGTTAGCATGAAATAATTATTTTAAAATTGTTTTTAAGCTTAGATAAAAATAGAAATTCATAACGACATTCGCGCACAAACTTAGAATTATATTATTATTGTGAAAATGTAACTATCTGAAGTTATGTGTTTTGAATGAGTTTCGGATATGTAGAAATTCCGATAATTGAGAAAAAAGGATAAAATAATCACATAACAAGAAAGAAGAATCCTGCATGAGCATTGATTAAGAAAACCTTCCTAAGATATACAGAATATTTGAACATAACTTACCCGATTAATGAGGTGAAAAATGGTGCCTATATAAACATTTTGTAAAATGCCTAACACATGCAAAAATATATATAACAATTTTTTGTGAACCTCTGTATGTAATAAACAATTATATATATAAAGTATATAGTATACAGAATTTTTACTCAATTAGGAAGCTCATAACATAGTTTAAAATTAATTTTCAGCAATTTCCGCCAATAACCCGAAATGTACTCGGATGCTTTTGTGAAGCCCTCTATAAGTTCTATAAAACTTCAACATCGTGAATAATATACAATAATTTATCAATATATACAAAATATATAATGTACAAATATAATGTGTACGAAGATAGTATATTAAAAAAGAAGTATATTTAAATAAATCTTATTTACGGAGGACATCAAAACAATTCATCTGAAAAGCTTTAATTTTCTTTTTTATATGAATAATAACCAAGTCATGTCAATATTCTTTGTGTATTGCATGCAATAAAAAATATACAGTGAAATATAGTAAAAAAGAATTAAATATAGCAAAATGTAAGGATGAAACGTGGTTTGCGTTACAATATTGAGGTAGAAAATAGCTTTAAGCCATAAGTTCTAATATTCCAAGAATTTTACATGAAAGCGTTACTTTATATCCTAAGGTATCTTCGTGAAAATTTTGTAGATCCAAGAATCCAATAACACAGAATAAACTACATCAAAAGTTTAAAAAAAGGATTTACTATACGCTCCTATTTTTAGTTATGCAGGTTAAGCTACTAGACTACAAATAAGTACAAATTTCTTTTCAAAGTTATTGAATATGCTACCATTGGAATGCATCATCTTTCAGAATTCTGTAACTTATTTTATTTTGTATGCTAGGCTGTATAAAAATTGAATCGTTTAAAATTTTCCTAAGACTCTCCCGCTTTAAAATCTCGAATATCAATAAGTTTATATTTAAATAACCGCGACGGTTGACCCACCCACCGACTCCCAACCACCGTCCGAGACATATGTGTTCGGGATGAAGGCAGGGAAAGTAATTGGCTTCAGAGCCCCGCCCGCCCTCTAACCGTATTTCAGTATCTTTAATTTGCCTAATTTTCCTGTTAAATTTGTCCGGTTTCAATTTGTGGTGTTCTTTTTCCTTTTCTATTAAGAGTGCAAGGCTATTTGGGTCGTAAGTAAAGTTTTTTGGCGCTATCCGTGGTCGCCTGCCGGCGACAGCGCTGTCGCGCAAGAGACCAGGTCTGTTTGGGTCGTAGGTAGGGGTCGTCCACGAAAATTGGTCGCTCACCGCGACTGTTGACCTACCCACCCACCCCCAACCACCGACTTTTAAATTTTGTCCGGTTTCAATTTGTCTTTTTTTTTTTTTTTTTTTTTTTTTTTTTTTTTTTTTTTTTTTTGCCTTTTCTATTAAGAGTGCAAGGCTATTTGGGTCGTAAGTAAAGTTTTTTGGCGCTATCCGTGGTCGCCTGCCGGCGACAGCGCTGTCGCGCAAGAGACCAGGTCTGTTTGGGTCGTAGGTAGGGGTCGTCGACGAAAATTGGTCGCTCACCGCGACGGTTGACCCACCCACCGACTTTTAAATTTTGTCCGGTTTCAATTTGTCTTTTATTTATTTTTTTTTTTTTTGCCTTTTCTATTAAGAGTGCAAGGCTATTTGGGTCGTAAGTAAAGTTTTTTGGCGTTTTAAGCTTTAAGACAATTTTCGTCGACGATCCCTACCTACGACCCAAACAGACTTAGTCTCTTGCGCGACAGCACTGTCGCCGGCAGGGACTACGGATAGCGCCAAAAAACTTTACTTACGACCCAAATAGCCTTGCACTCTTAATAGAAAAGGCAAAAAAAAAAAAAAAAAAAAAAAAAAAGACAAATTGAAACCGGACAAAATTTAAAAGACGGTGGTTGGGGGTGTTTGGGTGGGTCAACCGTCGCGGTGAACGACCAATTTTCGTCGACGACTCCTACCTACGACCCAAACAGACCTAGTTTCTTGCGCGACAGCGCTGTCGGCGGTAGGCGACCACGGATAGCGCCAAAAAACTTTACTTACGACCCAAACAGCCTTGCACTCTTAATAGAAAAGGCAAAAAAAAAAAAATAAATAAATAAAATAAAATAAAATAAAATAAGACAAATTGAAACCGGACAAAATTTAAAAGAAAAAGTAGACAAATTAAAGATATTGAGAGACGGTTAATGAGCGGGCGGGGCTCTGAAGCCATCCTCTTCCCCTGCTTTCATCCCGAACATATATGTATACCCGAACATAAAGTTCAGTGCATTAATAGCAATGGCAGAGCTAAATTTACATTCACTATTTTCTGTCTTCCAGTTTTCAAAGAAATATTCTGCGGTTTGATGAAAATCTATGCTTTTATTGAATTATAAATACGTTTTCATCCTTCCAATTTTGGGATTTTAATTAATTTTTCAGAGAATTATTCTAATTTTAAAATTATGAATATAAGATGTATCATTAGTTCTTTTCGGTTACTGTCACAAAAAATTGATCCCAGTACCTGCCGTAGATTTTGCCAGGCATCGAACACTCACAGACAGACAGAACAATTTTTTTTAATTTTATTATTATAGATATTGTAATTAGATGATATTAGTTTGTAAATGTTGGTTTATACTATCCAAAAATTTTACACATATAGTTATAAAAAATTTACTTTCTTCTGTAAGATTGAAGTGCATATTAATTTAATTAATTTTCGGTAAAATTCTAAATTTCAATGATTTGAAACATTAGTATTTTGATGTAAATTTTATGATATTAATGTATATGAAAATTTCTATTTGATGCTTATTTTAAAAGTAATATGTAAAATGGAATAATTAACACATAGCGAAAAATTTTTAAATAAAAAAGACACATTTAGTGAAAATATGTTTGCTTTAATTTCGAAAATTTGTAATCTTCCATGTTTCTAATTAGTTCTCCTACTGCTTTTAAGATAAAGAAAATCTCTATAGAATTAAAAAATATATATATAATTATATTTGTTAGCATGAAATAATTATTTTAAAATTGTTTTTAAGCTTAGATAAAAATAGAAATTCATAACGACATTCGCGCACAAACTTAGAATTATATTATTATTGTGAAAATGTAACTATCTGAAGTTATGTGTTTTGAATGAGTTTCGGATATGTAGAAATTCCGATAATTGAGAAAAAAGGATAAAATAATCACATAACAAGAAAGAAGAATCCTGCATGAGCATTGATTAAGAAAACCTTCCTAAGATATACAGAATATTTGAACATAACTTACCCGATTAATGAGATGAAAAATGGTGCCTATATAAACATTTTGTAAAATGCCTAACACATGCAAAAATATATATAACAATTTTTTGTGAACCTCTGTATGTAATAAACAATTATATATATAAAGTATATAGTATACAGAATTTTTACTCAATTAGGAAGCTCATAACATAGTTTAAAATTAATTTTCAGCAATTTCCGCCAATAACCCGAAATGTACTCGGATGCTTTTGTGAAGCCCTCTATAAGTTCTATAAAACTTCAACATCGTGAATAATATACAATAATTTATCAATATATACAAAATATATAATGTACAAATATAATGTGTACGAAGATAGTATATTAAAAAAGAAGTATATTTAAATAAATCTTATTTACGGAGAACATCAAAACAATTCATCTGAAAAGCTTTTATTTTCTTTTTTATATGAATAATAACCAAGTCATGTCAATATTCTTTGTGTATTGCATGCAATAAAAAATATACAATGAAATATAGTAAAAAAGAATTAAATATAGCAAAATGTAAGGATGAAACGTGGTTTGCGTTACAATATTGAGGTAGAAACTAGCTTTAAGCCATAAGTTCTAATATTCCAAGAATTTTACATGAAAGCGTTACTTTATATCCTAAGGTATCTTCGTGAAAATTTTGTAGATCCAAGAATCCAATAACACAGAATAAATACTTCAAAAGTTAAAAAAAGGATTTACTATACGCTCCTATTTTTAGTTATGCAGGTTAAGCTACTAGACTACAAATAAGTACAAATTTCTTTTCAAAGTTATTGAATATGCTATCATTGGAATGCATCATCGTTCAGAATTCTGTAACTTATTTTATTTTGTATGCTAGGCTGTATAAAAATTGAATAGTTTAAAATTTTCCTAAGACTCTCCCGCTTTAAAATCTCGAATATCAATAAGTTTATATTTAAATAAACGCGTAAATTTGATTACGAGAAAAATGTATTATTGAAATACGATTTTGTCTGTATACATGTGTCCCAAGATAATTGGGATAAACTTTATAAGGATGTAAGGGACAAAAGGATTAAGACTCGCTTATCAACCATGGCCGAGAAAACTTTCCTAGCGCGGTATTGAGGACACAAGTAGATGAAAGAAAGGACGTAAACAATAATAGAAGCATGTTTATTACTTTTAATGCTGTAAAAATGACGGTACAATGTTGGAAATTGCTGAGGAAACTGTTTCAAGCAATGTGGCAGCTACTAGAAAAATCCGGGTTACTACCAGTTTTTTCGACAACATTAGATGGTGCTGGAGATGCGCTTCTGTTCATCACGGCCTGGGGCCAAATTTCGAGCACCTACATTGATGACTACCCTTGTCTCTTTAATGTTCTTTCTTCCTGGTTTTCTTCAGTAGATATATAAGGATATTAAACATAATTTTTCCTCTTATTAGTGTTTTGTCTTTCTTGGATTTTGTCTCGTTACCAGCACTCCAAGAATGTCGACCATGGGTTGCTATGTAAATATGAATGCTTGTAATGTCTTCTGCCTCCCTTAAAAGTTTGTCCTAATAATTCTGGGACACCCTGTATATATTGATATATTTCTGAAACGTTTATATTTTGATTTCGTAATTATCTAAATTATTTGTCAAAGTGAGAAAAGACAAACAGAAAAGCCGATGTCATAAACATTTTGTCATTTCATAAATAATGTTGAGATTCAATTCTTTTTCAGAGTATCTATTTATCAGAAAGTTGTATTAAAATATATTTAATGTTCTTTTTTTCTGGGTTTTCTTTAGTAGATATTTAAGGATAGTAAACATAATTTCTCCTCTTATTAGTGTTCTGTCTTTCTTGGGTTTTGTCTCGTTATTTGCACTCCAGGAATGTCGACCATGGGTTGCTATGCAAATATGAATGCTTGTAATGTACTCTGCCTCCCCTAAAGTTTGTCTCAAAAATCCTGGGAAACCCTGTGTATATTCATATATTTCTTTCACGTTTAAATTTTGATTTCGTGACTATCTAGAATGTTTGCTAAAGTGAGAAAAGACAAACAGAAAACCCGATGTCATAAACACTTTGTCATTTCATATACTATGTTGAGATCCAATTTTTTTTCAGAGTATCTATGGATCAGAAAATTATATTAAAAATAGACCAAAGTCTTCTTTTCCGTTTATAATTACAAATAAATTATTAAAGATAGGTACTAAGGTACCCTGGGGTAATAACACCACGTTAAGGTTTTACCAATTTTTACGGCTCAGTTTTAGATTGTATTTTTCAAACAAATATATGATTTGATACAGCAACTCATTGACTATCTATATATAAAAAAATAATTTAACAGATATGTATTCATAAAATGTAATGGCGTGATTTCTTGACCAATGCTATTTGGCGTTATTACCCACCTATGTGTGTAATAACGCCATGCAAACAAAACTATATGAAATAAGATGGAATAATTGCATGTAGCTTGCCCAATTCTAAAAATACAAACTCTACAAACTTAGAAATTGACAAATTGCATTCTAAGCTAGTGAAAATTTTCAATTTTTTGTGAAAGTGTAAGAAAAAAAAAGGTGTGGTTTGGGGGTAGGAAGAGAGGATGAGGCAAAAGAATATTATATTAGGGTAAAAATTACTCCGTAAAATTGAAGGCAGCAGCTGCCACAAATTTTATAATCTAACGTTACATTTTTTTAACAGTGTTTCTAAAAATAAGCTATTTTATTTTGCGGTATAGACAGTAAGAGATGACTGTTCTATCTATAAGAGATGCATTATGGATTGATGGCCTTGTGTCGATTCACAAATGAAGGTATTTCAATGAAAATTTTAACTGAACACAGGTATAAAAGTGGAAAATAATAATTCTCTAAAAGTAAATATTTGAAGATGGATACAAAGGCGTAAGAATTATGAATTTGGTGTGCATAAAATAGAGAATGGTGAAAAACTGTCAAAATTTCACAAATATAATTCTTCTTGCCCTCATCACATTATCTTGATTTTTTTTAAATGTTGTTGTCGATGGATAGATATTTTAGTTTTTTATAAATGTATGCAAAGTCATCTTACCATACTTTAATAAAAGTGTGGTGTATGTGGGGGGGGGGGTGAGGCAAAGAATATCAGACCGTGAGCTTCTTTTTGCTTAAAAAGGACCGCCTAAATAGAATTATTAGAAACATTGCACAGTTTTAATTGTGTTTATTTGAATCAGTATTTAGGATGTAGCTCGGCCACTGTAGGTAATCAACCGGGGTATTAATGCCAAGGATTGGCGTTATTACCCCGTTATAGTTATTGCGCTGTACATTTTAAATTACAAATTATCTCGAGAAGATATCCAAAATCTTCAACAACATTTTGAAAGTCCATGAAATGTACTACAAATTTATGTAATTAATAAAGTATTTCCGGATAAAAAAAATAGTCTTCTCATCACAAAACGTATCTCTCAAATTTTAGATCAAGCGTTAATTTTAGTTGCTTCTAAAAACAATAAGACCTAAAAATGAAACAAATTAACTTGAAGCTGTTTTTTGCGATTTATATGACTCAAAACCCTTCTGCGCAGAGCACATGGGTGTCATTTACAAGATTATTTCATAATTATGCATAATATTAGCACTTGGTGTTATTACCCCGCCTGGCGTTATTACCCCAGACCACCTTATAAACAGTAAAACATATTAAAACAAGTTGGAAATTGCATGTGAAACGTAGAAAATGAGATGCTTTGGATACCGATATGATAACGAAATATGGATATTTTGGATATGATAACGAAATTTTAAAAATATCACTCGCATATATCAATCTCACAAAATTTTAAATAGTTAATTACAGTTAAAATGTGCACCAAACGATATTATCCCCATAACATTATGAAATGGAATACATTTGTGTGGCCTTGTAAATCAATAACAAATGCTCTTTGCACCACATATTATGCAAAATGTATATTACAATATGTATTTTATAGATGCATATCAATTTTATTATGTTTGAATGAATGTAGCACCATTAAATTGCATTTGAAATATTTTTCCCCATTGACTGTAATGTAAGGAATACTTTTGATTGCCCCTGTAATCGATCTATGCATCCGAATATCATAAAATATGAAATAGCTCGATAAAATTATGTAATAATTATGTATTTTAAATCTCAAACGATTCGGTTGGGTAGTTTTTGCATTGTTATTTGTGGACGGACGGACTGAAGGTATTTACATAAGGTAGGTATTTACATAATTACGAACGCACCTAAAAAACTTAGACAATTGATTGCAGAAAAGAAGTAAAAACAAGATAAGTAAGATAAAATGAGTTACACAGTAATTTATTGCATGTGAAATTAAAAAGAACTGTTTGAAGTGAACTATTAAAAAATAAAATTAAAAAAATGGAAAATTGTTTGTTGTCATTTTAAGTAATTGTAAACTTATATTTAAAGGAAAAAGAACAGTGCTCACACATGAATATCAAATAGAATAAAATATAATAAAGTCAAATTTGTCGACTAAAAACGTTTATATTGTTTTGTATTCTGTGAAAAGAAATTCGAAAATGTCCTTTATACGAAGTGAAAATAACTGAAAATTCAAAATAGTTTTTTTCTCTTATCTTGATTATCTTGTTTAAATTGAGCTCTCAGTCATTAATCGAAATTGTAATAGGTAATTTTTGTTTCAATCAAAATGTTTTGAAATTTTTTTATTTGGAACTTCAAGGAATAGATTGACAAACGTAATATCGAAGGTAAGTGCGATTACAAAATTTTCCAACTGAAGCAACTGGATAGCAGGAGAGAAAGTAAATAAAAAGACCTTTTATTATCGAATAAAATGTTCAAAAAGCTTCTTTGAAATTTTTAAACATTGATTTTAAACCAGAATACTTAGAAAGATTTAAGAATTAAAGTACTCTTTTGAAATAGATTTTTAACAATTTCAGATACTTAGACACCGTCAGTTTTGAATTAAATTTAAAAATAAATTAAATTGAAATGTTCCGGCTTAGTAATAACTAAGCCGGAAATGCATAATTTCACAAATTCATTTAAATTTCTATGATATATTCTCCCTAAAAAAAATCTAACAAAATGTTTCTAAAAAATACGTTTTTTAAGCTCCAAAATCTTTACAATTGACTTTTCTACACCTGATTCAATTGTGTGCATGAAACAAAAATAATTTTTGTTTGAGTATTTTTCGAATTTTTAAAAATATATAAAAACTAAGCGGTTGGTCAATCCTCTTCTGTGGTAAATCCTCCATCATTTCCCCTACACTGTTTCTCAATTTTCAATAAACTTGAATCGGGGCTAATTTGAATGTGGGACATATTTAAAATTGAATACATTTTACTCAGTTTTGAAATCCAATTTTTTTCTCATTGTATCGAGGGATCGGAAATTTGCATTAAAAACATCCAAAGTCTTCTTTTCCGTTTAAAATTTAAAAATTAATTTTTAAAGATAGATATTTCTAAAATAAAATATATTAAAAATGTTAGACAATTGAATGTAGAAATGAAGTAAAAACAAGATAAGTATGATAAAATGAGCTCTACAGAAACTTAATATTATATTTGAAAGTGAAATTAAAATATTAAAAATTATTTTTCATTTTAAGTAATTTTAAACTTATATTTTTAGAAAGCAGAACAATGTTAAGACATGAATTGAACATATCAAATAGAATAAAATATAAGAAAGTCAAACTTGTCGACTGAAAACGTTTATATAGTTTTATATTCAAAGAAAAGAAATACAAAAACGTCCTTTATAAAAAGTGAAAATAACTGAAAATTCAAAAGGGTTTTTTTTTTTCTCTTTTATTGATTATCTCCTATAATAGTCGAGGTATTTGGTGAAAAATTAATGCAAGTTTTGGTGTAGTTTTGATTTTTGGTTCCCTTTATGTTTTTTTTTTGGGGTCGTTGAACACGAATCTGACATTATCCCACAAAATGTCTCCCCGGAAGCACGTTTTTTTGGCTAAAAACGTGGCTTTTTTTCGTTTTTTCTAAATAACTTCAAATTATTCATTTTACATAAAAGTCATCAGTACATAAAATAAAGAGCACAAAATTTCCTAAATTTATGCATGAAAAGTTTTTTTCTCTGATCAATGGTTTTGCCATGAGAGAGTCGCAAAAATGGGTGTAAAAAGCAAAAAATTCAGAAACACGTGAAATACAGCACCATACGTCGATGAAACATTAAAAACAAACATTTTACGCAAAATTAAATTAAATTCCCCAATTAATAATACTAAATATATTTTTATTGACTATATTTTATTAATCTGATGTTCATTGTTTCTTTTATAACTAAAAAATAAAAAAAATGAGCATATCTGTGATCAAAATCTTCATTTGCTATTACAAAATAATAATAGTTATAATTTCTGAATTTGACTTCTAAATAATGTAAACAAAATAACTAAAACAGGCTTTAACATATAAAAGCTGACATGGATTCCAATTCTTAAAGTTCTCTTAAAATGTGGGTGTGAAAATAAAAAAAACTCCGGAAATTGGAATTATGGCACTGTACATAGATTTAACATAAAACCGACTATTTTTCGCAAAGATTGACTTTAAATGATACTGAAGATATTATGATCGACTATATTTTACAATGAAGTTCCTAACAGTAAAAACGACGACTCATTATGAATTATTATATAATTATATAAAATTATGTACATTAGTAGGTACATTTCATTTAAAAACAAAGTACTAAATAGTATACAAAATAGTCAAGAGTTTCTGGAATTACAGCTTCACTCTCTTTTAGAATATGGTCTGGTGGAGGATATTCTTGAGTTTGACTGTCATACACTTGCAATCTGATACCTTCCCAAATAATTTTTGCTGCTGCCGCAACCACATGCAGCCTCTCATCTCGATCAGATTTACATGTTTGCTGATACCATGCATTAGTCAGTATCTTCCCTCCTATATTCTTGAAACACACAATGGACTTTATTTTCTGATTTTTTGTGATCAGTATGTCGTCTCCATATCTCTTAATGATGTTAAACTTTACAGTTCTCATATCAGGTTGATAACCCCCAGTAACCTCCTTCATTAGCTCTTCCATGGAGAATTGACACTCGTCATCATGATTTTCAAGGTAATCGTATATATTCTGCATTGCTCTGTCGATTGCCTCAGCAAATGGACCACGTTTCTTCTGTTCTTGGACCTTCGGCCTCCCATAAATATATTTAAAACATTTGATGTGGTATTGAGCATCAAATCATTCACTGGTTCGATGCGCTGAATTATAGCCTGCCCGTAAGCATATTTCAGATGTGTATATTGCTGGGACGATTACTGTTTCTAAACCAATAGGAGACCGTCATTATCACGGTCAAGTACACGCCCACACAGTTTGATTGACAGGAACTCGTGGACAATTGATCGTGTGTGTTTATTATTTATTTGTACTCGGATTGTTTGAATTTGTACTCGGTAATTAAAAATTAAAGTTACGAAAGAATTTTTTTTTTCAAAATGACTGAATTTTATTTACTTCAATCAGAAATTATACTTCCTCTGATCATGAAATAAATAAATAAATAAATAAATAAAAATTAAAGTAAGAATTTGGCTTATACGGATATTTTCGCAGAATACTTTTTTCCCATTTGTTTAATATATATATAAATCATTTTGGAACGATATTTAGAATATTAAAAGGGTTTGAAATATTTTTTTAAATGTCTTATTTATTAATAAAAGACAGCCTCCAATAATTAAAAAAAATCACCAACGGACTCTCGGCCCGCGATGGACTCGAACCCATATCCTCCGGTTTCAAGCTCGACGCTCTAACCATTCAGCCAGTCAGCTCACTTTCATCCGCAACAGATTATCGTTATAATTAGCACCGTCAATTGTCCACGAGTTCCTGTCAATCAAACTGTGTGGGCGTGTACTTGACCGTGATAATGACGCTCTCCTATTGGTTTAGAAACAGTAATCGTCCCAGCAATATACACATCTGAAATATGCTGCCCGTAATCATCATTGCGAGCTCTTGCTGCTTTCAGAATTGTACTTTTGAATCCCATGTGTCGCACACTGTATAGAGTATTGCGTTCGCTTGGTGGATTTTTCCCTTGTGTTGCAATGAACGCTTCCGAAATGCACAGTCCACATATAAAACAGTTAGTTCGAAAATTAAACTGAGGAGTTAATGATGTTAAAATTTGAGAAGTGCTAGCACTTTCTTCCTCAACCTTCTTCACATAAGCAGTAGTCATCCGTTTATTTACGTATGTTTTTCTACACTTAACATGTACATCTTCTGAGGTTTTTCCCTTTAGGAAAACTGCCTTTCCATCCTTTCTTTCTGTACTTGCCTTGATTAACGCTGCAATACCTCGACTAACTTTCACCGACAGCGCCTCTTCTAAAGGAGAGTCACAAATAAAACACAGCGACATCGCGCAAAATCATTTTAGATGTTCACTATATTCACGACGACACAAACAGTGAATTACAAAATTATAAGTAAGAAGTTGCATATGGAAACTGAGCGGAATGTGTCCTCTTGATAAGCTAGTGATCTGTGCGACGCATATTTCTAACAGAGGCAAGACTGGTGGGGAAGGGGAGGGTTAGTATTCCACTGAACGTGGACATGGGATGCGGGGGTGGGCGCTTGACCAACGTTATTTCACACTTGCACCCCATCAATCAAGGGGGAAAGTGCAGATGGAATTCGTACAGCTGTGTTTCAAGGACGAAGATCTCCAAAAACTCTCGTATTTGTCAACTGATGAGAATGCCCCCTCCTCCCAAATAGTCTGTTTAGGATAAAACTGAAACTTTAAGAAGTGGAGTGCGTGTCAGTTGTTATCAGTTAAAGCCTGTTTTAGTTATTTTATTTACATTATTTAAAAGTCAAATTAAGGGGTCTCAGCCCGTAAAGCATGGTGACGTCACTTCAACGTCGTTGTGAAGTCACATTGTGACTTTGTGACCATCGATTGTCGATGTGACGTCACGTGACGTCGATCAGAAGTCACAGTGACTAAAATGTGAAGTCGTTATGCGAAGTCGTTATGGCCGTTTTAGATCTTTTTTGTGACGTTTCACAAAGTGGTCACAATGTGAGAAATTTGTGAAAAATGTGTCGTTTGTGACTAATCTGACATTAACATTCTGACGAAACTGTGACAAAAGCGACGATATTTAAATTGCCAGAACCATGTTTTTTAAAGTAAATAACATGTTTTGAAGGATATTTATAAATTTCTAAAGATTTTTAAGAAAGTCACTTTCTTAGTCACAATGTGACGTCCCTGAGAGGTGGCATTTTGGTCAGAGATGTGATGTGACGAAAATGACTCACAGTGACGTCACTGTGACCATGCATGCCATTATAGGAGTCTTATTTTTTACCTGGTAGTGCGATTTAGCAACATATACATTTGATTTTTTTCTCAATCCCTATTAAGCTTAAATGCATAAAACTTTTTATATAGACAACTTAATATCTCTTCTATTTAAAATATTATTTTTAACATTCTATATTGAATTTTTATTAAATATTTTTTATGCTTAATTTTGATTTAAAATTTAAATTGTTCTTTGACTGCACGCTACATTTCTCAAAAAATAATAAAGCAATTTGTATGAAACTTGGTAAATATCTTCATTTTAAGTTTAAGAACAACTTATACCTCAAGTTTAGAATTTTAATTACATTGATTATTGGTAATTAGCAATTTTTTTTAATAAAAAATGATTTTTTTTAATTTTTTCAATTTTAATTTAAATTTTAAATAAATAAATGCATAAATTGCTTTAAAATGAGGTATAAGTTCAAGATACATAGATTTTACACCATTATCAACTTTTTTAGCGGTTCTTGAACTAATAGTGTTGCTAGAATCCTGCGCGCAATGGATACAAGTCTAATTTTTTTAAAATCAAAATTAAACTTAAAAAAAATAAAATAGAATTTCAATATAGAATGTTAAAAAAAATTATTTTTAATAGAAGATATATTAATTTGTCTAGTTTAAAAATTTTATGCATTTATGTTTTATATGGACTGAGATAAAAAATCAAATGTGACATGTTGCTAAGATGCACTACCAGGTAAAATGTAAGACTCCTGAGACTCCCAAGAAATTATTACTGTTATTTATCTGTAATAGCAAATGAAGATTTTTATCACAGATATGCTCATTTTTATTTGATTTTTAATTATGAAAGAAACAATGAATTTATACAAGATTTACAAGACAAACAAGATTTATAAATTATAGTCAATAATAATATATTTAGTATTATTAAGTGGAGAAAATTTGCGTAAAATGGCTGTTTTTCATGTTTCATCGACGTACAGTGCTGTATTTCACATTTTTCAGAATTTTTTTGCTTTTCACACCCATTTTTGCGGTTCTGTCACGGCTAACCCATTGATCAGAGAAACAACTTTTAGCGCATAAAATGTTGGAAATTTCGAGCTCGTTAATTTATGTACTGATGACTTTTTTGTAAAATGCATAATTTTAAAGTTATTTAGAAAAAACGAAAAAAAGCCTCGTTTTTGCCAAAAAAAAACGTGTTTCCGGGGAGAAATTTTGTTGGATAATGCCAGATTCGTGTTTAGCGACCCAAAAATCATAAAGGGAACCAAAAATCAAAATTACACCAAAACTTGGATTTATTTGTCCTTTTTAAGCACTTAATGGTCTTAAGTGTTTAACTTCCAGTCGTTAATCGAAATTGTAATAGGTAATTTTTGTTTCAATCAAAATTTTTTGAAATTTTATTTATCTGAAACTACAAAGAATAAAGTGACAAAAAACGTAATATCGAACGTAGGTGTCTTTAGAAAACATTTCAACTGAAACGATTTGATTTCAGGAGAGAAAAGTAATTAAAAAGACCTTTTATTACCGAATAAAATGTTCTAAAAGTTTCTTTGAAATTTTTAAACGTTGATTTTTAAGCCAGAAAACTTACAAAGATTTAAGAATTGAAATATTTTTTTGAAATAGCTTTTTGATAATCTCAGACTCGTTAGACAGCGTCAGTTTTGAATTAAATTTAAAAACAAATTAAATTGAAATATTCTAATACTAAACCGGGAACGCATAATGCCACAAATTTATTTAAATTTATATGATATATTTTATGGAAAATATCGAACAAAATGTTTCTAAAAGATACACTTTTTAAGCTCCTAAATCTTTACAATTGACTTTTCTACACCTGTTTCAATTGTCTGCAGGAAACAAAAACTATTGTTTGATTATTTTTTGAGCATTGTTTGATTTTTTTAAATATGAAAACTAAAGGGTTGGTCAAGTCTTTTTTATGGTCAACCCTCCATTATTTCCTTACACATGTTTCTCAATTTTAAATAATTTTGGGTCGGGGCATATTTGTATATGGGACATATTTAAAATTGAATACATTTTACTTAGTTTTTGATCCAATTTTTCTTCAGTGTGCCTTAGGATCAGAAAATTATATTAAAAATATACAAAGTCTTCTTTTCTGTTTAAAATTACAAATTAATATTTAAAGGTAGATATTTCTATAAAGAAAAAAACAGATTAAAATTTGTTGGACAATTGAATGTAGAAATGAAGTAAAAACAAGATAATTAAGATAAAATGGGATCTACAGAAATTTATATTGTTTTTGAAAGTGTAATTAAAATTTGAAAAATTGTTTGTTTTCATTTAAGTAAGTGTAAACTTATATTTTAAGGAAACAGAACAATGTGATAAACAACATTGGTACATGAACATATCAAATAGAATAAGATATAAGAAATCCAAACTTGTCGACTGAAAACATTTATATTGTTTTGTATTCAGTGAAAAGAAATACGAAAACATTTTATACAAAGTGAAAATAACTGCAAATTCAAAACCGCATTTTCTCTTTTCATGAATATCTCCTATAAATTGAACTTTCGGCCGTTAATCGAAACTGTAACAGGTAATTTTTATTTCAATCAAAGTTTTTTGAAATTTTATTTATCTGTAACTATAAGAAATAAAGTGAAAAAAAAAAGATATCAAAGATAGACGTGGTTAGAAAACTTTCCTACTGAAGCAAATTGATTGCAGGAGAGAAAAGTAATTAAAAAGACTGTTTTTTATTGAATAAAATGTTCAAAAAGCTTCTTAGAAATTTTTAAACCAGAAAACTTTCAGAGCTTTAAGAATTAAAATACTCTACTGAAAGGCTTTTTGATAATCTATGACTCGTTAGATAGCGTCAACTTTGAATTCAATTTAAACAAATTAAACTGAAACATTCTATTACTATTCCGGGAATGTATATTTTCACAAAACAGCGAATTTTGAATACATATATAGTTAGTAAAGTAAGAGTAAAAAAAAAAGAGTATGATTACATACACAAGGTAAAAAAAAGAACCATAAAGAGGATCTAACAATTTGTACATTACATTAAAGGAAAACTATGAAAGATATTTAAATACGAGGTTTCTTTAAAAAAAAAATCAGCAGATAATCAGGATTGTGGCAAATGATATGATGAATGTAATAATTAAAAATAATAATATTGGTAATAATAATAATAAAATGTAAAATCATTGATAAAAAAACTATCGTAATCTCCGGTGTGTAATCGGCAAATCAAACAATTTTTTTCTGACCCGGAAATCTCATTTTGTGATTCAAGAAAAATATTTACGGCGATCTAAGAAGCTACATTTCTTTTTAAAATTTTTCTTTGTTGAAAAAAAATTGTTTGATACGCGGATTATAAGCCGGAAATTACGGTACAAAAGAGAGAATATGACTAATTTATAGAATTTTCCTGCACAAATAAAGAAAAAAGAATTTTTTCGTATTTCTCATTTATTAAAAAAAAATATTTTTGCAATAAGATAAACTCCCAGTAATTATATTATAAGACCATTTGCACTAAATAAGATAAATTATTAAAAGAAATAAGAAAGAACAAACATGAACATTGAACATATACATAAAAAAATATGATAAAAGAAACTTGTGTCTAACGAATTTAATATTACATTGCTCTTTTCCATCATTTAAAATTGTAATTCAAGAAAAATGTAATAAAACATACACTGTGATAAAATGTATAATTTTCTGAATTTTATAAAAGGAACCATTTTAATATAATGAAACTAACTGGAAAATTACAAGTTTTTTTCATCCTGCCTTCCGTATTGAAAAGCATTTTTCCAAAAAAAAAGTGTATCGTTATATGTAATTTTAACATCCGCCAAGTTGTTTTGAAAATTGCGGGATTACATTGTAAAAAACAGTTATGGCAGTTAAACTTCATTTTTAAAGAAACCTAATTGTAAGGGAGAAAAGTAATTTATGAGGAAGATTGTTATCAAATAAATTGTTTGAAACACTTGTTTTAAAATTCTCTGGATAAGTAGTTTTGATAATAGTTTATAATTTACATTGTTTATCAGAATAAACAGTCACATATATTTAAATTAAAACTTTCGATGAGGAAAAAACTATTGCTGAATTTTATTCATTTTTTAAAGTTTCATTGAATTAAAAGCTTAAAAAATAAATTTTATCAAATCTAAAATATGCTAACAATTAAATCTGTAGTAAAACATAAAACATAAAAAAAAAAAAAATGGAGGATGATTGATGTGACTACTCTCTGTTGAACTTAAAATTTTCTTTTATATTTGCTGAGAAATTATTATAAACGTATTTTTACTTATCAGATTAAAATATTAAAAAAAAATGATGGAAAATGATATGGCGATATAGACAGGGAGGTGGGAGCGCAGACAATCACTTGAATTCACGGATGAAAATCTAGGTTTTGTTAAATCTCGATTTACATATACGTCGATCTCCAATCGGTTTGCTAAGTCACATCTTTGCAGAAAACCCGATTTTATCTGTTAACTCATATCTTAAGTTCTCCTACTAACAGTCTGCCATGTTTTCATAGCTTTGGGTGCAGGAATGCACAATGATAAACCTATGCGTCAACCATTAAAATCGAATTCTTACTGATTCTGCACCAAGTTAAAACTTGGTTGACCGGTTGCGTTTTAATATGTGAATCGAGATTTAAATAAACCTAGATTTTCATCCGCGAACTCGATGAGGTGATTGTCTATGCTGCCGCCTCCCGGTCTAATAATTATATTTATGTAATTTATTCATAAGTGAATGAACTAAAGGAATCAAAGTTATTAGATAATAGTGATTCTAGAGAAATTGACTTGTTAAGAAAAATCCATTAAAACATTACGGAATTAAACCTTTCTTCGTCTTTTTAATTCTTCGAAAAAGCTGGTAGTAAAAAGAACCAAACGATAATACTCTGAAACAAAATAGGTAAACACTAAAAAAATCGGTACATTAATCTGCCTGCTATTTTTTAAATGAAAATATTAAATTTGCATTTGCCCATTTCCCCCCAATATATATAAAATTTAGAAATTTAACTTCAAAGTTATTTTACTCTTAATTTTTTTTTATTCGGAAATGTATCTGCAACTATACTATGTGGTATTTTCTGTATAAAAAAACTAAATTTCTAAGCATATACTTTTTTCCATCAAAAATTGAAAAAATTATTTTTCAGATTTTAAAATTTCAATAATTTTCCGGTTGAGCAATGTAAATATAATCATAAAACACTAAAATCGCTAAAAACAGGGATGTTCTGAAATGTTGCTTCTTTTTCTTCCAACGTTTTATAACGAAATGTTTTTCGAGAAGATTAACACACGCTTCTATAAATACGAAAATAATAAATAGTAATGATATTTATTTAAAAGCCTAGTAGAATTCACATTATATTTAAAATTTATTCAAAAAATGAATAATAATGTGATAACCTTTTTTATATTGCGTCAAAATAATTAAAATATCGAAAGAGTTATTTTGCTTTCTCCACACTTTCAACTAAATTGAACTTTAGACCAATAATAATTAATTTTTGTTTCACATAAGTAATTTTGCAAATTTCTTAACTCAAACTCCAAAATATCAATTGAGATCACATCATGAAAAAAATAAGTGTCCAGAAAACCCATTCAAGCGACATGATTGTGAAGGAGAAAATGTAATTAAAGGGACCTTTTATGCCGAATAATGCATTAGAAAAATTTCTTTTAAAATTTCCTTGATAAACGTGTACCTATGATGATGGCATTCTGATTTACATTGATTTTGAAGCTTAACTCTAAAAGTTTACACACTCTAATTTTTAATTTAAATCTGAAGAGTGTTCAATATTTATTTTCAACTTTCGTGAAGAAACGCAAAAATGTTTTCGAGATATTAGACACATGAGTCTATAAATGCCAAAATAATAAATAATAATTATGTTTATATAACAAAAAAACTTATAGAATCGACATTACATTCGAAATTTATTCAAAAAAGAAAAATCAATGCGGTAACATTTTTTTTTTATATTGCATCAAATTCAATAAAAATTAAAAGAGTTATTTTCCTTTCTTAATTAAACTATATTAAAGTTTAGCCCAGTAATAGTTAATTTTCATTTAACGTAAGCTATTTTGAAAATTTCTTAGCTCAAACTTCCAACTATCAATTAAGATCACATAATGTAAACAATAAATGCGTCTAGAAAATCTTCCTATTGAAGCGACATGATTATGAAGGAGAAAAATAGTTAAAGATGCCTTTTATGTCAAATAATGCATTAGAAAAATTTCTTTTAGAATTTTCTTGATAAGTATAGACTTTTGATAATGGCATTGTGATTTACATTGATTTTGCACCTGAAAGACTACATGTTCTAATGCTTAATTTAAATCTGAAGAGCGTTCTCAACTTATTTTAAACTTTTACAAAAAACTTAAAAATATATTTTCTTTTGCGGTTTATCTAGTAGGTAAAATTAACATAATAAATGCTATTAATGTAATAATAAAAGAAGGACCCTGTCTGCTCGTGTATAATTCAGAAAAATTCAGACAAAATATGGGAGTTGAAAATGGGGATATCGATTTATACACAAATTGATAAAAAAGGAGGGGGGTGGGAGTCTTTTATGTATTCACATATTGGTCTGGGTTTAAAAGAGATATACAAGAGGGCAACGGCCATTTCGTCATAATTGACTAAATAATTATAAATAATGTATTTTAATTGTTCTGTACCCATTTTCTCTGGAAATATAATTTCTTTTAATACAGGGACATTCCTTTCAACATTGCAATACCCTTTATTAAAAAGTTGAATGTGATAATGCTTCTAGATATCTCTTCTAAAAGTACTGCAATACAGAGAAGTACTATATTTTAGCCAGTCTAATATAAGGAGATTTATGTAAATAGCTTTTGATCGATTTTTTAAGAGAATTTTTTTAAGTATCATTAAACTGATGTAAATAAATAAAAATAGTTTGATTTCCGTCAGTTTCATATATTTATACATTTTTAAAAAGATAAATTTAAGGAAAACGGTCTGATTAGAAAAGTAGGGAAAAAATGTTTGCTAATTTAAGGAAAATTTATTATTATTTCTTTATCTCCGATTACGAAACTTTTTCATCATATTACAGAAATACAGTTTGACTTATGCACGAAAATTATTTTTTTTCAAAATTTTGCTTAAAAACTGAAAGTAGATGACTGATATATAGACGAGTAAATACGTAATTAAAATATGAAGAGTGTACTCGATTTATTTTCAATTTTTTCAAGAAACATATATATATGTATATATTAGTAGGTTTGACTCATGAGTCTATAAATATTAAAATAATAAATAATAATTATGTTTATTTTTTTATAAAAAGTAATGAAATTGGCATTATGTTCCAAATTTATTCAAAAAAGTAAAGACAATGTGATAACCTACTGTATATTGCGTGAAACTAATTAAAAAAGTCAAAAGAAATATTTCCTTTTCGACATTTTCAACTAAATTGAAGTTTCGCTCATCAATAGATAATTTTCGTTTATTGTAAGTTATTTCGAAAATACCTTAAACTCCCAGGTATCAATTCAGAACACATAATACAAAAAATAAATGAGTCTAGAAAACATTTCCATTCAAGCGACATGATTGTGTAGAAGAAAAGTAATTAAAGAGACCTTTTATACATTAGAAAAAAAATCTTTTAAAAATTTCACGATAACTATGTGCCTTTGACAATGCCATTGTGATTTATATTGATTATGCAACTGAAAGCTTACACGTTCTAATGTTTGATTTAAATCTGAAGAGGTTTCTCGATTTATTTTTAACCTTTTTTCAAGAAACGAAAAAATATATTTGTGAGGATAGACACATGAGTACATTTTTCTAACACAATTCAACAAAAACTCTAAATAATAAATACTAAATAATAATTATGTATATTTAAATAATCTAATGGATTGACATTATTTTCGAAATTTGTTAACAAAAGTAATAACAATATGACACCTTCCTTTATATTGAGGGAAACTAATTTAAAAGTGAAAAGAGTTATTTTCTTTTTTCGACATTGTCAACTAGATTGAAGTTTTGCCCATTAATAATTTATTTTCGTTTCACGTAAGCTATTTTGATAATTTCTTAACTGAAACTTCCAGGCATAAATTGAGAACGCATACTGTAACAATTAAAATGTTTTAAAAAAACCTTGCCATTAAAATGACATAATTGAGAAAGAAAAAAAGTAATTAATAAGACCTTTTATGGCGAATGGTGCATTAGAAAAAAAATCTTTTAACATTTGCTCGATGATTAAATAAATTTGATACTGGCGGTGTGATTTACATTGACTTTGCACCTTAAAGCCTACTCGCTCTAGTTCTTAATTTAAATCTTAATAGCGCTCTTGATTCTTTTCAACTTTTTTTCAAGAAACTTAAAAACGACATTTGAGAGGGAGACACATATGTCTATAAATATTAATAAATAAATAATAATTATGTTTATTTAAAAATCTAATGGAATCTATATTATTTCCGAAGTTTATTCATAAAAGTGATAACAATGTATTAATATCCTTTATATTAAGTGAAAGTAATTAAAATGTGAAAATAGTTATTTTATTTTTCGACATTTTGAACTAAATTGATGTCTAGCCCATTAATAGTTATTTTTCGTTTTACCTAAGCTTTTTTATATTTATTTTTTTTATTTTAAATTTACAATAAATTACAAAAAATTAGAAATTGAAAAAAACTCTTTTCTGATGTGTTTGACCATTATTCAATGAATTCGAAGCATTTTTTGTTGTTGTTTTATCTATATCTTAAAGAACTACTGAGTTGTGGCACTTGTGGTGTGGCTGACATTTTGAAATGATCTGACATTTGACATGCAATAATTTGCACATTTATGAACAGATTTGGATATAATTTGGTGACATAATTCTTTGTGAAGTTAGTAGATCTACTTCATCCGCCATGCTGCCTCAAAATGTCAGTCCTTTAAAATTGTCGAAAAAACTTTTAAATTTATGAAAATGTACCAAAAAAATAAATGAAATGGGAAAAAGATTTTTTCTAAAATATTTGATCTTAATACAAGGATTACGAAGCATTATTTGCTTTGTCCTTATCTTAAAAAGTGACTTATATATGAGGAGCCCAGAAGCCAAGGGGTATAAGTGAAAAATTGAAAAAAATGAGTTAGGTGCACAGGCTATCTGGAAATTAGTCTATTTATTTGTAGGTAAAGAGTTATGAGTGATTTTTTAATTATGCACTGAGTTTTAGGGGTCAGTTATTTAACCACTTTCCCGAAACCGTGAAACGTTTGGAGGCCAATGGGTATAAGTGCAACAGTATTCATTAACGTCTATATAGCTGAAGCGCGACCAACGACATGCTAGGCTATTTCATGACTCTGAAAATGCCCCAGGAAATTGATAATTTTTAAACGTCGATTGGTACAAAAATACGATCATATGCCAATTTGCACCAATCACAGTTTAAAATTATTTACACCGTGTGACGTTTAAAACCCTATGAATGGAGTGGGTTTAGAACGTAATCTTACGTAATGTAACGCTTTCTAGTAATTCTTACAGATTTTCTTGTAACCGAGTAAAATCACAAAAAAATTTTTAGTATTTGCAAAGATCATTAAATTTTTTTTTAGTAGATTGAACTTTTTTTTACAGTGTAGACACATGAGTTGATAAATGCTAAATTAATAAATAATAATTATGTTTACATAATAAATCTAATGGCATTGATATTATTTTCGAAATTTATTCATAAAAGTAATAACAATGGGATAACCTACTTTGCATTGAGTGAAACTAATTCAAAAGTCAAAAAAGTTATTTTTTCTCGATGCTTTCAACAAAATTGATGTTGTATGTATGTATGATTATGCCTTTTTTCAAAATGTTTTTTGTCAGTTTTTTTTCTGTTTAGAATTTGCTTTTTAATACATTAAATATTACATTAAATAAATGCAACCTTTTAAAAAGTAAGAAAAAATCAAACATTAAACATAGATTCTGAAACACTTTCCAAGATTTCTTGAAATCTTTAAAGAAAATTTCGCAATTTAAGGTAATAAAGTGTTACTGTCCATAGAAAAGTTCAAGTATGTATTTTATTACTTTTGAACAGCCCTGTGTTTGATCTGTCGGTTATATATATACTGTATTGTATAATAGAAAAAAACTAATTTAGGAAGAAAATGCGTAACAGTTTGAAATTTCTCTTTCAGCATTCTGTGCTAAAAGTTGGAAACGTACTTGTATATTTTTGTTCATCCCTGGTGTTTACCTAGAACATGTATTATACGCCAGTATTCAGCTAAAATATAGTTCCAAGTAAAAAATTCTTAAAACTACTGAAATAATATTTCAAGAAATTATCATCCATAGATGACCATGTATCCAATTCTGTGTGTTTCCCTGTATATCATTTTATCTGTATTCTACAAACATTTATGAGTAAACTGAATGAAATTCATCATAAAAATACATAACTTATTTAAAAACAATCTTTAAGTAAATTATACTCATATTCAGTATCCTTTACCAGATCTTTTGTGTAGCCCTGTATATCAAATATAGCATTTATACATGCCATCTTATATGTATAAATTTAGTGAAACTTAAAAGCGCATATCATAATTAAGAAGGCATTTCATACATCCATCAACCATATCGATAATGTACTCTATTTTGGATAGAATATACTATTTCAAATCTTTTGTGTGTCCCTGTAATTGTTGTGAACTTCATGTTATGCACGATATAACTTATATTAAATCTTATGGACGTATATCAGTTTTATTATACATAAAACGTTTAATATAATTAAAATATGTTGCAAACAATTTTTACTTTCCCATTATGTAATTTAATTCTTTTGTGTGGCCTTGTAAATGAATATTAGCTTTTCTTTTCACCACATATTTTACAGAATGCATATTTTAATGAACATCCTAGATGAATATAAATCTTAATATATTTGACAGAGTGTAACAGCTTTAAAATTCATTTGAAACGATTTTTTCCCCATAATCCGTAATAAAACGAAAAACTTTTGACTCTCCCTGTAAATAAATTAATCGTGCTATAAACGTTATTTGAAATAGGGTTCCTGAGAGGATAAGCGTAAATAATTTCCAAAAAATTCAGCGTAATTGGAGTATATTTACAAGAGTTAGAGCGCGGATAAACGGCCGGATAGCCAGATAGACAGACAAAATGAAAATATATTCACTTTTTTACCTTTGTTAGACAGTGTTAGAAAATTTAAATTTTTTTTCAAAACTTATAATAAAATTTTAAATCTTATGTTAGAGTAAAGTTTGTTGTTTCACTCATGTGTATCAACATTGATATTAAATTTTTCGTATCTTCATTTTTTTATTTCATAATTTTTCTTTTTTAGAACTTTTATTAAAACAAAGTTTTGTCCATTCTTTAATTCATATCAACATTGTTCTTCATTTTTTATGAATTTACCTTTTTATTTCATATTTTTTTATTTCTTGTAATAATTCGGCACTTGTACTCTTTGGCTTCCAAGCAGTTTTCATTACTGCTTGGAAGCCGAAGGGTGCGAGTGCCGAATAGTGAGAAATATTGCTTAGTTATATATTTAAAAGAAAATTTAATCGGCTGTTTTTCTAAGCAGCTATTGAAATAAGAGTTCAAAAAACATTAAGAAATAAACAAAAGATTCCTATTTCAATTCATTCAATTACAATTGATGCTTAATTTTGAACTCAATTTACTCGAAATCTAAATAATGTCACTTGTACCCCTTGGCTTCTGGACTCCTCATATAGGAATTTGAATTTTTAAAATGGCGTGATATTTTGAAAAATCTATTTGCCCACGACAGCACTCGCATATATCAACCGATTTTGATGTGAGTGAGCACCTGCACAAGACTGAGTAAGATCTCAAACAATGTCTATCGTTAATTTCATCCATCATGTTGTTTTAAAATGACACTTCATTATATCGAATATAGATCGCTTTAAATAAAACCAGTTTATATAAAGTTGATTAATTTCTCAAAATTCTGATTTAAACCCAGTATTGTCAAAAACTAATATTGAATATTCTATTACCTTGTTCTACTAATTTGAGCTTTGAATGGTTGAATAATATAACTTAATTTTTTTAAAGAAAAGTAAGGCATATGAAAGCTATCTCTTCCTCTCGGTATTGGCCGGGAGGTCTTTTTAAAAAATCTTATGGAATCGACATTATTTTCGAAATTTATTTATACGAGTAATAACAATGAGATAACTCCTTTATGTTAAATAAAATTAATTAAAAAGTCAAAATAGTTATTTTCTTTTCTTGACACTTTCAACTAAATTGAAGTTTAGTGCATTAATAGATAACTTTCATTTCACATAAACTATTTCTAAAATTTTTTAACTGAAATTTCGAGGTAAATTTTGAGAGAATATAATGTAAAAAATAAAATGTTTGCAAAAAATATTTCAATTGAAGCGACATAAGAGTGGAAGAGAAAAATAATTAATAAGACCTTTTCTGTCAAATGATGCGTTAGAGAAACATTTATTTTTTTTCCCTCGATGTGTATATGCTTTTGATACTGGCATTGTGATTTACATTGATTTTTCACCTGGAAGTCTATACTCTCTAATGTTCAATTTAAATCTAAACAGATTTCTCGATTATATTTTTAATATTTGCAAGAAATGTAAAAGTTGTATTTGAGAGGGTACACTCTGTAAAAAAAAATTCAAGAGATTACTAAAATTTTCTTAGTAAATTTGTATTCCACAGAATTTTTTAGTAACCATTACAAATTTTGTTTTGCAAGTGAAACAAACATTTTTTGTAAACTGAACAAAAGAATTTTTTGTATAACTAACTTAAAACGTTTTAGTGTGAGCCACCAAGCAAGTTTTAGTAATAACTCCAAAATTATTTTTAGTAACCATTACGTGTGCCCGAAAGGCAGGAGTTTGCTTCGAGCTGCATCCAGTGGGTATGAATACAGAATTCTTAAGTGGAAGATTTTCGGCAAAGCTGCAAAAGATGGCAGCACCAAATATTGCTACCTGCTCCGACAGGATTTTCATAATCCCTTTATTTAACGAGTACTTACACTGCATACATTCGGAGCGTATTTGGTGGTGTCCAGCATTGAACTCGGGACCTTTCATCCTGATGTTCGTTGCTATGACCACTAGGCTATCACGGCCACACCAAGTGAGTTTTAGTAATAGCTATTAAAATATAAAACTATTAACTCTATTCGTTGCAAGCTTTTTTCTAGTAATTCTTACAGATTTTCTTGTAACCGAGTAAGATTTCAAAAAAAAATTTAGTAATTGCAAAGATCACTAAAATTTTTTTAGTAGATTGAACCTTTTTTTTTTTTTTACAGTGTAGATACATGAGTCGATAAATACTAAATTAATAAATAATAATTATGTTTACTTAACAAATCTAATGGCATTGATATTATTTTCGAAAATTATTTATAAAAATAATAGCAATGGGATAACCTACTTTGTATTGAGTGAAACTAATTCAAAAGTCAAAAAAGTTATTTTTTCTCGATGCTTTCAACAAAATTGATGTTTAGCCCATTAATAATTAGTTTCGTTTCATATAAGCTATTTTAAAAATTTCTCAACGTCCCACCAGCTTCTGGAGGTTACCCTCTCGAATATAGCAGGCGGAGGGCTTCTGGGTTCAAGCCCAGTCGCTTCGGCCGGGCTAACCGCTTGGTGTTTTCCGTGGTTTGCTTCGAATTTTAGGTAACCTTGCTTAATTACAGGTTACGTTCCCTTAGAAATATCCCCCACGTTGGGCATTCCTCCTAGAGCCTATATTCCAAGTGCAGATAATAACATACATAATAACATACATACATAATAACATACATACATAATAACATACATACATAATAACATACATAATAACATACACAAACCGTCATACATAACACCTGTGATATACGCTCTTCCTATTTTTCTTTATAAAGTCTACGGAACACCTGTTTATGTTGAAATAATCCAAAGAATCCGGCTTGACAAAAAAAACACAAAAGTTTATTTGACAGATGGAACACACAAGATGGACTAACACAGCAAGACTTGAACATAGACGCACAAACAATTAAATATATATATGTAAATATCCGGATTTCGTATTTCTTACAAGAACTTCTAACACTCTTCTTTCGCAACAGATCGATCTCGTGCCCGAAGCACCTACATATCCCGATTTTGGATAATATTTTTATACTATTTACCTGCATCAGACATTCGCAGGTCTCCCTCCACACACACACCTCTCTCTCTGCGTTCGTAACCCCTTCCTCTCCACACACTCTCGTCCGCTGGTCACGTGACTCAAGAGCGGGCGCCGATGAATAAAACAAAAAAACACATCATCAGTCATCAAACCCCCCACGCAAGATTGAAAATATGGTACACACTTATTTTAAATCTGGAATTCGACTGATGATGTTACACTATTTAACAATGATTTCCCAAATTATAACATGTATATATAAAAAATAACACCACAAATACAACCGTATCCGGAGAAGGCACGTCTTCCGGGATTCTTCCTATCTGCTAATATAAAATAGAATTAAATTAATACTTCATATACACAATATAACATACAATTAACAAAAGGCAAAACACAAAACTTAGTAAACATTAAACAGGACATTAAGAGTTGCTGAAAGAAAAAAAAGTATATTGTTCAAGGAATGTTCAAACACTGGGTGCTTCAAAAGTTGTTGAATGTCTTACATAGTGTCCAAGCGTGATAATGCATCAGCATTAATTAGTTTGGCACCCGGGCGGTGCGAAATCTTAATGTCATACTTTTGTAAGGCTAATGCCCATCGCTGCAGTTTTGAAGATTGAGGGGCATTTTTGGTGATAAAAGTTAATGGATTATGGTCCGTAATAAGTTCCACAGGTGAGCCGAAAATCCACGTTTCAAATTTTTTCAAACTCCAGATCACTGCATAGGCCTCCCTTTCAATTGTTGGCCATGCCTGTTGAGTTTTGGTGAGTTTTTGACTGGCGTAACTTACTGGATACACTACTCCATCTCTTCTCAGCGATAAACAAGCTCCGATGCCGATTGCAGATGCATCACACTCTATGATGAAAGGTAACCCGATAATAGGAGTATGCAGACTGGGCGCTTCGATGAGACCTCTTTTTAACGCGTTGAACGCCTGGTCATGCTCTACTGACCAGCACAAATTCTCTGGACTGTCCTTTTTTGTCAGTTCCGTGAGGGGATATGCTGTTTCAGCATATTTTGGTATATAATCTCTATAGTAATTGCACAAACCTAAGACACTTTTTAGTTGCTTCTTGGTTTGAGGCACAGCTAACTTACGGATGGCCTCCACTTTTTCCGGATCGGTCCGATGGCTGCCGGACCCAATGATATGGCCTAAGTACTTTATTCGGGGTTTTGCAAATTCACATTTTTTCAAATTGACGGAGAATTGTAACTGTGATAGTTTGGAAAATATCTTCTCTAAATGCACCAGGTGTTCCGCGAACGTTTCGGAAAAAACTGCTATATCGTCTATGTATGCTCTAGCAAAGTCCTGGTATTCAGAAAGCGCTCTGTTGATTTCTCGTTGAAACGTCGCAGCAGCATTCCTCAACCCAAAAGCCATGACCTTGAAGCGATATTGAGCTCTATAAGTCTTAAAACACGCTAATTTTTGACTCTCTTCTTCTAGTGGTATGGCCCAGTAGCCTTTGAGTAAGTCCAAAGTGGAAATGACGTTGGCCCTGCCAATATTAAATAATAGATCAGTAGAGTTTTCCATAGGAAAATCATCAACCTTGGTGATTGCGTTCAGTGCCCGAAAATCTACGCAAAGTCGTAGCGTTCCATCTTTCTTCATCACGCACACTACCGGATGCGGTGCTTCTTCATCACTTTCTTCAATCAAACCTAATTCTAGTAATTCTTGAATTTGTTTGTCTACTTGAGGTTTTAGGGCCTCTGGAATTCGATAGACATAGGGTTTCTTCTTCTCATTATCATTTAGTCTTATTTTGTGTGCACCAACTTTTGCTATTTGTATTTTCTTTGAAAATAATTCTTTATATCTAAACAATAAATCTAACATCTTTTCTCTTTCTACGTTTTCCAAATGATTTAAATTTACTTCTTCGATTTTAAAATAGTTCGAGTTATCTTTTGTACTAGGGGTGGGATGGACTTCCCCTAATTCTTCTTCATTCTCAAAAATTACCCCCACTGCTTGTACCCTAGGAGTAAATTTCCTTATCTTATTCACGTGAACATTTTTAATATTTCCGTTCGTTAACCTGACTTTGTAAGAATCGGGATTACACCTCGCCACTATTTCGGCTGGCCCTGTCCATCTAGCGTAAAGTTTATTACTAGAGTCTGGGATTAATAAATATACCTGCTCCCCCGGTATAAATTCCTTATAAATTGCCCTTCGATTCGCATACTTCGCATACGCGCCCTGTTTAACCTCCGCTACTAGTGAAGCTTGTTCCGCCGCCTTTTCTAAGTTAATTTTTAAATCCTGAAGGTATTCGGTTGCACTTTTCCCGAGATTTATAGGTAGTGGAATTTCGCCCGTCCATGTAGATTTTAATACCGCCAATGGCCCCCTGGCCTCCCTTCCATACATCAACTTAAATGGCGACACCCCCGTCGTACAGTTAGGAATCTCCCTATACGCAAATAATAAATAAGGGATGTGTTTATCCCAATTTTTAGGATCGCTCCGAATAATATGGTGCAACATGCGTTTCAATACCTGATTATACCGTTCAACCAATCCCGAACTTTGTGGATGTCCCGGTGTTGCAAATCTAGGAGCCGCCCCTAGCCTAGCATGAAATTCCTGCATTAAACCTGATACAAAATTTCCCCCCTGATCACTTGCTATTACGCGGGGTATCCCTGTCCGCATAAATATTTCTAACAGCGCATCACAAGTAGCCTTAGCCGAAATTGTTCTTAACGGAACCGCTTCGGGCCACCTACTGTGTTGGTCAACCAAAGTAAGTACATATTGATGTCTACGCGCCGAAGGTGGTTCAATTTTCCCAATTATATCAATATTTACAACGTCAAATGGGAGCTCCGGTCTTTCAATCGGAAGAATCGGTATCTGATCACTGGCTCTCTCCCGGCTTCGCAACTGGCAGTCCTTGCACGATTTACAATACTCCTCTACATCCCGCGACACGCCTGGCCAAAAAAATGAATATCGAATTCTTTCTTTCGTTTTCCTTATACCAAGATGGTTCGCAAAGATTGATTCATGTGCAATCCTTAAAATTTCCTCCCTCCTAATTTTAGGCACTACTAATTGCATGACTTGATCTCCCGAAACCTTTTCCCTATGATAAAGTAAATTATCCACCATAACAAACCCATTTTTCCCTTGTTTTGCATCTCTAAATGCCCCCTGTAAAGATTCGCAATTCTTTTGTTGCTCCCTGTAAATGGTCGTTTCCGAACGCTGATTCGAATTTAAATCCTCGCAATCATTTTTCGTTCCAATACAATTAATAATCAAATTCTCTTCAAAAGATTCATTTTCAACCTGCAAACATAAATTTTTATCACTCGTATTTTGTTCTTTTTCCTTTTCCAACGATAAATTTTCATCCCCCCTTTTCGTCTCATTTGTTGGTGCCAGACTGTCGGCTATTCTTTTCCCTTCTCCAATTTGCACCGATTGTAATAATTCATAAACCTTCGGAGTAATAATACATGAACTACATAATTTATCTGTCACTGCAAATAACACATCCACACTGTTAAATAAACAATTTGATTCACTCATGTTTAGAGAAACCGGTAACGTTACAAGATCAGCAGTAATTTGCTCGCCAAAAGCTGAAATCAACTGAATTGATGAATTTTCATTATTTTTAAATGGTTCTGGTACTTCATTCGAATTTATAACGGGAATCTCAGCAGCGCTGTCAATCAATGTCTTTATTTTTTGTTTCCCCACCCAAATTTCATCGTATTGCAATGGTTGAGTACTTATTGCGTCATTTTCAAAGCATAAAGCTGTCACTTTCGCTATCAACCTTTCGTCTTTATTTTTTCCGGTAGAATCTTTTTTCATTTGATAATGAGAATTTCCCGACCTCTCTTTTTCTTTATTATTAGGACAAAACCGTAAATGAACGATTTGACGGCACAATTTACACACAGACTTTTTCCTATCATTACGCGAATTAAAATTATTTCTTAGATGCGGTGGAATATATTTGCCAGATCCGAAATCATCAGAACCGCGACAATTTGTCGATTTATCATATACCTCAGAAAAGGTTCTACCTTTTGAGGTAAACCAATTATCGCATAATTCCGCAATTTCCCGCGCTTTTAACCAATTATCTAATTGTTTTATTTTGACATAGCTTCGCGCCTCTGAGTCTAACGCATCCATTAATCTATCACTAACTATTAATTCATTAAGTGCATCAAAATCATTTACCTTTCTAAGTTCGCAATAAAAATCCCAATTCGCTCTCAACCTAGATGCGAATTGCATATGATTTTCATTTTTCGCCCTCTTTGCCGAAAGAAAATTTTGAAGACAAGCTTTAGGGGTGGGTTGAAATTCTTTTAAAATTAAAGCTTTAACCTTTTGATAATCCTTCATTTCATCTGAATTTGCATATACTAATAAATGCGCAGCTTTTTCCCCTACTAAATTAAACAGTATTTCAACTTTCAAATCTTCCGCGACATTCTTTAATTCAAACGCCCTTTCGAGCGAAGAAAAAAATAAATTCCACGATTCAGGTTTGGTAGGAATCGCAATAGTTAAAGTTTTAACGCTTTTAATTAGAGCTTCTAACGAATTAGTTTTGGGATTTTGTCCATCCCCCCCACTATCAGAATTTTTGTTTTCAGACTGCAGTTTAGCCATTTCTAATTGGTGTTTGATAACTTCTAATTTCGTTTTTTCTAATTCTAACGCTGTTTTCTGCTCAGAATTAACATATTCTTTTTCATTTTTAAGGGCCTCTGCTTCTTGTTTCTCTTTTGAAATGCGGTCTGATACCGTTGTAACAAGGAATTCTTTTACAAAATCGAAATCTTTCTCGTATTGTTCGCTTCCTTCGATTAATGCCTTTAAATCCACTATTCTATGATCTGGCTCTACGTTTAAGCCTAATTCTGTGGCTACTATGACCAGGTCTTCTTTTCTTAACCCTTTAATTGTAAACATGTTCTTTTTCTTAACTATTACTATCTTTATCAATAATTATAATCATTAAATAATATAATCTTTCATTATAATCATACACTAGAACATACTGAGAACAATACTTGTTTTCAATTCTAATCCGATTATCTCTTTAGAATCATTGTAACATTCATTAATCTAATATTTATGTTTCTTCAAATAATGCATAAAAGTTATATCTTTCAATTTTATTTCCAGAACAAAAATTAGTTTCACTTACCACTGGTTCTTGCGAAGAGAGCGTGTGATATACGCTCTTCCTATTTTTCTTTATAAAGTCTACGGAACACCTGTTTATGTTGAAATAATCCAAAGAATCCGGCTTGACAAAAAAAAACACAAAAGTTTATTTGACAGATGGAACACACAAGATGGACTAACACAGCAAGACTTGAACATAGACGCACAAACAATTAAATATATATATGTAAATATCCGGATTTCGTATTTCTTACAAGAACTTCTAACACTCTTCTTTCGCAACAGATCGATCTCGTGCCCGAAGCACCTACATATCCCGATTTTGGATAATATTTTTATACTATTTACCTGCATCAGACATTCGCAGGTCTCCCTCCACACACACACCTCTCTCTCTGCGTTCGTAACCCCTTCCTCTCCACACACTCTCGTCCGCTGGTCACGTGACTCAAGAGCGGGCGCCGATGAATAAAACAAAAAAACACATCATCAGTCATCACAACACCAATTCCAAATTTTTCAACTGAAACTTCCATAAATTGAGAACGCATGCTGTAAAAATAAAATGTTTTCAAAAAAACTTACCATTGCAGTGACATAATTTTGAAAGAGATAACATTTGATACAGTCGTTGTGATTTACATTGATTTTTCATCTGGGAGCCTACACTCTCTAATACTTAATTTAAAAATGAAGAGCGTTCTCCATTTATTTTCAACTTTTTATTAAGAAACCTAAAAATGATATTGAAGAGGGCAGGCACGTGAGTCTGTAAATACTAAAATCATAAATAATAATTATATTTACTTAAAAAACCTAATGGAATCGACATTATTTTCGAAATTTATTCATAAAAGTTATAACAATGAGATAACCTCCTTTATACAAAGTGAAACTAATTAAAAAGTCAAAATTGTTATTTCCTTTTCTCGACACTTTCAACTAAATTGATGTTTAGTCCATTAATAGTTATTTTTCATTCCACGTAAGCTATTTTGAAAATTTCTTAATTGAAACGTCCGGATATAAATTGAGAATGCATAATATAAAAAATAAAATGTGTCCAAAAAACATTCCTTCTGAAGTGATATAAATGTGCAGAGAAAATTAATTAATGAGACCTTTTAAGTTGAAAGATGCAGTATAGAAAATTCTTTTTAAATTTTCTCGATAAGTATACACCTTTAATACACTGCTCAAAACAATTAAAGGATATTTGAAGTTTTATATAAAATAAAGATATAAACGAAATTTTTTTTGCCGAAAATAGAAGAAGATAATCACAAATGCAAATTTTTCTGGTTTTCAAACTGTTAAGTTCGACGTCAAAAACGTCGCTTCAGCGGCAGCGAATGAAATTTGACTTTCAACTAGATAGAAGAGAATGAAGACAAGGATGATCGGCATTCAGTGATTACTTTGTTTCGATGAGTACGATGTCTCAGCGAAGTCATTTGACAGATTCAGAAGCTTGGAGAATTGTTGGTAGGTTTGAAAAGGGCCAAACTAAAGCCGAAGTAGCGCAAGCCATTGGAGTGTCACAAAGTGTCATTTCCAGGATCTGGAACCGTTTTTTGGAGAGTGGATGTGCAGGCCGAAGACCAGGGCAAGGTGGTAGACGGGCAACAACGCCCAATGAAGATCGGTATTTAGCGTTAACAGCTCGGAGACACCGAAACATGAATGCTACTCTTCTCCAACAATACCTTCGCTCGGCTACAGGCACCACGATTTCAATTCAGACTGTCCGAAACCGGCTCCATGTTGTAGGTCTGTATACTCGGCGACCGATGGTATGTGTTAGAATAACATCAAGGCACCGTCGCGACCGCAGTTAGTGGGCAACCGAACATGTCAACTGGAGGAGAAATGAATGAAGCAATATTCTGTTTTCTGATGAGTCCCCTTTTTCTGTGCATCAGGATAATAGGCGTATTTTTATCTGGAGGGACCGTGGCAGTAGGAATAATCCTGCGTTCATGCACGAAAGTGTCAGATTTGGAGGTGGAGGAGTGTTGGTGTATGGTGGCATCTCCATTGACGGGTGCACTGACCTCTACATCATTCGAAATGGAGCTCTGACTGGTCGCCGATATAGGGATGAGATCCTCAGACCTATTGTAGTCCCTTACGCTGCAGCAATCGGAGATAACTTCATTTTAATGGACGATAACTTCAGGCCACATCGTGCAAACCTGGTGGAGGATTTCCTTTTCGAGGAAGGAATCGTTCGAATGGAATGGCCAGCGTGTTCTCCAGACATGAATCCAATCGAGCACGTTTGGGACGCTCTAGAAAGACGAGTTTCTGGCCGCCAACAACCCCCACAAACTCTCCAAGAACTGGAAAGAGCTCTTCTGGAAGAGTGGGGCAGAATACCCCAACTCGTCATTAATAGCCTCATTGAGTCCATGCCTCAAAGTTGTTCAACGTTGCTGGCCGCCCGTGGAAACCATACCCCCTACTGAAAATGATTTTCTTTGAAGAAAACACCTTTTCTTATTCTTTTTTCTCATATGCACAAATTGTGTTTTTTTTTCCTTTTGTACACAAATGCGCAATAAAATCCATTTTTTTCTGCCAAACATGTGTAATTTCTTCTCATATAACCAACTATTTCTGTCGACCATGTATCAATTTAGCTAAAAAGGTTTCCCAGATACAAAATCCACCTAAAACTGCAATATCCTTTAATTGTTTTGAGCAGTGTAATGGAATTGTGATTTACATTGATTTTTCATCTGCAAGCCTCTACGCTGTAATGCTTAATTTAAATCTGAAGAGCGTTCTCGTTTTTTTAACAACTTTTTCCAAGAGACGTAAAAATGACCTTTGAGAGGGAAACACGTATGTCTATAAATACTAAAATAATTAAGAAATAGTTATATTAATTTACAGATTGTAATGGAATTGACATTATTTCGAAATTTATTCATAAAAGTAATAACAATGTGATAACTTTCTTTATATTGAATGAAACTAATTAAAAGTCAAAAGAGTTATTTTCTTTCCTAGACACTTTCAACTGAGAAAAGTAATTAATGAGATCTTTAAGTCAACTGATGCACTAGAAAAAAGAATGCTTTAAAAGTTTCTTGATGATTTTATACCTTTGATACTGGCATTGGGATTTACATTGATTTTTCACCTAGAAGCCTACACTCTCTAATGCTTAATTTAAATATGAAGAGCGTTTTTTTTATAAATTTTCTTTTCAAGAAACGTAAAAAGAGACGTTTGAGAGGGGAGACACACGAGTCTATAAATACTAAAAAAATCAAATAATAAATAAGTTTATCTAAAAAATCTAATGGAATGGATATTATTTTCGAAATTTATTAATAAAAGTAATAACTGTGATATAACCTCCTTTATACAGAGTGAAACTAATTAAAAATTCAAAAGAGTTATTTTATTTTCTGGACAGTTTCAACTTATTTGAAGTTTAGCCGATTAATAGTTAATTTTTGTTTCAAGTAAGATATTCTGAAAATTTATTAACTGAAACGTCTAGGTATAAATTTAAAATGCATAATGTATAATGAAAAAAAAATCCTTTCTACTGAAGTTGCATTATTATGTAAGAGAAAAGTATTTAGTGACATCTTTTATGCACTAGAAAAACTTCTTTTAAAATTTTCCCGATAAGTATATACCATTGATAACAGAATTGTGATTTACATTGATTTTTTTTATCGGGAAGCACACAATTTTTCATGCTTATTATAATGTGAAGAACATTCTCGGTTTATTTTAAACTTTTTCAAGAGACTTAAAAACATGTTTCTCTGTTTATCACAGTAGATAAAATTAATATGATGAATTGAAAAAAAATGAATTATATAGATATTTTATTAAATAATAAAATAAAAAAGTCGAACAATGCTCATCAAACGTGACAAATGAGGTGCGTTCGTACTATAATTTTTTTATAAATATTCTGACCTTGGTGTATTAGCTGTTGCACTCTTATGCAAATTTATTACGATTATACTCTATATAGCCAAAGGTAAACGATCACTCGCAATTTTAGACTTTTTTATTAAATATCTAGAAAAATACATCAGGAATTTTCCTGAAACTCCAGGTGTGTTAGTACCGTGGAGGTGTGTAAGTACCGTACTTGACATTTAGTACCGTGAGGATTTTTTCTCGTAACTCCATAGGAGATCGTCAACATATAGAAAAAAGAATGAATATCTTTTGAATAGCACTGTCAAAACTAATTTAACAAAATCGTTCAAACTATAGATCATGATTAAGTGGCTTATTGTAATAAACTGACCTCATTTTTGCGTAAATAGCATGTATACTCTTAGAGAAATTGTTTTTTTTTTTTTAAACAGTCCCAATTTTTGCCAAGTATTTTGATTATAATTTGCAGTGTTATAAATATAAAATAATGTTCTTTTTTGAAAATATGAGAAACAACATCGTACAAAATACCCTGTAATCGAAATTTTAAAACAAAATTATGAAAAATTAGCAGATTTACTAAATGTTTTTTACTGAGCATGCATGAATGTTTTCAAAATTTCATTTGCATATTGTGTTATAACGCTGATGGTTCGGCCTACAGGCGGAAGTAGATTTGGAAGTTAAATATCAATTCCACCAACAAAAACAAAATCATGATTAGAGATAAGCTCAGTCTTTTCACTAACGATTGAGCTCAAAGGCCCTTAACCTTTTTAAAAGTTCAGATATACACACATGCATTTGAAATAGATTTGAGAAGGAGCGAAAACAAACTGAATGAACCTCAAATTGTTAAATTATGTCAATATTTTCATAGTCGGGTTTTTATTATGTTTCAAAAGGTTTTTTCAAAATCATATGACGTCCCATATTTACTTTTGATGTCAATTATATTTCCATTGTGACATAATATTCGCTTTTTTCCGTCAACCTTATTTATTTCACCTTTTTTTACGCGGAAATCTTACTATAAAAAGATTATTATTCTGAAAAAGAATTAATATTCACGTCAAAGTTCTTCGAAAATGCAATATAAATACGGACTGAATAAATATGGCATTTTATGAAATTTTAGGCATTTAAATATATAAAAATGAAATTAAAAGTCAAATTGTAAGATTAAAAATTATTGCAAAAACTGGACAATCCTTAAAAAAATTTAATATTTTAATTCAAATTTCAAATACAATGTCAATTGATGTATTTTTTTTGTTTGTTTATTTTTACAAACTTATTGTGGTTTGATAAAATAGGGCATAAAAGAATGAAAGAGTAAAACAAATTTAATAGAATATAAGATAGTAGAATATAAAACAAAGATAAATTTAAGATAGATTTATATTCCATTAAGCTTCTTTAAGAAATAAAAAGGAATCTATAAAAATATAAAAAGTTTCCGAGTTATAAAAAATACAAAAAGTACACTTTTGTCATTCCACTTTAATCTCAAGAGGTAATTTTATCAAAGTATTTCAGTTGGATTCACAGCTGGATCTTCCAAGAATAAAGTGAGAAAACGTAATGTAGAAAATAGTTGTGGTTAGAGAACTTCGCCGCTAAAGCAACTTGCTTGTGGAGGTGGAAAGTAATTAAGGATACTTTTTATTATCCAAACCATCATTCGAACCACTTCTTTAAAAACTCCCTATGAAGTAGTTTGGATGTTGGCGTTACAACTTATATTCCTTTTAAACACGGAATCCTTCATGGATTTTAGTCTTAAAATACTAAACAAAAAAGAAGTCGCAATATTTTAATTGTTTGTAAAAGATCTCTATTGAAATATCTCTGTTAAATAAAATATCCAAAAAATGAATATTCTTTCCAAAGTCATTCGAAAATTCAATGCAAATGCGGACTGGATAAAAGTGGTACTTTACAAAATTTTAGGTACTTATATCTAGAAATGAAATGAAAAAATGAATAATCAGATAATATGTATTAAAAAAGAGGACAATCCTTAGAACTTTTTAATATTTTAATTCAAATTTCAAATATAATGTCAATTAACGTGTATATAAACTTATTGTGGTTAGATAAAACAAAAAATTAAAGAATGAATTTTCTTGAGTAAAACCAGTTTAGTAGAATATGAGAAAACTCAGATAAATTTGTATGCAAAAAAATGAAATTTATATTCTATTCAGTTTTTTTAAGAAATACAACAAATCATTATAAATATCAAAAGTTTTTTTCTGTACTGTGAAGTGAAATCTCGTCATTCAATTTAAATCACAAAAGGTAATTTTAGGAGGGGTAGTGAGAAAACGTAATGTAAAAAATGGTTGTGGTTAGAGAACCTCCCCGCTAAAGCGACTTGCTTGTGGAAGTGGAAAATAATTGAAGAGACTTTTTATTTTCCAATGCACTATTCGAAACATTTTTTTTTTAAATTTTCTTGTTAAGTACTCTCAATGTATTCGGCCATGTTTGCGACTTGTATTCCTTTTAATGATGGAATTCTTCATAGATTGTAATATTAATATACTAGGCCAAAAAAAGTAAATATCGCATTTGAAATGTCCCTATCAACAGTCCAAGTTCCGACAGCACAAAAACCTGTTATCGAGCACAAGAAAAATCTTTATTTTATGGGAGATCAGTAATAGGGGAATCTAATTATCCATGTCTGCCGGAAGTGAAATGGTGCATAAGGCAAAACTTAATCCCACTAGTGGTTTACTCGTAAGTTTAACATTTTGTTTGTCGTACAATCAACGGTAAGAAAAAATGGAAAAACTGGAAGCAGGAAAACACAATGATGATGTGAGATAACCACTAGGGATAATAATTTTTGACTTATACACTAATTCATTCCGGCAGGCACGGATCATTAGATTCCACTATTACTACTCTTCCATAAAAGAAAAATTTTTTTCTTGTGCTTGATGACATAGGTTTTTGCGCAGTCTACTCTTGGACCATAAGTAAAATTTAATATATATATATATATTAGAAAAAAAACATTGTTATGCTGTGAAGTAAAACTTAAAAAATTGGTAAATATAAATATAAAAGTATTATTTCAGTGTAAGTGAATCTAAAATAGATAATTCTTTTGATAAGAAACATTCAAATGATTATACAAAATATGAAATTTGTTAAAAAGGTTTATATATAAACATATTTTTGTGTTTTCCTTAAGATCATCATCTAATCAAACACGGTGGGAAATGGTATTGTAAGAATTTGTTTGTTAACGGTACAACTCTGGCCGACATTGTATAAAAAATGGACAATTCAAGTGGTTTAAAGAATATTTACAAAACAATCTATCAGTCAATTGTTTTTGAAACAGCTCAGAATTTAACTCAACAAAAGTTGTATCCACATAAAAAAACAATTGAAATGGTTCGTGGATGTCTACAACTACTTGTATTAAAGGGGCATCAGTGAATCTTCAAAGTTCAATGTGAAAATAAACGCCTACAACGAATGATTTTTTCTGCAACTTGAAGTCAGTAAAATCCTCTTTTCAAAAAGAGACAAGATGATTAACTCAATTTTAGTATTTTCTAGATATAATTTTCGTCTTATTTTATTTTATAAAAGAGGAGTGATGATATCTAGTTGGAAGCAGTGTTAACTAATTCTCGGATACATTGGAATGCAAACAAAAAATATCCTATCATATCAATAATTTTATTGAGTCATCAGACAGGATTAATACTAAAATTGCCATAATTAGACTAGGCCTTCTAAAGTATATTACAGTGATTAAAATTCCGTTTGTGAACTAAGATTTAATTCAACAAAAAAAGTTGTTAGTAAAGCATTTTTATCAGAAAAGTTTTAAAAGTTTTGAAAGTTTTAAAATATAACTAATTGAAGCAGAGATTTAGGAATGAGTTTAATAATAAATCTCCTAACGCAACAGAAAATCGCAAGACCCAGAGATACGTTTGAGGAAGTGCGAATTGTTCAAAATGTTCGAGCAAGGTCCACGGATACCATGCAAATGTACAAACCCTGTAAATAGAGCAAGTTTTGCAAATCTGATAGGTTAGAATCCAGCAAGACAACACTTTCCAATATTGACAATCCATTGCGTTTTAGAGCACCAGCATTAAAAAAATTACATCACAAGTTTAATCCACAGTGAAAAGCATTTAGAATGTTGTAATAAATTTTATTGGGAACAGATTTTATTTAAACAATATATTATGAGCCATTTTCTCTTGAACGTTTATTACAAGAATCCAAACAGTTTTACTATTATAACAGACAGGTGTCCATAACTAAAATTTTCGTGTCCATTATTTACGCATAATATTCCTCTGTAAGATAATTATTTTAGGTAGAAAAATATTTTTAAGCACAAGACTGTTAAGAAATAGTTATTAGCGATAGTTATCGAATACTAGCTGTTCCTGCTCTTATTATCAATAAGAGTTATACACTAGAAAAAGATGAAAACTCTTTCGTAAAATGCAGTTACCTTGTCATACATGCATATTTTTTTTAATCTGCAATTTTGAACAAATATTTAAAAACAAGTGTATAAAAAAAACATATTTAAACTAGTCGGAAATGGCAATCCTAAAACTCATGCATGTTATTACTTCAAAGTGGCTATCGCAGTGCCGAAATTAAGTGACAATCTGTGCTCATCGTAATGACTCTAAAGGTATAGAATTTTATGCATTAGTTTTTTAAATAAGGCTATTGCGGATATCGAGAAAAATGCAACATAAAAGTGTTGTTACTTGTTGGGTGCTTTATAGTATATAAATAGCTATAATATGTATCAAACTATGAAGTTCGTGAAACTCGTGAATCTGAAGTTCGATGAAAAAATTATGCAGTTTCTAAGAGAAGCTATTGCAGTAATCGGGAAAATTTCAGCATAGCACCAACTTTTGGATTATTGATGCAAAAGCATAAATAACTAGCTCATATAAATGATTAATTGAATCTGAAACATAAGGAAAATCCATACATTTATTCTTGAGGTAGAGCTATTGCGGTAATCGTGAAAATGCAACTTAGCAGTGCTACTTGTTCAGCAATTTACATCAAAGTGTAAAGACCGCCAATTCATGTTGTGGAGGAACTAAATCTGAAGTTTAATAGAAATCTGCCCATTAATTATTGATATATAGCTGTTGTATCAATCCTAAAAAATGCAACATAGCAACGTCACGTGGAGTGATTTACATTAAAAGCTAACAGATTCAATTTTAATCAGGAACTACCTGAATATAAGTTTTTATTAAATTCCTAACATTAGTTCTTTAGATAGAGTAATCACAAAATTTATGTAACATACAGACTGACGAATAACAGTATCACAAGCTTACTGACAGAGATTTTGTAAAAATAGTTTTTTTTAAAAATCTATGCACTCTAAAACATGTAAATACATTAAAACCGGAATTAGAGAATTTCTACAAGCCCAATACTTTCTTCTTGTAAATGCAGAAGGAAGTAAAATTAAAATACTTTTAATTGTATACTTAAAAGCCAAAAGAAAAAAAAATGCTGTATTTAAAATTCATATTTTACCAATGAAAATTCATTCTTAATATGCAGTCGCATTCTTATGCATAATAATTATTAAATGGTTATTAAAAATTAATATTATTCATATTCTTCAGATATGGAAACAGAAATAAAGTAAAAAAGATTTTGCCTAGTAAAACTGATAGAACTGAGTTCATGGGCATTTACAGATTATATATTTCAACTTTTTTTTTTCCAAGAATGATGTCTCTCGAAAAATAAATTAAATGTGAATTAGTTCCCATTTCTTCCCTTTATATCTTATTAATCAAACAGAAAATTTATACAGAATAAACCGGTATACCAAATTGGAATCAAATGGAATATTTGTGCATCAATTATCTAAACTAAGGTGATTAGCCCTCCGTTTATCCCCTTATATACTTAAACAATGAACCTCAAAATCTAAGCAGAGAAGCACTTTATCAGAATGAATGCATAAATAATATATGAAGCAAATAAGTTATTTTTGCAGAAAAAGCACATTTTTTTAAAAGTTAAGGGGGGGTCTAGCCTCCATTACCCCCACTTTATACTTGAGCAGTGAGTACAGCACCAGAGACTAATCAAGAAAGTGCCTTATCAGAATAATCCTATATACAAAATTTAAAGCAAATCTGCATAAAAAAAATTACCTAAATTTAGAGGATATTTATTTCTCGATTCCTCATTTTACAATTAACTAATGAACCCCCAAAACTAATTGGGGAAGCGTCGTATCAGAATAATACTACATTGAAATTTTGAAGCAAATAGGATATTTCTGGCAAGATTTATCGTATTACGTACATACTACGTCAGTAGTATGACGTGTTACGTTAGGCTTTGATATAGTCTGGGAGCTAAAAAGATATTTTTATATTTTTGCAAATATTGTTTTGTAAGTGAAAATTAATATGAAGTCACGTAATAGTCAATTAAAAAAAATCTTTCATAAAATATATTTAAGAAATCTTGGATTAATATACTGTATTCAAAACGTACAATAAAAAGGCAGTTAAAATTAATGTACGAATTAATAATTAAGATCCTAATATATAAAAAAATATTGTATTTATTTTTGGAACATACAATTACATCTGGCAAGCCACAGAAAAACGCTTTATAAAATTTGGCATGCATAAAAATTCCCATTTCATTTCAAATTCTCAAAAATATTGGGATAATTTGTTTGTTTATTTTATTTTAAGCAAAGCCCTTTAATACACATATGTTAATTTGAGAAAACAAAAAGTTTAATCAAATTATCATAAAAATAAAATGAAAATGTATTACTGTAAATTAAAATTGGCGTATAAGGAATTTTCCATCGCACTCGAAATTAAAATTATTGATATATATAATAAAAATGCAAAAAAATTCTTTCATAGCACGAAACTAATTGGAAAATCAAAAGAGTTGTTTTCTTGTCTCAAATATTCCCCCTAAATTGGTCTTTTGTACTTTAATTTGAATTGTCATATGTAATTTTCATTGCAGTTGCAGTTTTTAAAAATCTTCTTAAAAGAAACTTCTAAGGAAAAAAAAAAGGCGGAAAATGTAGTGTAGTAAATACATGTTGCTAGAAAAGCTTGTGATAGAAGCGATTTGATTTTGAAGGAGAAAAGTAATTAAAGAGATTTTTCATGGCCGAATAAAGATTTCAAAACATTTCTTTTAAAATTATATGTATAAGGAATTTTTCTAATGGTTTTACAATCTTCATTCATTTTGTGCCTTTGAATTCTGGAAAGATTTTTACCAGGAATTACGAAAAGAAATATATAATTTAAGTGGCTTATATTATTAATTTTTGAAGATGTAATATAAGCAAAAAACAGTCTATTCAAGTTTTCCATGATTTTGTAAACCATGCTGTGTCTCTAGAATCCTCAGAAATGAATATATCTTTGAATTTAAAGACAAATGTACGAAAACGAGCTTTTTTTCTGTCAATGATTTTAAGATCCACTTACGAGTAGATTTTAATTGCATTAATCTTTTTTTCTCAAGCCTCAATAACAGCCTTTTTTATGCCATCATTTCTCATTTAAACCGTTTCGATTGTGTGAGTGAAATTATGCATGCAGATATAATAAAAAATATTTAATTTTACTTTAAAATAATGATATTAACTTATCATGTTTGTGCTTAAAACATTTTTGCTTACCACGAAGAATTAATATTATCCGGAAACCCTATAATCTGGGATCGTAAAACAGACTAATACTCTATAAAATCCACTCGAAAATATATCCGAAAATCAGTAGCATCAAACGGAACTTTGTTTCTATAAATTCTTCATTAAGGCTAGGAAATATTTTTTTTTTTCTGAGAATTCAAAAGATAAAGAGTCAGAGTGCAGCTGCTATACATTTTTGGTCGTGATTGATTTTTTTTTTTTTTTTTTTTTTTTTTTTTTTTGTAGTGTAGACTATAAATATAAACAGATATTTCTTAATCTAGAAAAATGTACGATGATTATGAACAAAAGCATACAATACTCTTATCTGATCCACCTAAGATTTCGGAAAACGTTCATTTATCTTTGAATATTTGGACAAAAAATTATTTTCAAATTTTGAAGAATTTATAAAAATAATTTACTATTATCTGCCCATCATTTTCGGAAATATTTCCGAGTAATTTTTATAAGTCATTAATCAGTTTTTCTGTCCGGTAAATTTGTTTTTCTGATGCTGCCAATTCTCAAGTAAATACTTTCGGCTGCAAAACGGAATTTCTTCCTGCAAGTGTGCAAAATAATGTTAATGATAATGTTAACGTTAATGCTGTTAATTATGCGTCTCTTAAACATGGAAATAATGTGAACATGAAAATATTTATCTGAGAATGGATAGCTCCCAAAAAACCAATATTGTTGATAAGGAATAATGAATAATGCATTATAATAGTTACCGGGAACGTTTCCGAAAATTACGCGCAAATAAGAATTTATTTTGACAAGTCCTTTATTAAATTTCGAAAGAAATTGTTTTCTAAAATTTCTAAAGCTAAAAGAACTTTATTCGGAGTCTGGGCTGACTCGGAAGAGCTTATTGTATAATTTTGATGATGATTATAGTATATTTTCGAAGATTAATCCATTGGGAGCGAGAGACACGTATACTATCGCAAAAAGACAGACGAATCCTTGTTAATCCCCAACAGCAAAATTTTACTGTAAAATTTGTGGGTCAATCCATTTCAAGTGGTCCAGCACTGATCGCTCGACCATTTTTAAAAAATCTGAAAATTTTTGTACAACAACCCTAACATGCTGGAAGTTCAAAATGACTGTTATTTTAATTTTATTATTTTTTGTTTGCGCATGGTGGCCATCTTTGTTTCTTCGTGTGCAGCGATTTTCTCAGATACTAGGAAAACCAAAATTGTAAATATCTCGTCTTTTATTTTTCCAATTGAAATGTGGTTTACAGCATTTTGTTCAGAATAAAATAGTCTAAATATATGGTTGTAGAATAATTTTGAAAAATAAATTTTTACAGTGTGAAATTTTAGCACAAAATTTAAGATTTTTTTTCAAAATTTATCCGTTTACAAAAGGAAATTTTTCATGCAAGGAAAACTGTGAACCTTACACATTTTTTTCTACAAATTAGTTAAAAGTGCGTGTACTCACACATCAAGTCCCAGATCTGGGAGTGATTTCTCTTTGCGAAAAAAATTCCGAAATTCGTCAAAAATTTCAAAAATCGCACTTTTTAGTCTTTGATATCTCTGGTGGGGCAGGAGATAAAAATCTAAAATTCTGGCCTTTGATAATATTTTATAGTACTGTTATGTACAAAATATTTCAAGAAGGAGATTAGACTACAAGCTGAGATATGTCATAGTCAATTTGTAAAAACAATACTTCTATACTATTTTAACCTGCTATGTGTTTGTTCATATCTACAAAATGTTAAACTAATCGTTGATGATGCAAAGTTAAGTGTTAATTACAAAGATCATATTCAAATTCTGTTTAAATCGTGGTTTAAATAATTCAGATTGTATGCTAAGCAAATGCACTATTTGTCCAGATGAACAGAACCTACTAGAAATGCTATAAGTCCATTTCAATGGCCCCGGAAATATTTTGGTTGTTTGACCGATTTTTAAAAAAATCTGAATATTTTTTATAACAACCCTAATATGAGTGAAGTACAAAGTGACTATTATTTTAATTTTATTATTTTTCGCTTGAGCATGTTGGCCATCTTTGTTTCATCGTGTGCATCTATTTCCTCATATTGAAATTCGATATCTCTGGTATGGCTCGAGATAAAAATCTGGAATTCTGGCTTTAGATAGTATTTTATTGTAGTGTTATGCACAAATAATTTCAAAAATGAGATTAGACTAGAAGCTGAGATACGGTGGTTAAAAAAATGTTAAGAAAGGTTATTACGAGTACATTAGGAGAAATTACATTAATCTCTTTTATTACAATATTTACACAGAAAACATTGTTTGTTGAAAACAGTTTAATAATAAATGTTTAATTTACAAACATACTATATATGCTCAATAAAGAGCTCAACACTTTTTACGAGATATATTATGAGTTCGGCTAGTTACTGTTGTCAATAAAACAGGCTGATCTTTCTCAAAATTTCATTTGAAGCCACCCAACTTTTGTCATCCCTTGTTAATTTCAATGAAGTTCTCTAGGTTTAAAAATTGAAACCATGTACACTCGATCAATTGCAACCCATTGTTGGTATTTTATATTTTCTGAAATGTTTTCCGAGTAAAATTATTGCAATAGCATTTCTAGTAGGTTTGTTCATCTGGACAAATAGTGTATTGGCTTAGCATGCATTCTGAAATGTTTAAATAACACACAAGAATTTGCAGAATATATTTGTAATTAACATTTAATTTTGTAGCATAAATCATTAATTTAAAATTTTGGAGGTATGAACAATTACATAATAGGTAACAAAAGATTGGCAGTATTGTTTTCACATATTGCCCATATCATATCTCAGCTTGTATTCAAATCTCCTTCTTGAAATTTTGTGTACATAACACTACTATAAAATACTATCAAAAGCCAGAATTTCAGATTTTTATCTCGTGCCCAACCAGATATACCAAAGACTAAAAAGTGCGATTTTTGAAATTTTTGACGAATTTCGGAATTTTTTTTGCAAAGATAAATCAACTCCCAGATCTGAGACTTGGTGTGCGAGTACACGCACTTTTGACCTATTTGTAGAAACAATTGTGTAAGTTTAACAGTTTTGCGTGCATGAAAAATTTCCTCTTCTAAACGGATAGATTTTGGAAAAATTCTTAAATTTTGTGCTAAAATTTTACCTGTAAAAGTTTATTTTTCAAAATTATTCTACCACCATATATTTAGCCTATTTTATTCTGAACAAAATGCAGTAAAACCCATTTCAATTGGAAAAATAACAGACAACATATTTACAATTTTGTGTTTCCTAGTATCTGAGAAAATCTCTGCACACTATGAAACAAAGATGGCCGCCATGCACAAACAAAAAATAGTAAAATTAAAATAACGGTTATTTTGAACTTCCATCAGGTTAGGGTTGTTGCACAAAAATTTTCTGATTTTTAAAAAATGGTCGAGCAACCAAAAAAATATTTTCTGAACCATTTTAAATGGATAGACCACTGTCTTATTTAATTGTAGCATTTTCTCGATGTAATAAGGCACAAATTTCTGTTTTTAAAAGCCGTTGACAAAACATTAATATTTCGCAAAAGACTCCTGTCGCTAAGGGATTAAGAAAAACCTTTTTTTTGTGTGTGTGTAGTACAAACACATCGTAGGAAATAACACAGATTGGCGAGTGGTCTGGGGGTGGGGGGGGGGAAGTCAAAAATGGTGTTAAACACCAGTATTTTGTTAAACATATATTTGTTTTCTTTAATTCCTTTATATTATTTGAAGTATTTTCTATAAGAAAATACTGGTATTTTCCTTTTTTTTTACTGTATTTTTCTCCGACCACTCGCCAGCCTGTAACAAATGTAGATTAATCTGAATAAAAAGAGTCTATAAAAGTAACAATGGTAAGATAAACTGGTGTCTAATTAAACTTCAAATTGTATTTTAAATTCATCAAACAACGTATACAAATACAAAAACCTACTTTATGTAGAGTGAAACTAATTGAAAAAATCCAAAAGGTCGTTTTTCTTCTCAAGTAGTTTTCTCTAAAATTAAACTTTTGTCCTTTAATCTGAATTGTAATAGGTAAATTTTGTTTCAATTAGAGTTTCGAAAAACTTTTTAAACAAGAATTTCCAGGAATGAAGTGCGAAAATGTAATGTATACAATAAATGTGACTGGGGAACACTTCTATTAAACCGACTTGGCTGAAAAATCGAAAAGTAATTAAATAGGTCTTTTATTGTGAACGTAGCCATTGAAATGTTTCTTTTGAAATTATATGAACATTGCACTCTTTAAAATAGCTTTATAATTTAGTATAAATTTTTACTTGAAATAGCAGGACTATTATGAAATTAAAACGCCTGAATTTGAAAGTCTCATTATATTTTTTCTATGTTTACAATTTATCTAAAGTAAGTTAAATTGCTTTTTGAAAAAAAAAAAAAAATATATTAAACTATCGTTAATCCTTCAAGATTTGGCGGGTAAATTTCTTCAAAATTTCAAATGTTACACTGGCACCAGTATTTTGCAAAGAAAGGAAAATCGGTTAACAATATACGCTTAAAAAAAATGCATTAAAGCTATTTCAAATAAATCTGGTTGAATTTTCTGGTGTCGTTGTGACATTTCGGAATTAAAATTAAGTGGTAGAAAATTCAGCCACTAGAACTTAAAAGGTTAAGATATGCAGTAAATTTTCACAAAATTTTAGATATAAAAATAAAAGATCCATCTAAACAAAATTTATTTTGATACTCTTAATGGAAATAATGGTAAATAAAAATCATGCAAGGGAATCAATTTTATTTTAAATAATTTAAAATTTTTTGAAAAAAAAAAAACAGTTAACATAGTTTATAAGATATTTTCTGCATGAATTAGCTTTATACCATGCAAAATATAATAAAACTAGTTGGATGTGTCAATCCCGAAACTTTCTTCTATCCCATAAGTACATTTTAATAAAAAAAAAAAAAAAAAAAAAAAAAAAAAAAAAAAAAAAAAAAAAACGTGGTAACCTCAAAGTTACCCACTATCGAATTTCCTCGAACATTTGACCTAGCCGAATGAGATTCTGGTATCCGAAAAGCCTAAAACGCAAAATTTAATTAATATTCTGAGAAAATGAGCTTAGTAATGCTTCATGTTGGGTAATTTATACTAAGACCTAATAAGCATCTATTGATGTCAAGACCTAACAGAATCTGAAATTTGATGGAATTTCGTCCATTAGTTCTTGAGATATAGTTATAACAAAAAATTTTCAAAACGTAGCACAGCAACACCATATTTTGGACAATTTATGCCAAAACGTAAAAAGGCGTCTAATTATGTTATGGTGTAAAAAAATCTGAAGTTTGATGAAATTCTGAGCATTAGTTCTTGAGATATATCTAGTTAAAAAAAGTGTAAAATATAGCACAGCAGCACCGTCAGTTGAAGCATTTATAACAAAACGTAATCATCGTGTAATTATGCTATATGTCATTTTGTAACAAAATCTGAAGTTTGATGAAATTCTGTGCGTTGATTGTTGAGATATAGCTATTGCAAAAATAGTGCAAAATGTAGCATAGCAGCGCCACTTATAGGGAAGTTCACACCAAAACCTTATCAGCGGCTATGTATCTCAAGGTATCGCGGAATCTGAAGTTTGGTGAAATTATGTGCATTAGTTCTTGAGATATAGCTATCATGAAAATCATGAAAAACGTGGCATAGAAGCGCCACCTGCTGGCCAATTTACACCGAAACTTAATCAGCGTCTATGTATATCAATGGGTCACAGAATCTGAAGTTTGGTGAAATTCTGTGCATTAGTTTTTGCAATTTTCAATAGCAATCTTGAAAATCATGAAAAACTTAGTATAGCAGCGCCACCTGCAGGTCAATTTTCACCAAAAACCAATAGGCACTAATTCATATCAAGGTCTAACTGAATATAAAATTTTATTAAATTTCGAGCTTTAGTTCTTGAAATAGAGCGCCCACAAATTTTTTGTCACATACAGACAGACAGACTCACAAACAGACAGACGGACAGACTCACAAACAGACATTTTCTAAAAATAGTCAAAACATGTTCAGGACCTTCTAAAACGTATAAATACTGCATATCTGCAAGTCGAAAATTTTCATGAATCTAATACTTTCTTCTTGTAAAGATAGAAGAAAGTAAAAATCATACATTGATTTTTTTAGAAATATAAAAAAAAATATGATAAATAATAAATATAATAAATTTATTAAAATTGAATCCAGTCTTTTTAATCTGTTGTATTTGGTTTCGGTAAAAAAATAAATATATTATCAATAAGCAAGTGCTGCTTCTGAGGTCTCTTCGATTTGCTGAACTATCCATACTCTAACATTATTTTGCCTTACAACCAAAGAGGTGATTACAGTTTTACGATGGTCAGAACTTTCTAACAGCATAGTGTAAAAACTGTGATACTTGATATTACCATAGTTCTACAATAAAATCACACAACTTAATACCTTTCAGATGAATGTTTTGATAGAAAGAAAATTTTAGCAAAGAATTTAAAATTTTGAACAAAATTCATTTCAAAATTTTCTTGAAATTTTACAAAAAAAGACATATTTAAGGCTAGTATTTTTTTTTTTTTTTTTTTTTTTTTTTTATCAGTACTAACTTCAAACCCATAGCGAGGATGCTGAACCATTATGTAAAAAGTACAATGTTATAAAACAAAATAAAGCTTGTATGTTTATTATAATGTTATAATAAATGTTTTAACCTCCTGGCTGCCGCGAAGTGATATATCCGTTCACTAAGCTGTAGGTTTTACTGCAATAGAATGATTATTTAAATTAATATAATTCTACAGATATATTCCTATATTTTAAAAAAATACTAAGATTAATTTCCTAAAGGTTTATATATCTATATATAACACACACACACACACACACATATATATATATTATACTCCTTAATCATTTGTTCAGAATCAAAAGTTTATGTTCCCCTCATCTTATAAACAAAAACATTAAACAATTAATATATGAATGATAAATCATGGATTTCCTAAGAAATTCATTTACTCTTTAATACACAATTAATTCTTTTATTACTTATCATTTGCAGTAGGATATTTATTGTAAGTTACTTTTAACATATTGCGCATAAAAAAATATATCAATAAAAAAACATAAAAAATATAAAAAAAATACACCAAAAAAAATAATAAAAAACTATAAAATGTGTTACAAAATAAATTAATAGGTCGGATGAGTGGGTAGCTGTTAGATTAAGGAGGGAAGGGCGGTGCTGCTGAAAAATACATGCACTTATGTTAATATTTATATTAAAAAAAAGGTATTGGCGGTAGGAAAATGGTGCAGTGCAACAATAATGTAGTGTTAATTTATTATATATGGTAATGTATTGTTATAGTATTCCTTGTTTATTCCTCTGGATTTAATAAGCAATGTAATTTGAGGCTAATCAATGGTTGTTTATTTAATATAACATTTTATTACTTTTACAACATTTTAAATTCTTATTTTAGTTATCAAAATAAGCTATACTTTGATGGTATTTTATATAATAATATAATAAATTATTAATTTACCGATTTTTCTTTAAATAAGGGTTGGCACGGCTTATGTCAGTTGGTTTTAATTATGGTTTAAACCATTTGTATATTTTCATAACATCCTCTAGTTATTTTTTTATTTACGACAATTACTAAAGTTATTTCTTCTTTTTATTTTACTTTATTTTATTTTATTTATTATTTATTTTATTTTATATACCGGGGGCCTTGGTCAATTTTATATGTATAGGAATAACTGTTCACTTAAAATAATTTTTATTATTATTATTTTTATTATAATATCTACTTAATCATCTGTTTATAGGTTGTTTACAAATATAATAACAATAGATTACAATAGCTTATATGAATATTATAAATATCGTAACTTGTAAGATTTTGTTTTTATAGTTAAATAATTTTTTGCATAATTTAATTGTTTTTAGCAACTATAGATGACGACACCAATGCTTTAGCAGTTAATCTGCATTTATCTATTTCACGTGTACAAATTTATCGATGTCAATTGATCCAATTAATTCTATAATTATAATTTAAAACTTGTAATTAGTATTAAGTAGTTTAACTATTTTTATTATGTTAAAAAAAATTTTGTCTACTTATGTTTTGTAATTAATTATTTTTGATAATAGTTATTTAAACATCTAATATTAATAAAAACTATTTTACTATTTTAACTTGCACATTAACTGTCTAATGTGACTGAATGCAAAATTGTATTGCCATCACATGGTCGAAATTATTATTTGTAAGTTAACCTATTATATAATTTAATTTGTCTAATTATTTCCATTTGACATGATTTTTCAATTTAATTTAATCAATATTAATTCAATTATATTATTATTTTCTTTTTCCTTTTCTCAATGGAAATTATGGTTGCGATTGACAATTGTAAGTTATCTTTATCAATATTCAATTACAGTTTAATTATTTTTCTAATATTTTTCTTTAAAATAGTTTTTCTATTGCAATTATTATATTGATAATTTTATTATGGTCTTATTATTTTTCTAATATTTTTCTTTGAAATGGGTTCTCATTTGCGATTAATCGGGCAATATAGAAATAATTTTTAGGTCTATCCTGATTTCCATTCAGAAATTAATCGCAATTAATGTGGCTAATTAGTATTGCCCTTGATAACGAGCTAAATACCACATTTCCAATTTTATTTTTAATTCTGACAACTCCTCTGTATGATATAATTTGGCATTAACAAATTTTTACAGTAATTGATGTTGATTTGTAGTATTATCTAATCGTTATATATATATATATATATATATATATATATGTATGTATTTATTTTTATAAATATAACCAAAGTAATTCAGATATTACCATTCAATAAACCAATGAAACCAGTATTTTTACAATCATCTTATAGAAAACAGTTGAAGTTTGAAGTGTAATGGAAGGCAGATTACCAAAATAATAAAAGATACATGGATAAATGGACATTAGAAGGCTTTTTCATTAAACCACTCGTCAGGAGTGAATAATTTAATGAAAAAGCAAAAGCATCCAACCAGTTTCTGTTATAGGACGTGCTAAAAGCTAAGAAATTCGTCCCACAATGCACCCTACTGGTCGGATTTTATTTTCTGTTACAAATTAGGAAAAATATATTGGTGAAGAAAATAAAAACAATATGACATAATTACAATAATATAATATTTCTTAAAAAAGTATATATATACTAAAATATTTACCATACTTATATCTAGCTTGATTTGTAGATCAAGTGAAACTCAGTTAAGAGTTAAATTAGATATAAATTACATGTGACTCTGTAACAGGAAAAGTTATAGTCAATGTTATAAGTTATATAGATAAAAAAATTAAAATTGTAACAATAATTATATTAAAAAATTTAGCAGATCATATATTATACCATAAATATTCATTATACATTTAGAAAAAATAATAATTGCTACTGTTAAAAATATTATATTTTTTAACAATTATTAATATTACTGTATTTATTATTTAACTAAAAAATATGCTACTTTAACTTCAAGTACAAACACACACAAAAAAGTGTTTTAGTGCTGCCATCTATATGAGCAATATATTAATTAAATTATATACTAATAGTGCTGCTATCTATATTTTATTGATTAAGAGAAATATTATTGGAATAAAATAAATTATTTAAAAGCTAAGAATTTTCCAAGAATAATTTCTATTCTAACATTTTACAAATAATTTCTTTAAGACAAATGCAATAGACAACCATATCTTATCTTAATAACTTGATCATTTTTAAGTTATGCAGATTAATTTTAGGTAAACATAAATTTTAATTCTATGTGTAAAGTTAAGTAATTTTTTTAGCCTCCGAGGCTATTTCTTTCAGACAAGCTAAAAATGTCGTGTCATCAGCCCTGAATTTTCTAGTCAACCGATTTTGATAATTATTTTTTTAAATGAAAGCTATTTATTTGTAGTTGTGCCCATTTTAATTATTTTTAAATTTATTTCCATTTTTATATTTTATTTTTAATTTTAAAAGCTTTTTCACGACATTTCTTCAAAATGGTGGCAACACAGTTTAGTTTTTCTCTCGATAATAAAAATTTATTTTCTGAAATGATTGCGTATAATTATGCACTAATTGAGTTAAAAAAAATATATTTACTGAGAAATAATATTAATAATGTAAATAAAATGACAGAAAATAATATATGATAAAAATTAATGTCTAAATCAAAATATGAGAAATTTCAAATGAGGAAAATTATGTCATTCAGCAACCAGATAAATGGGAATTACAATATTATTATGGATGCCTTTTTCATAAACAGTAACTTTTAAAGAACATTTGAAGAGAAAATGACGTCACTATTTAAAACATCGTATTTTTACTCATAACGATATTAGGTACTACTCTGTTATCCCGTCGACCAATTTCGCCAAATTTATAGTCAAATTATACATATTAACATAATTTTTATTTTAAATAACGAAAAAATAAATAATCAGTAGAATATTAATAAAAATATTAATAAAAAGTCGAAATAAAATCACTTAATGACATTTTAAACACATGAATTGTATTTAATGTCTTTGAATGTGACATTCACGATCATCCATTATTGGCATTTAATCTTATAGTTTGGCGATATTTTTTTTGGTCGATGGGATAACCTAGTAGTACCCGATATTACTTTTTTTTTAATAAAGCTATTTTTCTGTGAGTGCATATAAAATAAAATTTCTGAATTTCGCCGGCACTCATATTACAATTTTAACTGTACTTGTGCGAATATTTGCATGCAAAATTGTAACTGGCAAATTTGACATTTACTTTGTAAATATATTTATTATATATTGATTCAATAATGTAATTACTTTTGCTTTTTTTTTTTAACCAAATCGATCGGGTCTTTTAAACATTTCATTCGTCGAATTCGATGGGATTCCATTCGTTTTATTGTTAAATTGCATTTCCTTTTACTCAGAGTCTATAAAAAAACGTTTAAACTAAAGAAAAAATCCGTTTTTGATGAATCTATTCAATGAAGAAGTAGCACGTCAAATTGTATCTCTTTATTATTCCGCAATTCCAATGTCTCAGAGAGAAATTGCTATTCAATTGGGTATTTCACGCCGTTCTGTTTGCTATTATATTGATAAACACAAGAAAAATGAAGTTAGTTCATTGCAATCTTAACGGGGTCGGCCTTCTAAAAAACTTCTATCGATTTTTTTTTTTTTTTTTTTTTTTTTTTTTTTTCTAATCGGAGGCGAAACTGAATTCTGCAATGGTAGAATCTACATTCATCTTGTTTCCATTTTTTTTCTTTTTTAATATTATAATAATAATTTGATAATAATAATAATAATATATAATAATAATTGATAATATTTTTTTAACCAAATGTAAAGGATAACCATATCTTATAGCAGTTTCTTGAAAAGTTTTTAAATTATGCATTTTAAAATTAGGTGAACAAATATTTTTAATTCGATGGGCAAAATTACATACATTGTTTATAGCATTTAAAAAAATACAGAGAAAACAACATTGCAATTTTGCCCTTTAGTTCGAATAATCTTTTAAAAGGTAGCATTTTCTTTTCTGATTTTCACAACAATATCTGATTCAGAAATAACCACGATTTTGATGCTTACTTGAATATATATATATATATATATATATATATATATATATATAACTTCCTTCAGAAACATAAGTTATGACTATAATGAACATAATTCACCTAAGCTCGTTTTTTCAAAGACATTTATTGCCCGAACGAGATAAACAGGAGAAAATTTAGTGATTCACATAAATCTTTTTCGAGCGCGAATCCCATGTATTGTTTGAAGCCGCATTTTTAAAGCATTGTCGAACTCCAACATATTTATGCATTTTTATCTTCGCCTTTCGATTGATTTAAAGCTCCCGTCTCTATTCCCGTTATTTGTTCGCTGCATAGGTGTGGTAGGAATGCATCTTGTGAATTTTATTTTCTTGTTTTATGAAGGTGAAGGCAACGAAGAAATACTTCAAACGCCTGTCTATCCAGAAAACCTTTGCAAATCATCTGAAATATTTCTAATATATATTTTGATTTGGCCATTAATCTTTAGAAGCATAATTTTTTAATTGAATAAGAAATTCGACTTTACACGTGGAATTATCGAATGATACTTAGCGGTTTGTAAAATTCTACTAAGTTGAATACACTTTTATGCTTTATACATTTGAAGTTAAAAATCGTTCTTGTAAAAAGGATATTTGTAAATTGTATGTATTAATAAATATGTTACCTGTTTAAGTTGATCAAGTAATTGTTACACTGCTGGTATTCAACTAACATAATTTTCACTATACTTACATTATTTTGAAAAACAAAATATAGAAAAGAATGATACATATATTAGTTTAGTTTTAAGCGTATCGAGAAAAATAAATTTTATAGAATCGACACATGTATAAAACAAGTGGATGAGTCTGATCACAAATAATTACACAAAATTTTTTGTTAGATAATAATCTATACCTATAGGTAATATTTTTTTAATCACGTTGGAAAAACATTGTTCTTTTAGCATAAAAAAATAAAGAGAAAAGCAACATTACAATTTTGCCCTTTAGGTCGAATAACCTTTTGAACTTTATCATATTTTTTCCTGATTTTCACAACAGTATCTGGTTCCTAAATAAGCACGCTTTTCCTTCAGAAACATAATTATGACTATAATGAATATAACTCACCCGAAATCATTTTTCCAAAGACATTTATTACCCGAACGAGATAAACAGGAGAAAATTTTGTGATTGACGTAAAACTTTTTCGAGCACGGAGCCCATGTATTGTTTGAAACAATATTTTTAAAGCACTGTCGAACTCTAGCATATTTATGCATTTTTATCATCGTCTATCGACTGATTTAAAGTTCCCATCTCTATTCTCGTTATTTGGTTGCTTTGTAGGTGTGGTAGGAATGCTTCTTGCGAATTTCCTTTTCTAGTTTGTAAAAGTGAAGGAAATGAAGAAGTATTTCATACGCCTGTCTATGCAGAAAATCTTTGCAAATCATCTGAAATATTTCTAATATAAATCTTGATTTGGCCATTAATCATTGGAATCATAATTTTAATACATAATAAGAAATTCTGCTTTACATGTGGAATTATCGAATGATATTTATCGTTTAGTAAAATTCTACAAAGTTGACTACATTTTTATGTTTTATACTTTTGAAGTTAAAAATCGGTATTGTAAAAAAAGCATATTTGTAAACTGTGTTCTTTAATAAATAGATTACTTGTTGACATTGATCAGATAATTGTTACACTGCTGGTATTCAACACAATTTTCACTATACTTACATTACTTTGAAAAGTAAAACATGTAAAAGAATGATACATATATTGGTTTAGTTTTATTTCTTATTTACTTAATGCTTCGAGAAGAATAGATTTTATACAATTGACACATACATAATACAAATGGATGAGTGTGGTCACAAATAATTAAATAATAATTTTTTGGTACATAATAATGTATAGATAATATTTTTTATATCACGTTGGAAGACCAATGTTCTTTTAGCATATACAAAAATACAGAGAAAACAACATTAGAGTTTTGCTCTTTAGCTCGAATAAACTTTTAAAGTTTATCATCTTTTTTTCTGACTTTCACAAAAATATCTGGTTTCGAAATAACCATGCTTTTGACGCTCTTCTTGATACAAAAAAAAAAAAAAAAAATCTTTAGAAACATAATTTATGACTATAATGAATATAACTCACTCGAACTCGTTTTTTCAAAGACATTTATTACCCGAACGAGATAAACAGGAGAAAATTTTGTGATTGACGTAAATCTTTTTCGAGCACAGAGCCCATGTATTGTTTGAAACAATATTTTTAAAGCACTGTCGAACTCTAGCATATTTATGCATTTTTATCATCGTCTATCGACTGATTTAAAGTTCCCATCTCTATTCTCGTTATTTGGTTGCTTTGTAGGTGTGGTAGGAATGCTTTTTGCGAATTTCCTTTTCTAGTTTGTAAAAGTGAAGGAAATGAAGAAGTATTTCATACGCCTGTCTATGCAGAAAATCTTTGCAAATCATCTGAAATATTTCTAATATAAATCTTGATTTGGCCATTAATCATTGGAATCATAATTTTAATACATAATAAGAAATTCTGCTTTACATGTGGAATTATCGAATGATATTTATCGTTTAGTAAAATTCTACAAAGTTGACTACATTTTTATGTTTTATACTTTTGAAGTTAAAAATCGGTATTGTAAAAAAAGCATATTTGTAAACTGTGTTCTTTAATAAATAGATTACTTGTTGACATTGATCAGATAATTGTTACACTGCTGGTATTCAACACAATTTTCACTATACTTACATTACTTTGAAAAGTAAAACATGTAAAAGAATGATACATATATTGGTTTAGTTTTATTTCTTATTTACTTAATGCTTCGAGAAGAATAGATTTTATACAATTGACACATACATAATACAAATGGATGAGTGTGGTCACAAATAATTAAATAATAATTTTTTGGTACATAATAATGTATAGATAATATTTTTTATATCACGTTGGAAGACCAATGTTCTTTTAGCATATACAAAAATACAGAGAAAACAACATTAGAATTTTGCTCTTTAGCTCGAATAAACTTTTAAAGTTTATCATCTTTTTTTCTGACTTTCACAAAAATATCTGGTTTCGAAATAACCATGCTTTTGACGCTCTTCTTGATACAAAAAAAAAAAAAAAATCTTTAGAAACATAATTTATGACTATAATGAATATAACTCACTCGAACTCGTTTTTTCAAAGACATTTATTACCCGAACGAGATAAACAGGAGAAAATTTTGTGATTCACGTAAATTATTTTCGAGCACGGAGCCCATGTATTGTTTGAAGCAGTATTTTTAAAGCACTGCCAAATTCCAGCATATTTATGCATTTTTATCATCGTCTACAGACTGATATATAGCTCCCATCTCTATTCTCGTTATTTGGTTGCTCTGGGTGTGGTAGGAATGCCTCTTTCGAATTTTCTTTGCTAGTTTATAAACGGAAAGGGAACGAAAATGTATTTCATACGTTTGTCTATTCAGAAAATCTTTGCGAATAATCTGAAATATTTCTAATATAAATTTTGATTTTGCCATAAATTGTTGGAAGTATAATTTTTATTTCGAATAAGAAATTCGACTTTACTAGTGGAATTATGTAATGATATTTTGCGTTTAGTAAAACTCTGCTAAATTCACTACATTTTTATGTTTTATACCTTTTAAATTAACCTTCGGTACTCTAAAAAGAATATTTATAAATTATAGTTTATAAGTAGATTACCTGTTTAAGTTGGTCAGATAATTGTTATATTGCTGGTATTCAACTACCACAATTTTCACTATATTCACATGGCTTTGAGAGACATACATCTAACACAATAATACATAAATTGATTTAGTTTTATTTCTGATTAATTTAACGCTTCGAGAAGACTAAATTTTAGGCAACCGACTCATGTACAAATCAAGTGGATGAGGGTATAACATATTACACCGAAGTTTTCGTTTACAATCACTTTTAAAATACATTATCCTTAAATTAATGAATCAAAAATGTTAATTTATGATTATTAGATCTTTACCTAAATGGCAGCACAATTACATTTAATTTTAAAGTAATTAAAATAATATTTTAATCAAATTAAAAATATTATTTAAATAAAAGTAAAAAAATCTGATTTTTTCTGTTTTAATTCAGTAGTTCCAAAAAATTACCGATAGTGTAAATAGAATACAAAAAAAAATTCAAAGAAAAAATGTATAAAATATATTTGAAATGATAAAATAATTTAGATAAAATTATTATCATCTATTTGATTATCATTGAATGCCGAATATTTTATCATGTAAATGATGGATATATGATACCATCAAATACCAATTAATTATATACAAAATTATTTCAAGTGGTTGTAAAATATGACTTCTATTCCCTTATATTTCTTAAATTCTAATATCCAGATGATCTATTAATTTTATATTTTGTGAAAAATAAATTAAATATTTATAAAGTTGAAAAATGGTGATAAAATCATCATAATTTAAATTCTGCAAAATACATAAATAAATAAATAAAAATATAAAAATAAATAAATAACTAAAATAAAAAATAAAATAACATAAAATAAAATAAAAATAACCCCGTAAAGTGACTAAAAAATATTTTCTTTAAATAAATCTTTCGTACAAATAAATTTAAAAGACTGAAAATTTCAATCTCCTCCGACATACTTTGAATTTGGGGACTTTCGGTTAGAAATAACACACTTCCCCTTAGGATTACCGAATTCAGAAAAGATGATAGAAATTAAGATTTTGTTTTGAAATTGGAAATTGGTGAAATTACATTACAATAAATTGTTTAATTAAAATTTCTTAACTTTTGTTTTGTAAAATTTTATTATTTTTGGTATAACAGGGGTTACATCAAATGTGAAATGTACTCCGTGTAAAAGAGAAATTCAAGTCTGTATCATAAATAGCTCCGATATTGTCGCTGTGACTTTCAGACAAATAAGCAAAACTGTAAGGGTTTCATGAGTCAACGAAATCCTAAAAATGAAAGAAAAAGCAGAAGAAAGGACAAATATACTTTTGGAAAATTTTGAATACTTTTGAAATGACTTTTGAAATAAATAATTTTTCTTGTATTCTTAAATTGAAATGAATTAAGAAGACGTGCCTTGTTTCATGAGATCCTAAATATATTTTTAATTAGATCTAAGTAAGACAAGGAAAATATAAAGTAAAATGCTTTTAATAAAGAAAAATATAGCAAATTATATAGTATGCATTGCAACTGATAATCCATTAATATAAAACACTGAAGAGAATGGTTTTCTGAGCGATGCGGTTTCAACGAATCACGTAACAAAGATTTGTCTCCTTTATAAGACAAGGCTTTGAAAATATTTAAAAATGCGTTGTCATAGGCGATGATCCTGTATAAAAAATTTTGAGCAGATTGGTTACTTACAAATAAGCTTTTTATGGCTTTTGACTAACATTAATTTAATGATTTACATTTTGGCTAACCAAAGAAAAACTCCAGCCAAATGGAAATCAAATTAGAAATAGATTTGTCGCAAAACGTAAAATCTCCTTTTATACACCCTACTGATGTACCATATTTTAAGTAAATTGCGCAGGGCATAAAGGGCTAGTTCATGTCAAAAATGGGGAAGTCTGAAACATTTCGGGATGAATTTATTTATTAAACATTCCAGATATGTCGCTTTTTTTTTTTTTTTTTTTTTTTTGAAAAATACATTTATGTTTCTGTTCATTGAATTATATACTTTTAAATATCACATTGTAATTCTATTACATTAAAGCAAGTTATAAAAAGACAAATATGGTTAAAAAAAATATGATTTAAAGATCTGATTATTAAATTAATTACTAAATAGCACTTTCCCTAACAATATAGTTTAACCTAATCTTTTTTTGATATGGCATGATTTTAAAAAAATGACAAACTGACGATTTTTTAAAAATTATTTGATTGCATCATTCATTTACAATATAGTATCTATTATTTACTAAATTACTTGCTATATTATTTATTTATACCATTTATTTATAATGGATCTGGATGTCACAGTTGATATAATTGAAGACTATAGCACATAGCCGCAACGTCGGATGCCAAGTAGTCATTAAATCTGTGTTTTAGCCAAAAATATAAACCTAAATAATAATAATAATAAACATGCTTTTATTAAAATTTAAAAAATATAGCAACTATATATACTTGTATATAATACGGAAAGATATAATCCGAGAATTGATAGAAGGTGCATGATCCATTTAATTTTAAATAAAATTTCACTCACAGAGAAAAGTATATTGAACACTGTTTCCTTATATACAGAGAGGATATCTTCCGCCTCAGAGGCTATTCTCCTTACAGTGTGAATGGATTTGGTTTGATATTCTACCAACCGGAGCCACCCAAATGTGGTTAAAAAGCAATATTATTTTTTTTTATTTCCATTCTAATTTTCATAATTATTTTATAAGGTTTTAATGACCAAAATTGAATTATCGGTTAGAAAAACAAATTAAAAAAGAAGTATTATAGCTTCTTGATTATGCTTTGGAATGCAGAGAAAAAATATTTTGCTCTTTGTATTTCTAAATATTTTAAAGAATTAAAACCCCGATAGCTTCGGGATATCATTCTGATGAGCTACATAAACAGAAAATAAAAAAATAAATTTTTTTAAATGTGAATGAGACTTTTTAAAAAATACAAGTTATTGGTTACACAGAAAAACTTTCAATTATCCAATAATATCATTAGGATAGTTTTTATTTCTGTAAGGTGCCTTTAATGTTGCAGGCCACTAATAATGTATGAATAATGAAATAACATCAACTGTAAATTTAGGTGTAACGTTTCATTAAAATCATTTTAATATTAGTGGATCAAAAAATGGTTGTAGATTTGACCAAATCATATAAAGAGATTGTAAACGAAGTAAAATATTTTCATCCTAAAATGAAGTTCTGTAAAACTGGCGATTATGGAAAACTTAGCAGTAACAATTATTCAATCTATTTCTTTAGTAATATACAGGGTGTCCCTAAACTCATGGTACATACGCTAGGTGGGGATAGAACACATCAAGACGAGTAATAGTTAATAGGAAACCAAGGGTCCTAAACGTTTTCCAAAGGAGATGTCCGCCATTAAAGTTTGGGGTCCAAAATTTCAAATAAACATAAAAAGCGGAAAAATTGGTCGATTGATTTACGGTTTTCACTAAAACTATTCTTTATGACGGTATTTTCTTGAAAATAAATCATAAAGATAAATTTTGAAAATGCCGATAGAGGGCGCTTTAAACTTTGGATTAACGAACAACTATTTTTTGCCGTTATTTTCTGCATCTCATTAAATGGTTTGGTAAGCTTCGACTTAAACTTAAATTTTGAGCTTTAAATATGAGCAGTTAGGAATGGTTAAGTAGCACAAACTAAACTGTGTTCAGAGGGTTCAAATTTCAAATGATTATAAAAAATGGAAAAATTGGTAGATTGATTTGCGGTTTTCACTAAAATTATTCTTTATGTCGGTATTTTATTGAAAATAAATTATAAAGATAAATTTCAAAAATGCCGATAGTGGGCGCTTTCTACTTTGGATTAACGAACAACTATTTTTCCCGTTATTTTTTTAATCTCATTAAATGCTTTCAAATGCTTAGATTTATATTTTGAGATCAAATTCTGAATCGTTGCGAGTGATTATGTAGCGCAAAAGTGAACTGTGTTCGAGAGGGGGGGAGGGGTTAAATTTCAACTCCTGAACACACTTAAGTTTGCGCTTCTTAACCCCTCCCAACGATTCAGAATTTGAGTTCAAAATTTAAGTTTAAATCTGAGATTTCGAAAACATTTAATAAGTTTTGGAAAGCATTTAATTAGATACATGTTGGTTACTCTGAAGTTTAAGGCGCTCTCTAACGGACTTTTTTGAAATTTATCTTTAAAATTTATTTTCAAGAAAATACTGACTTAAAGAATAGTTTTGTTTTAAACCGCAAACGAATCGACCAATTTTTCCGTTTTTTATAATCATTTGAAATTTGAACCCTCTGAACACAGTTCAGTTTGTGCTCCTTAACGACTCCCAACTATTCAGATTTTAAGCTCAAAATTTAAGTTTAAGTCTAAGTTTACGAAACCATTTAATGAGATGCAAATAATCCCGGCAAAAAATAGTTTTTCATTACTTCAAAGTCTAAAGCGCCCTCTATCGGCATTTTTCGAAATTTATCTTTATAATTTATTTTCAAGAAAATACCAACATAAAGAATACTTTTAGTGAAAACTGCAAATCAATCGACCAATTTTTCCATTTTTTATGTGTGTTTGAATTTTGGACCCCAAACTTTAATGGCAGCTATCTCCTTTGGAAAACGTTTAGGACCCTTGGTTTCCTATTTACTATTACTCGTCTTGATGTGTTCTATCACCCCTTAGCGTATATACCATGAGTTTAGAGACACCCTGTTATACGTATATATGTATTCTTCGTATATATGTATCATATGTACCCTGTATATATGTATTCTTCGAAATAATAAACCAATATTGTAATTCGAGTGAAAAATATATTTCGAAAAATTAAAATTTTTTTCTTCTTTTCGTGTGAAATGAGTATGGTAATGTTAAAACACTAATTTTGAAAATTTAAAATGACATTCTAGTAAATTAAAAAATTATAATTAAATGTTTTGGTCGAAAAGAAATAATGAATCATTTTGGTATGTAAAAACGCTGAGAATGTCGCAAAAAAATATCCGGGCAAAACTAATTATAATATTGTTCTTAGGAAAAACATGTAATCCCTATATTTCATTTAATAGATTATTTGCAGATTTAGGTGACAATAATGCTGACAATATGTAAATTTAACTCATTATGCTTAATTCTCTGCAGCAGATTTCATTTAAATATTATTTTTTAATAATTTATCTCCATCAGTACTGAGACATATATTACGAGGAGCCACAAAAGACGGTTTTAAATTACTATGCAGCATCTCCAAACATGTGTCAGTCTATGTATTATTTCTTATGATATGCGCATATTGTATAAAAAGTCTAGAAGTATTTTTAACAATTCTAAAAGCATTTAAATTAATTTAAAGGATGTTTTTCAGTGTCTCCTGTAGGCAACATCTGGACGAGGAGGATAAAAGAATTTTTTTTAGTTAAATCACTTTTAATTTTCAAATAGTTAGAAGGAAGCAAATACAAATATATACCATTGTATAGTTTTTTAAAAAGTTTAATTTTCTCAAGTTATGAGTTTATACCTAATACTTTTCATGTACGCATACAACCATAATTGATACTGTAAAAGTTTCAGGCTTTAACCTAATTAGAAAACTTTTCGCCACAATTTTCTATATCTAACAGTGGGTCACTTTCCCCTTTATTCTGTAGCCATTAATTAGCACTGGGATGGAAACTGGGATTCCCATTTTTCACTCGCTTTTAAAGAGAAAGACAATGCTTTATTCTGAAATTGTGTCGACCAGTTTTACAGAAAACTTTCCGCAGAAGAGGTTTAGATGTTTTCAATTATTCGTGCTTTTCAGTTATCTTTATATTTTAATAAAGGTAACCACGTGTAATATCATAATTATTTAACATAAGTGTACCGAAAATGTTAATGTCTGATCTCACTATGATAATTACAAAATGTATAAAAATAATGCACGTGCATTTTAAAGAATGTTTTGTTTGTTAATCAGCATTAATATATATATATATATATTTAATTCATGAAATTTTTTCTCTGTTCATGGATTTTTTTAAAATTGATGCGGAATCATTCGATTCTAAAATTTAAGTATTCAAACTCACAACATTTATTGCCTATGAAAAATATATCTGCAGACTCAAAGAATAGAACTGGAAACTTCTTAGCAAGGAATTATGGTAAACTGAACATTTTTTCAGTCATGATGTTAGCATAAAAAGTTTAAAGAGTTTTCATGATTTTAATATAATTTAGGATGTATAATTACTATCTTTAATTAATTTTTGTTCGAAGTTATTTTTAAATACCCTGGTGTGCAAAATTTAATGGCGACACCCAAAATGTCAATTTTCAAGGGATTTTCAAGCGATAATTTTTACGCGAATATTCAAAAGGAAGTAATATAATTCAAATAATTACTATCCCTGCATAACAGCTAGTCCATATAACATCTCATTCAGGTCACACATGGCCACAAGAGTCACAGTCACTACGGCGAAACAAAAAGTAGAAATATACATTCGTCTCTTTTATGAGTCTCTAATGTAACTATATGTAACTCTACTGACAGGTTATTGTGACTGCTGCTTTGTGTCGAGTCCCCACGTGACTTTACAATGTCTTTTTATTGATATTCTCATGCGACTGTCATTTGGAGACTCAATTTCAAAGCCATTGTGAATGTTGCATTACGATAAATCACCAAATAATGTCACATTTAAGTCACATGGTGAATTTCTGTCTCAAGACTTTGTCAAATGGTGACAGAGACTTTACTGTGAAGTAACCAATGTAGAAAATAGTGAATGTCGTGTGACTTTAATGGTATTATTTGGTAATTTATCATATTGCAGGGGTCGCAGCGTCCCTAAAATTTTCGCAACTTTCTACCAGCATATGAAATCAAAAATCTTCATATCAGATTCTTTCAAAATCTACAACAAAAATTTTCATTAATTATTTTCCTTTTAAAATTGTGGTAGGAAAGTGTGAAAATTTTAGAGATGCTGCGACCCTTGATAATGCAACGTCCACAATGATTTTGAAATCGAGTCTCCGGATGAGAGGTCACACGAGAGTCTCAATGAAACGACATTGTAAAGTCACCTAGTGACTCATCACAAAGCAGTAGTCACAATGACCTGTCAGTGGAATCACATATGGTAGTCAATTGATGCTCATAAAAGAGACGTGTGGAATTTCCTATTTTTTGTTTCGTCGTAGTGACTGGTGACTCTTGTGACCATGTGTGACCTGAATGAGATGTTATATGGACTAGCAGTTATGCAGGGATAGTAATTATTCGAATTATGTTACTTCCTTTTGAATGTTCGCCTGAAAATTATCGCTTGAAAATCCGTTGAAAATTGACATTTTGGGACTCCGCCTTAAATTTTGCACGCCAGTGTATGTTATACCAAATCAGAATCACAGCATATTAACAAGTTTATGTATTTCGAAATTTTTAAGCATAAATCTTATTTTTTTTTGTAAAAGGTGCTCATAATTTATACCTTGCTCTTAATTTGTGTTACATTAATATTCAAACACAACCAATTGTAAAGTATATGATGATGTTATTAATGTTTCTTATCGAAAATCAAAAGTGTGAAAATACACTATTTTATAAATAATATTTGTAAAATAGTGTATTTAAATTAATTAAAGAAACTTCAAGCAAAAATCAGTGATAAAAAAGGATCAATGGAACTTATATAAAAACAATTACAGCCTCCCATTCATCAAAAATGGATACTTATTTAACTTTCAAGCGTATGGATCGCTTAAAATGTCGCTTAGCCGCTTCCCTGATTTGTCCGTACGTCATATGGTCAATGGGTTTTTGCCAATCCTGCTTTGCCCGTGGAAGATAAAGTTATACATATTCCAATCATGATTTATTATCTTCACCGATAAATTTTTATTGCAAATTTTGCCTTATTTAATCCTAGCATTTTTGTGATTTAGTTAGGCAAACATTTATGTTTTGAAAAACCGGCGAGAATAGATTAAGAATTTCGTAAATGACGTGAAAAAAAAGAGGCATTGTTAGAATTTTTGTTTTAAAAAATATTCATCGGTTAAGTGGTTAAACAAAGTGCAAAAAATTTAACTATATTGTATAGCTAAATAAGGAAAAATGAAAGTATCGTTAAAAACTTTTAGCAATTAAAATAAAAAAACCTCATCTATGAAATTCAGTTTTCCTTATTTGATGTATATTTTAAATTTTGATATCCTACAAATCACATTTTAGATTTTTCAACAAAAATTTACAACATAAAAAGCGGGTGTTAAAATGATAGTTCCAAATCACTAAAATATACAATATTTAGTTATTTTGAAGGAGCGTATTTTTCATTTTTTTAGTTTTTCTGCCTATGTTGCTTTCAATTTATATAAATATCTATATTTCTAAATTAATTATGAAAAATTGTAGCATTACTGACGCAAAGAAGCAGCTCATAAAAAATGCCACAATTTATATTTCATATATATAAATGCAAATATGGAAATTCAAGGAATAGTGTGCATATCTATATGTTAAACAATTAACTATGAAAAAATTCAATAAACAAAAACAAAATACAGGCAAGAAAGGGCAGTCTGTTCTTCATCAGAGGAAAGAAGAACCTGCAACAAAAACCTGCAACAATTTAAATTTTTAAAAAAAAGATGGGGTGGGGTTATACTTGTCTGTCCTCCCTCTGATGAAGAAGAGGCCGCCTTTTCTTGCCTGTATCTTGTTTTTGTTTATTGAATTTTTTCATAGTTCAGGGATGATATTTCCGCTTTTTTGCACACCAGTAAAATTTTAGAGAAAATGCTATATTGTGTAATCCGAACATTTTTGTGATTTAACAGAACAACATTTTCTCTAAGATTATACTGGTGTCCAAAAAAGCGGAAATCTCATCCCTAATAGTTAATTGTTTAACATATAGATATGCACTCTATTCTTTGAATTTCTATGTTTGCATTTATATATATATGGTATGATAAAACTTGGTTATGATTATTATATAATGGTTGTTCAGGATCAAATTCAAATCTATTTTTTAGTTTTAAGAAATTTGAGTGGAATTCTTGTTGCATAGTGATGAATTTATTCCTTGCCTGAAATATCTAAATCCTTGAGATGAAAATTTGAGCAATAGATGGCGTTTTTCTTTTAATAAACTTCGTAATAAACTTCATCGAAATGCATTAGCCCCTTTAAATAGTTCTGGATAACATCTTCAGTCCTGAAGGTAAAATGACATTACTAATAATTCGTATTCATTGATTTTATGGCAATAAAAAGACATCATAGATGGCAAAATGTGTCTTTTTTCTCAAATTGATATTTCAGGGGATGATAATTTTGATTTATATATGTGGGTCAAAAATTACTAACGACCTTATAATATCAATTTAATTATCAATAACATAAATTCATGCAATAACAAATTTTAATCGAGTTATTTAAGTGACTAATCTACAGATTCTCAAAGTTTTTTTTAGACCAGGAAGCGGCAGCATAGACAATCCCTTCATCAAGTTCACGGCTAAAATTTTAGAATTAGTTAAAACTTGATTGGCATATTAAAACTCAATCGGTCTGCCAAGTCATTTATTAGTGGAAAAAAACTGAAGACCCAATTTTAGCAGTCGAGTCGTAGGTTTGCCATTATGTTTCCCTGCATCCAAAGATCTTAAAACATGAAGGACTGGAAGCAAGATAATGCAATGTTTAACCTGTGATGCAGCTGCTGAAACTGGGTTTGCAGGTATTTTCCACTAAGATGACTTGGCAGACTGATTGTGGCTTAATATGCAAATCGAGATTTAACTTTTCCTACAATTTTATTCGCGAACTCGATGAGGTGACTCTCTGTTCTGCCTCCTCCCGGTCAAACTGTAAAGTATTTAATTATGAAACTTTCTTACTTTTATGGATACACTATTGGGGACATTTTGCAAACTCAGATGAAAATAAAATTTATTTTACAAATAAATATGCATCAGTACTACTATTTAATTATTTTGATTCAAAGTCGAAAGTATTCAGCTGTACAGAAGTAAAGTAAATAAATGAAAAAAATCATGTAGATTAATGCGGTATAGTTTAATAAGGTAACGATTAGATGTCCACATATACGAACCTCAGGACTGAAGAGGATGAACGCTTAAATTCATATAGTTTCCAAAAGTCTCATTATAAAGATTCTAAGCAAACAGTAAGGGGTGCTGAGTTTTTTTTAAACTAATGTCGCCTAAAATACAGTTAACTTACACAAGTCCGAACTTCTAAAGTAAATCATTTTTTATTCGCAGTAACCAAAGTACGAATTAAAATTAATGCTAAAAATATTTGAATATTATTAAATAACTGTTTTAATCGAACAAATTAAATTAAAGTTCTAAAATAAATTAAAAACGTATCAAGGTAATGACAAAATTAATAATTTTTAGTTAAAAAGAAAATAAGTGATATTTTGTTTATATAAATATTTGGGCAGTATTTAGTAATAAATTATTGAGAACAAATAAATATGCAAAAAAAAAAAAATCCTCTTTTATATATTTTAAGTTTAAAGTAATCTTTGATTTTTCTTCGATCTTCATGAACTGATTTTTTTTAACCACTCATTTTCCAGTTTCCTACGGAGCTTGAAAAGTTTGTCTGTTATACGATATTTCGATTGGAAATATCTAAGAACATTGAATAGCAATTTTTTAATTTCAGTTTTTTGGTGATAGAAAGTTTTCATTTTCTTTATTATTATTAGTGACAATTTCTTGTTCTCTCAATAATTAGATTTACATCACATTCGCTTTCGATAAAATAATGTTCAATGTCAGATACCGCTGCCCAGTTCCAGAAATGTGTCTGCATTATCCGGTGAATAGTATAATTTAAGCGAAGTGTTTAAGATAAACTGCTAATAGAAAATAAAGAAAAATACATTTGTTCTCATTGACATAGAATTCTCATTTTTAGAGAAGACGAATAACCGAGAATCCACTGTATTAGGACGAAGGAAACAATTTCGCATTTTTACAGTTTTAACACTTTCAAAATTATGGTACAGCATACGAAAATTGTCTATCTACGAAGTAATAATTACATTCACTCTATTATTCTTCGTGGGAGGTGTTCTTTGGATAAATACTAAACACTTCTTAAACAATCACATTTTTAATGAAGACATCACAGCATCTACACTATTATTTACAACACTATATACATATTCGGTAAAATGCGTAACAGTTTCATAAATCTTGTTGTACCACAAAAACGTCTCTGGTTGAGACAACATTCCAACAGATATCACAAATCTAATCGCAACGCCAAATTACTTCACTTCATGTTTTTAAAATAAAAAACAAAATATAAAAATATCTCAAGATATTTTGCCGAAAGTGGCAAACCTCAATTGACTTAAATACTAAGACATTTTAGAAACACTATATTATAGATAATACAACGAAAGCTACGACGTGCTAAGGAATGCCATTTAAGACATTTCTCTATATATTGAGTAATAATTTGTATAGTAACGCTCAACCAATCTTTTCGAAAATTGTCTGTTATGAAATGTTTAAAATTTCTAGGTTGTTTCAGTTAATATTCTCAGTAGTATCGATTGTAGAGTCAAAAATACTGGGTTTTATTTTCTGGAATCTGAATTAGTAAGGACGATACAAAGAAAATATATTTAAATTTGCAGAAGAGCAAAGAGTGCAATTAAATATTCTTAAAAATTAATTTTGTGCAAAAAAATGAATGAAATATGTCATATGTTTTTAGCTATATATTTGTAACTTGTATAATGAGGTTTCCTTTAAGCAGTTTATTTCAAATACTTGATGTTAATAAATATTTTATTTTCGTGATCAGACATGAAAAATACTATGCAGCTAATTAATTAAGGATACTACATTCCAAATTATTACATTTTCAGTGACATTATAGAGGAAAATTGTATTTGTAAGCAGCTACAAAATTGCAGATTGCATAACTGGAACTATGTTTTGTAGTCAATTAACGTTTTCGGGCAGGAATTTTTTTCTATCGCTAGAACAGAATTACTTTTACATTAATAATGCTAATCTTAGCAATCCAGTAAGACTTTCTGAAGTATAAAGATTATCACATTGTCTGAAATCTAACAAATATTTTTATTTTGTTCACTATTTAATTCAAGTTTTTATGATAATAGGTTAAGGAAATTTTTTTAAAGACGTTTGGAAACCATTGTCATAAAAGGAAAATTGACATGCATTACAACATTCTAATGTTTATTTTTCTTTTAATTCCTCATGATACGTTCAGAAAAGCTATTAAATGTAAGTTCAGTTATTAAATTTAAGGTGTGAAATATCTGTACAATCGCAAACGGATCACAGAGAATTAAGTAAACTTTTATTATTTTTGTTATTACTAAATGTAAAAATATAAATTAGTTCATAATACGAAAGGCATAGCCATACGTTCTCATTTGTATATGTAGAAAATAACTAACTGATTATTTAGACAAAATAATACTCGGTGAAAAGGCGTGTACTATTAATAGTACAAAAGACCAAAAAGGTTTACATGAACGGCCACAATTAGAAACAACGGAGATATACCAGTGTAGAACTGCATAAATTTCAAACAATAATGGCGGACGTCGAAAGTGCAGTCTGTTTACCAAGAAAAAAAATCAAACAGTTTTAGTGTAACTTCTTTATTGATATATATGTCATAAAAATTGGCACTCACAAATAAAACACAATGCTTTTTATAAAAAAAAAATATGTTAACAGTGAAATTCTGTAAATTCAGGAATAATCAAAACCGAAAGATTAGGCTCTCCAAATACGTCGGAAAAGTTTTTCCGTAATCCTCGAGAATCATCTGGAAAATGAATAACAGACGTTAGTCTCGAATACGTAGAATATAAAATTTTGAATAAAATTGACACTTAGAAACTTATCAGAATTTATGAATGAAAAAAAATAATCGTATTTTTATGGTCGAAATATAGTAAAAAATTAAGGTAAGTTTATTAAAGATGTATTATAGATATAAAATGAAATTAAAAACTAAAGCTAAAGTATTTATAACTAATCGTCCAACGTTCATACTAAGGGTAAAACTATTTTACTAAATTTCATAAAAGTGCTGAAATGTCCATTTTTTGAAGCATTTCAAAAACACATAAATATACATAAATGGAGGAAAATTCAACTCATTTATATATAATTCTATAAATTTCTAATCATAAGAACTTTATTAAAACAAAAAATAAAATGTTGAAAATGCTGTACTGTTGTTAAAAAGGAAACATTGCTCTATTCTGAACATGGTTTTACAGCGTTAATATTTTTTCCCATCTTACGCTAAACGGCGAGAAAGCACAAAGTGATATTCTCTTCTTAATAATTATGAAAATAATTTGAAATAACACGTGAAAATGAAACGAAAGTATGATATGATCTTCGCGTGAGGCATATAGTTCAGTACAAATTGTTTTTGAAATGCAAGTGCAAGCTGTCTCTAGTTGTTTACTTGTAATATATGTCTCGCATGCAATCAGAATTTTGTATTTTATGCACAAAAGCAAAAAGATGCAATTTGTAATAACTCTCGAATATACAGCTGAACAGGCTAAATAACTTTGAATGCTTATTTTGCAACATATATTTTGTCAGTAGATATTTCATTTAGAAGTTGTAAGCATTTCTATTTTAAATCGGTGAAGCATGTTTTTCCTTTTAATGCTGGATGTAAAAGCTATGAAAAAATGTCAAGTGATATAGAGAAAAAAAGATTATTCATGTGTAATTTAAATTTAAGATTATCACTTTAAACTAATTAATCTGATAGTTTAACCTCTTCAGGTTCCAGGTTTTTATACATACTATTTTTAAAATTTTAGATGTGAATTTATATTAGCAAATTGTTAACTAAGAAAGACTGAACAGAGAAAAAAAATAAATGTGTATATTTTTAACATAATATTTTATGATACATGGGGATCGAAATAGTACATTTTACAGCTGCTACACTTTTAGTTTAGTGTTGGATGTAAAAAATATGAAAGAAAGTCAAAAGTTTTAGAAAAAAAAAAAAGATTATTTATGTGTGATACAAATTTAGAATTTTTACTTTTAACTACTGATTCTGACATTTAATCCTCTTTAAACTCCAAGTTTTATATGTATATTTTTTTATTTTAGTTATTGAGTTGCATTATCAAACTATTAACTAAGAAAGATTTAACAGTGTAAAAAATTAAATTCATTTTTGTACACCATGTTTCCTTTCCGTTTTCTTCCAGAATCATCTTGAAAAAATAATAGACATTAGCTTGAAATGCGTCGAAGAGAAAATTTTATTGATGCAATACCAAAATAATAATAAAATCTACACGTAGAAATCAAGAGAAAAAGAGTAATAGCATTTTTAAAGACGAAATATAGTAAACTAAGTGGGAGAAATGTAGAAAAAATTAAAAATATGTCAATTAAAATTGTACTATACATATATAACATAGAGATTTTTAAAAATCTAAAATAGTTATGCCTAATAATCCAACATGAATCTTACTGATATCTTTTTTTATTTTATTAAATAACATAAAAGCGCTTAAATGTTCATTTTTATAACATTTTAAAAGCACATAGATTTATATAAATGAATTTATTGAGGGAAACTTAAATATTTAATGTCTAAATTTAGAAATATATAAAGCAGAACTATACTTAAAAAAAACCAAAATACAAAATGCTGAAAAATATTTATTGTTGCTAAACAGGAAACATTTCTCTGATCTTAGTATGAATTTAGAGCAGCGGTTCCCAAACTTTTGGGCTCGCGGAGCCCTTTTTGGGAGGAATTTCTAAGGCGGAGCCCCTGCACCTAACGATATTCTGTGGCTTAGAAATTAATGTTTTTTATGCCTATGGAGTAGAGAAAAATCTGCTGGATAAAAAACCGTGAAAGAAAATTCCGTCATTGGTCCAAGGCTCTCAGTTTGGCCCGTTCCTGATACAGAAATTCTGAATTCATTCTAGAAATTTAAAAAAACAAATTTTCTATCATATAACACTTTAATGGTTTTATTTAATATTTCTTTTTATTGATACAATAAAATAAAAAATAAGGATTAAAACCTTCTTTTTTTGTATTAAAATATCTGCCTTGTATAATCGAGATATCTCCTTCAGATACAGCAAAAAATTATAATTAAAAATTTGTGATTTCTGAAAGCTTTTAGTAACAAGGAAAACAAACTCTTTTTTACCCGAGAAAGGTTCAAGTAATAGTGTTAAGGGGGTTAATTAAATCAATTTTTAAAAGAAAAAATTTCTATTGTGACTTCCAGTATGAAGTCTCAAGGAAGGTCTCCATACGGGTATACTCCGAAAAATCTAAAAAAGAAATACAAAATGTTTTTCTCATGAGGATATATACGATTATAAAATACTTCCGCACAGCGTCTAAAAAAAAAAAAAAAAAAATTATCGGTTGGCGATGAAATGCAATTAAAAAAAAATACTTTTATATATCAAATACACCCTAAGGGGAAAAAGTTTCATGTTAAGCTTTTTAAGATAACTTTAGTTTTGTCAATTTTAGTTTCTTTAAAGTATAATTTTGTTATATCGGTATTAGTGTTCTCGCTGTCGCTCGCCATTGTGCCAAAATGCGACTAAATTCTTCATTTGGAGAGTAAACAAGCGATTAGATTCGCCAAATTGCTAGTGCTCAATTTTTGCTTTTTCTTTCTTTTCATTTTCATACATATGCATATATGCATATTTTTAATATATATGTAACGGATAGTTGAAATTATATTAATAACAATCGTTGTCGCAGTTATAAAAACTTAGGTTATTTTAGAAATATTGGAAAAAAGGGGGTACATTAAAGGATTAAAAATATTTTTTTTTTTTTTTTTTGTGCTACACGGCGAATCTATTTGGCTAATAATTTTTTCATTTGGCGAATGTTTTTCATTTTTAATTAGCCAAATTACTAACGTGGGTCAAATGTCAGCGAGAACACTGTCGATATTTATATGTATTTATATTCGAATTTGCAATCAAAATTTGCGATTTAAAAAGGAATTCATAATTTTAATTAATTAAAATTTATTCAAGCTCAAAGTCCAATTGAGCATTGTCGATTCGATTTTGTTGCTATGGAAACATCTGGTTTTTATTTTTGAATACCCTTAAATCTATGAAAATAATTTTCTCAATATGAATTTTTTTTTATGTATGAAAGTATTTTTCAAGTTATAAATATAACAACTACAAGAAATATATATGTAAACAAGCAATAAACAACAACAAGCAATATATATGTAATTAAACTATCTCATTATTTATGTTTAGATTTATTAAATACTATTTACACGCATTCTAAAAATCCATCAGTTTTTAGTTGCATTAAAAGCATTTGCTTTTGATGACGAAAATTGCTGTTCACCAAATCGATTGACGCTTTTGCATTTTCACGCCAAATATTCAAAAGTATTTTATTTTTCTACACACTTTCTACTGTAATTCCGCCCCTAATTTTGACTGATCCTTTATTACATTTATAAATAGTTTAATTAGTATTTTTGCCAGAAAATTTTGAGTTTGTCCAGTATGGAACCTTTTTTGTCGTAATTAAAGATCAAAATGGTAACTTTGTATTATGCATTGCATTTGGGCTTACGTAAAATGATTATTATTTATGGCGAAAACCACACACACACAGAAAAAAAAGGTAAGGTGTACAGTTTGCAGAGAGATGCTTCTGTATAATTCAAATAGGCTACTCGCGAAAACAAAACAAAAAAAAAAAAAAAAAAAGAAAAAAAAAAAAAAAAAGAAAAAGGGGAAAAAAGAAAAAAAAAGTAGTTCAAGTCACCCATTATGTAACATGTTTGCGCTAATCCGGTTACCCGTAATAGAATCATACGATTATGGAGTTTTTTCGTTCTTCTTTAAGTTTCTAGTACTTCTAAATATGCAACGAAAATGAATCGCTTGTCAGCTTCTTTTTTCGAACCATTTTTAAAAAATACATTTAGAAGCAGGTCATCGTTTTAGTGTTTAAATGGGCTATATGGAGCTATATAGTTAAAGTCCAGTATTATTCACATTTTTGGATATTTTATTTCAAGTATTTGGCTATTAATTATAATTTTGAAAGAATCTTTCTTCCGTCTTTGTTTTTGTCTCAAAGGAGATATGCAGTTAAAAACTGCACATGTTAAACAAACTGCAACTAGTAGAAAAACTTTATTAACAAAATGGGTTGTATGTGTGGGATTAAATTTATATCAGAGCGGGTACTCATTGACAAAAAGGTCTAAGCAAAGGGTCCAGCTGAGCAAAATTTTAAATTCTTATTCTTAGTATGATGACAAATAAAAAGAAACAATATATAATTTTTTAAATATCTACAGACTTATTTCTGATTGGAAAATGTGGCAGAGACCCATTAAAAGAAAATTTAAATGAGAGGTTGTAAATTGACACAAGTGCTAAACAACAGACGAGAGCTAAAAAATGCTTTTTCAGCAATGTAGATTGCTTATAAAATTTAGTACAATTACGTAAAACAGCATAGAAAATTTAAATAACTAAGAAATTATAGAAATAAAATAAACATATTAAAGCAATTGAAATTACAAAACGAAAAAATAAATTAATTAATAAATAAAACTGCATACGCAGTGTATATAAATATTTAATGAATCTAATGTGGGATTTATTAAATGATATAAGATATTACAAAAGAGGGGCGTTTTAAATGACAAAATTCTTGTGCAATGAAACACAGCACAGAAAATTTAAATATACAAATAACATAAACAGATCAGAGAATTTAAATTTATATATAAAAAAGAAATACATATTTATATACCTAAATGTAATATGAATCTAATGAGGGGCTTTATATGATATGAGATGCAATTAAAAATATGTTTTCAGCGACAAACATTATTTTACTATGAAAAGCAGCATAAAACAAGTTAAATAAATAAAAATTAATACAAATGACATAAAGATATTGAAAAATAAAATCTAAGATAAAAAATAAAAAGAAATATATACACACATTACACACAAATGATTCTAATGGGGCAAAGGCACTGGTGGACCTTTTCTGTTTCGATTCACGTTATGCATTCGATTCAGAATACTATTTATTGTAGCTTATTTTAAATCGAATTTTTAAAACACATTAAATCCAGAAATATAAAACAAAGCAATTCAAACCAAAAATATTATACAGAAAATACGTACATGTATTGTATAATGCAAATTTTATATTAGTTTCGAAGTGTGATATTGTATTTATCAACCCAGTTATGGATATATTTATTTTTGATACACACACACAACAATTCCTAAATGTTTTTTAAAATCTTTCACTTGCAATATGCTAATTTCTTTTATGTTTTGTTTATTTTCCTGGAACGCCGCGGAGCCCCTGAAAAGTTCAGGCGGAGCCCCAAGGGCTCCGCGGAGCACACTTTGGGAACCTCTGATTTAGAGTATTAAAATATTTTCCCTATGTTAAGCAATGCAGCGTAAAAGAACAAAATAATATTTTTTTTTGAATAACTATCAAACTAACTTGAAATAGAATATGAAAACGAAACGAAAGTAGGATATAATCTTCGCGTGAAGCGAATAGTTAAGCCCAAAATACTTTTGAAATGTAAGTGCAAGCTGTTTCTAGTTTTTAATTTATATGTACTATATCTCGCATGGCATTAGAGTTTTGCCTTTTAAGCACAAATGCGAAAAGATGCAATTTGTGTTAACTCTCGAACATACAGCCGAATTTTCTAAGTAACATTGAATGCTTATTTTGCAACAGATATTTTGTGAGTAGAAATTTCATTTAGAAGTTGTCAGCATTTCTATTTTAAACCGGTGAAGCATGTTTTTCCGTTTAATACTGAATGTAAAAGATATAAAAAAAGTCAAATGGGTTTAAGAAAAAAATATTATTTATGTGTAATAAAAATTTAAATTTATCTCTTTTAAATAAATAATCTGTTAGCTTCCAGAATCCACTGGAAAAGGAATAATTGACGTTACCATGAAATACATCGGATTTTATTGACGCAATTATATATGCAAAACAAATATAAAATTGACGGGTAAAAAGTAATGAGATTTTATGAATGGAAAAAAACATTTTTAAACACGAAATATAATAAACTAAGTGTGAAAGATGTAGAAAAAATTTAAGATATGTCACCTAAAAATGTATTACAGATATACAATAAAGAAAAAAGAAATTTATATAGTTATGCTTAGTTATTCCACGTGCATCTTGCTGATAAAATTTCTTTGTTATTAAATTCTAAAAAAGTGCTGAAATATAAATTTTTCTGTCATTTCAAAAACACATAATTTTTTATAAACGAATTTATTGGGCAAAATTTAAATGTTTTATGTCTAATTTTAGAAATTTCTAAACAAGAGCTTTATTAAAAACTAAACATAAAATGCTAAAAAATAGGTATTGTTGCAAAAGAGGAAATATTTCTCTACTCTTAACATGAATTTAGAGTAATAATATTTTTCCCCATATTAGGCAAAACGGCGAGAAAGAACAAAATAATATTCTCTTCTGAATAACTATTAAATTTGAAATAACATATGAGAATGAAACGAAAGTAGGTTATGATGAAGTGAAGGGAGTAGTTTAGTCCAAATTGCTTTTGAAATGTAAGTGCAAGCTGTTTCTAATTTTTTGCTTGTATGTATATCTCGCATTGCATTAGAATTTTGCGTTTTAAGCACAAAAGCAATAAGACTCAATTTGTGATAACTCTCGGATATGCATCTGAATAGTCTAAGTAGCTTGGAATGTGTATTGTACAACATATATTTTGTCGGTAGAAATTTCATTTAGAAGATGTAAGCATTTCCATTTTTAACCGGTGAAGAATATTTTCCCGTTTAATGCTGGATGTAAAAGGTGTGAAAAATAGTCAAATGATTTAGAGAAAAAAAATATTATTTATTTGTAGTGCAAATTTAAATTTATCTCTTTTAAATAATGAATCTGTTTGCTTCCAGAATCCTCTGTAAAAAAAATAATAGGCATTATCTTGAAATACATCGACGAGGAAATTTTATTGACGCAATGCCAAATTAAAAATAAAATTGACGGATAGAACGTAATGATATTTTATGAAAGGGAAAAAATAGCATTTTTAAACACGAAATATAGTAAACTAAGTGGGGAAGATATAGAAAATATTTAAAATACGTCACCTAAAAATATATTAGAGTTATAAAATAAAGATAAAAAGAAATTTAAACAGTTATGCCTAGTTATTCAACGTTCATCTTACTGAAAAAATTTCTTTGTTTTATTAAATTCTAAAAACGTGCTGAAATATCCTTTTTTTTTATCATTTTAAAAAGACAAGTTTTTTATAAACGAATTTACTGAGCGAAATTTAAATGTTTTATGTCTAATTTTAGAAATTTTTGAACAAGAGCTTTATTAAAATTAAAAAAAAAAATGCTGAAAAATAGGTATTATTGCTAAAGAGGAAACATTTGTCTACTCTTAGAATGAATTTAGAGTATTAATATTTTCCCCCATGTTAGGCAAAATGGCGAGTAAGAAAACAGTAATATTCTCGTCTGAATAACTATGAAAATATCTTCAAATAACATATTAAAATGAAACGAAAGTAGGATATGGGCTTCGCATGAAGGGAATAGTTTAGTTCAAATTGCTTTTGAAATGTAAATGCAGGCGGTTTCTAGTTCTTCGCTTTTATGTACATCTCGCATGGCATCAGAATTTTGCATTTTATGCACAAAAGGGAAAAGATGCAATTCGTGTTAACTCAGTTGAATAGGCTAAGTAACTTGGAATGTTTATTTCGCAACAGATATTTCGTTAATAAAAATTTCATTTCGAAGATGTAAGCATTTGCATTTTAAACCGGTGAAGTATGTTTTTCCACTTAATGTTGGATGTAAAAGTTTTGATAAAAAGTCAAACGATTTAGAGAAAAAAAATATTATTCATGCGTGATGCAAATTAAAATTAAATTTTGAAAAGAAATTTGCATTTTGGATTTATATTAACAAACTGTTAACTAAAATAGATAAATAGAAAAAAAAAGTTTTTTTTTCTTTTCTTTTGTACATAATAGCCAAAATGGCGACCCAAAAAGTAAATGTTGTTAACAATTTTTGGATTTTTTTTCAATGTATTTTTGTATTACAAAAACTTAATAAGAAACATAAAATAAATCGTTTTTTTTCTTATTAATGGACTTTACAAATGGCTTTTAACGCACAGTAGAATTATTTGCGTTTTCATTTTTGCATATAACGTACATTTCTGCTGCAAGCCATTTTTAAGTAAGTAAATTTCGTACGAATTACTACGCATTACATTGACTCCTATGATAAAATTTTGGAAATAAATTTGCAAATCTACATCAATCATGACGCCTAGAATCATATTCAGCCAACGTGAATTTTATTGATAAAATTCCTTTATTTTAATAAATTTTATAAAAGCGGCAAAATGTTCATTTTTGTAGCGTTAAAAGAAACATAATTTTCTATAAATGAAACTATTAAGGGAAATTTAACTATATTTTGCAAGTATTTCTATACATTTCTAAGAAGAACTTTATTGAAAACAAAATACAAAATGCTGAAAATGGCGTCCTGCTGTTATAAAGGAAACATTTCTCAATTCACAGCATTATTTTGCAGTATTAATATTTCCCCCAATGTTAAGGAAAACGGCGAGAATGAACAAAATACTATTCTCTTCTGAATAACTATGGAAATAATTTGAAATAGCATATGGAAATGAAAACAAAGTAGGAAATGATCTTCGCGTTAAGCGAAAAGTTTAGTCCAAATTGTTTTTGATATGGAAGTGCAAGCTGTTTCTAGTTTTTCGCTTGTATGTATATCTTGCATGGCATCAGAATTTTGCATTTTAAGCACAAAGGCGAAAAGATGCAATTTGTTTTAACTCTAGGATATTCAGCTGAATACGCTAAGCAAACTTGCAACGCTTATTTTGCAACTGACATATTGTCAGTAGAAATTTCATTTTTAAAATGTAAGTTTTTACATTTTAAACCAGTGAAGCATGTTTTTGCGTTTAATGCTGGATGTAAAAGGTATGTAAAAAAAAAAAAGTAGAGATAAAAAGATTATTCATAGGTAATACAAAAGCATGTTTTTTGTGGTTAATTCTGGATGTGAAAGGTATGTAAAAAATTTTAAAAAGTGTTAGTGAAAAAAAGATTATTCATGGATAATACAAATTGAAAGTTATTACATTTAACGAATGAATCTGATATTTTAACCACTTCAGATGCAGGTTTTTTTTAAGTACTTAAAAAATTACTTATGTATTTATATTAGCAAAGTATTATTTAAGACAGATTGAACAGCAAAAGAAATATTTTTGTACATAATAATTGATGATATATGGGGATCCAAAAAGTACTTTCTACACAAGTTTTCAGGATTGTTCTATTTTACTTAATTAATTTTTGCACTGCAAAAACTTTGGAAAACATAAAATAAATATATTTTTAATAATTTTTAATAATTAGTGCACTCTATAAACGGTATCTTAACGCGCAGTACAATTGTCTCCGTTTCCATTTTTTAAATTTCCTGTATTTCTGCAGTAAGGCATTTTAAGTATATTTTTATGAATATTTTCATATTACATTCACTCCTATGCTGGAATTTTGGGAGAGGTTTTTCAAATCTTTATTGATAAAAACTTCTAGAACCATAGTCATCCAACTTGCATCTTACTGATAATATTTCTTTATTTTATTAAATTCTATAAAAGCACTGAAATGTCCATTTTTGTAGCATTAAAAAAAACACAGTCTAATGTAAGCAAATTTACATAGGGAAATGTAACTGTTTATGCATAATTCTATAACTTTCTAAACAAGAACTTTATTGAAAAAAAAAATGCTGAAAATGCTGTACTGTTGTTCAAATAGAAACATTTCTCCACTCTGTGCAAGATTTTACTGCATTAATATTTTTCCCTATGTTAGACAAAATGGCGAGAAAGAACAAAATAATATTCTCTTCTAAATAACTATGAAAATAACTTGAAATAATATATGAAAATTAAAGGAAAGTTGAATATGATCTTCGCGTTAAGCAAATAGTTTAGTCCAAATTACTTTTGAAATGTAATTGCAGGCTGTTTTTAGTTTTTAGCTTGTATGTGTACTCGCATGGCATCAGAGTTTACATTTTATGCACAAAAGCAAAAAGATGCAATTTGTGTTAACTCTCCGATATATAGCTGAATAGGCTAAGTAACTTGGAATGCTTATTTTGCAACAAATATTTTGTCAGTAGAAATTTCATTTAGAAGTTGTAAGCATTTCCATTTTAAACCAGTAGAGCATGTTTTTACGTTTAATACTGTATGCAAAAGGTATGAAAAAAATGTCAAAAAAATTTAGAGAAAAAAAGATTACTCATGTGTAATGCAAATTTAAAATTATTGCTTTTAACAAATGGATTTGATATTTTAACCTCTTCAGATCTCAGCGTTTACTTAAAATATATTTTTTAATGTTTTAGTTATGTATTTGCATTATTAACCTGTTAACTAAGGAAGACTAAACAGCGAAAAAAAAATATTCATTTTTGTACCGAATATTTCATGATACATCGGGATCCAAAAAAGTGATTTTTCTGATAGTTTGATAGGATTTTTCATTTTATTTTACATTTCTGGATTGCAAAAACTTTGAAAAACATGAAATAAATATTTTTTCATTATTAGTGGGTTTTACGAATTGCATCTTAATGAGCTCTAGAATTATTTGCGTTTTCTTTTTTGTACATTTCATACATTTCTGTTCCGAGACACTTTAAGTAATATTTCTTACGAGTTACCCTGCATTACAGACACTGACGTGATTATGTGAAAATTTTGGAAAATGTTTTGCAGATCTACATCGATCATGACTCCTAGAGCCATAGTCTTTCAATAATTCTTTCTTTAAATTTTTCTTTCTTTAAAATTTCTTTACTTTATTAAATTCTAAAAAAAACGCTGAAATGTCCATTTTTGTAGCATTTTAAAAACACATAGTTTTATATGAATGAATTATATGAATGAATTAATGGCGTATAATTGCATACAATTATAATTATGTATTTATTTTATGTATTAATTTATATATATACAAATTATGTATTTATATTAGCAAGCTATTATTTAAGACAGTTTGAATATCAAAAAAAGATATTTTTGTATATAATACTTAATGACATATGGAGACCCAAAAAGTATTTTTTTTCACAATGTTTTAGGATTGTGTTATTTTACTTTAATATTTTATATTGAAAAAACTTTGAAAAGCATAAAAAAAATAAATGTTTAATATTTTTTAATAATTAGTGGACTCTATAAACGGTATTAGCGCAGAGTAGAATAATTTACGTTTTTATAATTTTAATTTTCACGCATTTTTGGAGAAAGGAATTTTATGTACATTTTGTACAAAATACTTCGTATTACATTCACTCTTATGTTCGAATTTTGGGAAAGGTTTTGCAGATCTACATTGACCATGACTCCTAGAATCATAGTCATTTAACTTGCATATTATTGATAATATTTCTTTAATTTATTAAATTCTATAAAATTGTTAAAATATCCAATTTTGTAGCATTTTAAAAAATCACAATGAAATATAAGTGAATTTACTGAATGAAATTTAACTGTTTTATGTATAAATCTATAAATGTCTAAACAAGAATTTTATTGAAAAAAAAAATACAAATGCTGAAAATGCTGTACTGTTGTTAAAACAAAACAGTTCTCTAATCTCTGCATAGTTTTACAGCATTAATATTTTACCCTATGTTAAGCAAAACGGCGAGATAGAACAAAATAATATTCTCTTCTGAATAAATATGAAAATAACTTGAAATAACACATGAAAATGAAACGAAAGTAGGATGTGATTTTCGTGTGAGGCGTATAGTTTCGTACAAATTGTTTTTGAAATTCTCTTGTATGTATGTCTCGCATGGCATCAGAATTTTGCATTTTAAGCACAAAAGCGAAAAGATGCAATTTGTGTTAACTCTAGGATATTCAGCTGAGTAGGCTAAGCAGCTTAAATCGGCTTTTTTTTTTTTTTTTTTTTTTTTTTTTTGCAATTGACATTTTGTCAGTAGAAATTTCATTTTGAAGATGTAAGATTTTCTGGTTGTGATTTAAACCGGTGAAGCATGTTTTTGTGGTTAATTCTGGATGTGAAAGGTATGTACAAAAAATTTAAAAAGTGTAAGTGAAAAAAGATTATTCATGGGTAATACAAATTTAAATTTATCACTTTTAAAGAATGAATCTGATATTTTAACCACTTCAGATCCAAGGTGTTTTTATGTAGTTAAAAAAATGCTTTTTTATTTATATTAGCAAGCTATTATTTAAGATAGATTTAACATCGAAAAAAATGTTTTTGTACATAATATTTGATGATATATGGGGACCCAAAACGTACTTTCTTTTCACATTTTTTAGGATTGTTTTATTTTACATTAAAATTTTGCATTGCAAAAACTTTGGTAAACATAAAATAAATATATTTTTAAAAGTTTTTAATAATTCGTTGACTCTATAAACGGTATCTAAATGCACAGTGGAATTATTTACGTTTTCATTTTTTTCTGCATTTCTGCAGCAAGGCATTTTAAGTAGATTTTGTACGAATTATTTCGTACTACATTCACTTCTTACTGGAATTTTGGGAAACGTATTGCAGATCTACATTGATTATGACTCCCAGAACCATAGTCATCCACCGTGCATCTTACTGATAATATTTCTTCATTTTATTAAATTCTTTAAAAATGCTGAAATGTCCATTTTTGTAGCATTTTAAAAAATCATAGAGTAATATAAGTGAATTTATAAAGGGAAATTTAACTGTTTTATGTATAATTCTATAAATTTCTCAACAAGAACTTTATTTAAAACAAAAAAGTAAAATGTTGAAAATGCTGTACTGTTGTTTTAAAAGAAATATTTCTCTATTCTCTGCATGGTTTTACAGCATTAATATTTTCCCCAGTGTTACGCAAAACGGCGAGAAACAACAAAATGTTATTCTCTTCTGAATATCCATGAAAATAACTTAAAATAACACGTGAAAATGAAACGAAAGTAGTATAAGACCTTTGTGTTAGGCGTAATAGTTTAGTACAAATTCTAAAGACTCCAAAAAGTACGTTTTTTTCGCATTTGTTTATGATTGCTTTATTTTACTTTAAAATTTTATATTGCAAAAACTTTGGAAAACATAAATATATTTTTAAGAATTTTCAATAATTCGTAGACACTATAAACGGTATTAAAATAGCAAATAAAGCCTTTGTGCACAAATGTTTAAAGATAGAAAACCAACTATTATAAAAGCACAAATAAAGTATGAGAAGGTAGCAAATAGCTATTTCGAATCTACTATCGAGATTCTTCATCAGTGCAAAACTCAGCGAGCTAAAAAATAGCAAAACGGAGCAAAGAGACAGAGAGACGCAGGCTTATATACAATCTATGGCAACAATCCCGCCTAAAGAAATCAGCCAAAACAACTGGGTGGACATGTAGCGACATCTATCGGAGAACAAGCAAAACAAAAACTAAAAAACGAGTGGAAAAAAATTAAATTGAAGATTTCCAAATATTTGGAAAATAAGCAGTACCAGATAAGTCATTGACTAAGGAGTGAGAATTTTTTATGATGTGGTAAACTTCCCAAAAATCAAGATCAAGAATGGAAGGACATTTATGGATGATGGTGGCTAAAGAGAAGTTAAACTTATGTTGAGAAGACCAACAATGTTGAGCAATAGAGGAACGTTTAAGCTCTTGATTTTTGACATACCTTTTATGTTCTATTAAACGAAATCTGAGAGCACGTTTAGCCTGACCAATATAAGAAAAACCACACTGGAAAGAAATTCGATATATACCCTAGTTACCTAAGCGATCAATGTGATGCTTAAGATTTGAAAAAGCAATTTTATTAACAGGAGAAAAAATAGCATTGAAATCGAACCTTTTTAAAATTTTAGCAACTTGCTGACTGATTTTGGGAAAAAAAGGCAAAACAACCAAAGCATTAGAGTTGGAATTAAAGTTTTTTCTTTCAGATTGGGTGGATTTTGTCAATTTTCTATGAATTGAATCTATAATATTAGGGAAATAACCACGATCAACAGCAATAGCCTTTTAGATATTTAAGATCATCACTGAGTAACTGAGGAGTTGAACAAATTTTGGAAACCCGGAAAACAAAAGTTTTAAAAGCCGCAACTTTCTGGTTAGGAGGATGAGAAGAATATCTGTGAGGTGGACGACTGACCGCAAAAGGTTTGCGAAAGACAGTAGTCTGATAATTATCTTCATTGCGAATAACAAGAACATCTAGAAAAGAAGGGCAATTGTTTGATTCAGTTTCAAAAGTAAATTGAATGCAAGAATCAATAGAATTCATGATAGAGATAATATGATTTATATCTGAATTCACTTCAACTAAAGCACAGATATCATCTACGTAACGAACATAGAACGGAAATTTTAAGACTTCAAACAATTTTATTTTAAAATAATGCATGTACAAATCACATAAAGTCGGACTAAGAGGATTACCTATAGCCAAACCGTCAATCATACGAAAGAAATTCCCTTTAAATACAAAAGTATTTTGAGATAAACAAGCACGAGTTAAATGAATAAGCTCCTCGATTTCGAAAAAGGAGAAATGAAATTCACAGAGCCTTTTTTTGAGGCAATTAAAGCAGCTTCGACAGGAACATTAGTAAATAACTAGCTAACCCGCCAGGCGTTGCCCGGGTCCGTATTAACAATATTAATCGAATTTGAAATTTGTATGTTTTTATCATTAACTCGAAACACGCAGAAATGTATTGTATGAAATACGTGGCCACTGACTGTGTGAAAAATCGGTTTAAAAAACAGCTACTGTTAGCCTAACTTTAACTTAACCGTAACCTAAGTGTAACCTAACGGGAAATTAAATATAATCAAAGACTTACCGTAATGTAATTGCAACCTAAATGTTACCAAACCATATATTGGTTTCATGTCCATGGAAATTATTTTGTCTTGTTCGGATCTGGTTATGATTCATTAGAACATTTTTGTCGGGTTCAGATTTCGTTCGGTTCAGATTTTAGGTATTTTTTGATATTGAATTTTAATGTTCGGGTCATATTCATGTCCATGGAAATTATTTTACCTTGCTCGGATACAGTTATGGTTCTTTGGAATATTTTTGTCGGGAACAGATTTGTTTCAGTTCAGATTTCGGCTTTTTCTTCAAATGGAATTTTTGGGTTCGGGTTTTCTTGCGTGTTCACGGAAATTATGCTGCCTTGTTCGAATAAGAACATGCTTCACTGGAATATTTTTTTCAAGTTCAGATTTGGTTCAGTTCAGATTTCGGGATTTTTTCAAAGAAATTTTTTAGATTCAGATTCGGTTCATGTGAATGGAAATTTTTTGTCTTATTCAGATCCGGTTACGATTCTTTGGAATATTTTATATCAGGTTCTGATTTGGTTCGATTCAAATTTCAGGTATTTTTTCAAATAGAATTTTTAGGTTCGGATCTACTTCATGTCCACGGAAATTACTTTGTCATACTCGAATCCAGTTATGATTCTTTCGAATATTTTGGACGAATTTAGATGTGGTTTGGGTCAAATTTCAGTTTTTTTTCAAATCAAATTTTTTAGGTTCGAGTTGGTTTTATGTTCATAGAAATTATTTCTTCTTGCTTGGATTGGGTTCTAGTTTTTTGGAATATTTTTGTCAGGTCCAGATTTGGTTCAATTCAGATTTCGGGTTTTTTCTTCAAATATAACTGTTGATTTCGGGTCTTCTTGCATATTCACGGAAATAGATCTATCTTGTTCGAATAAGGATATGCTTCACTGGAATATTTTTGCCAAGTTCAGATTTCGTTCATTTCGTGCATTTCGTTCAGAAATGTTTTGGGTTCGGATTGTGTTCATGTCCATGGAAATATTTTATCTTGTTTGGATCCGGTTGCGTTTCTTTGAAATAGTTTTGTCAGATTCAGATTTGGTTCGATTCAAATTTCAGGTATTTTTTTTAATGGGAGTTTTAGGCTCGTACCGGGTTCATGTCCAAGGAAATTATTTTGTCTTACTCGAATCTGGTTATGGTTCTTTCGGATACTTTGGTCAGATTTAGATGTGGTTTGGGTCAATGTTCAGGATTTTTCAAACGGAGTTTTTTATGTTTGAGTCGGGTTTATGACCATGGAAAATATTTTGTCTTGCTGGGATCGGGTTATAGTTCTCTGGAATATTTTTATCGGTTTCAGCTTTCGTTCGAGTCATTAAGAAAATATTTAGGTTCTGGTCAGGTTTCATGCCCACGAAAAGTATTTTTTCTTGTTTGAATTGGGTTATGCTTCACTTGAACATTTTTGCGGGATTCAGATTTAGTTCGGGTCAGTTATCAAATCCATAGTTTTTTCCAAACAGAATTTTTAGGTCAGTGTCGGGTTTATACTCACGGAAATTTTGTGTCACACGGATCGGAGTGTGGTCTGTTTTTTTTTCTGGTTGGGATCGGGTTATGTTTAAATTAGTCTGAAAATTAAGGTTATAATCAGATTTGCTACTGTTCTTTTTATGGCTATTTCTGTAAAATAATTTACTTTACTATTTGATAATTTATTATGGTGTATCAATCGTTTACGTATTCAAACAATTGTGCCCCAAACAGCTATTTTATTTTTGTTTTAAAAACAAATTAAAGCCATGTTACAATTTTAAATCGAACAAAACACATTTAAATTTAATCAATGATTAAAAAAATAAACTCATAGAAAAGTGTTGTGTAATGTTTTTTACTGCAACACAGCTAATGGCTCATAAATTCTAATGTTCAAAATGCCAAAAATATGCGTACAACCATATAGTAAAAAGAAATTAATAGAGTGGCAGCATAATGTCTTGGGGTGACGCAAAAAATGTAACTCTAAAATCCGCTACATTAAGTCCAAATAAGCACCATGTGCTTTGAAACTCCGATCAATTCAAACTGGTTTAAACCAGTATTTCTTTGTTTTTGTTTTTTACCTTTTAAACTGTTATTGAATAGATGACTAAAATTTCGTTTAAAAAATAACGTTTTGTGCCATTATTGCCTGTAATACACGACCAGAATGCATGAAAGATACAATTAGATCAATCATAGGCAAGAATTATTTGATTATTTTTATCATATGACTTTGAAATATCAATATAGAAGCTACATTTAAGACTTTGCTTGAAAAATCAACATGCTTTCGTTAATGTCTTAAATTCGTCTGCATTCTGAAATCTAGATTTTAGATTAATATTATTATTTAAGTGTTCATGCATGATTTTAAAATAATCTTTTCATCACTATATTTTATATATTGACATGAAATTATTAATATGTTGTTAAATCATAAACATTTTTCATCTATGTTGTAAAGTATTAAAAATTTCTGGAAAAAAAGAGAAAAATTTTAGTAATACAATTTTTTACTTCAAATCATATGTTTTCAATATTTTATTTAATTTTGTTTTGGCATTTAATTATTTTTAATTTTCCAATTTCAATTATTTTAAAAGCAAACATTTATTTTAATAAATAATATCATGGAAAAATCATTTAAAAAAATTACTATTTCTTCATAAAATATGCTTCAGCTGCAATTCATTTCTTCCAATCCGTCTTATTAATACAAAATTCCTTCCTCGTGCTTTATTTTGAGACATTAAAATTTCAGCGATAAATGGTTTCATATTGCAAACCTTTTTTTCTTTTGGTTTACTTCGCCACCACCTATCTTTTTCCTCCATGGCGTACATCAGCTGTGATTAAAAAAAATCCTCATTTAAACTGACAGTTTGCCAGTTTTAAAGGTCAGTCCCAGTTTTTTAAATTATTTCTGTGAAAATTTTATGCAACCAACCAAGCATAAGAGAATGAAAGGGAAAAAAGCTCAAAAAAAGCGATTTTTTATGAGAGTCAAATTTGGAATTTAATTAATTACTCAGATAATAAATAGAATTTTGAAATTCTGAGCATCAGGTGCATCAGGAGAGATATTGGGCTACTCTCAGAAAAATTTTGAGCTTCGTACGTACCGTAGTTTTCGCTAACTATCGCAGACACACACACACACACACACACAGAACGATTTGTTATTTTATTAATATAGATGATTTAACATCAAAAGAAACCATCATGTGGCCTTGTGGCTTAAAACTGTGAAGTTTCTTAGCGAATTCAAAAGAATTCTTAACAGTGAAAGAATTACTGCTTGAGAGAGGAGAAAATAGGGAAACAAGATATTTTGCAAGTTCATAAGAAGCCGTACCGATACTGGAAACAATGGGTCTAAAAGGAATGTCAGGTTTATAGACCTTAGGTAAAGCATAAAACCTGGCACAATGAGCAATTGATGGAATAAGAGACCTCTTTAATTTAGCAGAAATAATGTGTGAAGACTTAATGGCAGATTTGATAGTATCAATTTCATTAGAGGAAGGGTCTTTGTGGATATCCACATAGGGACCATCATTAATTAATTTATGGGATTTTTCTAAATATGAAGACTTTTGAAGAACAATCAGACCAACTTTGTCGGCCTTAGTTATGATTTCGTATCAGAACACAAACTTTTTAGACAATGTTTAACTGAACTATTAAGATTTGGCTTATAAACATTCGAATTGAAATCAACAGTATTGGCAATGAGATGCCTAATAGACTCTTTTTGAGATGGAGAAATAGTGCTATGTTTTACATTATTAATATATACATATTTATATAATTATTATTATTATGTATTATTGTATAATATATTATTAATATATACATATATACATTATACATGTTCTTACAGTATTAATATTTCCCCTAAAGTTAAGTAAAACGGCGAGAAAGAACAAAATAATATTCTTTTTTGAATAACTATCAAACTAAATTGAAATAGCATATGAAAACGAAAGGAAAGTAGGATATGATCTTCGCGTGAAGCGAATAGTTTAGTCTAAATTGTTTTTGAAATGTAACTGCAAGCTGTTTCTAGTTTTTAACTAATATATCTCACGTAACATCAGAGTTTTGCATTTTATGCACAAAATCAAAAAGATTTAACTTGTGTTAACTCTCGGATATGTAGATGAATAGACTAAGTAACTTTGAATGCTTACTTTGCAACAGATATTTTGTTAGTAGAAATTTCATTTCGAAGATGTAAGCATTTCCATTTTAAACTAGTAAAGTATGTTTTTCGGTTTAATGCTAAATGTAAAAGGTTTGAAGAATATTCAAAATATTTAGAGAAAAAAAGATTATTTATGTGTATGTGTAATGCAAATTTAAAATTATAACTTTTAACTAATGAATATCGCATTTTGTCCCCTTTAGATCGCATGGTTTATTTATGTACTATTAAAAAAAACTAGTTATATCTTTTATGAATTGATAAAAAGATTTTTTATTTTTTATTTTTTTTTAAACGAAATATAGTAAAGTAAATGGAAAAAAAATAAAAAAAATAAGATAAGCTCATTAAAAATGCAATATAGATATAAAATGAAAATAAAAAATAAAATTAAAATTGTTATTCCTAATAATCCAACTTTCATCTGACTGATAAAGTTTATTTTATTGAATTCTATGAAAGCGTTGAACTATCTATTTTTTATTGAATTTTAGAAACATATAATTTCTATAAATGAATATATTCAAGGAAATTTAAATGTTTTATAAGTAATTTTACAAATAAAAAAAAAGAACTTTATTAAAAGCAAAATACAATATGTGGAAAAATGCGTATAGTTGCTAAAAAGAAAACATTCCTCTTCTCTTGGCATGAATTTAGAGAATTAATAATTTCCCCCATGTTAAGAGAAACGGCGAGAAAGAACAGTGCAATATTTTCTCCTGAATAACTATCAAACTAACTTGAAATAACATATGGAAATGAAGCAAAGTCGGATATAATCTTCTCGTGAAGCGAATAGTTTAGTCCAAAATACTTTTGAAATGTAAGTGCAAGCTGTTTCTAGTTTTTTGCTTATGTGTATATCTCGCATGGTATTAGAGTTTTGCATTTTAAGCACAAATGCGAAAAGATGCAATTTGAGTTAACTCTCGAATATACAGCCGAATTTTCTAAGTAACTTTGAATGCTTATTTTGCAACAGATATTTTGTCAGCAGAAATTTCATTTAGAAGATGTAAGCATTTCCATTTTAAACCGGTGAAGCTTGTTTTTCTACTTATTGCTGGGTGTAAAAGTATGAAAAAAAGTCAAAAGATATAGAAAAAAATATCATTTTAACTAATGAATCTGACATTTTAACCTCTTGAGACTCCAGAGTTTATATATGTGCTTTTTCTCCATTTCAGTTATTTAATTATATTAGTAAACTGTTAACAACAAATATTGAAAAGCGGAAAAAATTAAATTTATTTTTTGCAAGGGATATTTCATGATTCATGAAGACCCAAAAAGCATCTATTTTTTTTTACTATTTCTTAGATTTTTTTAAATTTCATTTTAAATTTTTGGATTGTAAAAACTTTAAAAACATAAAATAAATATATTTTTAATTTCTTGTATTATTAGTGGACTCTACGAATGGCATCTTAGTATATAGTAGAATTACTTACGTTTTCATTTTTGTACATTTCATAAATTTTTTATGCAAAAGTTCATCTCGTATAAAATACTATATATTAAATTTTCTCCTACGTTGGAGTTTTTGAAAACATTTTGTAGTATTGTCAATTTAATGATAGATGTAAAATGTAAGAAAAATGTCAATATATGTTTAAAGAAAAAGATTATTTATGTGTAATACAAATTTAAAGTTATTACTTTTAACGTATGATTCTAAGATTTTAGAAGATTCATGCATGCATACGAATAGATATCTGTATATGAGAGTATAGTTTTCAATTTTTGTCATAATTAATGTGATTCTCAATAAAAGTATTTCCAACCACTCATTTACGACTTTTGAGATAGTTTCTAACTCATTTATAAAAATAAAAGTATTGCACTTATAAGACTTGTTATTAAAATGATTTGTCAGGAAATAGTTTTCATTTTATGGTAAATTAATTACCAGTGTGTGTTAATTGTCATTAGTATTATAAACTATTGTACTTTTATAACAGACATTTCGCAAGCTATCACATCCGGATATTTAGTTTCTAAGGCCACCTTTGAGAACATTTTTTGTATGCTCTTCGGTCTTTACAAAAAAAAAAAAAAAAAAAAAAAAAAAAAAAAAAAAAAAAAAAAACAGGTTCATAAAACAGTGTTCTTGTTAAGTTCACGAGTTTGAGAAAAAAGAACGAATCTAAACCTGTATCAAAAAATTGCCAATTTGAATTTTAATGCACTTCGGAATCACCTGGTTAAATTTTCGTTGATTTTTTTAGAACTAATGTTCTTCCGTTTTCTTGGCAATAGTATCCTCTTATTAAAAATGTATTCTGAACAACTCCTAATACTCGAATCTTGAATGTAATTTCAACATAGTATAGGTGAAAATTATAGAACTTTTACAAGTCGCATAATTTTAAGGATTAATCCCTTGTATCATAAATACCAAGATTTGCGATTAGCAATAGGGGGAAGTGGGGTACATTGATACAGTTTTTTCTAAGATTTTTTTTCATGTGAAAAAAGTAGAAAATTCAAGTTTTTTTTTCCATGAGATGAGAGCAAAACTTGTGTAGTATGTTATAGAAATGTACAATCATTGTTTTATATAGTATTTTTGCATGTAATTAAAAAAAAAATAAAAAAAAGTCATTTGTATCAATGTCCTCCATCCGTGGGGCAGATTGATACGTTTGAAAAAAATGACGACAAAATAATACCAATGCATATTTTTCGTAGAAGATGTGTTACAAAACCATTTTATATTTATTTATAGGTTAATTCAAATTACCCACAATTTATTTTTAAGCAATATTAAAGCAATCAAAATTAAATATATTATGACCTGATGTTCTGGCTGTTCCTTGTCTGATTGTTGGCTGTGGTAACTTTGTCATATATGGCACTTCAATCCCAGCATTATTATCTTTCTTGGGAAAGATGAAAAAATTACCAGGTTTTCTGTTTATAAGTAGGTTTATAAACAGAAAAAAAGGTAATTATATTAAAAATTCTGTTTATAATATAATTATCTTTTTCTGTTTTGCAGTTTGTTTCTCTTACTTAACATTTCTCATGTCGAAAATACTTTTTTCTCTGGAGAATCGATATAATATCGAGATTTGCCAGAATGCCGTTCTTTTCTTTTATTAGTTCTACTAGTACTAGCTTTTGGGTAAGTTCGTACTTTTTCTGTTAGCAAAAATACTATAAAATGTTCTAATATAAAAAATTACAGCTACTTCACTTCAATAGAAATTAATATTAGAAATTTTTGGTGAAAAATGGTTGGGTTAAGAAGTGTAGGGTAAAAAAAAATAATAAAAAGTAATGAAAAAATGAACTAAAAAAGGATTAAGGCTGTATCAATGTGCCCCGTGATAGAGTGTATCAATGTGCCCCATACGGCCATTTTGAATAAAATAAGTCTCAAATCCAACACTTCATAATTTATCTAACAATAAAAAATGAGGAACTTATAAAGAGTAGCTTCACTTGCCAGGGAAAATATTCTTTTCGGATGAAAATACTGGAACAGTTGTATAATACCATTTCAATTGTACAACTCAAATTTACTTTTGACCTACGAAAACAATAAATCACCCGTCCCATTTCACCAAACTACTGAATCATTCCAAGACATTATGTATGTAGTTGAGTGCACTAGCATCACCTTTTGGAGCCGTTGTAAAACTTCTTGTAATGACCCTGTGAGCGGTAGAGGGGGTGTAACAATGTGCCCCATGCATCAGTGTACCCCACTTCCCCCTATATTTAAAATATGAATGAAAATTAGAATTTGATGTATATTTTTCATGAATATATTTTTTGATGCTAATTTTGCCAAATTATCAAAAAATAATCTTCCTTTTTCTTGTTAGCATACACATAAAGAGATAAAAAAAAAAAAAAAATTAAAAATCATATTAATTATCGAAGTATTCTTCAGTATTGAATTATATATTCTTCACTTATAATTTTACTTCAAAAACTCCAAATAATAAAGAGAAAAATCAAAATAATATCATATTTTAAGTTATGAATATGGATTTTTCAATAATAAAAACTTATTCAAATTATAAATTATCAAATTTATTTATTTATTAATTTTGTTCTTAATTTATCTTGCAGCTTCAGTCTCACTTTTTAATAATTTTTAACGTATGTTGACGGCTTTATGTACTTTCTATTCTCTTTTAAATATTAGATTTCTGTTTTTCTTTATATCTATGCACATAAATATCTTAATTAATACCGAAATTTCAATCTATATTTAATTAAATTTTGCGATAAAACCTTATTTTTTCTTACACGCTAAGAATTTTTATTTAATTTTAATAGATAATGAACTCTTCTCATAGGTTTTCTGTTTCACCCCTTTTCTTAATGCTTTAAAGTGAAGAAAATTTGCGTTGTTTAGTTTTTAGTAAAAACTAAAAAGAAATGATAAACTGATTAAATAAATAAATACTAATCACAGGAAGCTACTATAAAATGTGGATAAGTTAAAAAATATTAAAAAAAAAAATGGTTTAAAAACTCATTTTACAAAAATGTATTTATATTTTTTAAGTTAATACTTACTAAATAAGCTGATTAGTAGTTTTATTATATTGTTAGCAAAATTAAATGTTATACTCTTGAAATACATTTTATGCAGACAAAGATGGACTCTTTCTTAAATTTTAGAAAATTTTAATTGGATTAAATTTTTGCAGAGAAATAAAAATCTGTTTATAAATTACCGAAATATATAGTTAACAGTATTTAGAAATTATCTTTATAATAACCGCCGAACCAGTGTCCGGGTGGTTTTCCTCTCTAACCTGGTAGACGAGGGTTAAAACCATATCGACTAGTTGGCCTGATCTTTTGGAATTTTCCGCTGCTTTCCTTGAACTTTGGATTTCTTTGCTTAAATACAGGTTAGGATCCCTTACAAAGAATCTAAACATAGGGCACCCTTTCCCCCCAACCTCATGGCCTATATCCCTCCTGTTGATCATTGGCCATCATAAACATAACAAAACAACCAATAAATAAGTATTTTTAATAAGTAATAACTAGTAGGTAATTTTAATAGTTAAATAGAAATTTAATGTAATTTTTAGATGACTATTTCTGTATCTGCCGTAATACAAAAATGAAAAAAGAATATATATCATTTTAAATATAAATTGTGATGACATTGAGAGTAGTTTTAATTAAAAGCTGCATAAGTTTCTTTCATCAAAAATTTTAAGTTTTTTTTATTTTTTATTTTTTTTTAACTTCCCGATATTAAAAATGCTATGAAATATGGAGAGAGAAAAAGATACGGAGGGAGAGCTATTGCATAATTTGTTGAAATGAGAAATGGTATTTATCTGTTTTATTGAAAATAATACTATTTTTAAAGTAGTACAAGCATGATATCTATGTCAAGATAAAGGGAAGAAAAAGAAAATTTTAATGAAAATCAACTTCATTCTGTAATATAAATTACTAGAAATCACTTTCTATCTTATGATCTGAAAGCTTTTTTACGCTTGATTAGTAAGTGCAAGAAATGGAAAAACCTAACACAATGCTTTAACCCTTTAACTTCCATGATAGAACACGTTCTAAAAATTATGTTGTTTAGAAAATCTGACTTCACAAAAAAAAATCTTCTTAAAAATTTAATGGCTAATCTCTCTCTTTTTTTTTTTAAATATGGAATGTTCTGCTATTGATCAAAACAAATATTGCTGTTATAATTTTCTGGTGGGAATTAAGATATAAGAATTAAAATTTCTCAAATTATCTCGGTCGATGTGGGATCTAGAGGGTGAAAAAGGACCAAATACTAATTTTCTTGTTTAGAATAAAATTTCGAAAAGAATTATATATGTTACAGGCCAAACTCAATTTTAGGGCAAACTAGATTGGCCTTGGACAAACTAGTTTATCCTAACGCCCATCGGATAAACTAGTTTTTCCTACGCCAATTCGATCTACCCTAACGCCCATCGGATAAACTAGATTTTCCTAGGCCAAACCGGTTTATCCTAACGCCCATCGGATAAACTAGTTTTTCCTAGGCCAAACTAGTCTATCCTAAGGCCCATAGTACAAATTAGATTTTCCTAGGCAAACTAGTTTGGCCTAACTCTTATAGGATAATTTAGTTTAGACTGCTGTTTATTGGTCTGATTAAGTTTATACTAGGCCTATCTAGTTTATCCTAGACCAATTCAATTTGGCGTGATTTTATTGAATTCAATGACCGCCTCAGCGCCAACATTCTAGTTTGTCCTAGGCTGGTTTAATTTATCCTAGGTCTTAGGCCAACGTAATTTTACGTGTTTTTAGCTTTCAGGCGTCAAAGCCTGAGAAATAAGGGGCTCGCAAGTTCTGTATGCATTCATTTATTCAGGTATGTATGTACGTACGTATGTACGTAACGCCATAACTCTTGATAGAAATAATTCAATTTGACGTGTTTTTATCTCATCAAGCTACCACAGCCTGAGAACTAATGTGCCCTTTTGTTTTGTATCTATGTATGTACGTAAGTACGTAACGCAATAATTCTTGATAGAAATACTCGATTTGAATCAAACTTTCAATATAGGTTTAGTCTTATGAGGAGCTTTTCTGATTAATTTTGGGAGATCTTTGGAGAAGAATAAGGGGGAAGAAGAACGAAAAGCTGATTCGCCCCTTCCCTTAATTCAAGTAAATGGGTTTCCAAGCATTATTAGCATATTTTATTCAAATTTTAGAAATAGGAGCATTCTGATGAGGCGCCTTTATGATTAGTTGTTGGTGTTCATTATTTAAGTATAAAGGGAGGGGGAAATAGGAGTAACGCCCCATAATTTACGAATTTTTTTTCACGCAGAATTTGCAGATTTCTTTCAACTTTTAGAAATAGATTCATTCTGGTTAGGCACATCCCTAATTAGTTTAGCGGTTAATTGGTTAAGAACAAAGGGAAGAATGGGAGACTCCCGCCTAATTTTGGCAAATGGGTTTTTCATGCAGAATTAACCGATTTGCTGCAAATCTTGGATTTGTTCATTCTGATGAAGCGCTTCACTGATTAATTTTGGTGGTTCTATGGTTAAGTATAAATTGGAAATGTACAATTTATTTCCTTCTTTAAATTAGATAAATTGGTTATAATACAGAATTATTCAATTTGCTTAAATGTTTGGACATGAATTCATTTTGATCGAGCGCTTCTTTAATTAATTTGGGAATTTTTTTTTTATTTGGGAATAAGTAAAATGGGGTGGTGGACGATTTATCGTCTTCCTTAAATTATATAAATGAGCATTTATGCAGATTTATCCGATTTGCCGTAAATTTGGAATATAGTCTTTTTTTAAAAAGGCGAATCCCTGAATAGTTTTGAGGTTTTAATGATTAATTATAAAAGGAGGAATGGGGAACTCTCCTTAAATCAGATGAATGGTTTTTTGAGCAGAAATATGTGATTTGCTTCAAATTTTGAATAATTATTTAATTTTTTAAAGGGTATCTGTGATTAGTTTTAGGTGTTCAATGGTTAAGTATAATTGGAGGAAATCGGAAAAAGTTATCCCCTGTACTTTATTTTTCGAGGGTGTTATTTAAAAAAAAATAAGGCTGTAATGCATAATTAGTGTAAACAGCCTGTGAATGCAAAGCCTTCCATTTAACTGGGGAATATTCTTTTTAATATTTATCTCGGCTACTGCTCTATTGCTAACCTTGTACAAAGTAGTTTTTCTATCACTCCTGTATAGTTATTTTATTCGAAGAATAGTAGAATATTGTTAGAAGTTTGCACGGGCCGGAATTTCGAGGCCCGGGCCCCGCCCATCCTGAAGGAAAGTTATTTTGCCTTGACCCGGTGTAAAAATTAAAAGTTCAGCGCGAGAAACTTCCAGTACAAAAATCTTTGAAAATAGACTCAGTCCGGCTTGATCTTGCCCTACACGATTTCTGCAAAAAATTCAGATTTTAGTTCAGATACAATTAAGATTGCTTTAAAAATAATGCATACATATTTAATGGATAAATTTATAATGTATTTTTAAATTATGATTTGTTCACAGAATGGAAAATACACAATGTACTATTGATTATTTAGATTCTTACACCTTTCAATATTCAAATAGGGATTCATTATATAATTAATGTAGTTTAAAACAAAAGAAAAAAAATACGTGTGGCACTCGAGGATTGCCGCGGTAAAGCTATTGCATAGCATTTTTTATCTACTTATGCAATTATAATTATTTATTTATTTTTTATTTATGCAGTTTTTTTGTCTTTGATATGAATTCAAGTTAAACAATTTGAGCGTGATGACCGATAACAATTTTTTTTTTCTTGTATTGAACAAATGAGAAGTTAATATCGTTTAAAATATTTTTATTATCTTACAATACATGTAGGTTAATCAGGAATTTTTATCATTGAAACTATACGTTTATGGTAGCTGAAATAAAAAACAAAAGTTAAAGACTTGATATTCTCAAAATATCTGAAAAATACCGCGTCAATGTCTGCCGAAGTCTACGGAAGGATACCGTGCCGAAGTCCGCCAAACTGAAGCGACGTTAGCCGGAGTGTTAGGATTTTTTTCTCGTTACAGAATTTCTAGATTCTTTCGCCGCGCTCAAAGCCCGCGATAAAAGCTATGCAATACCTTAATAAATTACAAACAAAATTTGGCCGCGCTAAGAAAATTAGTTCTCGAGTTATAAGCATTTTAAATTTCCCGAACCTCACCGTGGGGGTCTCCTGTGACCAAAAATGAACACTGTCTCATAATACATTACCAAACAAAATTTGGCCGCGCTAGGAAAATTGATCGCGAGTTATAAACATTTTAAATTTTTCGACCCTGACCGTGGGGGGGGGGGTCTCCTGTCACCAAAAATGAATACTCTCTCATAATAAATTACCAAACAAAATTTGGCCGCGCTACGAAAATTAGATCGCGAGTTATAAGCATTTTAAATTTTTCTACCCAAACCGTGGGGGGTCTCCTGTCACCAAAAGTAACACTGTCTCATAATAAATTACAAAACAAAATTTCGCCGCACTACGAAAATTAGATCGCGAGTTATAAGCATTTTGAATTTTTAGAACCTCACCATGAGGGATCTCCTGTTACCAAAAGTAACACTGTCTCATAATAAATTAACAAACAAAATTTGTCCGCGCTACGAAAATTCGATCGCGAGTTATCAGCATTTTAAATTTTTGACCCTCACCGTGGGGGGGTCTCCTGTCACCAAAAATAACACTGTCTCATAATAAGTTACCAAACAAAATTTGGCCGCACTACGAAAATTAGATCGCGAGTTATAAGCATTTTAATTTTTTCGACCCTCACCATGGGGGATCTCCTGTCACCAAAAGTAACACTGTCTCATAATAAATTACCAAACAAAATTTGGCTGCGCTACGAAAATTAGATCGCGAGTTATAAGCATTTTAAATTTTTGACCCTCACCGTGGGGGGGGGGTCTCCTTTCACCAAAAATTAACACTGTCTCATGATAAATTACCAAACAAAATTTGGCCGCGATACGAAAATTAGATCGCGAGTTATAAGCATTTTAAATTTTTCGACCCTCACCGTGGGGGGTCTCCTTTCACCAAAAATTAACGCTGTCTCATAATAAATTACCAAACAAAATTTAGCCGCTCTACGAAAATTAGATCGCGAGTTATAAGCATTTAAATTTTTCGATCCTCACCATTAGGCGGGTCTCCACTCACCAAAAGCTACATTATTCTCCCTACATAATTTTTATTGACTGTTTTATCTTAAGACGATTCTTTTCTATACACATTCTATCAGGAATTTTTATTATTGAAACTATAGATTTATGGTAACTGAAATAAGATATATAAGTTTGAGACTTGATATCGTCTAACTATCTGAAAAATACCGCGTCAATGTCTGCCGAAGTCTACCGAAGGATACCATGCCGAAATCTGCCGAAGTGAAACGATGGTAGCCGAGTGTTAGGTTTCTTCGTTACGGATGTGTTAGGATATTTCTCGTTACGGAATTTTTGGATTCGGTCGCCGCGCTCAAAGCCCGCGATAAAAGCTGTGCAATAGCTTAAAAAGAAGAGTTATAAATATCATAACTTTTGAATCTGTTTAGTAAAAAGTAGATTTGTGAATACATTTCTCTGTTATTCCTTACGGCTTTTCTCAAATCCAAAAGAGCCACATCCTAACACATTCATGAACTAATTCCTTTTCGGAAATGCATAAGATTAACAGGCATTCTCACTCAGAAAATATGTAATCGAATGGCGTTAACCATTTTTTCATAAAAGCGATGTATCTTTGCGAAAATACTATTAAAGCTATGTTTTGAATCGATTTTCCGGTTATGACTTCACGGAAAAAGAAAAACTTGACACCGTGACAAGAATAGATTATATGTCAACTGGTAATTAATTTCTCAAAAATGAAAAACGCTGTTCGATTTCAAATTATGTTCTGCTCCGATCTGGAGTATGTTCTCGTTTGTCACGAGTCTGCAGAAAAAAAATAAGCAAACACCCTGTCCAAAGCATCATGTCTCTACGGTGGACATGTTAAATTTCTGTATTGATATTGTAAGCTATGACTCTTGACACACATTTATACTTATTCTAGTGAAAAATATCTTTTTTATCGACCAAACCCGATTTCGAGCCAAATTAGATTAGCCTAAGCCAAACTACATTATCCTAACGCCAATTGGATAAAATAGTTTTTCTATACCAAACTTATTTATTTCAATGCCCATAGGATAAGCTAGTTTTTCCTAGGTAAGAGGGTAATATTTCATTTGTCCCTTCATATGTAACCATTAAACCCCCAAAACTATTCAGGGAATCGCCTTATCAGAAAGAACCTAAACCCAAAGTTTGAAGCAAATCCGTAAATTTTGAGTCAAAACCATTTATCTAAATTATGGGGGGTTACCTACGTTGCCCTTCCTCTACACTTAAACAAAAAAAATCTACAAGTAATCACGGAGGCACCTTGTTAGAATAATCCCATATTTAATATTTTAAATGAAAACTGTTATTTCTGCATGAAAAATCCTTTTCTCTAAATTAACGGTAGGCGATTAGCCTCCCATTCGCCGTCCTTATTATTATCCAATGAACTCTCAAAACTAATCAGAAAAGTACCTTATCAGAATGAACCTATATCCAAAATTTGAAGCAAATCGGATATTTCTATCAAGAGTTATCGCGTTATGTACATACGTACACACAAGCGGACATACATGCATACATATATAGATACAGAACCTGAGAACCCATTATTTCTCAGGCTTTGATGCCTGTGAGCACGTAAAATCACGTAAAATTACATTGGCCTAGGCTAAATTAGATCAGCCTAGGACTAGAATGTTGGCGCTGAGGCCGTCATTGAATTCAATAAAATCACGTCAAATTGAATTGGCGTAGGACAAACTAGTTCAGACCCATAAACAGCAAGCTAAACTAGTTTGTCCTATAAGAGTTAGGCCAAACTAGTTGGGCCGAGGAAAAACTAGTTTTCCTATGGGCCTTAAGATAGACTAGTTTGGCCTAGGTAAAGTTAGTTTATCCGATGGACATTAGGATAAACCGGTTTGGCCTAGGAAAAACTAGTTTATCCTATGGGCGTTAGGATAGACCGGTTTGGCCAAGGAAATATCAGTTTATCCGATGGGCATTTGGATAAACTAGTTTGGCCTAGGCCAATCTAATTTGGCCTAAAATCGGGTTTGGCCTGTAACATATACAGGGTGTCCGAAAAGTCTCGAAACGGTTGAATAACTCGAGAAGTACATAAGATATTGAAAAACGAAAATATAAAGCTACTCAGTGATACCAAATTTGACCTTCGCAACCGAACCCCTGGGGGTCAGAGAGGGTCCAACTTCGAAATCTTAAATTGTAACCCCCATTTTTTATTGCAGATTCGGATTCTACGGGCAAAAAATCCGTAACTTTTGTATTTGATGTTTATTTCGAATCCTCGTTTATCACGGTGTAATTGAGCATATTATATCGATACATATTTCGGTTTTCCCAACCAGGTTTTGCTTTGATTGGCCAGAATTTTGACGTCAAATTCCTCGTTTTTTGCAGGAATAGTGTTTTCATGAAAATCACCCGTGGCGATTATTTCGATTATGCTACACTGTTAAAAATTTTGACCCATTTGCTGTAACGTCACTCCACAGCTTTTATAGAATATCTCTTTTATGACTAATGAGAATGCTCCATAACACAGTAAGTAACCGTTTTCTATAAAAGCGGTGGAGTGACGCTATAGCAAATGAGTTAAATTTTTTACAGTATATAGGGATTTTTTTTATGTTTTTCTCTACAAAAATTCATTGAAATATATTAATTTAGTTTTCGATTTGAATTTTTATTTTATCCAGTAAATGGTTTCGAAATAACGAATGGTTTCTAAATACGGCTGATGTGGGTTTTTAATGTTTTTTTTTAATTATTTGCTGTAGCGTCACTCCACCGCTATTATAGAAAGGGTTACTTTACTGTGCTATGGAGCATTCTCTTTGGTCATAAAAGAGATATTCTTTAAAAGCTGTGGAGTGACGCTACAGCAAATGGATCAAATTTTTAACAGCGTTGCATTACCGAAATAATCGCCACGAATGATTTTCAAGAAACGCTATTCCTGCAAAAGACGAGGAATTTGACGTCAAAAATTCTGGCCAATCAGGCAAAACCTGGTTGGGAAAACCGAAATATGTATCGATTTAATATGCTCAATTACACTGTAATAATTGAGGATTCGAAATAAACATCAAATACAAAAGTTACGTATTTTTGTCCGTAGAATTCGAATCTGCAATAAAAAATGAGGGTTATAATTTAAGATTTCAAAGTTGGACACCCTCTGACCCCCAGGAGATCAGTTGCGAAGGTCAAATTTGGTATCACTGAGAAGCTTATTTAAAAATATTTAACACGTATATTTTCCTTTTTCAATCTCATATGTATTTCTCGAGATATTCGACAGTTTCCAGACTTTTCGGACACCCTGTATATTGAATTTAGATACATATATATGTGGATTCAATTCAGTTTTAAAAATGAAAAAGTTTCCTTTTTTAATCTAAAACTATTAAAATCTTGTAATATTAACAAATGGAAATAAGTTTAGCACCAGTAGCTTCTTTTAAATCTAGTATAATAAGATGAAGTCATCATTTAATATTTTATGTGAGACTGATCTGTGATGATGCTTTTAGGTTAGTAAGGGCTAGATTATACATTTTGGGGCATACAACTTATGCTTAGAACATAGATCACAGGGAACTTTTGCCTGAAGAAGAAAAAAGATAAAAGATCTTTTTAAAGAATGCTGGCTGAATGAAAGTCAAATTGCTCACAAAATAATTTAGTTTAAAAGTGTTGTGCCGAATTTCGATTCTGATCCAATTAACTATGTTAGAAATGCAAACAAGCGGCATCAAACTCTCAGTTCAAAGTAAACGGAATGTTATCAGAATGGCGGTTCATGTTTGCGACTATTCTTAAAATATAAAATAAGTTCTATAACTCTCAAGAAGGTCTAGAACTGCTAAAAATGTGTTAAACGAATTCTTAAATTATACTAAATTCAAAGGCAAGCAAAAATTAGGAAAGCATCACATTGATGCAAAACAAAAATCCTCTTTTTCCAATCCGTTAAACTTCAACCTAAGGCGCAAAACTGTTTTTTACTCTAGAAAAAAAAAATTTTTCATATAGCATGTGTATTAAGATGTTAGTGGCATGATTTATCAAATGAGCCATTTCTTTTATTAAAACGTGTACAAGGTTTTGGCTCAGCCTTGATTAGGACAGGCTTTAATGCAAAATACAGAACTGCTTTTTTCCCCCTAAAACGAATAGGAACTTCTTTGACTCTCAAAGTATCTTAGTTTATAATTTTGTTCCTCATGGATCAGAATTTGGAAGCTCTAGAATATAGATTTTCTCTTCGCAATTACTGTGTGAACTTCAGATTGATTATCTGAAAACAGCCTCAAAAATTTGGACACACCAGCTAAATCTCCTGACATAAATACCGCATAGTAGTTGTAGAAAATCTCTATTTGTCAGGTTTATGCCAACAGAAAGTGGTTTAAATTGATTGTTGAAATAAAAGCAAACATTATGTAAACGCAAAAACAAATATCTATTTCGACAAGTAAAAGCCTGATCAAATCCTTCCCAAAATATCTTTCGGGAGTCATCAGTGTTAATTGGAAACAAACAAAATATTAAAAAATAATGAACAAATCATTTATATGTGTAATTTAAATTTTAAATTAACTTTTCACCACCCAAATGTGTATTGTAGAGATTAACTTATGCTTAATTTTTAAACTTACTATTTTAATTTAAAAGAAACTACAAAAACTAAATAAATTTTACATGTTTAACTGCATAATGATATAGATTTTATATTAAAATATGAGATTTAATGTTTTTCTTAGTGATTCTAAACTTTTTTCCAGCTTTTTACAAGCGATTTAAATATGATCATCTATTGCAAACGAACAATGTAAATTGTATCACCAATTAAATTGCTGCATTTTGAAACAGAAATCTGTGCGATTTCACATACATCACATCAATAATAGAGAGATCTCAGGACTGTAATAGGTAAATAGGCATTAAGTTCTAGTAAAAATGGATTCGTTACAAGTAAAACAAGTAAAAATAATTATGTGTTGAACATTGATTATAAAACACTTTTATAAAACACTTCTTTTTTAATAAAATTTCGTTATTTCGTAAAAAAGTTGTTACTGTCGATAGTCTAATATGCATTGCAACAATTTTGACCAGCCCTCTATTTGATCTGTTGGTTTATATATTTATATGGTGTATGTATGCATATACATAAACCTGCGTATAATATGTATATTTGTATACATGAACGTATAGTACATATACATAGGTTTATATACACTGCTCAAAACAATTAAAGGATATTTGAAGTTTTATATAAAATAAAGATATAAACGAAATATTTTTTGCCGAAAATAGAAGAAAAGAATCACAAATGCAAATTTTTCTGGTTTTCAAACTGTGGAGTATGCAAATTTTGAGTTCGACGTCAAAAACGTCGCTTCAGCGGCAGCGAATGAAATTTGACTTTCAACTGGGTAAAAGAGAATGAAGACAAGGATGATCAGCATTTGATTGCTTTGTGTTTCGAAGAGTACGATATCTCAGCGAAGTCATTTGACACATTCAGAAGCTTGGAGAATTGTTGGTAGGTTAAAAGGGGGCCAAACTCAAGCCGAAGTAGCGCAAGCCATTGTCTGGTCACAAAGTGTCATTTCCAGGATCTGGAATCTTTTTTGGAGAGTGGATGTGCAGGCCGAAGACCAGGGCAAGGTCGTAGACGGGCAACAACGCCCAATGAAGATCGGTATTTAGCGTTAACAGCTCGGAGACACCGAAACATGAATGCTACTCTTCTCCAACAACAACTTCGCTCGGTTACAGGCACCACGATTTCAACTCGGACTGTCCAAAACCGGCACTATGCTGTAGGTCTGTATGCTCGCCGACCGATGGTATGGGTTAGATTAACATCAAGGTATCGTCGCGACCGCAGGGAGTGGGCAACCGAGCATGTCAACTGGAGGAGAAATGAATGGAGCAATATTCTGTTTTCTGACGAGTCACGTTTTTCTGTGCATCCGGATAATAGGCGTATTTTCATCTGGAGGGACCGTGGCAGTAGGAATAATCCTGCGTTCGTGCACGAAAGTGTCAGATTTGGCGGTGGAGGAGTGTTGGTGTATGGTGGCATCTCCATTGACGGGCGCACTGACCTCTACATCATTCGAGATGGAGCTCTGACTGGTCGCCGATGTAGGGATGAGATCCTCAGACCTATTGTAGTCCTTTACGCTGCAGCAATAGGAGATAACTTCATTTTAATGGACGATAACTGCAGGCCACATCTTGCAAACCTGGTGGAGGATTTCCTTTTCGAGGAAGGAATCGTTCGAATGAAATGGCCAGCGTGTTCTCCAGACATGAATCCAATAAGCACGTTTCGGACGCTCTAGGAAGACCAGTTTCTGGCCGCCAACAACCCCCACAAACTCTCCAAGAACTGGAAAGAGCTCTTCTGGAAGAGTCGGGCAGAATACACCAACTCGTCATTAATAGTCTCATTGAGTCCATGCCTCAAAGGTGTTCAACGTTGCTGTCCTCCCGTGGAAACCATACCCACTACTGAAAATGGTTTTCTTTGAAGAAAACACCTTTTCTTATTCTTTTTTTCTCATATGCACAATTTGTGTTTTTTTCCTTTTGTACACAAATGCGCAATAAAATGCATTTTTTTCTGCCAAACATGTGTAATTTATTCTCATATAACCTACTATGTCTGTCGACCATGTATCAATCAGCTAAAAAGTTTCCCAGATACAAAATCCACCTAAAACTGCAATATCCTTTAATTGTTTTGAGCAGTGTATATATGTAACAATTATATAATACTACTATTTAACATACATATATATGCATATAATATGTAACGGGAAAATTTAATTTAGCTAGAAAAGCCATAACAAGTTGAAATTTCCCTTTCAGCAACTTATACTAATAGATGAAAGCATATTTCAATACTTTTGTTGATCCCTGTAGTTTTTCCTTAGTTCATTTCATTCTTCTTAGTACATTTATTACCAGTACTTGGATAAAAAGAAATCAAGAGTAACACACTCCCAAACATTTACTAAAATCACATTTCCAGAATTTATCATTCATTGGCGTCCATGTATCCAATTCTTTTCACAGTCCTGTATATCATTTTATCCATATTCTACAATAGAAAACTAAATGCAGTTCAGCGTAAAAAGGCACAACTCATGTAATAACCACATTTAAGCAATATGTATGAACTATAAGATTTACATACACCATATAGTTTGCAAAACGTTAGGAAAATCTCAAAGCGTATATCACAAGTAAAATGAATTTTATGCTATCATCGCTCATTACTTCGAATAGAATATACTACATGAAATCTTTTGTGTGTCCTTGTAAATGCTATGTACTTCATATTGTGCATAAAATAATTTATAGTAAACCTCAGCAACGTATGTAAATCATTTTTTATATGAAAATGATTAACATATTTTAAGTACGCTGTAAAAAATTCCCCCCACACACATACCTATGCCATTATGATAGAAGATATGGGAGAAATGTAGGAGTTTAACGTCTAAAAATGTTACAATTTAGAAAATTGTGAAGCTTTAAAATGTCTGAAATACCTTAGAGTTAATACCTCGTCTAAATACCGACGATTTTTTCAAAAATCATTATTAACAAGAATTTATATTTCTGCTACGATAGGTATCTATAGCGCTCCTTAACACTTTTGTCCGATATTCGCAAATCGAAATATGTGTAACGGAAAAAAGCGCTTTTCATGAAAACTATGTTACCTGAGGTAAATGGTATAGTTTTCCTAAAATGTTTAAATTAACATCTGCTACCTCTATATTTTAAGTAATTTTAGTTCCAGTAGATATGAAAATAGAGGGGAAAGATATTTTTTGCAAAACAGTTTTGACGGTATGTATGAAAATATAATACCTATAATTAAAAGAAGTGTATTTTTGAGCTCAGCGTAGCAAAAGCTTTGACACAATATTCCGCTCAATAAACCAGAAAAAAATTTCTGTTTCAAATAACTTAATTAACCAATACATTCCTCCTGAATATATTTATAAATCTTTTATGATATGTAAATATGTGGGTCAATAGTCTTTATTACTTCTCCAATTTGAACATTCCATGTGTCATAGTTTACAGGTAAAATGGCTGTGATAGAAACACATACAAAAGAGTGATCTTACAATGGGTACGTTTTTCTTTTTTAGAACTGAATCATAAAAAACTCTTTTAAAAATTTTTGATGGTTTAAAGATTTTATCGACGAATAAAAGTGCAGCATGAAATTCCAGGTGATGTACATAAAACTTTTAAGTTTATTGAATTTTTACGTTTTTCAGGACTTTTATAATTTTGTCATGGCCATATTTAACAAAAACAAATTCTCGCTAAGGTTATAATTTGTAACATGATTTTTTATGTTAATTATGTCATTAAAATTGTTGTTAATTTAGGGTATGTCTAAAATCTATTATTTTATACAAAGTGATTATGACTATCATTGTCAAATTGCTAATTTCTAAATAATTAGCTGTAGATGTTTAGATTTAATTGGCAATAATTTTCAATGTTGTTTTTCATCATAGTTAATGTTAAATGTTCATACGGCCTATGGGTTCCAAAAGTTGTTCCATGCACTAAGAAGTGAGACAATAAAAGTTACATATTTGCCAGCACGCGGAAACATTTTTCTAATTATAAAAAACAGAACCAAGGAACGATATAAAAATTTATGTATCATATTTTTTATAAAAACATTTATTTTGACGCAAATTGCTTTTTATGTGTTAAAAAACACCATTTCATGAGAACTATAACTCTAAATCTAGGGGTTTAGAAGTTAGCATTGGAAAACTATAAGAATGGACACTCTGCACATCGTTAAAGATTCTATTTTTTATTATTTAGGACTTTAATTAAAAACGCATTCAATTAAACAACATCAGTATCATGTTATATGACGCAAAAGCGTAAAAATATTGTCGGTGAAACGTAGGATTTATGTAAAATAGTCCTAACATGCAATAAACTTCAACGAGCTAAAACTTTTTTTTTTAAATGGATATCAGCCAAAATTTCACATATGATTTTTTTTTTTTTACATATAGATAGTCCTTTAAAAAATTAAAGTATGAAAAACATCGAGACTGAACTCGCCATGTTAGTACACCTGATGATCAAAAAGTTCGTTCGCATGCAGTGATTCATCGAATTTTATGTCTTTCAGCACCTGAAATTTCGTAAAGTAGTGGTCATCATGCCTAAACATGCATTTTGTTTGTTATGTAAGAAGTGTACTTCTTTACAAAAAATCTGTTAAAAAGTTCTTGATAGGCTTTGAAGTGTACGAAACCTGATCAAACCTGATCAAAGGTTTCAAATATTTGGCAGACACGTTTGTTTACAAATTACAGTTTTTTATTGATTTCGTTCTGCTGGTGATATGCATTCAGCAACCCTCAGTTTCTAGCAGGAGAATTTCTGGAACATTTTATCACAAATTTCCAATTCATTATTTATAAAATAAGGGACACAGTCGTTCGTTGTAAAGAATGTAATCAGAGTGAATGCATTCTCTTTTGAAAGAAACTTTTTGTGATAAAGTGCAGTGTGAAAGCTTGCAGAACTGAACTCGGTGAGTCAAACTGTAACTTAATTGTTCAAAAATTCATTTTTTTTTTTTTTAAACAACGAAAGATGAAATAAATGAAGTTTTGATGAAGAAAGATTGTTTTACTAACCATAAAGTTTATTAAATATTGCAGTTCATAACCATATTCTGGGTATATGTTGTATGATAACAAAAACTTAGACAATATAATATTTACTGATTTGTGTGAAAATTTATATCTGTTTATCATTTACTATGCAGAACTTGTATTATTGGTGACATTTGAATGCTTTATAACTATTAATCAAACAATATGCTTAAGAAACTTCCTTTTTATAAATTAGCTTCACTGTGGATGTGTTAATGAAAGCAAATATATATATATATATATAAACGATTTTTTTCTATGGAAATAAATTAGTCAAATAGTGTTTATTTTTAAATTAAAAATAAAATTTTGCTGTGTGCACATGCACAACATACATGAAAATATTTTTAAGAGTTAAAAGGCTTAATTGCTTGTGTAACTATTTATGAAATATTCAGCAGCCTACAGTTTCTGACATGAAAACTGCTTAAAAATTCTCTCACAAATTTTACTTCCACTATTCATTATTTATCAAGTAAATGACATAGACATTTCAGTGTCGAGGAAGTAAAGAGAGCAGATGCCTTCTCATTAGAAGCAAGCTGGATGCATTGCCGCTCCACAGGTCTTCAATTCTGTAATTGGAGGTGGAATCCAGGAGGAAATTCAGTGCGCTTAGAATTTATGCTGCGCTAATTGAATAGTTCCAATGAAAAATTAAATTATATTGCTTCTCCGTAGAACGGTTGGTTGATTTTTGTCGTCCGATTATCTACGCTAATGGGATATAGGACCAGGGGGAGTGCCCTCCGTGGGGGTCTTTCTAAGGGAACCTAACCCGTATTTACGCAAGGTTCGAAGAAAACCACGGAAAACTCCGAACGGTTAGGCCGACAGCCGCGATTGGGTTCGAACCCAGCACCTGCCGTCTACCAGTTGAGAGGTCCGAACCTCTCGGCCACTGGTGGGGCCTCCGTAGAACGGAATATTGATCCGAAATGTAAACTTTTTTAAATAGATATTAGTTTAATGAAAATTCATTTAGCTTTATATTTTTATATAAATAAATTCACTTAAAATTTAATTTTGCTCTTTTGTCACAAAATTTATAACATTTATTCTATTATGTTGGTATTTTCTTTTCGAATAAGGGACTTGAGTCATGTTACATAGCTGTGGAATCTTGAAGGTTTTTAAAATAGTTAGTAACTACATACACTATATGGCCAAAGTTGACCGGTCATTTGCAATTTTAGACATTTTGTTAAATATCTAGAAAAAACACACGAGGAATTATCCTGAAACTCTAACAAGGAGAGCACCAACTTCGATAATTACACATTTTGATTATTTTAATATATGTTGTAGGGAAATGACCCTGTAGCCTCAGGTTCAATGGATTTTATACAACGCACCTTAGTTCTTGAGAAATAAGGTGGGGGGTGTCTAATATTATGTTACAATACTAATTTTAAAAAAAAAGCATGGTTGATTGTGGCTCAGATGCTATAGAGTTTTCCCGCTGACCAGTGACCCCGAGATCGATGCTCTGTTGCGCTGTGTTTGTTTTTCGCATTTTCAGTTTCTTAATTTATAATTCAATCATCTTTATTAAAAATCTTAATATAGTACCTTAAATACAACGTTAGAATATCTAAACAGTAATTCAGTATTTTTGATTTTAAACCATTATTATTCACCATTTAAGAAAATTAAAAAGATAAAAAATTCAATCTATTATTGAATAATACAAATTCCAAAATGTGTTGTTATAATAAAATAAAACATATTCAAGAAAAAATAAAAATAAAAATAAAATAAAGAATAAGCAAAAAAAAGCAACAAAATGTTTCAAAGAGCAATAATTTGTTTTGCAATATTCAAAAATCTTTAATATGCAAAAAATAGGTTGTAATTTAAATCTTATACTTATTAAAAAACAAAGTAATTTTATCAATGTATTGACTTCACTTGTTAAAGCAATACATGAATGAAGTTTCTATAAAATCACGAATTGACACAATTGTTCAATATCATTGCATCGATAAAAGAATGTATAAAATACATTTAAAAAAAAAAGATTTTTTTAAATAACAGTTTTGCATTTATTTATGATGTTTCACACAACTATTTAGTTACAGAAAAAAGCAAATAGGTTAAAATGAGAATTGATGTACATTATAATTATTAATTGAAAATAAGATTATCAAATTACAATTACAAGTATATTTATAAAATTAAAAATGAGGAAAACAAAAAGAGCGCTTCCGAACTTCGAATCCCGGATCCACTGGATCATTAGTAGCTGGCTTATCCGACTCAGCTACGAACACGCACACCCTTTATTTCAAAGTAAACTATTCCAGTTGTGTCATTATATTAGACGCCCTTTTCCTCAAGAACTACTTAGCGTTGTATAAAATCTATTTAACCTGAGACTAAGGGGTCTCTGCCCTACAACATACATTATTATAATAAAAATCTGTGAATATCAAAAGTGGCCCGCTCCTTGTAAGTGTGTAAACATAATAGTACAAGTCATACATTTTCGTAATTTTTTTTTTCCCTGTAGTTCCATAGGGAACCGTCAACAAATTAAAAAAGAATGAATATCTTTTGGATTACCCTGTCAAAACTAATGCAGTAAAAGCACTCTGGGTTCATTTTTATGCGGGTAGCATGTATACTCGCAGAGCAATAAGGGTTTTATAAAAACAGTCCCATATTTTTTTTTTGTTTGTTTATAAATTGCAGAATTCTTAATATAAAATAATGTTCTTTCCTAAAAATATGACAAACAATATTATACACAATACCCTGTCATTAAATTTGAAAAAGAATAAAAATTGTATGAAAATTGAATAGGTTTAGTAAATAATTTTTCACTGCGCATGCCCCAACAATATTAAAATATGATTTGCATATTGTGTTAAATAAATGTATAGAGTAACTTTTGTGAAAATCTCAAAATCATAGCTTGAAATATCTGAAAGTAATTGCCGATGGAATAAGCTGAAAATACGTCATTGTCAAAATGAAGTGAAAAGATGAGGGGCTGTATGCATATATCCATTGATTAGTACCAATATTAGAATACACATTATTGCACGTACTACTATATTAGGATAAAACTCCTAAATTTTTTGCTTTATTTTGAGAACAACAGGTTTTGAGCTTATTCTACAGACGATAAAGTTCAGAATTTTCAATCTGTGACTTTGAGACTTTCACAAAGTTGCTCTATACATTTAGCTAATACAACATGAAAATGAAATTTTGATATCGTTGACGCATGCTCAGTGAAAATTTATTTAGTAAACGTTGTCATTTTTCATATAATTTTTATTATTTTTTAATTCTGATGACAGTATAATGTGTACAAAATTGTTTCTCATATTTTCAAGTAAAAACATGGTTTTATATTAAGAACTCCGCAAATTGTGAGCAAAAAACATTGAAAAATTTGAGGCTGTTTTTGTAAAAATCTTATTTCCTCTACGAGTATACATGCTATTCCCATAACAATAAACAAAGTTGATTGCAATAAGCCAATTAATCATAATCTACAGTTTGAGCGTATTAGTTTTGACAGGGTTATCCAAAAGATATCCGTTCCTTTTCTATTTGTTGACGGTCCCCTATGAGATTTTGAGACAAAATCTTCACGTAAATGTATGACCTGAAATATTATATTTATACACTTAGAGATTTAGGATAATTCCTCATGAATTTTTCTAGACATTTAAGAAAATTTCTAAAATCAAAACTGGCTGGTCACTTTTGGACATACGAGTATAGTGTAGTAATTAGAATATAAGTTGATAAGTTTAAATGCCGATAGAAAAAAATACTGTACCAAATACTATATGACGTGAAGCAAGATTCTGGAATCTATATAATACAAATTACACTAAAATTGCAATAGCAGGTAGGAATGATCTGTCGAACGCCAAAATTATATGGAAGGAAGAAGAAGTTGGAATATGCAAATGCTATTCCAACATTTGCATTGCGTATTTGATCACATTTAGTAATATAGACGGGAGAAAACACACCTGAAGCAATGCATAAAAGAAAAATTGCTTGTGGGTTTCTCATCCGGAAAGTACTTTGTAAGGTTAGCGTTTACTCAGAATATAGTGTTATGCCTCGAAAAATAAGAAGAAATTCTTACCAGAAAGTGTCGGAATTCGATAAATACAGTATCGTCGCCTGTAGACAGTGTGGATAATCGTTCTGTGATACTGCCCGTTGCATTAGTCGAAATTCAACAATTGTAGAATTCCACTAATATGGAATTAGTGGGTTGCTGAGGATAATACTGAAGGACATACAGGAACTGAACGCTCTCTCATGACTAACGCTCGTGAAGATAGACATATTGTCAGGTCGGCTCTATAAAGTCATGCAACCACATCACGGACCATTTGTCAGGAAATCTACATGTTTGCAGCGCGAACGGTTTCTGATGGTAGGGTGCGACGACATTTGTAGCAGTGTTGGCTGTCAACACGGCGACCATTACTGTGGCTTCCCTCGACAATGCAGCATAGAATGAGACGGCGACTCTGGTGCGTCGAAAGACAAAGCTGGATACAGGATTGGCACAATTTCGCATTTTCAGACGAATCCCGGATTTGCGTGCAGTATTCTGATGGCCGTATCTGTAGTATCTGGAGGCTCCAAGAACTCTCGTCACATGCTTGCATTAGATTTCAGCATATTAGCCCTGCATAAGGTGTGATGGTTTGGTCAGCCAATGGGTACACAACACACACATCTCTAGTTCAGATCGACGGTAATTCGAACGAAGATCGGTACATGTCTGACATCTTACGTCTAGTAGATGTGCCTTGTCTTCGTGGCCTGTAAAACGCCTCTTCCAACAAGATAACGCACAACTTCTAAGAAGGCTACATTTTCACGCTGTATTCTGACATTCTTCGATACACAGAGTATTCTATTGCTGCAAAAGGCCTACACGGTCGCCAGATCTGTCACCCATTGAAAAAATCTGGTCATGAATTGCTTAGAAACTATCCCGATACTTTTCTCCAGAAAATACGGTTGATGAAGTGTGGCATAACTTGAAGCAGCATGAAATAAGATACCCGTTTCTCTCATTGAAGCTTAGTTCTACTTATAGGGTAAGGACCGTTTTAGCTGCCACGAAAAGGGTACTCTATTTATAATAACTTCGCATCCCTGTGAACCTCCAAACTGCTTAAAAATTTAAGCATTTTGTTTTTATGTCATACTGTTTACGTACAATAAACATCTTTTTTGTATTTGCTTTCCTTCATGGAGTTGTAATTTTAATGACTAACAGTGTAGATCAATGTTCTCTACTATGTTTAAAAGTGAAAATTCAAGTTCTCTTATTCAAAAATTGACAGTAAAGAATTAATAATATAACTACACGTGTCTGGCTTTTAAATAATGTATATATTTTATGATTCGAAATTTTGTCACCATTTCAAAAAATTTGAACACCTTTTTTTCTTTATAGTGTAAATGTTCGAATCCAAGATTTATTTTTTAAATTAAATAATTAGTCGGTTTCTTTGGAAACTTTCACTATAAAAATGACACAGAAAATGTAAAATAAAAAAATTTGATAAAAATACATTTCTTTTGTGAATTTTGAAACTAAAGTTAGGAATAAAATAAAGAATATGTTAGAATATTTTTACATATTATGTGTATATACATGCATGTATTAGAGCATGTAAAGTGTTGGATTTCAAGGATCTAAGAAAATCAGTCAAATCAGTTTACTTTGTAGGAGAATTTTAAATTTTTCTGTGCTCACAAATAAGACGAAAATATTTAAATATGATGATTAAACATAGAATGTAATATTTTATGAATTTTTAAAATATCGTCATTTTCTGACTTAATAATTTCTACAAATTTTGTCAGAAATGTCAACTTTTTCATAGATAATTTATTAAATAAATGACACAGTCGTTTCGGAGTAGAGGAATTAATGTGAACAAATGCCTTCCCATTAAAGAATATGCTGGATTCAATTCAACTCTGCAAATTCTCAGCGTTATAATTGGGAGTGAAAATCTCAGAGGAAATCCAAGGCAATTCGAATTTGTGCAGTATTAATTGAATAGCTCAAATGAAAAGTTTAATCTTATTAATTTGTTGTATTCTGGAACAGTGGTGCCGATTTATGCAAATTTTAAGTATCTAAAGACGTTTTAAATTTTCAATATTGCTCAGTTATCTCTGACATTCGTATTTATGTACCCTGCTTCTTTAATAATTAGTTATTCGTAAGAAATAAGGTTTTAAAGTTATAAAAATAAAAGTTTTGAAATCTGATTTATTTATGAAATTAGTGTCAGTATAAAAGAAGGTCATAGTTAAATGAGAAGAATTCAGTGATCGGTTGTAAACAAATTACAGAGATAAATGGAGCAAAACTGCTGTAAATACAATTCTGTCTATGATTTAAGTACAGTTAACAATTCTTTGTAATTGGTATGCTTCCTTAATTTACAGATACTAACTAAACATTTGACTTTAGAACTGCCAATGAACAACCATTGCTGGAATTGCGTTTTGTTGTCACATGCGCTTTTAAATCTCAATATATATATATATATATATATATATATATATATATGCATATTGCTTGGTATTTATAGATTTCGGAGATGCGGAGAAAATTTCAAGTGCGTTGCATCTTTCATTGAACTTATTTTTAGCGTACTACATATCATACAAACTAATCTATAGGGGATATAATGAGCTGTACAAAATGGACTCACAAATTTAATGTTTTTTTTTTTTTTTTTTTTTTTTTTTTTTTTTTTTTTTTTTAATTGGATTAACTATTCTTTAAAAGAGAAAGGTAAATTCTGCTGTGCTCACAACAAGATGAAAAGTTTCAAAATATGGCGATTAAACGTGCAATAGAACATCTATGAAATATTAAGATATCGCCATTTTCTGACTTCAGAATTTCTACAAATTTTGTCAGAAACTTCTCTTTCACCATTTAAAGTTTATTAAATAAATGACTGAGTCGTTTCAGAGTAGATGAATTAATGAGAACAAATGCCTTCCCATTAAAGAAGATGTTGGATCCAATTCAACTCTGCACATCTTCAGCGTTGTAATTGGAGGTGAAGATCTCGGAAGAAATCCAAGGCCCTTTAAATTTGCGTAACACTAATTGTATAGCTCAAATGAAAAGTTTAATTTTATTCATTTCCTGGGTACTGGAACAGTGATTTCGATATGTGCAATTTTTAAAAAGTTTCTAAAGACGTTTTTGAAATTTTAGTTTTGCTCAGTTATCTCTGAGATTCGTATTTATATTCTTAGATTCTTCAGTAATTAGTTATTTGTTCGAATAAAAATTTCAAAAATACAAAAATAAAAGTTTTGAAATCCGATTATTTATGAAATGAACATCAGTGTAAAAGAAGGCTATAGTTAAATGAAAAGAATTCAGAGAACAATTGTAAACTAATTACAGAGATAAACGGCGTTAAACTGTTGTAAATACAGTTTTGTCTAAAGGTTAGATTCAGTGGACAATTCAGTGTGACAGGTGTGCATTGCTCATTTACAGGTACACACAAAAATTTAGTACTGCCAGCGAGCAACCATTGTTGGAAGCGCATTTTGTTGCCATATGCGCTTTTAAATCTTAATTTCTTTCTTTCTTTTTCTTTTCTTTCTTTTCTTTCTATTTTTTCTTTTTCTTTTCTTTTTCTTTTTTCTTTTTTTTTTTTTTTTGCACATTACTTGGTATTTATAAATTCGATATAAATATATATACAGGGCTGCACAAAAGTTTTCAAGTACTTTTCCATTTACTATCGAAAATTTCGGAATTGGAATTTTCAACTGCGCTACGTGTTTAACTGAAATAATTTATAGCCTACTACTTAACATACGTACAAATTTATATATAATATAGTGAGATTCACCAAACAAATGTAATATTTTTCCGAAAACTATTGTTATTTTTTCTTTTTTTCAGAAGTTGGGTTTGTAAACGAATTATGCAACTTCAAAAATGTCCATTTAGGTTTGGGTGGGGGTAGGAGAGACTTAGCCCTTTGGCTGGCCTTTTCAACTAATTGAATATTCTACGTTTAGACTTTATAGCTTACTAGCTGTTACCCGTGACTTTGTTCACTTAGCATTAAAAAAATACAAACGCATTACTTAACAAAACGCTTTATTTGCGATAATTTAAAAGATATATAATTAACACACGTTTTATCCCATTTTATAGGAGGCAATATAGTGGTTCTTATTTACAGATATTTAAAAAATGTTATGTTGTGCCAGATAATAAGAAAAATCGCTAAAATTAAACGACAATTACTTGTACTGTAGAACTACTGTAACGTACTCCATGTTCTACAGAAATCATGTTGTTGTACTTTGAATAATTTCATATCAAAGAAAGAAAATTAATGCTTTAAACCTAGATAATAAAAAAAATACCCAACACTTTCAAAATACGTAATTTTGCCGGCCCATCCTTTTATGCAGTTATTTATGATCTATATATGTGTAAATATTCTAAATAGAATGCTAAAATATAGTTCAGTCAGAAAAAATATAATAAAGATTAAAATTCACCTTTAGCAATTTCTAATAATAGACAAAAATGTACTTTAATTGTTTTGTACAGCCCTTACTTGCAGATTTTTATACGGGCCACAAAATTAGCTTAAATTATTCAAGAAAAAACCCATTCAAAATTATGGAATCCACATTTTGGGGAATTCCTATTACACAAGTGACCATGTATTAAGTTTTTTGTATAGTCCGATATATGATTTTGTTTAAATTCTGCATATATCTCTTATTATAATAAATAAATGTAAACTTAACAATGCATAATTCAAATTAAAACCATCTAAATCAATTCACGCTCATTCTCAGTACTGTTTACGAATTTTCTTGTGTAGTGCTTTCTATAATTTAAGCAAACGACAAATTATGCAAATAATTAGTTAACCTTAAATCGCATACCTTAAATTGAAAATGCTCTTCAGCAATCTTTTCTAATAGACCATACTTCGGAAACAGTATTGTATCAGGATACAACTTCGGAAACAGTATTGTATCAGGATACAACTTCGGATACAGTATTGTATCCAAAGTATTTTATGTATCCCTGTAAATGAACAATTAATGTGATGCAAATCATATTCAATTGCAAGCATATTGTAGTCAATCTTAATAATGTGTATCAATTTCATCTTGTTTGAAATAGCGCAAAACAATTAAAATATGCTGGAAATACTACTGTATACTACTGATTTCCTCGTAGATTATTATGTTACCGACCACTTTTCTGGGAGGATGTAAATGAATGTTAAATGCTTTGATCTCATTTTCTTCAGAAATCCTGTTTTAGTGCATTTCAGAAATTGATATCAATTTCATTATTTTTGTAACAGAGTAGCATCATTAAAATACCCCGCAAATGATTTTTCTTCATAGACCATAATATAATGAAATACTTTTGCGTTTCTTACACACATACTATAAATACTTCACTTAAAATATTCGATAGTAATCATGTTCTTGTGCACTTTAAAAACGCATAAAAGTTTCATTATATTTAAGATATATGCAACCCTACTAAAATACATCGTAAATATTTTTTTCTGTTAGTAAATAATGCTTCCCATTTTGAGTGCTCATGTGATTGAGCTATGACTGTTAAATGCTTCATTTTGCAATGCCAAACATGTTATAATAAATCGCAATAACATCTGTTAATTTCGGGGGAATCCGACTATATTTACTCAAGTTAAAGAATGGACAGACAGACGGCATCCAGCATACAGACAGATCAAAGTCGTAAACATTTTTCAACCATGTTAGAAAGTGTCAAAAAACAGGATTTAATAAAATCATAAAAATCGAGGATTTTATCTTCGTAAAAAAAAAAGAAAAAAAAAAAAAGGTTAGGAAATTTTTATTATGAAACTGTGTTTTACATGTTAAAAATCTGCAACTTTGGCTGTATTTATGAAAAAATATTTTTTAAAGTGGCAACAAATTTTTACTCTTTACGCTAAAAGAAATTTGGGATTAAAATCCAGTTGCAAATCACCATTTACAAACATGCTCCCAATGCATTTTGAGCTCCCGATGCTTAAACTGAGATATTGACAGAGGGAGATGATATTATTTTCTCGCAATCATATTAAATCTTTAGGTTTTAAATTAGAAAGTACATTTTTATAGTTTTCTTTTATTCATATATTTTAAACTGAACAGCTTAAAGAATTAACACTTGTCAAAAATCTTTTTTTTTTTTTTTTAACCTTTTTAAGAATGATAAAAAAAAAAATACATTAATCATTACGTCATTTACAACTTACATAATTTTCCAGCATAATTTATTGATATTTTCTATTCATTTTCTTTTTAACATTTCTTTTTTAACTTATATCATTTTCAAATTAAAAATTAAATATTTAAATTAACCGCGCGCAGACGATAAATATAATTTTCTTTAAATAATAATATTTGATATCATAATTCAATCTCATTTTATTCCAACATCAAAGCAAATCCATTTTATTTTCCATATATGACGTCACATTTGTCTCCTTTTAGCACTTATTCAAAATTCATATACCTTGTGTTATAAGAAATGAGTACTCTAAAATTTATGTTTTGTTTCCAATATGACGTCAGAAGATATTTTTTAGATTCTATCACGTGAAAATCTTTCAATTGAAAATTAATTTCTGAAGTGAAATAATTATTTCGTTTTTCTTTTATTTTTTGGCAACGAAAAAAGAAAAATGATTAAATCTGTTTAAATATTATGAAAAATTGTCAATTTATTCTGTATCAAATATAATGAAAATTTGAATTATTAAGAAAAATATTTGATTAAAATAAATAAAAATTAGCCTATGTTAATTTCAGGCCTGTAATCTATCTGTATGCAAAAATACAAAGATATCAATTCATCCGTTTTAAAGCCAATTTCATTCTAACTTCCGGACACACTTTCAGATTTATAATATGTATATCTATACTAATATTATAAAGAGGAAAGATTTGATTGTTTGTTTGTTTGAATTGAATAGGCTCCGAAACTACTTGACGGATTTGAAAAATTCTTTCACCGTTGGAAAGCTACACTATTTCCGATGAACATAGGCTAATTTTTAATTGATTTAGTAAAATATTTTTCTTAATAATTCAAAATTTCATTATTTTCATACAGAATCAATTAAAATAATCCCGATAAAAAATAACCATTTTTCTTTCCCGTTGCCAAGAAAATGTGATCTGGTATAATATTAATAATAAATTAATTAATTGTCTGAGCGAAGCGAAGTCTTTATACTCAGAGATACGTAACGATATTAAAAATCAAAAAAATTCTTTCGTCAAGCAAATCTCAAAAAGTACTTGTCGGATTTTGATTCTGTTTGTACCAGAAGGTACCTATGAAGGTAATCTGGTGAATGCACCTACTTTTAAAAATTAATTCCAAATAGTTTAAAAGTTATATTAAAAAACTGATAAAAAAACACAATTTATTTGCATACGTCACAGAAATCTGGTGTGCGTGATTTTCATCAGCTGGATATTTTCGTAGTTAACCGAATCAGTACATGGAGTAAATCGTAATCATTTAAGCACTCAGAAATATTGGATGCAATAAAACATTTTAAAATTTAACCATGCAGGAAAATAAAACTGTTATTTTTTTATATTAAAAAATGTCATCAAAACTTTGATTTTGAGATTTTGTGATAATCTCTTACTAGCATTTTTTGATCGCTAAAAGAATGTTTTATATATTTCGCGTGTGAAAATGAGAAACAATTACGTTTTTAAATAAAAAGTTTGTTTTATGACATCATTTTTCCTTTATATTTATTTTTATTGCATGTTTTCTTTTAACTTATATTTTGTTTGTATGTGGAGGTCAATACTGGTCTCTAATTTTTAGGCACGGATACCACAAGCGCATCAGATTTGGCGCAATTTATTTCAAAGCCCGCATTTGGCGAAAACTCCGTTTTCAAATAACGCTTACATACACAATTATTTTCTATTTTCAAAAAGAACTTACAGTAAATAAAATAATAATAAATAATAATAACTATAAAAAGAAATATTTTATATAATTAAAAAAAGGAAATGAAAGTAAATAAACATTTTATGAGTAAATAAACAAATAATAAATAAATAAAGCCGGGTTACCATCTCAGGTAAAATAATGCCATTTTGAAGCCAATTATGTACCCTGCTGCATATGTGACATCTTTTTCCATTTTTCATCCATTTCCTGTTGGCATACAACTTTGAAATCATTGTGCGCGCGGCAGCGCGCTACAATAATATGATTGAGCGATGGTGCACACGGATTTTTCAATTTTTCTTTTTGCAATAACTAACTAAATACTTATCCAATTTTGATGATTTTTTTTTTAAATGTTCGTCTGACCAAGACGCACAACATAGCACAATTTTTTTTTTTTTTTTTTTTTTTTTTTTTATGGCATACTGTAGGTGTACTGTAGAGTATTCTGAAAATATGACAAAAATTTTGTGTCCCAGCACTTTTCTCGAAAACTACTAAAGATAAAAATTTAATTTTTTTTTAAACAAAAGACAAACTTTTTATCCCGAGGTAGTCATCGAGAAAACGTTATTTCGCTGGGCGGTTTTTCTGAAATTGCGTATTTTCCAAACTTGGTCATAAATGGGTATATCTAACGTTCTATTGCAGATAGAATGTTGCGGTAAAGTTTATTTTAAAGATTTTGCGATGCTAATTAATCCTGCAAAAATTCATAGCTTTACGTTAAACAGTTTTTTTACAAGATGAAATAAAAGAATGGCAGTCATCAATCTAAGGTACTTGTGATCATCGGAGAGAAAAACCAGTTACACCATTCGATTAAGCATAAAAAAATACAGAATGCTTTTTTTTCTCTTATTTTTAACTTAATTTTTTAACGAATTATGAATTTTTTTGAAATTTTTGACATGCTGATTTTTGTCATTTTTTAACACTAGAACGCCCGGATGGAGTCGATTCGACTCCAATCATCCTTATATATATTATAAATGTGAAAGTGTGTCCGAAAATTGGAATGAACTTGGCTTCAAAACGGATGGATTAATGTCTTTGAATTTTTGTATATAGTTAGATTATTGGTCTGAAATGAACATAGGCTAATTTTTATTTATTTTATTCAAATATTTTTCTTAATAATTCAACATTTCACTATTTTTCATACAGAATAAATTGAAAAAAATTTCATAATATTTAATCATCTTTCTTTTTTCGTTGCCAAAAAATAAAAAAACCGGAATAATTATTTCTCTTCTGTAATTAATTTTCAACTGAAAGATTTTCACGTGATAAAAGAAAATGAAATAAATAAATGGATCCTATTCTGTTTTCGGTTCGAGGTTAAAAACCGCGAATGATGAATATTTTAGTAGTTTTTCCAGATATTAATCCGTAATAAAAATGAACCTTTTTCTTTCTTTCGGTTCGAGGCTATAAAATTCAACTTTTTACCAATTGTGACGTCACAGGAATACTTTCCATTAAGAATTTTAAAAATATCAATGTAACGTCATATCTGAAACAAAGTATAAGTTTTTAAATTTTCAAAAATTCTGTTTTTTTTTTTTTCGTTTTACGGAAACTACCCCCTTTTTGACACTTTCTAACATGGTCTAAAAGTGTTTACGACTTCAACCTGTCTGTATACCAGATGCCGAGTGCCTGGGGTCTGCCGTCTGTTTGTCCGTGTTTCAACTTGAGTAAATATAGTGGGATTCATACGAAAATAACATACGTTATTGAAATTTGCTTTAGCATGTGCGGCATTGAAAATGAACCAGGTAGCAATTATAGCTGAATCACATGAGCTCTCAAAAGGAGACTTTACATTATAATATACGGCGAAAAAATCATATGTGGTGTATTTTGATAATGTTACATAATTTTAAATGTAATGAAATTTACATGCATTTTTAAGGTTCACAAGAACATGGTTACTATCGAATATGTTAAGTATAGTACTTATAGTGTGCGTACAGTGAGCTCAAAAGTATTTCAATATATCATAGTCTGTGAAGTAAAACCATTTGCAGCATATTTTAATAATGTTATTTTATTAAGGTTATTTTAATAATATTGAAATTGATATCAGTTTCTGAAGTGCACTAAAACAGGATTTCTGTAGAAAATGGGGTGAAAAGGTTTGACATTCTTTTACAAGATAACAGAAAAAATGTTCGGTAATATAATAGTCTACGGGGAAAAAATATTCCCAGCGTATTTTAATTGCGTTGCACTATTTCAAACATGATGAAATTAAAATACTGAGATAATCAATACAATGATAAATACTGAAATTTACTAATATGCTTGCAGTAAAGTATGATTTGCATCACATTTGTTGTTCATTTACAGAGACGCATAAAAGATTTTGGACCTGTGTCCAGATCTCAGATATTGTATCCAAAGTATGGTCTATTAGAAAAGATTGCTGAAGAGCTTTTTCAATTGTAGTATGTATTTTAAGGAAAACTAATGCATCCTGAAGTTCAGCTACATTTGGTATAATAAGAGATGTTTGTAGAATTTAAATAAATCATGTATCGGACTATACAATAAACTGGATATATGGTCACCTGTGCAATAGCGATTTCCGGAAATATGAATTCAATAATTTGAATCGGGTTTTTTGCTTCAAAAATTTAAGCTAAATATGCGGTCGTATAAATATTTGCACGTGATATACAGGACTGTACAAAAGAATTCAAGTACGTTTCTGTCTATTATTAGAAATTGCTAAAGGTGAATTTTAATCTTCGTTATACTTTTTCTAACTAAGCAAAATTTTAACGTTGTATTTAGAATATTTACAAGCACATAGATCACATACACAGATGCAGAAAAGAATGGGCCGGCGAAGTTATGTATTATGGAAATGGTGGATATTTTTTTTATTACCTATAGGTTTAACACTTGATTTTTCTTTCTTTGATATGGAATTCTGAAATGCACTACAACATGATTTCTGTTACATTGGGGTGCGTTACAGGTGTTCTATAGTATAAATGGTTGCAATTTCATTTTCGCGATCGTTAATATTATCTAACATATTTTCCATTTATTTGACTGAGTTCTTTAAGTCCCCTATAAAAAAAAATAATAATAATAAAAATAAACTACTCCATAGCCTGGTATAAGATATGTGTTATATATATTTTAAATTATTGTTAATGAAATGTTTTGCTTAATTAAAGCGTTTATCTTTTTTTTTTATGCTACGTGAACGACGTCACGGGTAACAGCTAGTGTAACTAAATTTCAATTCGAACCAGAAAAATTTTCTTGAAATAATTTAAATCTAATCCACGCAAATTTACGTTAAATAAATCAATTAAATAATTTTGAATAAAAATTCTGGTGAGAAATATTATTTTCAAACTTGAGTAGAATTTCCGGACGTTCTAGTGTTAATGAATCATTTACTGAATAATTATGCACGGTGTCTAGCCCTGGTGGCTGTCAAATTTGATTTTTAATTTTAAATTAGGCAATTTTTTGCACCATGCCAAATTTATATTTTATCCATTTTTTTCATTTATTTATATTTTGTTTTTAGCACAATGGCATCAATGGCAAAAATGCCTGGCATACCTGTCAAATATTGGGGCCCTGTACTTTAAAAAAGTGTATTTATTATAAGTATATACCGTATTTATTCTAATAGAATGCGCCCTCTAATAAAGCGCGTCTTCTAATAAAGTGCGCACCTTGGTGCTGATTGAAAAAATAAATATACGGAAACGATATAGTAGATAAGTAGAAAACGATTACTTAAATGCATTATCGAGGATTCTCATCGATCAAAATAGAGATATTCTATCAAAGCGATGGAGTGGCGATGCAGCAAAAGTTTCAAATTTTGAACAATGTACCACTCCTGTAAACTATAGCGCCAAGGATATGCACACTGTTAAAAATCTGCTGCATTTTGCTGCAACGCACTCCCCTGCTTGTATAGAAAACGGTTACTTGGCCGTGAAATGGCGCTTTTTATTGGTTGGAATAGAGATATTATATACAAGTGGTGGAGGGCGTTGCAGCAAAATGCAGCAGATTTTTAACAGTGCACTGTTAAAAATTTGACCCATTTGTTGCAGAGTCACTCCACAGCTTTTATAGAATGTCTCTTTATGGCCAATGAGAATGCTCCATAACACAGTAAAGCAATAGTTTCCTATAAAAGCGGTGGAGTACGTTTTTAATAAGTCCGTAATAAATACGGATTAAGAAAAAAAAGAAGCATGGTTTTTGTATCAAACTTTACTCTTGCATAAAAAAAGTTCCTGTTTTTGGCAAAAATAATGGATATTTGAATGAAAAATCTATTCTTTGAAAGGATTTATTATTTTATTCACTTTAGTAAAAAACTGATTTTTTTTTTTTTTTTTTTTTTTTTTTTTTTTTTGAAAACCACCGTAGAATTTTGGTATAGAAAAACCTGTTTAAAATTTTTTTTTAATTTGTAATACCAGAGTATTAGAGTCTGTAGCATTTTTTAATTTCAATACAAATAAGATTTTGTTTTCCATATATAAAATACAAAACAAGTTGTGCAGTATCCCTATGGAATATGGAAAAATAGAAGGACTAGTGAAAAATGCTCCAAGGAGCAGTGCAAAAGCAGAATATGATTTTAATTGAGCATTAAAAAGTAATGGACAAGTGCTTCTGTTAATTACTGAGCATGAGGAAGGATAAGGGATCCCTTCTTGGCTACAACTCACTTCAATGCCAACTTTGAAAAAATCATATTTGCGCTTTTTCCGTGAAAACAAATCCGTCGCAGTTACTATAAAAATGTATAGTGTAAAGACGTAACCAGTAAAGATGCAGCTTAATTAGACAAAAATGTAAAGGAAGGCGACATAATGCCAGATACCTAGTTCCTGCAGGTATCACATTCATGTACTGCCACCAAGCATACCCTAAGTGTATAATTGCACAGAAAATTGATTTGTAGTATAGTGCAGAGTGAACAGTGCAGATAACATCAGAGATGTAGTACAGGCTATACGCCGTACACCTTCTGGACTTTTTAATAGAACACCATATACCCTCTGTTTTTCAAGAAAGCTTATAGTATACACATTCTAGAATATCCCTCTGCTTAGAGCATATATCTTATGTTATTTTTATGACTACACCCCTGGTTAACATCTAAAGCACGGTGGAAAATTCTACTAAAGAACCGCAAATTTCTTTTGTATGGAAAAAGCGCAAATATGATTTTTTCAAAGTTGGCATTGAAGTGAGTTGTAGCCAAGAAGGGATCCCTTATCCTTCCTCATGCTCAGTAATTAACAGAAGCACTTGTCCATTACTTTTTAATGCTCAATTAAAATCATATTCTGCTTTTGCACTGCTCCTTGGAGCATTTTTCACTAGTTAGGAATATGTATGCATACCTGAGAGCAATACTGGAATTAGACATTGTTTTTTTTTTTTTTTTTAATTCGATCCAAAAAAGGGGCAACGGGGGCTATTTTTTAAAGAATTATACAATTTATACTGCATAAAGGAGCCACTTACCTATTTTTATATACAAGAAGGAGTAAGTGGTATGTAAAAACAATTATAGTATACATAAATAAAATACTTGAGATAATATACTAGAGATATAAGCACCGGGTTTGGCAAGATTTTTTATGCCAATTAGGTGAAAAAATCGTTTTGATTAGCAGATACATATAGCATACTAAAATAACACGTTATTTATTTATTTCAAAATGAAAAAAAAAGGAATAAACGAAACATTTTCTGTTATTAAAAAAAATAACAATCAATAAATGATAATATTTTTAGAACAAACAATTTATTATGACATTTATATGATAACCAGCATGTTAGGCAACTGAACGCCATTTTGGCACCAGTTAAGTATCTCGGTGTGTATAGGGCATATATGTGCCATATTTATTTGTAAAACTGAGCATGAACATTTACCAAGTGTGTTTTCATAGTCGCTTATATCTTTTTGCAACATAGCGCACCTTTCGAAGCCAAAACTGACTAGCGTCTATACCCTGCCCCAAACTTTGGCTCTTATAACAAATGCACCCAAGAAATTCCCCATGCTGCCGAAATTTTCCCTTTTTTAAACGGAAGATATGGTTTCTTGACGATATGGTTTCTTGATTGCCGTTTCTTGACGATACTACAAATAAACAAACAAACAGGCAGAGAGACAAACAAACAAACTGACAAACAAACAGACAGAAAAACAGACAAATAAATAAACAAACAAACCGACAAACAGGCAAACAAACAGACAAATAAAAAAACTGACAAACTAAAAGACAAACAAACAAACAGACGTAAAAAAAACAAATAGACAAACAAACAAACTGACAAAAAAATAAACCAACAAACAAACAATCAGGCGTAAAAACAAACTGACAAACAATTAAACCGACAAACAAACAAACAAACAGACAGACAAAAACAAACAAACCGACAAACGAACAAACAGACAGACATACAAAAACAAACAGACAAACGAACAAACAGACAGACGAACAGACAAACAGACAGACAAATAAGCAAACAAACAAACAGACAAACAAACAAACCAACAGACAGACAGACAGACAAACATCACTGGATCCCCGAAACTTGCTGAGCAGGAAACACTAAAATGCACCAAACTCGCCAACGCCGCAACCACTAACGTGTGTATGAGCGCGGTGTGCCCATTAAAACCAAAAAAGCATCACTGAATCCACGAAACTCGCTGTGCAGGAATCACTAAAATGTACGAAACTCGTCAACGCCGCAATCACTAACGTGTGTATGAGCGTTGCGCGCCCATTAAAACAAAAAAAACATCACTGGATCCACGAAACTCGCTGTGCAGGAATCACTAAAATGTACGAAACTCGCCAACGCCGCAATCACTAACGCGTGTATGAGCGCTGCGCGCCCATTAAAACCAAAAAAACTACACTGGATCCACGAAACTCGCTGTGCAGGAATCACTAAAATGTACGAAACTCGTCAACGCCGCAATCACTAACGCGTGTATGAGCACTGTGGCCCATTAAAACAAACAAAAAAAAAATCACTGGATCCACGAAACTCGCTGTGCAGGAATCACTAAAATGTATGAAACTCATCAACACCGGAATTACTAACACGTGTATGAGCGCTACGCCCCCATTTAAATAAATAAATAAACATTTAAATAAATAAAATTTAAATAAATAAATTTAAATTTATTTAAATAAATAAATTAATAAAATAAATTTAAATAAATAAATTTCTAAAATGAGCAAAATTGTTGTTATTAACGCAGGTAGCAAACTATTAATCCCCATTTTCGGCAGCATGGGGAATTTCTTGGGTGCATTTGTGATAAGAGCCAAAGTTTGGGGCGGGGTATAGACGCTATTCCAAAACTGCACAAAAGAAAAAAAAATCAATATTTGCAGAATTTTTTTTTTTTTTTTTTTTTTTTTTTTTTTTTTTTTTTTAATGTAATGCACATTTTGTAATCAGTAGGCTCGATAATGAGACCTCGTTTTTTTGCTTTAAAAGATGATATTTTATATGACGTCTTTTTTGGATTCGTCGTTTTTTCCATATTTGATAGTATGCGTCTACACGTTTTGTAACTTTTTCTTTTGTAACTTTCTTCTTTATTAACAGCGACATAAGGATTTCCTATTCAAATAAAAATTCCTCTAAATACAAAGAATTTTGTTAAAATAAATAAATAAATGAAATGCGGACATCTATTGCTCAAAGCACAAAATTTTTCCGATTGAGTTAACAAAAATCAGTAAAAACATAATTTTTATGATAATAAAAAGGTCACTTATGTAATAACAGAGTCATATATTATGTACGTTATGGATTAAATATGAATATTTCTCCACCATTTATAAATAATACTAATAATAAAATAAAATGCGGACAGACCGAAGTATATATTTGACTGAAAACAACAACCATTTTCTAAATGCTTTAAAAAAATGGCCGGTACTTCTAGGTTATCCCGTCGACCAAAAAATTATCGCCAAACTATAAGATTAAATGCCAATAATGGATGATCGTGAATGTCACATTCAATGACATTAAATGCGATTCACGTGTTTAAAATGTGATTAAGTGATTTTTATTTCAACTTTTTATTAATATTTTTATTAATATTTTTCTAATTATTTGTTTTTTCGTTATTTAAAATAAAAATTATGTCAACATGTATAATTTGGCTTTTAGTTTGGCGGTTTGTATAATTTGGCGAAATTGGTCGAAGGGATAACCAAATGGCCAATGAAAAGTGATATTTCAAAAGTATTTTGAAATAAGTTAAAAACCATTTATTTTAAACTAAATGAATAAAAGATTTATATTTTTAATGAAATAAATGGGATTTGAAAAATTATTGGAAATTTATCACCATAGATGTATCAATATTGCAATCAGTACCTTGTATGCAAAATGGAACAATTAGCAATACTTTGTATACCCGAAAAATGGTCGTTGCTTTTTTTAAGGTTAAAAAGTAGATTACGAAAGATTCCTATACAGAGATGCCAAGCCCCCGCTATTACACAGCAGAATTTTCTTATAGGAAAAGTTATTTTTTAAATCCGCAGAATGTTCTAATTTAATAAAACATTTTCTGTATTAAAATACCGGTATCCAAAATGCCGGAGACTTGGCAGCTCTGCCTATAACATTTTAATTAATCACGGTACTTTTTTAATCGGATTAAAATTTAGTGAAGACAACGTTTTTTGGCCAAAAGCAGCTAATAAACTATTCGGACGGATTTCACACCATATAAAATACACTCCATTCTCTTCAAACATAATAGTTCATGTTATTTATAGTTTCTCAAATTGGTGCGAAGCTTCTGTTTATGCTCATGACATCATTTCAAAGAGTTATATTTCCAATATAGGAAAAATTGGTGTTTCAATTTCTGTATTACTTTTAACATTTTGCATATTTCCAATTTTATATCCATGCATGGTTTGCTTTTCTTTTATAAAAAAAGTGTATGCAGCTTTATACTAGTGAAAAATGCTCCAAGGAGCAGTGCAAAAGCAGAATATGATTTTAATTGAGCATTAAAAAGTAATGGACAAGTGCTTCTGTTAATTACTGAGCATGAGGAAGGATAAGGGATCCCTTCTTGGCTACAACTCACTTCAATGCCAACTTTGAAAAAATCATATTTGCGCTTTTTCCATACAAAAGAAATTTGCGGTTCTTTAGTAGAATTTTCCACCGTGCTTTAGATGTTAACCAGGGGTGTAGTCATAAAAATAACATAAGATATATGCTCTAAGCAGAGGGATATTCTAGAATGTGTATACTATAAGCTTTCTTGAAAAACAGAGGGTATATGGTGTTCTATTAAAAAGTCCAGAAGGTGTACGGCGTATAGCCTGTACTACATCTCTGATGTTATCTGCACTGTTCACTCTGCACTATACTACAAATCAATTTTCTGTGCAATTATACACTTAGGGTATGCTTGGTGGCAGTACATGAATGTGATACCTGCAGGAACTAGGTATCTGGCATTATGTCGCCTTCCTTTACATTTTTGTCTAATTAAGCTGCATCTTTACTGGTTACGTCTTTACACTATACATTTTTATAGTAACTGCGACGGATTTGTTTTCACGGAAAAAGCGCAAATATGATTTTTTCAAAGTTGGCATTGAAGTGAGTTGTAGCCAAGAAGGGATCCCTTATCCTTCCTCATGCTCAGTAATTAACAGAAGCACTTGTCCATTACTTTTTAATGCTCAATTAAAATCATATTCTGCTTTTGCACTGCTCCTTGGAGCATTTTTCACTAGTCCTTCTATTTTTCCATATTCCATAGGGATACTGCACAACTTGTTTTGTATTTTATATATGGAAAACAAAATCTTATTTGTATTGAAATTAAAAAATGCTACAGACTCTAATACTCTGGTATTACAAATTAAAAAAAAAATTTAAACAGGTTTTTCTATACCAAAATTCTACGGTGGTTTTCAAAAAAAAAAAAAAAAAAAAAAAAAAAAAAAAAAAAAAAAAATCAGTTTTTTACTAAAGTGAATAAAATAATAAATCCTTTCAAAGAATAGATTTTTCATTCAAATATCCATTATTTTTGCCAAAAACAGGAACTTTTTTTATGCAAGAGTAAAGTTTGATACAAAAACCATGCTTCTTTTTTTTCTTAATCCGTATTTATTACGGACTTATTAAAAACGTACTTCACCGCTTTTATAGGAAACTATTGCTTTACTGTGTTATGGAGCATTCTCATTGGCCATAAAGAGACATTCTATAAAAGCTGTGGAGTGACTCTGCAACAAATGGGTCAATTTTTTAACAGTGCACTGTTAAAAATCTGCTGCATTTTGCTGCAACGCCCTCCACCACTTGTATATAATATCTCTATTCCAACCAATGAAACCGTTTTCTATACAAGTAACCGTTTTCTATACAAGCAGGGGAGTGCGTTGCAGCAAAATGCAGCAGATTTTTAACAGTGTGCATATCCTTGGCGCTATAGTTTACAGGAGTGGTACATTGTTCAAAATTTGAAACTTTTTCTGCATCGCCACTCCATCGCTTTGATAGAATATCTCTATTTTGATCGATGAGAATCCTCGATAATGCATTTAAGTAATCGTTTTCTACTTATCTACTATATCGTTTCCGTATATTTATTTTTTCAATCAGCACCAAGGTGCGCACTTTATTAGAAGACGCGCTCTATTAGAGGGCGCATTCTATTAGAATAAATACGGTATATACTTATAGTAAATACACTTTGTTAAAGTACAGGGCCCCAATATTTGACAGGTATGCAAGGCATTTTTGCCATTGATGCCATTGTGCTAAAAACAAAATATAAATAAATGAAAAAAAATGGATAAAATATAAATTTGGTATGGTGCAAAAAATTCCCAAATTTAAAATAAAAAATCAAATTTAACAGTCACCAGGGCTAGACACCATGCATAATTATTCAGTAAATGATTCATTAACACTAGAACGCCCGGAAATTCTACTCAAGTTTGAAAATAATATTTCTTACCAGAATTTTTATTCAAAATTATTTAATTGACTTATTTAACGTAAATTTGCGTGGATTAGATTTAAATTATTTCAAGAAAATTTTTCTGGTTCGAATTGAAATTTAGTTACATGATTGGAGTGGAATCGACTCCATCCGGGCGTTCTAGTGTTAAAAAATGACAAAAATCAGCATGTCAAAAATTTCAAAAAAATTCATAATTCGTTAAAAAATTAAGTTAAAAATAAGAGAAAAAAAAGCATTCTGTATTATTTTATGCTTAATCGAATGGTGTAACTGGTTTTTCTCTCCGATGATCACAAGTACCTTAGATTGATGACTGCCATTCTTTTATTTCATCTTGTAAAAAAACTGTTTAACATAAAGCTATGAATTTTTGCAGGATTAATTAGCATCGCAAAATCTTTAAAATAAACTTTACCGCAACATTCTATCTGCAATAGAACGTTAGATATACGCATTTATGACCAAGTTTGGAAAATACGCAATTTCAGAAAAAACGCCCAGCGAAATAACGTTTTCTCGATGACTACCTCGGGATAAAAAGTTTGTCTTTTGTTTAAAAAAAAATTAAGTTTTTATCTTTAGTAGTTTTCGAGAAAAGTGCTGGGACACAAAATTTTTGTCATATTTTCAGAATACTCTACAGTACACCTACAGTATGCCATAAAAAAAATAATTTTTGTGCTATGTTGTGCGTCTTGGTCAGACGAACATTTAAAAAAAAAATCATCAAAATTGGATAAGTATTTAGTTAGTTATTGCAAAAAGAAAAATTGAAAAATCCGTGTGCACCATCGTTCAATCATATTATTGTAGAGCGCTGCCGCGCGCACAATGATATAAGATTTTGTAATTCTATGATTCAATATGCTTATTTTCATCATATTTTATCACAATGAATGACCAATTAAAGGTAACGTCTCATTTTCTTTACTTATCGCAAGTTATTAAATGTGTATTCTCAGCAATATCGCTCAGACTAATCCCTCTGAGGGAAGTCCTAGTTCAATTAGTAATTATGGAACAAAACAATTTGTATGATTTTAAAATAGAAAAAAAAATAATGAAATAGTTTACTGATAAATAAACGACTATTACTGGATTACCACGTGAGGCATAAAATCGCAATTTTGTTGTAATCGTTCCAACGTGATACGTAGATGATATCTGCATCTAAATATTATTGGCAATATTATTGTTTATATAATTTGTTTACATTTTTTGGCAATATTACATTATTTGGCAATACTTGATCTCCCATCGACCAAAAAACTGTGGCCAAAGTATAAGGTTAAATATCAATAATGGATGATCGTAAATGTCACATTCTTTTGACATTAAATATGTTTTGCAAATTGTTACGTCGTCAACTAATTTTAATTCGATATTTTATCTCTTTTCCTATTAATATTTTAGCAATTTATTAATTCTTTGGTTATTTAAAATAAAAATTATATCCATTTGTATAATTTGGCGAAATTGATCGACGGAATAATCAAATGGCCCCAATTGTTTGTTTACACTCTATATGGATATTTAGGTTGATAGAATTAGCGTACTTATCGAGTCTCCGCCAAGTCATATGCCAAGCAGTCATTAAATAGTGTTTTAGCCTTACTATTATATCTTTTTCATCTGCAATTATTTTACAATCACTAAAAAGGGGTACTTCTAGGTTATCCCGTCGACCAATTTCGCCAAATTATACAAATCGCCAAACTAATAGCCAAATTATACATGATGACATAATTTTTATTTTAAATAACGAAAAAACAAATAATTAGTAGAATATTAATAAAAAGTCGAAATAAAAATCCCTTGATGATATTTTAAACACGTGAATCGCATTTAATGTCATTGAATGTGACATTCACGATCATCCCTTATTGGCATTTAATCTTATAGTTTGGCGATAATTTCTGGTCGACGGGATAACCTAGAAGTACCTAAAAAAATATTTTGAATGTGAAAGAAAAATCATTACCATGAAGAAATATTTGCAATTAATTTGTCATTCATTCTAATAAAAAAACGGTACTACTAGGTTATCCCGTCGACCAAAAAATTATCGCCAAACTATCAGATTAGATGCCAATAATGGATGATCGTGAATGTCGCATTCAATGACATTAAATAGATTCACGTGTTTAAAATGTCATTAAACGATTTTTATTTCGACTTTTTATTAATATTTTACTAATTATTATTATTTTTTTTTTTTTTTTTGTATGTGTGCATATTTTAGTGCATTTTTTCATGCTTAATTGAATGGTACTAAGCAAATTCTTTTAAATCCAGTACTTGGTGAGATACTTCACATTTTTCTAATTTGGCGATGTCTTCGGCGCAAAAACCTGAAATTTTGAATCCTTATCTATCTATATATATATATATAAATCTTTCCTTTAGGAAGTTCATCTTATGGTCTAAAATAATAACATGTTTCACCGTACCTCAGAAGCAAATTCAGGTAGAAGCAATTCAAATGGAATTCACCTACTAAAAAAAAATCTTAATTACTTTAGTACTTTTGTAATTTGTCAGTTATTTAGTTATTTTAGAGGTATTTTGTCGTCAAAATGAACTTTGAACGGACCAATGTAAGATTACATAAATCAGACAAAAATTGTGGGTATTTGATTCGATATTAAGATTGTTTATTTAAATATATTTCGTTTGATTCAAGATTATTTTAAAGATACTGACCAGCGTAGCGGGCGGAGGCTGCTAGTAAGATATAAAATTAAAATGGGAATTTTTTGTTCAGTATTCTTATTGTATTGGACATTGTTTCATAGTGAAAACTAGATTCTTCATTTCTCTTTTTTTTCTTTTTTACGCGAAAAACAGTAAATCACATTTTTAGCTGAACGAGTTAAAAAAAAAACATACAATTCAAAACTCAAAAATCCAGCAATTTTTCTTACAAAAATGAAATTTTAACTACTTTATTCTTTAGGGCAAATTTTGAGTGTAGAGAAAGTTCAGATGAATAAGTTACTCGATACAGGAATCTTAGGAAATTCAAATTTCGTAATACCGATTAAAATAATTATTTTGATGAAAGTGAATTTTTACTGGATTAAGAATAGCATTTGATTTTTTTCCCCATTGGAACTATATTCATAAAAATAGCAGTTTAGAGTTAAAAGACAGACTATAAATTTAGAATTTAATTATTTAGAATTTGATAGGTAAAGAAAAAAAAACAAGGGGCATAAAAATAAACATTAAAATTTTACAATATTTTTTTAAGATTACGATAATTCTACTTATAATAGAAACTCGTTTTGCTGAAAATTGCAACTGACGATCACTGGTGGAATGAGATAAATAACTTTTTGCTATTATTTATTTGTTATTTATGTATTTATTTACAGTACAATAAAAAAATGTACGTTATAAAAAGAGACAAATATGTCTTGAAATAGGAACGCTCTGAACGTAACCCTGAAAGAAAATACACAACATTTTTTTCCGAGTTCTCTTTGCATCAGGAATATAGCACTTTATTTTTAGATACCTCAAAAATTTAAGAATAAATTTTGAAGTACATTGATAAGCTTTCATAACACGGAATTTGTTTTTTAATGCTATCCACACTGTTAAAAATTTCAGTAAAAATATTGGGAAAAAAGTGAGACTGTAAATTTACACTAGTTTTCGGTTAAAGGTACTTGATTGAGTTTCTCGGTCATCATTTTACAGATATTTCCTTTATCTTAAATCCAATTCCTGGTAGGGGGTTCCATGTTTTTATTTAAAAATATTTTTATTTGTGTTAGAATTTGTAATGCAAGTAACACACTTTTAAGTTTTTCTTTTGATATTTTATCACATATATTAAAGAAGAAAATTTAGTTTAAAAAGTGGTTTTTTTTTTTAACTTAACAAAGGGTAAAATCATTTTCTCGGCGTTAGTGGAGATTTTTCCGACAATCACGTAATTATAATAAAAGAAATACTTTGTTGTCAATGAAAACAACTTAAATAGTTCCATCAGTAATGTATCCAACCACTGACAGATGGACCGCAGGTTAAAACCCTAAAACGGCTAGGTACAACTTGTGTAAAAATTAAATGATACGCCAATTAAATTTTACTCAAAAAATTAAATTTCAGTAAAAAAATTCTCAGTAAAAAAAATGAGTAATTCATTAATTTTGAAAACTATATTAAATTTTTATCATTAAAAATAAATTTACATAGATTTGTGTTTTTTTTTATGTTAATTTACAGAGTCTACTGTAAATTTACGAAATAACCTCTCTGTTATTTAATAGAATCTCGGTTTTTCTAATATCTGTTATTTTACGTAAGATTTTCCGTAGGTTCTCTGTAATTTCATAGAATAATTTTTAATGATGCATTTCTAAATGTATATCTCATAAAAATTTTCAACAACCCATTATTGACAGAAATTGCGAAATTGAAGTTTTTATATCCATAACATATTAACATAATTAAGTTATTGCATAGAGTTTAGTATGCATACATACCTTTTCTTCTTATGGAGAGCTACAAAATAAATCGTTAATTTAGCGACTATTAAATGGATTACCATTTAAGGTAATCCAATACAAGGAATCAAGTCTTCAAATGCGTTTTCAAAATTGCTCATTCTTCTATCTTAGTAACCAATGAAGTTTCGTTATATTACTTTAAATGTGTTGGAAAGCTTTTTTTATAATCTGTGATGTAAGAATATTTTTCGTTGTTTTTTAAATATACAAAATATGATACAGCCTCATATTTAAAAAAATAAATAAAAAATTCGTTTCGTAATTATCAGTAAGATGGTAAACGATACTTATTTGTTCATGGTTATCTTGGGTTGGGGAAAAAGTAATTTCTCTTTTTTGCAATAGAATTATTTAAAGTCGTATATCTCGAGTATTACTAACTCAACTAAGCCATACTATACAGAATTTGAAAGATAACAATCTCTATAAAATTTTAGATATAAAAGTAATGTAATCTGTTTAATCAGTCAAAAGTTATTGTGTTTTGAAAATGAAGATTCCAGTAGATCATTTTCATCACATTTGGCTTTTTTACTTCCGAAAAAGGAAAAATGTGGCGCAGTCTCATTGAAAATTGTGTGGTATTTATGGTGATTAGTGCTTAAGTAAACGACATTGCCTTAATTGGTTTACTCTTTTTCGTTTCGAAAAATTTCGATGTTAAAGATGCACCTCGCCGTGGCCGGCAAATCGTTGAAAAAGTCGATGAAATTAAAAAAAATCTAGGTATGCCGACATATTTCTTCCTGCGACATTGCTACGGAACTAAACATTCACCATAAAACAGTTTTGAACCATTTACATAAGATTCTATACCAAAAGAAACTCGATTCTTGGGTTCCCCATGAACTTACAGTGAAAAATTTAATGGACAGTTTGCATTTGTGAATCATTACTGAATAGAGCCACTTTTGAAACGAATGATTACGGGTGATGTCTCCTTCAATTGTACGCTAAGCAGTGCAGTATGTTACTTAAATTCTTAAATTTACTTTGTTAGTCAATCCTTCCCTAAATTCCAAGATTCTTAAATGAAGATTTCTTTCCAATCTTAATAACATTTTATACATTTTTGGCAATATATTTCGTCTTTTTTGACCAATATTATTTAGTTATCGCAGCTGTAAAAATAAGTGAAAATTCATAGGCTTAAATTGAGATATATTCATTTGTTTTCGAAATTAAACATACTCTACCTAAACATGCTATTACTTCGATGGTATATTTTAATATTATGAAATTTATTTGAATTTTGAAAATCACGCATTTGTAATTTTTTTAATTATTTAGTAATTAACTAATCAATATGTATACTTTTGTATTTATTAGTTTAATGTCTGACTTCATAAAAATGACATAAGCGTACATTAATCTATACTAATATTATAAAGAGGAAAGATTTGATTGTTTGTTTGTTTGAATTGAATAGGCTCCGAAACTACTTGACGGATTTGAAAAATTCTTTCACCGTTGGAAAGCTACACTATTTCCGGCGAACATAGGCTAATTTTTAATTCATGTATTCGAATATTTTCCTTAATAATTCAAAATTTCATTATTTTTCATACAGAATCAATTAAATTTTTCTGATAAAAAATAACCATTTTCTTTCGCGTTGCCAAGAAAATCAAAATATGGAACAATATTTTCTCATCGGCAATTAATTTTTAGTTGAACAGTATCCACGTGAAAAATTAAAATAAAAAAAATTCAAAGGAAAATAAGTTATTAAATTTATGTTTTTTTATTATGAAACAGACGAAGAAAAGAAAATTTACTATTGCTGCCCGACTGGAGAATTAACCTTGATGTTATTTGATTTTATGCTTGATGTTATTTTAAAAAACTATCGAAATGGCGAATTTTTAATTATTTGTTTACTTTTTTTGTTTATATTATTGCAAACATTTTTCCACTTTTATACACGCATCACCTTGGCGTGATTTTTTTTTTTATGATGCCAATTTGGAGAACACTGCGTTTTCAAATACCAATTACATTTATATTACTTTTATTTATTTTCTATTATTTTAAAAAGGAAATAATGATAATAAACTAAGTCAATAAATAATTATGGAACAAAACAATTTATATAATTTTAAAAGAGAAAAGAAAAATAATGAAATAGTTTACTCAAAAATAATCAACTATTACCGGATTACCACGTGAGGCATAAAATCGCAGTTTGCTGCAATCGCGCCAACGGGATCCGTAGATGACACCTGCACCTAAATATTATTGCCAATATTATTGTTTATACAATTTCTTTATATAATTTGGTAATACTTGATAATCCCATCGACCAAAAAACTATCGCCAAAGTATAAGGTTAAATGTCAATGGATGATCGTAAATGTCACATTCATTTGACATTAAATTTGTTATACGTAATTGTTACTTCATCAACCAATTTTAATCCGATGTTTATTTGTATTTCTATTAACATTTTAGTAATTTATTGATTCTTTGGTTATTTAAAATAAAAATTATGTCCATTTGTATAATTTGGCGAAATTTATCGACGGAATAATCAAGTAGTACCCATTATTTGTTTACAGTCTATCTGGATATTTAAATTGTTAGAATTAGCGTACTTATCGGGGCCCCGCCAAGTCATACGCCAAGCAGTCGTTAAATCTGTGTTTTAGTCTTACTATTATATCTTTTCATCTGCAGTTATTTCACTATCACCAAAAAAGCAATATTTTCAATGTGTCGGAAAAATTATTATAATGAAAAAATATTTGCAATTAATTTATCATTCATTACAATTAAAAAAAATTGTAAGGAAAATAAATATACTTTAAAATTGGTTAAGAAAAAAATGTACATGAAATCTCGACAGCTGAAAATTTTGTTTTTCATAATTACGTAACAGTTTTAATGAACGATAAGCCCTATCAACAGAACTTTGTCAAATATTAAACTATTAGACACTACTTCATTACCCCGTCGAACAAAAAACTATCGTCAAGCTATAAGATTAAATGCCAATAATGGATGATTGTAAATTTCACATTTATTTGAGGACAAACATGAAATAAGTCTGGTACATTTGCAACAATATCGTTTCTAGCACTTCTAATGTTTGACACTAAAAATCATAATGGAATCGATTACAGAAGGTAGAAAGGATTTTATTAGATGCAAACTAAATACTCATTTTTCTGCAAAATTTAGTCATCAAGATTATTCAGATTTAACGGCTGTTAGCAACTGTTTTATAAAAGGAAGAGGCAGTGAAACTGGTGTAATTTTAATGTTATTCGAATAATACAGCTTTAAAACAAACTTTTTATGCTTCATTCTTCTAATAAATATATAAGTGAAACACCCTTCTTCGTCTGCCATCCCCACGGAGGGCACCCTTTCCTTAGGGCCTATATCCCACGTGTAGATAAATGGCCGTCATAAATACAAACAAAAACTCTATGTATTCTTGCTGGAACAGATTAAGGTAGATAGGAAACTACAGTAGACCTGCTAGAAGAGGACGTGTATTAAAAAATGTAACATGAAATGACATTGTATGTAGGCTACCAGAACTACACATAGTGCAATTTCAGATGTCGGGATTTTAAGAACTAAGAAATGATAATGTACAATTCGACAGTTAATAGAGTTTGATAATCAATCTCACTAATCATTACAATGCCCTCTAATGTAATAGTGTGATGACTCGAGAACATTTTGATTCCTGTTGTCATAACGGTCTCATGTTCATACGAAACTCTACTATAAATGATAAATAAAAGAGATGGTGCTTAATTGCCCAAATTTTCGCCAAGACTTACAATAGTACAATATCGCAATGGCGTTGGCATGATTTTCAGCAATACGGAAGAACATTCCAAGGTGGTCTATACTGCTTTAAAATAAAATTTTTAAATCACCATTTTCTTTGAGTCAAGGTTCGTTTGGAAATATGGACCAGCGAAGCGGGCATATCCTGCTAGTATGACATAAATGTAACATAAATATGCCATAAAAGAAACATAACTAACAGAGGCAAAATAAAATCCCCGTGAAAAGAAACCGTAAACAAATGTTTGCGCCTTCAATTTACATTCTATGACATCATAAGAATATTGTTCACGTCCATTCATTGATGGAGTGTTTTGCGCGGTTTAATATTTTTTACCATTCATGTGAATGAAGCTCTTGTGTTTATTTTCTTTATGAATTCGGATAGTAAGTTGTCAACATAATTTCAATCGAAGTTATCGTAGAATATATGTTTATTTGAATGTAAAATAGAAACAACAACGTTTGATGTTTAAATGAAATATTTGGCTCAGATGTCATATACACACCGGGTTTGAAGCGATGTCTTTTTATAACGATTTGACAAAAAATTTATTTTTGAATATCAGCTACGCACATATTTTTAAATTATTTTCTATCATTTCAAAAAAAAAAAAAAAAAGAAAAGAAATAATAAAAAAAAGATATTTTATACAATAATTAAGTAGAACAAAACAATATATGTCATTATAAAAAATAAAATAAAATAATTCCTCAATAAATAAACAGCAATAAGCAGGTTAGATGAAATATTTGGCACAGATATCGTATATGTGGCGTGTTGGCGCGATGCTTTTTACAAAAAATTGCCGAAAACTTCCTTCTAAAATACCAGTTAAACACATATTTTAAAATTATTTGAAAAAGAAATAAAATAAAGTTACGATATTTCACACAATGACTATACAGAACAATACAATTTATGCCATTTTAAAAAAGAAAACTGAAAATTTCTCAGTAAATAAATAACTATAGCCAAGTCACCATGTCATGCAAAATAACGCCAATTAGGTATCTCGGTACGTATATGATATATTTGCCAAATATTTTAGTTTATATTATTATTATTACGATTAATTATTTATTTAGGCTTCACTACACTACAGGGGCCTTGGCATTTTTAAAAATCTTTCCGCAATTCGGGCTTCAACATGTAAAAAAAATGCCAAATAATGTAAATAGCTATGAAAACTAATCGAGTAAAGTTTTTTCTTGTTTATATGTGTTTGTATGCGTACACTGTAAAAAACTGTAACTCTACAGATATAAAGTTGCCGAAATCTGTATGGTTACTAACTTTTTATCTGTACACTGTACAAGGAAAAATGTAAATCTACAAAACTAACTTTTTTAAAGTTACAAAAATCTGTAACTTTGCAAACTAGTCTATTAAAATTACTGTTATCTTGCTAAAATATTATCTGTAACCTGGGTTGCAGTTACATGAAAATTTCTTGGAATCTTAGAAATTCTTAATAACCATACAGTTTTTTTTCAGTGCAAATCTGTATCTGTTACATAAATTTTCCCTGTTGCCGTTACATAAAAAGTTCTAGGAACCCCAGTTTCATAGAAAGCTTTTAGTAACTTTACAGATTTTTTTAGAGTGTATAAGCCTATACAATATTTGTTTTTATACAAATTACTTTTGTTTTTATATAAAAATAGATTAATGACTTCTTCAGGTTAAATAAATTTTACACATGCGGAAAAAAATGCTTATGTATATGAAATGAGATTTAAATTGCCGGAAAATAAGATGCTATTTTTTTCTCGCCAAGCATGTAACATAAAAAACCGAAATAGCCGTTTGGCATTGAAAAAGGGAAGCGGATAGCCCGGAAATGTTGATGACAGGCTTTTTTTATATAGATTATGATTTTCATGCATTAAGAAACTTTTGTGTTACTTCACTACACATAAACTATTAAATTTAAAATTTTAAAATGATTTCTCAATTTCATCCTTTATAATGATGATATATTATTTAGAAAATCTGTCGAAATGATGAAGAGAGTGAACAACGATATACCCTTGGGGCATTTTATATTATGATTTATCATCAAAATAACAACATTCGTGCTAGATTAGAAAGGACGATGTTATCAGTTTTGCCTCTGGTGTACTATTTAACATTAGAGCTAATAAACTTTGCATATATTGTTGTCTACTTGAAATGATAAAATAAACGGAAGTTTCCTCTAAAATTAAAGTAAATGCAGTGATAAATATATGTACCGAAAATAACGTTTTAACTTTAATTTTCAATAATTCATCATTTATAATAAATAAGATCAAGCAAGTTGCATGCTTATAAATAAAAGTAATAATTTTGTAAGCACTAAAATTAATACTATTTCAAAATTTTGAAAAAGAGTATGGCATGGCAATTCCGAAAATTGTAAGGTATTAAAAAAAATTTCCAGATACTTTAAAATCAAAAGTTTTCTTTGCGTTTTATAATCAAAATAGTATAAATTAAAAACAAAATAATAATAATAATAATAATAATAATAATAATAATAATAATAATAATAATAATAATAATAATAATAATAATAATAATAATAATTTACTATGTTCGTTTGAGCATTATCGCAGCTAGAAATAGGACAGCTCCATCTATTGACTAAAATATAAAATACATTCAAGATTACTTTGTAGAAAATTGATGATAATTTTTCAGCATGTTGGCAATTCCATTTTTAGACGTATCACATTTAACTTATATGTGAATTTGATAATTTGGTTATCGTTATGGAATTTCAATAAACATACAGAAAAACTGTACGCCTCAATTTGTTAGTCATGCATATCAGTATTGGTGAAAAAAAGGATATAAAAAATAATAAAGAAAAACACAGTTATCATGAAATATTAATATGGAAAAAGAATTTCTCCAATGTTGACATCCAATAAAATCCAAGAAAATAACGAGGTCTTTGTATAAAGTGTATAAAACTTTTACATAGACTTTTATTTGTTGGCCATAGTTTACTATAAATTTGTGAATTTTTACACGTATCTTTCATCTACATTTTGTTATTTTAATTATTTTAAGATTCATTCAGATTGATACATAATTGAAATTAAATCAGTGCAGACGTGATGAAGTTCATGTAATAGCAATTGGGCAATCGCTTGGATATTTTGGGTACGAATCACATTATCGATATCGATTATAAAACATGTAAATGAAGTTCAATACATGTGCATCTGCCAGTATAAAAATTATCGCATAAATTAATTGTAAAACAAGGTAAAAATAAAGTAAAATTGTACGTGCTATTCTAAATCAAAGCAAGTTATATTTCTTGCACTTATTCAGATTTAATTCATTTTCTGACGGGCATAATGGAATGCATAGTATTCCAGTAAATTTTATAGGGAATACTTTATAAATAATCGAACACACGAGAAAGTTATGCTTGATTTTTTTTAATCATTAAATATTTTTATGTGTTTAGTTACAATTTTCTAAATGTAGCATCAGGAACTTAGAAGATAATATTCTTGATATAAACCTTAAATATTTAACTATTAGAATAAAAAAAATAATATCGAATTAAAAGACATAATAAGGTGGTCTGGGGTAATAACGCCAAGTGCTAATATTATGCATAATTATGAAATAATCTGGTAAATGACACCTATGTGTTCTGCGCAGAAGGGTTTTGAATCATATAAATCGCAAAAAACAGCTTCAAGTTAATTTGTTTTATTTTTAGGTCTTATTGTTTATACAAGCAACTAAAATTAACGCTTGATCTAAAATTTGCGAGATACGTTTTGTGATGTGAAGACTATTCTTTTCATCCGGAAATACTTTGTTAATTACATAAATTTGTAGTACATTTCATGGACTTTCAAAATGTTGTTGAAGATTTTGGATATCTTCTCGAGATAATTTGTAATTTAAAATGTACAGCGCAATAACTATAACGGGGTAATAACGCCAATCCTTGGAATTAATACCCTGGTTGATTCCCTACAGTGACCGAGCTACATCCTAAATACTGATTCAAATAAACACAGCTAAAACTGTGCAATGTTTCTAATAATTCTATTTAAGCGGTCCTTTTTAAGCAAAAAAGAAGCTCACGGTCTGATATTCTTTTGCCTTACCCCCCCCCCCCCCCCCCCACACACACACACCACACCTTTATTTTTCTTACACTTTCGCAAAAAATTGAACATTTTCAATAGCTTAGAATGCAATTTGTCAATTTCTAAGGTTGTAGAGTTTGTATTTTTAGAATTGGGCAATCTACATGCAATTATTCCATCTTATTTCATAGTTTTGTTTGCATGGGGTTAATACCCGTATAGGTGGGTAATAACGCCAAATAGCATTGGTCAAGAAATCACGCCATTACATTTTATGAATACATATCTTTTAAATTAGTTTTTTTATATAGATAGTCAATGAGTTGCTGTATGAAATCATATATTTGTTTGAAAAATATAACCTAAAACTGAGCCGTTAAAATTGGTAGAAACTTAAAGTGGCGTTATTACCCCAGGGTACCTTATTTCACGTAAATTTCGTAATTTAAAAAAAAAATACCATTTCACCGGATGTTCGGGTTATTGGGATCCGGGACACATTTAAAAATAATTTTTATATATTAAGTAGAAACTTTGAATTATTTTGTGATGGTTAATTACATTATTCATAAACAAAATCACATGGTAAAATTATTGGCCATAATATAAAAAAATAAATTTTAAAATTTAATTAAAAAGTGGAGGAAATTAAATTCGTTAAATCTCAAAATAATATTTATTAATATTTATATATTTTTTTCATTTAAATAGACAAAAATATTTAAACTTTCATCTTAATTCAGTATTTTTTTAAATAATAATTTATTTAAAAATTAAAAATTAAAAAACAAATGATGTAAATTAAACGATGTAACAAAATGATGAAGAAAATCGTACTTTCAAAAGTAAATATTTTTTTCAAACTTGGTGAATCAAAATTTAAATAAAATAACTGAAAAAGTCACGTTCCAAGTTCGGACCGTACATCTCTGACGGTTCTTGGCTTATAATATTTTATACACAGACATGGTGAAAGTATAAATCATGAAGAAAACCTCATCTTTACATGAATTTATTTCCATGATAATTATTGCTTTGAAAGCTAGATTTCAAAAGAGTCCTCCCGGCAGTGCCGGAAGAAAGAGGTAGTTTTCATATACTTATTTATTTATTTTAAATTAAGTTATATAAATCAAATATACGAAACTCAAAATAGTGGAACACGATTATATAAGATTAAATACTAGTTTTTGTCAATACTGAATATTAATAGGAATTTTTAAAAATTAGTCATCTTTTATTCAACCTGGTTTTATTTTAAGCGATTTATAGGGTCGCCAAATTCTACGATATTCATTTTAAAGCAGCATGATGGATAAAAAAAAAAAACCAATGAGTTTTATCGAAATCTTAATTCATGTGAACATGCATACTCACATCAAAATCGATTAATATATACGAGTTCTGTCGCTGGCATATTGATTTTTTTTCAAACTGCTACATCCCAGGCGTTTTTAAAGTTACAGACAAAGTAAAAAATACTCCGGATTTCATTATTAAGATAAATAGTTTAGAAAGAAACTTTTTTCAATTTCTAATTTTTTGTTTATACATCATTATACCTTTAAAAGATTTTTGACAAATTTAAATGTCCGCCATTTTGAAACAAGATGGCGGATAAAGTTGGCCCGTGAACTCGGTCAAGACATTAGAATGTATCATGAACACACGGAGTTATATCGAAATCAGTTTATAAATATGTGTATTAACGCGTGACAAAGTTCAGACTGTTTCAAAATGTCAATCACACTGGAAATTGAAAGTGCTAAAACTCAGCTATTTTTCAAGATATAGATGAAACAAAAAATGGTCTGAAATCGTTGTATCAAGGTCAAAACAAAAAAGAAAAATCTTTTTCAATTTCTTACTTTTTTGCATCTAATTTTAAAATTTAAATAAAAAAAAATTCTTTTTCCGCCATTTTAAAACAAGACGGCGTTTGGAACTGGCCAACGAACTCGGTCTAGGCATCGGTATGTCCTATCTGCGCACCAAGTTTCATCCAAATCGGTGTATAAATACCCGTGTTATCACGTGACGAAAAGCATATCATTTCAAAATGTGGGCAACACTAGAAATTAAAATTACTATAACTCAGACATTTATTAAGATGCAGACGAAACAAAATATGCTTTGGAATCTTTGTATCAAGGTCAAATGCATAAAAGAAAAATCTTTTTCAATTTCTAACTTTTTTGTACCTAATTTCAAATTTTAAATTGAAAAAAATTTAAATGGCCGCCATTTTCAAACAAGATGTCGGATGGAACTGGTTAACGAACTCGGTCCAGGCTTTATTATGTACTATGTACACACCAAGTTACATCCAAATCGATTTATAAATACAAGTGTTATCACGGGACAAAAATCAGATTGTTTCAAAATATCAGCCATAAGAAAAAATCAAAGTGCTATAACTCAATCATTTTTAAGATATAGACAAAATAATAAATGTTCTAGAATTGGTGTTTTAGGATCTAACACGTAAAATAAAAATATTTTCCAACTTTTAATTTTTTCGTATTTAATTTTAAATTTTAAATTTTTTTAAATTTTTGAAATGGCCGCCATTTTGAAACAAGATGTCGGATGATGCTGGCCAACGAACTCGGTGATGATATTTGTATGTACTATGTACATACCAAGTTTCATTCAAATCGGTTTATAAATACGTTAGTTATAGCATGACGAAAATCAGATCGTTTCATAATGTCAGCCATAAGAAAAATTCAATGTGCTATAACCCAATCATTTTTTAAGATATAGACAAAGTAAAAAGTGTTTTGGAATTGGTGTTTTAAGATCTAATACATAAAATAAAAATATATTTCAACTTTTAATTTTTTCGCATTTAATTTTAATTTTAAAAATTTTTTAAATGGCCGCCATTTTGAAACAAGATGGCGGATGATGCTGGCCAACGAACTCGGTTGAGATATTAGTATGTACTATGTACAAGTATGCTATGTATTAGTATGTAGTATGTACTATGTACATACCAAGTTTCATTCAAATCGGTTTATAAATACGTCAGTTATAGCATGACAAAAATCAGATCGTTTCAAAATGTCAGCCATAAGAAAAATTCAAGGTGCTATAACTCAATCATTTTTTAAGATATAGACAAAGTAAAATTTGTTCTGGAATTAGTGTTTTAAGATCTAACATCTTAAGACCTAACAGATCAACTTTTAATTTTTTTCGCATTTAATTTTAAATTTTTATTTAAAAAAATTTAAATGGCCGCCATTTTTAAACAAGATAGCGGATGATGCTGGCCAACAAACTCGGTCGAGATATTTATATGTACTATGTACATACCAAGTTTCATTCAAATCGGCTCATAAATACGTTAGTTATCGCATGACAAAAATTATATATATATATATATATATATATGGTTATATATATATATATATATCTGTCAACATTTGAACGGAGGGTGGTTTTGGGGTCTGGGGGTCATGATTGGTGGAAATATACCAGAATTTTCTGGAAGTGCTTTCCTCCGGACGGCTGCAATAAGTAGCTTTTTACTTTTTGTAATGAAAGCTACCTAAATGTAACAAAATGATGAAGAAAATCGTACTTTCAAAAGTAAATATTTTTTCAAACTTGCTGAACCAAAATTAAAATAAAAGAAAAACTCATTTTTACATGAATTCATTTCCATGACAATTATTGCTTTGAAAGCTAGATTTTAACAAACCAACAAGACCAAAAAAGAATAATTAATATTTCTTGTTCCGATTAAGAATATGACTGAAACGTCATATTAACAGGAAAATAATTAATGCAATAAATATTTTATAGAAAAGTTGAGATTTTTTATGTCCCGGACCGCCTTAATTTGCAGCACATGTTTGTCACAGGTGCGTGATTAATGTTGATATTTCATCTTGTAGTTGCGGTTTTAGCCTTGCCAACATATAAGAGTAAGAACTGGCAGCTTAGACATTAATTGAGTGTTTTTTTTTTTTTTTTTTTTTTTTTTTTGGTAGAAAGTTAGTACTCAATACTACTGACACAGGTTTGAGTGCGGTTTGGGAAATTTTCTACTCCGTTGGCTAAATTCTTTGTTAGGAATGAAAAAAAAATATATATATCAAAATAAAATGTAAAATCTGCTATATTTGATAAATTGTAATTAGTTTTAAAAATCCGAAAAAGTTATTTGTAAAATTATGATGAATTGTTTTTCATAAAATGTTTTCAGAAGTATATACAAAATCAAATTGCAATTAAATAATGAAAAAATATAATTATTTATTTTTAAAAGTTCATTTTACATTTTCTATCTGTAACATTGATAAATATGCTATTTTTATCATATAAAAATAAATAGTATATAATTAATATTATTATCAGATGTCTAAATTTCAAAAATAAACAAGGAGTGCCTTGTTAAAACATTTCTGTGTAAAAAAAAAAAAAAAAAAAAAACCCATAAAACAAAGGGCACTTTCTGTAAATTTATACTAGTTTTCATTTAAATAAAGTCGATTGGGTTTCTCGGCCATTATTTTTCACACATTGCTATTTTTTATTATGAAACTCTCTGCAAAGATTTCCATAACTTTATTTAAAGACATTTTTACCTTTGTTAAAAATTTTGAATTCAAAAAACATAATTATTAATTTTATTAGAAATATTAAAGAACGAAATTTGGTTTAAAAATGGATTTATTAAAAATTAGAATATTTTAAAAGGAGTAAAATAGTCTTTTCGGAGATAGAGGGATTTTTGCAGTTGCTTCCTTCAGCGTGAGCCTGGAGCTTGTTAATCTTAATAGTAAATTACATAGTATTATTTCAATGGTATTAATATTATTATTATGATTGGTAAATACATTATAAAAGAGTATATTAATTTTTAACACCTTTTCTAAAACGCAAAATGAAGAAAATAATAAAAACGTAAAAATTCACAAAAAAGAGTTACTTTTTTTCTATTTATTTTTCGTTTATTTCTTACTTAAAAATTCTTTTAAAAACAGTAATGCATGAAAAATGAATAGTTTGTGAAAATTAAGGAGATCTCTAATACGTTAATTCTGTAAAAACGAATTAGATTTAAATTTCTACCTTAAAAAATACATTGTTTTTTATGTATTATTTAATTAAATTTCCAAAATATAATTGCATATACTAAAATATTGCAATTTATTTCAATACTTTTTGTACATATTAAATAAAAAATTACATATAAGTTTAAAAAAAATTAAAATAAATCGTTTACGAGTTTTTTAAAGAAAATATTTTAAGCGAAATAGAAAACTTTATAAGGGTTCAAATTTTCTAAAGTAAAAAAATAAAATACCTTCTTGACGCAAATACATTTATTTGTGATGAAGAAGAGTATTTAAAAAAAAATTGCCGCTGTAAGTAAACATCTAGAACGTACCATTTAGAAATTATATGTAGTGAAAAAAAGGTGTCACCCAGTATATACTCACAGACATAAGAATCCCCCCCCCTAAAAAAATACGTTTTTCAAACCATATATATACATAAAACACAGCTAATTTTCTCTGAAATAAAAAACACCATTAAATTTGAATCACTCCACGCTAATAGATATCATACAATCTGCCTAAAAATTGAAAAAAAAATGGTACCAATATATGGTGGCAGGGGAAATAGAGGATATAGATTTTACAAAAGAAGGTCATCAGAACACATTTTTGGGCAGACTACTCACTATTTCATATACAGAAGCAATTTGTTCCATATTTAATTCGTTTTATTTAATATAAAGAAGTCATTTACTGATTTTGAACACAAATAGAAGTAAATTATATATAAAAAAACCTACAAAAGTATGCAGTTAGTTGGTTTGTTTTAATACTAGTTCATGTCATTTGAAAATAAATTCATCTTTCTGAAATCCAAATTACTCCAAGTTTGAAAATATTTCATCAAGTAGAAAAATACCGACAAACTCAATATTAGATTTTAGCTGAAATTAATTTTAAAATTTGGAAACTGACTTTAATACAATTCATTCCTAAAAATAGTAAGGTGGTCTGGTGTAATAACGCCAGTCGGGGTAATAACGCCAAGTGCTAATATTATGCATAATTATGAAATAATCTGGTAAATGACTCCCATGTTCTCTGCGCAGAAGGGTTTTGAGTCATATAAATCGCAAAAAACGGCTTCAAGTTAATTTGTTTCATTTTTAGGTCTTACTGTTTTTACAAGCAACTAAAATTAACGCTTGATCTAAAATTTGTGAGATACGTTTTGTGATGTGAAGACTATTTTTTAAATCCGGAAATACTTTGTTAATTACATAAATTTGTAGTACATTTCATGGACTTCCAAAATGTTGTTGAAGATTTTGGATATCTTCTCGAGATAATTTGTAATTTAAAATGTACAGCGCAATAACTATAACGAGGTAATAACGCCAATTCTTGATATTAATATCCCGGTTTATTCCCTACAGTGGCCGAGCTACATCCTAAATACTGATTCAAATAAACACAGTTAAAACTGTGCAATGTTTCAAGCAAAAAGAAGCTCACGGTCTGTTATACTTTTGCCTCCTCCCCCCCACACACCTTCATTTTTCTTACACTTTCACAAAAAATTGAACATTTTGAATAGCTTAGAATGCAATTTGTCAATTTCTAAGTTTGTAGAGTTTGTATTTTTAGAATTGGGCAATCTAAATGCAATTATTCCATCTTATTTCATAGTTTTGTTTGCATGGCGTTATTACCCATATAGGTGGGTAATAAAGGGCCAAATATCATTGGTCAAGAAATCACGCCATTACATTTTACGAATACATATCTGTTAAATTATTTTTTATTCAGATAGTCAATGCGTTGCTGTATCAAATAATATATTTGTTTGAAAAATACAATCTAAAACTGAGCCGTGAAAACTGGTAGAACTTTAACGTGGCGTTATTACCCCAGGGTACCTTACTTCTGAAATCAACACAAATTTTAATTCAACACAACACAGCATGGAATAATATATAGTGTGATGTCAGTATGACTGATGGCTAAACCAATCACTCTTGGTTTCTTACTTATTGAATTTAACACGCATAAAACTACTTGCATATCTATACATATGGACAGGCTATGTACATTAATAATATTCTTTAAGAATAAACATTAACACAATATCAAGAACTTCCAGAATGTAGAAGTTTTTCGGGGTGAATTCCGCGCACCCTACAAACTTCAGAAAACCACCATCACTCACTCTTGCGCTCATCTATTCGCTTCTCTCATTTCTCGTCGAGGAACCAGTCTCTTCACTTCGTTTCATTTATTTTAAAAAAGAAGGGTTGGAAAGAGGATGGTTGAATGACATTTAGTATAACAGCTTATATAACTTCTGAATTCTTATGTATCTGAACCAACAGATTTATATATGCTTAAAACCCTTTAATAACAGAAATCATCAGCTTCATTTAGGTTAGATATAATCATTCCTGAAATATAAAAATCTATATTGTGGAGAAAAAAATAAAGAAGGGAAGAATTAAAATACTGGTTTGCCAGTTTTGCCTCTACTTTCAATTAGAAAACTTCGAGTTTACATCCGAAATTCTGAAAGAAGAATTTTTACTTTAGTAATGACAAAACGTCTTTCATTAAATAAAGAAAACAATACGATACAGAATTTCTGGTGTAAAAAAAAAATCAGATTTTTTTAAAGGCCAAATTTGGTAATTTTCTTAAAATAAAAAATTTAATTATAGAAACAACAGCTTCTAATACAGCACAATTCCAAAAGCTTCTGAAATGCACAACACCTCAAGACTGTTGCTTATATCCTTAAAGAGCTCTTATATAAAGGAAACCGTTAATTTTATTTTTGCTTAAATTTTGTCGCGACCATTCATTTGAATCAATTCATTGAAACCATTTTATACCTATAAGATCATAGTCAAAAATTGGAACTAAAAGAAACAAAAAGAGGGAAATTTTAAACAAACCCTTCAAATACATAATATATTTATTCAATAACTTTCCTTATTTCGATATATTTAATCTTAAATTCTCATTCGACAGAATTTAGATAGTGTAAGCGAAAACATGGAACTTAGAGTAGTTTGTCTCAAATCCTTTCGCTAGATAAAGTAATCAATTTTTTTCTTCTTCATGTTAATACAGGCATAGGAAGCATTTCGATAAAACCCAGGGGACCACTGGTCGTTTTGATGGATGACGGTATTGTGAGAAAAGGGGGCCGAACGCTTTTACCTCATTAATTAGTGCGGGTGTAATGAATGACTTTCTGGCCTTCGAACAAAGAATGGGTGATTAAGAGCTTCCCATTACTGTGACTGAAAACTTGACACTTCAGGTATCGGAAAACACGGTTTCTGTCGGTCGCAATAGATTTTTTATTGTACTATTATACGAGTCTTTAGTTTAAAAAGATTTAATATAGATTGTACGCAGTTAAATTATTATAATTTTGTTTATATTTGATCAGTTACTACACATATAAAATAGTGTACTATAGTAGTATACTATAGTAGAAATATTTCGAGGTAAATATTTCAAAAATAACAAATATTTCACCACTTAATTTCTGGGGTTTATTGTTTAATCTTAAATAACATGTAAACTTAAAAACGTTTGTGTATTCCTTTTTTCTGTTTCAATGCGAAAAAAAACAACAACATTGTATTGTCATTTATCCATGCAGAATTACTTCATTTATGGCGATAAATTTTCTTAAACTATTCCTATTTCCTAATTATCCTAATATTCTTGTTTTCTTATCCTCCAATTTTCCTAGGATCATAAAATGATTAACATAAACTGTTTAATAAGTTTATCAAAAATTCTATCTTCATTGCAAACTTTGCCAAATTTAAATCTTCGAATAACCCTTTCGGTTCTTTTAGAATATACATATTTTCTGTAGAAAATTTACTTATTTTAAGAAAATTGAAAAAAATCGATGTCATTGATAAATTTAATCTCATACGAATTTCATATTTTTGCACAAGTTGCTAAAAAAACTAAAATCCTGCCATTTATTTGATTACAGATAGAAAAAAATATGCATGATGTGGGTGCTCAAAAGCTAAGAGAAATGACTTAAACAAATACCTGTAATTTTAGAATAATATTTTCCTCAACAGCTGCATGATATGTTTACTTTTTACATTTCTTTGAACTAGTGCTAAAATTATGTTCTATATTTCCTTATTGCTCAAAGTTAATTTTTTTAAGTATTCATAGTTCGTAATATCGTGTTTTGTTTATATTTTTCAGAAACATGCGAGAAGATGTATTGTGCATTTGGTGCTTTCTGTTTGGTTGACCATGTTACACAACAAGCTTATTGTCGGTGTGAAGAAACGTGCCCTGATGTTTTTGCACCTGTTTGTGGCAATGACGGCGTAACGTATTCAAGCTTGTGTCAACTACAAATCTCAGCTTGCTCTCAACAACGGATGATATTCGTCCACCATCAAGGGCCGTGCGGTAAGCTAAAATACATTTTTATCTAAGAGAGGTGTTTTTAGGATATATAACGTGATGTTTCATTTTGAGTTTATTGTCATTCTACTACTGGAATGTTTTGCTTTTCTTTATTCTATTTCTTTATACTGTTAATGGTCATTTTATTATGTAAAACCGCAAACGTTATAATAGCAATGATCATTGTAGCCTAAATATGATAAATATTTTATTGAAAAAAAGACAGAGTAGTCCCCGAAAAAGTCTGTTTTAGAAAAAAAATGAATAGAAAATAAAACAATTTCCATTCCAGAATTATATGTTTAAGGTATAAAAGTATGATAAATTATAATATTGGAGATACTAGAAATTATTTCTCTGAGCTTAAAAATAAAAATACAATAATAAGTATTTATTACTTTTTATAACTGAATCCGTCAATTTTAGAAAAATGCAATATCCAACTTAATGTATAGTTTGACATTCCATGAATTCTGGACTTTCATTCCGTTTAGTGCCAAGAAAGCGTTTTTTTAAGCAATTATCTTATGAATAAAGAAAAGCTTTTTTATCGATGTATTTTAAGATTAGAAAAAAAAAGTCCGTCATTTTGATTCTTGGAATTTTAACTACTTCAAATACCCTCTGTAACAAGTAACCCGTTAGTAAAGATAATTAGGAAGGCAGCCATTACGTAGGAAGTATAAAAATTCAAACTATTTATCTTTTTTTTTCTTTATCTTTTTTTAAGGCAGGTACATATTACCAATCCCATTTTGAATGTAATAAAAAAAGACATAAACAAGTACTTTATTACATAAAAAATAATGTTTTTTCATTATTGCTTGAAATAAAATTCATTATAGTAAATCAAAATATACGCATACTCGCATACATTTGTAATAGTTTTTCCTGTAAATTAACTTTATTATAGTCTATTGAGAAATAAAGTTTTCGTTTAAAATTTTGACACAAATTTACACAGAGTGTTTCAGCATAGCGGTTGCAAAGTTTCAAGAGAAACATAGTACATCTAAATTATGATAAATCCAACAACAATGTATGGTCGGAAACACTTTCCTAACCACTAGTGTTGTCCGGTGTCCTGCGTAAATCGGGTATTCAAATGAGCTGGATAACAATATTTTAAACTAAATTTCTTTGCCTTATCTAAAAGCAAAGTTACATGTAATAAAAGATGGAAAAGAAATTGGAAAGAAACTGTAAGGAATTGTCTATTTTCAGAGCATTTGAAGCGCCCTGATTTACGCTGGACACCAGGTAGGACTAGCAAAAAACACAAAACACACAAAAGGGAGGACAGGAATTGGATGAAAAAGCAGGTTTATTAATCTTAGTATCGCAAAAATGCTGAAATAAATTCTGAGGGAGCTTGTTGAAAACAATACAATGGTAGCTGAAGCAGACGTCCGAAAACGTTGATTTTTTTCCAAGAACATTAGATTTTTATGTAATGAGATGTGATGCCTGTATCACGACCCTGGATCGTAATTTACAATGCCTTCTTCGATGATTATTGTTGTCTTTTTTTTTTAATTCTCACTTTTTAGAAATTTACTGTGTCAATAAAAATAAACATGTTTTATCACATGTGTTCGTTTTTTTTTTCATTTCTCGTGTTTTGTATTGTCACTACCGTGACAAAAACTGTTTACTCCATGCGTACGTGGAAAATTGTACTCTATCTCTCCTGAATCATATCAAACTCTCTGCTGAAATACCATTTATAAAATAAATGGTGCCGTCTTTTTCAGTATGCACCATGAATTTTGACTTCATGTTGATCTAATATATTTCCAAGAACATTAGATTTTTATGTAAGGAGATGTGATGCCTGCATCACGACCCTGGATCGTAATTTTCAATATCTTCGTCGATGATTATTGTTGTCTTTTTTTTTTAATTCTCACTTTTTAGAAATTTACTGTGTCAATAAAAATAAACGTGTTTTATCACATGTGTTCGTTTTTTTTCATTTCTCGTGTTTTGTATTGTCACTACCGTGACAAAAGCTGTTTACTCCATGCGTACGTAAAAAATTGTACTCTATCTCTCCTGAAACATATCAAACTCTCTGCTGAAATACCATTTATAAAATAAATGGCGCCGTCTTTTTCAGTATGCACCATGAATCTTGACTTCATGTTTATCTAATATACTCATATGCATATGCCCACTAAAACGCCAAAGTGAAAATGATACATTTAAAAAAATTTGAAAAAAAAATTGAAAATTACAAGAAAAAGTATTGAATTAATTTCAATTTAATAGTTATAGATAAATGTAAGGTACCCTGGGGTAATAACGCCACGTTAAGGTTCTAGCAATTTTCACGGCTCAGTTTTAGATTGTATTTTTCAAACAAACATGGGATTTGATAAAGCAACTCATTGATTATCTATATAAAAAAAAAAACAATTTAACAGATGTGTATTCGTAAAATGTGATGGCGTGATTTCTTGACCAATGTTATTTGGCGTTATTACCCACCTATATGGGTAATAACGCCAAGCAAACAAAACTATGAAATAAGATGGAATAATTGCATGTAGATTGCCCAATTCTAAAAATACAAATTCTACAAACTTAGAAATTCACAAATTGCATTCTAAGCTATTGAAAATGTTCAATTTTTTGTGAAAGTGTAAGAAAAATAAAAGTGTTGTGTGGGAGGGGGGATGAGGCAAAAGAATATCAGACCGTGAGTTTCTTTTTGCTTAAAAAGGACCGCTTAAATAGAATTATTAGAAACATTGCATAGTTTTAACTGTGTTCATTTGAATCAGTATTTAGGATGTAGCTCGCCCACTGTAGGGAATCAGCGGGGGTATTAATGCCAAGGATTGGCGTTATTACCCCGTTATAGTTATTGCGCTGTACATTTTAAATTACAAATTATCTCGAGAAGATATCCAAAATCTTCTACAACATTTTGAAAGTCCATGAAATGTATTACATTTTTATGTAATTAACAAAGTATTTTCGGATAAAAAATAGTCTTCATATCACAAAACGTATGTTGCAAATTTTAGATCAAGCGTTAATTTTAGTTGCTTGTAAAAACAATAAGACCTAAAAATGAAACAAATTAAATTGAAGCTGTTTTTTGCGATTTATATGACTCAAAACCCTTCTGCGCAGAGCACATGGGTGTCATTTATTAGATTATTTCCTAATTATGCAAAATATTAGTACTTGGCGTTATTACCCCGCCTGGCGTTATTACACCAGACCACCTTATTACATTTTGAGTTATAATCGACCGAATATTATTCAAAAACGCCGACTTTGACAATGTTTTTAAATATGTGTTTATTTACAGGGTGATTCATAAATATGGAGCCAATCAGATTTTTTTTTTAATTTTACGTCTTGACACATACTTCCATTTGCAAAGTTTCATAAAAAAGGTGCAAAATATAATGCCAAAAATTGCAACTCCATGAGGGATTTATTTAAAAATATATAAAAATTAAATTTTTATATGGCCCCATTTCATGAGATTTATTGTTAAGGAAATTTTTCTTATCCATTTTGGAATTCAACAAAAACAACAAAAATTCATTTAGATATCTACAAATCTCACATAGATATTAAAATCCAGAATTCTCATAAATTTGGACATACACCACTTAATCATGGCTCTGAGAGACAAGTTCTTGATAAAATTTCAACGCAATACATGGGTCATTCACAAATTGTACTTTAATAAAAATCGATTGAAGATAGTGTCTCACCTTTGGACAAAAAATAGCAGTGAACACATTTTACCGTTAATCTGCTTTCAAAATATGCCTGTCGTCTGCATTAGAGGTCTGGACGGGTTGAAACATCTCAGTTCTGTACCAAATTTACAAAAAAAAAAAAAAAAAAAAAAAAAAAACCTTTTTATTGGAATTTTTTTTAAGACGGAATGATATAGGAAAGAAAAACAATGCGTTACAGACAAGTTCCCTTTTCAGAAGGTGTTAATACACTACATTTTTATATTAATTTTGCATGGATCAACACATTTTTTTCCGTTTCAGATATGATTCCATCATACATAGATTCTTTTTTATCAGCCTTTTTTTTTCCGTTAATTCGTTTTTTTAAAAAAAATTATTTTAAAGTTTTTTTGTAAAATAACAGCAATTTAAAAGTGTGTGCATTTTTTGTAAAAATTTTTGGAATAAGCCAAATTATACTTTTGCATGGATTAGGTCAATCATAAACATTGATTTAATTGTGTCGGTACCAGGACTAAAAATAATGCTCCCTGCAAACCTTAGGAAGAAAGAACCCAATCCCGGTTCGATATGAAAAAATACATTAGGGCCAGTCTGACCAAGACTTCAGAATAAAGCAAGGTATCAGGTCTCGCATGACCCAGCCCATGAATACACACTTTTTTTTAACCGCCTCGTTGGGACGATAAAAACCTGAAGTTCTAACATTTAAAATTATGAAAAAATTCTTAATAGGCATGTTAAAAAGAGCATTGTTTTAAATAATTAGAGGACATTTAAGCAGGACAGAAAAGAAGTGTAAACGGCAAAAGTTAAATTAAATCGGAGATTTAAACTATAGAAAGGGGCTATTTTTTTACGTGTAATTTTTTAACAAAGCATTTAAGCATTTTATTAATAACCAATCTTTGTTTAAAGCTTTAAATGAGTTTTTCTGCATGATGGTTTGTTTTGGCATTCTCTTGCCTTTAAATTATTATAAGACAAAAATCATTTAAAAAGGGGGTGCAAACTTGGAACATTACTTTTTTTACTATTTTACATTAATTTTGATATGGAAAGTTTGAAAAAATATTTACTTTTGAAAATATGATTTAAAAAAATAAGTTGCAATATTTTTTAAATAAATATTTTTATTATTTTAAAAATTAGTTATTAAAAAATCCTTCAATCTAAGTTAAAAGAATATTATCTTCTTTAATTAAATGAAAAAATTTTGAAAACCCATGAATAATGTTTCGAGTAATAAGGATTTTAAATTACCTCACTTTAAAAAATACTAAATCATCTAATTAAAAAAAACTTTATTAGAATTTTAAATTGTGATTTTGTTTGCATATTACACAATTAATATCACAAAAAGAGAAAAAAATCAAAATTATTTAATAAATGTATCTTTTACATATTTCTTAGAACCCTGAAGGAAAATTTGTTTCTTTAATTGCATGTATTTCAATTTGTGAATCACCCGAGAAACTTAATGAATTTTCATTGACGACCAAGATTTGATGGTGCAATGTTTTGTGTGTAATTCAGGAAAGAATACGGAAAGATTTCCTAATTGGAATTTTTACCCTAGGGGATCGTATAAAAATTTTATTTTCGTAATTTTTTAAATAGATCTTCCATGGAGTTGCAATCTATGGCACAATATTTTTGCATCTTTCTTATGAAATTTTGCAATTGGAAATATGGATAGAGGGCAATATTTAAGGCCTATTGTTTCGACATTTATGAATCACTCTGTATATATATATATATATATATATATATATATATATGTGTGTGTGTGTGTGTGTGTATATATGGAACGCTATTGATTGTTTTTGATTGTTTTATACATAAATAAGGATAATTGCCAATTTCTACTTCATAATGCGTAAGAAAGTTGGATGTTTGGATTAAAAAAAAAAAAAAATTGATAAAAAAACATTGTTAGTCACGTAGTCAAAATTGACAAATTAAACGTATTTTAAGCGTTATTGTAAATTTGCGTGTGTTCTAAAATCACTATGGGATGCACTTCAATAGCAGTGTCCTCAGTAGGTTGACCAGATCGTATCCTATCACAGGTGCAGCCACTTTTTCGATTTTTCTTAACTATATCATGTAATGATTCCCGTACATATGGAGTACGAATTTGGTGATGGTTGCTGTAATAAACAAAAAGCTTCTGTGGCTATTCTATTACATTTTAATAATAGAGTTTTGCCGATTCACTTCTAACTTTCGCTGTCAGAATTACTTCGTCGACATCTGCAAGCTTCTGTTTGAGGAACTAACATTCCCTTCCCGCTTTACATCCGTTTTCTATGCTGAATATTTGCAAACAGCGTTCTGTGTTTGGTCCGTTGCCTTTGTCATAAGCGAATTCTCTTCGTGCCAATCGTGTTTTTTTTTGGGGGGGGGGGACATACGTTCGCAGAGCTTTTGTTTGTGATTGCATAATGCATCCGTTTTCAAATTTTGTTCATGTGACAAAATTCTGTTCTACTCTGTTCTCTGTCTGTTTCTGTCACAGAGTGTCAGAGACTGACAGAGACGTGAAATGTTGTGTATATACAGCTGTATACCTCATGTCACCGACAAATGGTAAAATTTTGAAAATGTTCATTATTTTAAATTAAATTAATTTTTTCAATGTCATCCGTTTATTTTTGTAACTTAAATTTTAAAAAAAAGAGTCTTAATTTCAACTTTTTTCGTGTAGGCATCATAGATTGGAGGAAAAGCATCTCGCTAGTAAAAGTAAGATTCTTAGTTCGCACAATGATGTTGTACTTTGAAATTTTCATATTTCGGTGGACTTATTAAAAGAATTTTCGTATGTTTTGCAAATTTAAGTTTTTATTATGTTTTGATACATAATCACTGGCATTCATCATATTTTTGAATTCACTTTTCTATCTATTAAAAAAAAAATTATTTATTGGCGATTTAGCATTTTAAATTCTGTTTAATTTTTTTCTTCGTTTTCTGAAATTTAAAATGTTATTTTTATTCCCGCCTTTTTTTTCGGATTTTTTAAAAATTAGGAATTTTGAATTTATATAAGTAATTTGAATTGAACATTTTTAAATTGGTTAAAATAAGTAACATTCTTTTATGACTACTTTAAAATTAAATTTATTAGTGTTACCTTCCATGTAAAAATTTAACAATTATAAATTAACAATTTATATTTATTAATTGAAGAATGGGTTCTTTTGAAATAATATTAAACGAAATCCTCTGTGTAAACTGCAATCACATTTAACCACTTGTTTTTCATATACGTACCATTTCAACGCTCTTTGCAGAATTTTTGAATACGCTGAGCTTTTCCGGTGGGAAATAAATAGCATTGTGTTTCCAAAATTTCGAGTTTCTCTACCTATAATCGCAACTATGAACGCCAATGTTTTGCCGCTTATAGAAACCTGAGCTCATAATTTTAAATAACTACATCTAAAATCTCATCTTTAGCAGTTGAATGGACCGGCCACTAAATGTCCATATATCTGCAAAGTTTTTTTTTTCTTAAAATTCCATTTCTATTTTATTTCTAAAAAAGCACGAAAAAAATAAAATTAATTAAAATGTAGTTTTGTTTGATTATTGCTTTAAAGATTAGGATAAGTGCATCTAACAATTTTTAAAAGAACAGACTGTTAAATATCCACTAACATTCTAAAATCACATGATCTTTTAGCAACCAGATGTCACGGGTCATTAAAATTCGCATTATCAGTAGTTTATTTTATTTAAGGCTGCATTAATTATGATTATTTTTAATGCTCCAATTAGTAATATTGTTATTAAGTTATGATTTATTCAAAATATTTTAATTACCACGAATCACCTTCTCATAATTCATCGTTACTCTGAGAAAATTTTTAAATCCATTTAGTTCCCGCTTCTTTAGTTTAATTATTCATAGCGATCACCGTACTTTATTTATTTCACTTTTTTCCCCTTTCCATTTTTATTTATGTTATGTGCCGCCTATTCGAAGTAGTTAATTTTCTTTTTGATATACGCCCTAAGTAGGTAGTAATTTATTGCTTCATCAATGCAAAAACACTTGTTTTCTGCTTGTTTTTTCTATCTTCTTTGCATAAATTAGATGCATTTTTGTAATATTTCATTTTTAATGCAAACATCGACATTTTATTTTTAATGGGCCTTGTTTTTTTTCTATACGCAGATTTCTTAATGCATCTTGCTATCATTAATTTTGTATAAAAAGTAAGATTTATCTTTATATTAGTAAAGAGAGTTAAAAACAATATTACGAAAAAATATTCGTTTATTGACTCCACCTCTTCTAATCTTATATTTGATTAGAAAACATTTATTTTTATGGTAGACAAATCGAGTGTATTTTCATAGAAGATTTTTAATTGCAGAACAATTGTGAAATGTGTGAATATGGAATATTAATAGGTACATCTTTATATTTAATTGTATGTATTTTTGCGCTGCATAATTTATTTATACAAATAGGATTTCTAGAAACAAACATTTGTTTACTTTAAGGTGCATTAGTAATTACATAAATACTTAGCAACTATGGTCGTCGTTCAGTCCGTCCGTCTATGTGTCTATACGTCCGCATATAACAATACAAAAATTACCCAACCGAATTATTTCAAATTTCAAATATATAATATTTGCACAATTTTGTCGCGTAATTTCAAATTTTATGAAAATCGGATGAATAGTTCAATTACAGGGCCAATCAAAAATATTCCGTTACATTTTGGTCAGTGTGAAAAAATAGTTCAAATGCATTTTAATGAAGTTACACTCTTTCGAACATAAATTTGATATGCATATGTAAAGTAAATACTAAAGTATGCATTCTGCATAATGTGTGGGGCAAAGAATATTTTTTATAAAATTACAGGGTCACACAATAGCATTCCATCACATTATGGTATATGAAGAAACATTATTTGAAGCTCGTTATAAATATATTAAACTATTTCACATTTTATGAAATATATATACGTTGCTAAAGTTTAATAAGGTTATTTTCTGTATAATAGAGAGCAGATAGTATATGCAAGGACGCGAAAAATGATTTCGGATACTTGTGCAATATCTGAAGTACTGTATGCAATTACAGCCAGATCTAAATATGTGTAAAATTTCATTATTATAGTACAAACGCACCTCATTTGCTAGGCTTGACGTGCAATTTCCGACTTGTTATATTTAAAGTATTTGTGACTGTGAATATAATTCTTCGATTTTTGTATAAATAGCAACATGCATGACAGTAAAACTAGAGTTTTTAAAATATTATAGAAAAAACATATTTCTTTTTCGAAGTAGATAATTGCACTCTGCAATCCTCGATTGCTTCTGAGGATGTTGAATAACATTTATATTTCAATTAATGCTTATTTATTTTATTTAAATTTTTTTTTTCAAACTTAATCCTTTAATATTCTATCCTTCATTTGAAATAAAATGAAATAAAATATGAGTAATTTCTGTTTTATTTTTTTAACAATGTAAGTACAGCTTCAGGAAAGCCAATTTTTTTGTATGCATTCAGGTAATCGTATTTGTAAGCATAAAAAAGAGAAAAAAAAACGCGTCATGCATAGATTATACAACACTTCCAAACACATTCTAAATTATGTAGTTATAAGCTTGACGATTAATTAATTCTTAAATAGATGTCTTATTTGAAAGACATCCGCAACTATCATCTATAGCCGAAAAAATATCTGAATCATTTGATGAATCTCTGTAAATGATCTATGGATTCGTACATTTATAAAATAGTATGGAATAATTTAGATGATTTCCCTACTGCAAAACATAGTCAAAAATGCTCTCTATCAATTTCCCCCAGTAAGCGAAAATGTACTAAAATTCTTTTATGTAATTCTGCCTATATTTTTTTAGAATTTTAAAACACAAATTATAAAGCAAAAATCCTGAGAAATTTAATAACGCACACCTCACTTAAATTCACTTTCACCAATTACCGATCATGGCACAGTATTGTAACCATTTCTTTCGTATATCCCTGTAAATGAACGGCAAATGCTTTGAACATCAATTTTATATTAAGTATGCTGTTTTGTACCTTTAATATGTACATCAATTTCAATATTATTTTAAATAGTGTAACACTATTACAATGCATTGCATAAGATTTTTTTCAGTTAGATCATAATGTTACGGCTATATTTTAAATGCTCTGTAAGCGAACTGTAAATGGTACAAACTTCAATACCGAACATACCATGATAAATACCAATAACGTATATCAGTACGCGAAATGTTATTCAGACTATTCGTATTGTATACTTGTAAATCCCAATATATCAATCCGAGCTAGAGTACGGCCAGTCCGACTGCAATACAGTCCGAGAGACAGACTGCCAGCCCGATTAACAGTTTTTACACAAACGGCCAAACATATAGAAATATAAGCACAGAAAAAGAAAAAGCATTTTCCTATTTTAGAAAGGTAATTATGGAAAGAAAGGTTTTGTTTTGCATTACATGATGTTTAACTTATATGCATTTTTTTCTTTAAAAAGGGGGCTTAGTTTAAGCTAAACTTTTTAATTCTTTAATAATAATAAAAAATGAATATTTTATTTTCAAAATCTCAATAATAGAATTCATATTTTTAATTATAAAAATTCATGTATTTATTAGTCTACATTAGTGTTAATCTTTGCATTTTAATTACAGCATTCATATATGCTGTCTTAAGGTGTTTTAAAATATTGTTTTTATGCAAAGTTTGTGCGAAAATTTGTATTATAAACTCAAGAGCCAAAACATTATGACCACCTACCTAATAATGTGTTAGTCCACCTTTAATCCACAAAACAACTACAAACCATATTGGCATGGGTGCCACAAGTTCATGGTAGATGACCGAAGATAAACTGTATTAGTTGTTTCAGCAGCAGTTGCACATTCGGGATATTGCAAAATGGTTGTTTTTGAGCACTGGGCTGTCGTTGAATGACACCCAAAATGTGCTCTCTCGGATTAAGGTCCGTCGAGTTAGGAGAAACGAAGTCTAACTGGACTGTGTTCCTGTAACCAATCGAGCGCAATTCTAGTCATGTGACATGAAATATTGTTTTACATGAAGGCTCCATTTCCATTTCGGAAGACAGATAACATGCAATGGTACAATCGATCTGCAGTAATATTTATATAGTTCGTAGTGTTCTTGGTCTGTTCTACATCAGCCACCATCAGCCATCAGAATCCACGAGCACCCATGAGTACGTTCCCAAAGATTTATTATCGCCACAATTGACCTATGTATGAGCTGATGAATAAGGGTAGTAGCAGTTCGCATAGAAGGCGGCGTACCCAAACACAGCCACCGACGTGTTTAAAGATGAATCGTGTTTCATCCAACGAGGAAACTCTCTCCCTATATTTCATAGTTCAGTCATTATGCTCCTGGGACTACTGTACGAGTATTTGGCGATGATGCTTGGTCAACAGTGGCGTATGACTGGGACATTAGCTTCGTAGTCTTACATTCAACAGTGTCACCTGATGTATATGTTTCGAAAGATTCCATTTAAACTCGATTGTCTTAGAATGTAAATTTAGCCAATTTCTTGGGCCGATTTTGCTTTACTAAGGGGAGAAGTAGGAGTCTCCGACATTCTTTTATTAGATAATCCCTGATCGAGTAACGAGATGGCTTCTACTGGTGGTTTCACCATCATCTATCCACTATGTACAAGTACTAACAACTATATGTACCGAAGAATCCACGAGACGAAATTACTCGTTCTGAGTAGGCGGGCGTCTGAATTCTGCCTTCTATGAAAAAAACTTAGAACAGCAAACCTTACCCTCACAAGCAAACGTAAGCACAAAAAGGGATTTCTGAGACTATATAGCGGCATTTAAATACCATTCTTATAGAATTATGAGCCTTCCACGGTGTCCAAGCGAATTCATTGCAAAATTCAGGGGTGATCATAATGTATTAAATATTGAGTGCATATTCAGTGCTTTGATGTGCTAAAAATGCAAATACGAAATGTAAGTGATGGAAAATTTCCATATTCCATAAAATTCACAATTCAATTATTTGGCTGGATTTGATCTGTAAGGAATGTAATTTTTTTTTAAACTGACCACCATACGGGTTGAAGAACAGTTTTCTAAATATAGCTGAAGGGGTATGTAGCCATATAAAGTTAGTCGTTGTACAATTTTAATATCTATATTCTCCATTATAAAACATGCGGCTTTTTTGTAAACTATACTTAATTTAAATACATCTTGTAGTGCAAAATTTTTTTCCTATTATCAGGATTTAAGAGATAATCATCGTTCAGTGTAAAACTTGAAGACCCAAATTGGGTTGAAAGATTTCTGGGTATAGTAATGTTCCTAAAATGGTACAGTAAGGATTCCAAAATAGTAGAGTATTGTTCCCAAAATAGATAACCCAAAATGGTTCAAAACAGAGTAGATCTTTATTTTCATTAAATTAATCAAAATTTCTGAGGTATAATGTATATACTATCAAGTATATACTATCATACTATAAGATATTTTAATTGCTTTCATGTCATTAAAAATCAGACTTTTTTAAAACGATTTTGTGCTACAAACTGAACTTTCCAAATTGGAACAATGCTGCACCCAAAAATCTTTCAACCCAATTTGGGTATTTTTTTTACAGTGTTGTCTCTATTATAAAATACACAATATATTTATTTTTAATTGCCTATAAAAGATTTTACTTATGATTTAAATTTATTAGCGCATTTGTTTAGTATTTTATATTATCAAATTTAGTATTTATTTTGTATTACTCTTTAAATTGCTTTATAAATTAATAGTTGTTTCAAAAGACAACATTTATTTTAACTTCAGAATTACTCTCATATATTTTATATACTAATGCGTGTTTTTCCTTAAGCGGATTTATATCAGACTGCTTTGGGAATATTAATTTTGAACAAATAGAGCATTTTATTGTGCTTTATTTTGCCAAAAATATAACTCAGGTCTAGAAAAAAAAGTATTCAAAGTTATATACCTACGCCTGTAATTGATTTCTTAATGGACTCATTTTTTAATACGTACATTAGCATTAATTTTTATAGATGTCGTGCATATTAAGGTATGATAATGTTTTCCGTCAGTAAATGCTTGTTAAGTATAATAGCAGTGATAGTACAAAAAAATTCTATACGAAATTTCTTTACTGTTTTGGTAATATTAATTTTGAATAAATGGGGACATTTTTTAAGTTATTTTGGCAAAAATATAAATGAAAACTATAAAATAAAATTATTCACGGTTATAGGTTTACGCCACTAATGAACTCATTTTTAATATGTGCATTAACATTAATCTTAATAGGAGTTTTTCATGTTAATGCATGAAGATAATGATTTTCCAGCTATAAACATGTGTTAAGTATGATAGCATAACTAAAACAAAAACAAAAAAAAATGTATACGAAATGTGTTAAATATCTCATTTTAGACATCTTTCTCAGTTTTATGATTCATTTTAGTTGTTTTTTATGCAATGGTCAGGTTCTTTTCTGTTAATTTTTTAATATAAATGTATAATAAATCAACAAATATTGCTACGATTACAGTAGATAAAATAATCTAAAAACGTAAAATGCGTTAAAAATTGCAACATATAAGAAAAGTGTAAAGGTATTCATACACAAATACCCAATCTTATTTATTAAATAATAATTAATTTATTAATGTTTAAAATTCCCGCGATTGAAAAATTCACAAGTAGAAAGAAATGCACTATAAACTTTTTACATTAGCTCGAGTTGAATAAAATTTTATAATGATTTTAAAATTTTAGAAGAGTTAATTAAAATTTTAGAATTTTGGAATACGTAAATTATTAATTTTATAATGACTCGGACAATTATGCTACGTACACTGTAAAAAAAAGGGTCGATATACTAAAAAAAATTAGTGATCCTTGTAATTACTAAAAAAATTTTTGTAATCTTACTCGGTTACAAGGAATCTGTAATAATTACTAAAAAAGCTAGCAACGAATAGAGTTAATAGTTTTACTTTTTTAATAGCTGTTACTAAAACTCACTTGATAGCCTTGTGGTCATAGCACTAAACTCCAGGCTGAAAGTACCTGGGTTCGATGCTGGCCGCCACCAAATATGCACCGAATGTATGCAATGTAAGTACTTGTTAAATAAAGGGATTATGAAAATCCTGTCGTAGCAGTTACTATGGGTAATGATCTCTGAATTTTTCCTCCCCTTTAGAAACATATCAAAATAGAGCAGGTAGCAATGTTTGGTGCTGCCATCTATTGCGGCTTTTCCGAAAATCTTCCGTTTCAGAAGTATGTCTTTTTACCCACTGAATGCAGCTCGAAGGAAGCTCCAGCCCGTCGGTCACTCGTAATGGTTACTAAAAATAATTTTGGAGCTATTACTAAAATTTGCTTGGTGGCTCATACTAAAAAGTTTTAAGTTAGTTATACAAAAAATTCTTTTGTTCATTTTACAAAAGAAATGTTTGTTTCACTTGCAAAAAAATGTCTGCAATGGTTACTAAAAAATTCTGTGAAATACAAATTTACTTAAAAAAAATTTAGTAACCTCTTGAATTTTTTTTTACAGTGTAGTAGTGAGTCATACTGAGATATGAGTGTTACAATTTTTAAGTAAAACTAAATTATGCAAGGATATAACAAAGAGTTTTCCCTATTTACCGTAAACTATGTGACGAATCAGAAAGATAGATTTACTATTTTAATAACTAAGAGTCATTCAAACTTCAACTTACATAAAATGTTACCGTTACTTCAATATCGTTACAGTCAATTCCATAAAGTTATAAGATGTTTTAATTTGCAAATCTAAAGTTAGCGCAATTTTCAATCTAATAATGTGGACAGCTCCTGTTTTTCTAGAATCCTTTATTAATTTAACTTTAGTATAAAAACACTTCTTACCAAAGGCTAACGATACTAGCCCAAACTTCAATTCTATGGTGCATGGCGGGCACACCCATTATAAATCCACAAAAGTAAGGTCTTGATTACTCCAAAAGCAGGGCACTACACAAATCTGAAAAAAAATATTGTTGCCTTATGTACTCTGGAGATTGAACAGCGAGTCTTAATTGCATAAAGAATCATCAAAAGCAAGCAATAGTAGACTCTAAGAAACCCAAACATACATTGGTAAATCAGAGTAAAGTGGAATAGAATAGAAGTCTCTATTGCGGCACGCAGGTAAAGGGGTCTCAGGACTCTTAAAGCTTCCAAACCATCGAATTTTTAATTTTTTTATATATTAAACTACTGTCTTTTCTGAACATTTTAATGTAATTGTTTGCTTGAAATTTTCAATTAGAACAGAAGTTATGGTTTTTGGAATTATACTTTCTCAATAACTGAAAAGGCATTTCCGAAACTTCTAAGTCATTTTTCTCCAAATGACATTTTTTGGCATAATGCGTACGATACCTCAAAAACTTATTGTTGTTATTTCATAAAATTTTGAAAGCATATTTTTCGTGTTAATCTCTATAAACTGAATCTGAAATTTTCTTTTTATCAATAAAAAATTGTTTTTTAGATTTTTATGCCCTTGAAAATTTCAAAATCTTGCATTATTTAAAAACAACTTTGTATTGAAAATGGAAAAATTCGTTAAAGAAAAATGTATTAAGGGTCAGGGTAATTATGACAATCTGATTTATAAGTATGTATCAAAATTTTCATTTTAGTTGCAATATTTATTTTGTAATCGTGAGCGTAAGCTATTATAACAATTTTCGGCTCGTCAAATATCTGACAGTTTGGAGCCTCCTGTAAATTCTAGTTCAGTATCTTAAAAATTTTCAAAGGTATGAAATGAAAGAGCATATTTATACCTTTCATCAGTATAAAAAATATGTTTTAAACTCACATATAAAGATATTAAAAGTTGAAAATAGTCTGTTATTTTATTTATTCCCCTTTTAAGAATCCTGAGACCCCTTAAACGTTTGAGATCAAGCTCTCAATAAAAATAATAGAAACCCTTTATAAGCGAATGGATAATCCACTACAACCATGTTTATAATTATAACATGGTTATAAATTTTTGTGACTATTGTTAAACATTTAAAAAACCTTCTATGTGTTTAATTGCCTCGTTAAATCATTTATCTTGTCTTAAATCCTTGCTATCCTTTTAAATTTACGGAAGTAGACGTTTGATATTTTATTGGTTTACGTAAATTGGAATGCATCTTTTTCGTTCTATTTTTTTAATTTCCCAATAAAATAAATGTATTTTCAAAATATTTCATATTAGTGTAGACTCTAATACTTTCAGTTTTCTAACATGGGTTTTTTCAAGCATAATTATGCAGAGTGTGATGATAATAAGCATTTTGTATAAAAAGTGACATCTGTTATTGTTTATTAAGGTACAAAAAAAATCTAGAATAAAACGATTTAGGGTTATTAGTCTACTCCTTTCTTTGTGCACTTAATTACCACAATAACATGCTTGCAATCCTGATTATTTCAGTGTTAGTTTTTTATGATAATAAATGGTAATGCTTTTGAAGCTCTAATGTGTCTTAAGTATGATAGAATAAGCAGTGAAAAAAACTGGTAAACAAGAAACAAAATAAAACATATTAATGTAGAATATCTTGCATATCTCATTTTATACATATTTTCCATATTTAGGATCCATTTAATTTCTTGTTTAATTGCAAGTCCTTCAATAATATTCATAAAAAAACATACATTAAATGCAGAGACAAAACAATTTTAAATGTAATACAATACTTAAAAAAATATGACAGAAAAATAAATTTGAAAATCATCAAATATTAATGTGAAATTTATCATAAGTTAAATAATATAAAAAATCCCGTACGATTAAAAAATGCAGATGTAGAGAGAAATGAATGGTAAAGCTTTTTAATTAGGCGATACTGATTTTAAAATTATACTCTAGAGTAAGTATTTTGGTAACTGTCTTTATAATTTCGCCGAATCTTTATAAATTTCTGTAAATAACGTTTGACGATTTCAAATATTTCCCAACATAGTTATTTTAAAGTACCTCCATAAAGATATTACCATCTTTTTAAATTTATAGGAGTAGCTGTTTGACACTTTAAAACTTTATCAAATTTTGAACGTATCTGGTTTCACGCTTCTTTATAAATTTCTCAATAAATTTAAAGTGTTTCTATAATACTTCAACTTTAGTATAGACCCTCATATTTTATCTATTCTAATATGCGTTCTTTTAAGCTTAATTATTTTAGAGTATCATGGGAATATTAATTTTGCATAAATATGTGCATTTATTGTTATTTATTAAGCTACAAAAAATTAAATATTTAAGGTAAAAGTTTTCAGTGTTATTTTTCGAAGCCTCTTATCTTATACTTAATTAGCACATTGTTTTAAATATGCGTGCAATCTCATTAATTTCAAAGGAATTTTTAATGCTAATGAATTCGATATTTATCTGATGTCCATAATTGTAATAGCAGAAAAAGTGAACACGTTTTTTATGCTTATTTATATAAAATACATATTATTTAGATATTTATTTTATTTTTGATCCATTAAAGTATTTGTTTTTTACACATTTGCTCGTTTTTCTATAACGCTGAGTAAGGAAAAAAAAATGTTTTGTGATAAATATCTATGATTATGCTTGAAAAGGAAAACATATTAAGCCTTTAGTTTTTATTTTATTTATTCTGGAAATACGGCATTTAATCGCCGGTATGCATATTTCAGATGTGTATAGTGCTGGGACGATTACTGTTTCTAAACCAATAGGAGAGCGTCATTATCACGGTCAAGTACACGCCCACACAGTTTGATTGACAGGAACTCGTGGACAATTGACAGTGCTAATTATAACGATAATCTGTTGCGGATGAAAGTGAGCTGACTGGCTGAATGGTTAGAGCGTCGAGCTTGAAACCGGAGGATATGGGTTCGAGTCCATCGCGGGCTGAGAGTCCGTTGGTGATTCTTTTTTTTAATTATTGGAGGCTGTCTTTTATTAATAAATAAGACATTTTTTAAAAAAATATTTCAAATCCTTTTAATATTCTAAATATCGTTCCAAAATGATTTATATATATATTAAACAAATGGGAAAAAAAGTATTCTGCGAAAACATCCGTATAAACAAAATTCTTACTTTAATTTTTATTTATTTATTTATTTCAGGATCAGAGGAAGTATAATTTCTAATTGAAGTAAATAAAATTCAGTCATTTTGAAAAAAAAAAAAAAATTCTTTCGTACCTTTAATTTTTAATTACCGAGTACAAATTCAAACAATCCGAGTACAAATAAATAATAAACACACACGATCAATTGTCCACGAGTTCCTGTCAATCAAACTGTGTGGGCGTGTACTTGACCGTGATAATGACGGTCTCCTATTGGTTTAGAAACAGTAATCGTCCCAGCAATATACACATCTGAAATATGCCGCCGGTATCTACTAAAAAAGCGTTTTATTTAGACAATACATTAAACAAGTATATTTCTTGCAATATTGCATGATGTAGAGGAGTAGAAAATGTGGGTGTGAACGTATTTATACTTGAAACATTTCAGGAAAAATTATAAAAACTACCTTTACCTGTTGCTCAGTACTAATCTTGAACATAGAAGCATGAAAAAATAAGTCATGTAAGCACTAAAATGTGGAGATATGCATACATACGTTCATGAATGAATATATGAATATGTATCTAAACTAAATACTATTTTCTATAGAAAATATGAAATTAGATGTCCTACAAAGTTCAATGACGCAGATTTATTTGTATTCACGGTACTACTTGATTGGTACTACTTGTTGATAAATACCGTCAAATTATACAAAGTGCCAAATAATACAAATATAATAATGTTGCCATTCTATAATTTTAAAATCGGAAAATTAATGAATAATTCATGATTTTAAATTGAAAAAAATAACCTAAAAAATTAGTTTTGTTTTAATGATGACATTTCCGTGTAAGATAGTGATATACGAAACATAAAATTTGGTTTATTTAGATTATTTCGGAAAAAATGCCATTTAGATAGTTAAATACATAAATATTAAATTAAAGCATAAATAGACAGATATTAATAAAATATTACATTTATGGAAAAATATAAGTATTTTAAATGTAATATTCGATTTCATCTAGAGACAGAATAAATATCAATGATAACGGAAGATTGTAAATAACCTAATGCTCTTTATTTTGTAAAAAATGTAAACGGAAATAACTACAAAATACATGTATACATTAAATATAGGATTAAACGCCCCTAAACACAAATATATAAATATATAAAAATAAAATTTTCAATTAATTTAAACCACAAAAGAACAAAAAAGAAATAATTTAACAAATTACAACTACCATTTGGAAAATGATATTTTCAACGACTAAAATTTAAGATAAATAAATTCTATATTAAAAATGGTTTTTTACAGTCAATCATTTCAACATTAAATTGTTTCCTTTTTCGAGGTCTTGGCACATTTCGTAATCGGTGGATACTTTAATCAGACATCTATTTTTTGCTTTAAAAGACGATATTTCATACGATGTGTTTATTTAGATTTGGTTTCTACCATATCTGCATATATTTGCATCTATCCATTTTGCAAATATTTCATTTTCCTTTTTATTAATACCGATATTTCGATTTTCTACTCAAAAAACGCTTATTTCTTAAAGCAAAAAGTTTGAATGTTACCCATTAAGATAATAAGAATTAGTAAAAACATAATTTTTATGATGATCAAAATGTGTCTTACGTAAAAACAGAGACATAACGTACGCTATATGTTGCACATTAATATTCCTGGACCAATCAGGAATAATATAGTATGCGGACACTACAAAGTCCAATATTAACTGAAAACAACAACCACTTTCCAAATCATTAATAAATTAGTAAAACATTAATTTAAAAAAAAACAACCGTCAAATTAAAAATACTTGATGACGTAACAAACACGTGTGACATGTTTAATGTTAAGTGAAAGTGACATTCATGATCATCCAATATTGGCATTAAATCTTAAAGTTAATAGATTTTTTTTGTTTTATGGTATAATCAAGTTTTGCTGGTTTCACTATCAATAAAAAATGCTTCACCAACGACACGCAAAATTCACGAGAACAAAAAGCAAAACAAAACAAGACAATAACAAAAACAACAACAAAAAAACTTTTTGGATGTTGGCTATCCCAAAACTTTCTTCTAACTCATGCACGTTAATTCTTCCAGAAAACGAAAAATATCAGAATCACTGGTTAGTTAATTTGCGCCAAAAACTTAGCTGCAAAAACTTATTTAAAGTTCTAACTTAATCTGAAATTTGACGAATATTCATGCATTAGTATTTCGTGTATTAGTATTTGATACAGAATTATCGCAGAGATCGAAAAAAATTGAATAGAAGCGCTACGTGTTGAGTGACTTTCTCCAAAACTAAAGAATACTAATTTATATCAGGTACTAACTGAATTTGAAGTTTGATCAAAATGCGTAGATTAATTTCTGAGATAGAACTATTATGGTAATCATGAATAACGCCGCATAACAGTGCCACCTCTTGTGTGATTGAGTTCAAAAACTAAAGAATACTCATTTATATCAGGGACTAACTGAATTAAAAATTTGCTGAAAATACGTGCATTAGATCCTGAGATAGAACTATTTAGATAATCATAAATAAGTCCGAATAGCACGACCACGTGTTGAACGATTTAGCCCAAAACCTACAGAATGCTAATTGATATATGGACTAACTAAATGTGAAGTGTGATGAAAATCCGTGCATTAGTTCTTGAAATTGAGCTATTGCGATAATCGTAAATAATACCGCATAGCAGTGCCACCTATTGTGCACTTTATACCAAAGCGTAATCAAAACCATCTTATAACAAGGACAAATGAAATCTGGAATTTTATAAAACCCCGTCAATTTAGTTCTTGAGAAATAGCTGCTGTGAAAATTGTTAAAAAGACAGCATAGCAGCGTCACCTGTTGGGAGATACACACCAAAAATAATCGGATCCAGTTTATATCAAGGTTTAACTTAATCAAAAGTTTTGTGAAAGTTTCCGTACATTAGTTCTTGAGATAGAGCTTCTAGAAAATTTATGTCACATGCAAACAAATATTATATATATGTATATAATTTTTTTTTAAATTTCTAACCACTAAAACATATAAATCCTTCGAAAACCAGAATTTGAAAGCTTTTGCGAATCAAATATTTTCTTTTTGTAAATATAAAAAAGTAACAATAATATTATTGACCGTTTGTATTTTGCAAACTCCTTCATTTTAAAACCTGTAGTATACGCACTTGACTACCAACTTTCAAAGTAAGCGTTTTACTAGGTTGTGATTAGAGAGAAAGAATAAGGTGTAGAATATTGTAACTTCTCTTTAATACTTTAGGAATGAAACATAATTTTCCATAAGAATAATCAGAAAACTTATTAATAAAGAATTTTTCTCAGAAAACAAAATTAACTATATAGTTATTTTAATTAGTTAAAAAGTGAAAAATCATCTACCAGAATGCATGTTTTTTTTTTCTTTTTTTTCTTTTTTTTACACTTTGCTTTTAGAAAATCTTTATCGAGTTACGTCCAAAATTATTGAAGCATTAGCCAACTCTCCCAGTTTGATACCGAAATTTGCAGTTGCGCATATGGATTATATAAGATAGAATGCATATGAAAATGTATGTCGAATGCATGAGAAACTTTCGCTGTTAAGTTTTCGCGTGAAAATAAAAGAATTTCACTGTGCTTATGATTGATATACATAAGACTCGTTATTTAATACAGAAACTTACAAGCACATACCACAAGAAGATGCATTCATAAGCTCTGAATATTTCAAACTTAAGAAACATATTCATTAAAATCTGCAAAAAAATTTTGTAACTATTGTAAACGTCTATTTAGTTATACGGGGTGTTTCTAAACGAATACAGGGATTTTAGCAATAGGTAATATTTATTACAAAAAACTTAAAATTATAAGTAATGCATATGTTGAAAGAGCAACTAAAATTGTTTTACCTGTAAGATAACAAGTGTTCTATGTGAGGACCTTTCATCATACAGAGCACATCAAGTCGATAACGTATCACAGTTTTTTTTTCAAACGTTGATTAGTATCTTTTGAGTCAATGTTACAACAGCTGCAGTGGTCAGCTGGTAGTCAAGGCACATATATACGATAGTTTATGAACCCCCAGAAGTTGAAATCCCGTAGCGTCAGATAAGAAGAGCGTCTGAAGAGAAGTGCTTTGCTAATCAGCGTTTGGGGGAAAATGGTATGGAATTGATGTGTGCCGTGTGACGATAGATATTCACATTGTAAGCTTGTTGGCAAAACTGATTTATTTGTTTTTTCATTTTATGCATTAATTATAATTTTAAGTTTTTTGTAATAATTACTACCAAGCGTTAAAACCTCGATATTCATTTAGAAACTTCCCGTATTTCATGGTAGTCAAGGTAGGATTGCGGGATTTAAAAATTCTAGAGAAAATGTATCAGTACGTAAGTTATCAGTAAGATATTTGTAGAACAACACAATATGGATAAAGGTTGTTCTTAAGATCACATAAGTTATAAAATGATAATGAAATATGTGTTTCGTAAACCATAATTTCTATGACTTTTAATTGTTAATTTTGCATTTTATTTGCTTTGAAGCGTGTCTTTTTATCACGTTGTTATGACTTTTACGCCAATATTAACTTGGAGATGAACTCAAGCTTGAAGAATTATCATTCAAAATTTAAATCCATTATTTATCTATTTAAATCCATAATTTGTAAATGGATGTTTACATTTTTAAGTATATTTCATACAAATAAAAAAATTATATAAAAAATATTTTGTTATTGGAATTTTTACATTATATCATATTCCTTGAAAATAATTTTAAAAAGAAAATACATTAAAATTGCATAGAATATGTGAAAATGTTTTAGTTAAAAATATCTTTATAAATTCTTCTTATGTTTTCTTTGGCCCCAATTTCTAATAAAGAAATCTGTTTTGCATCATGAGTTTTCTTTTGGTTCTATAAAGTAGTTCAAAAATAAAATCTGTCTGATTAATTACAAGAAAAATATGAGGCAAATTAATAAAATTTCAAATCATTTCCAATATTTTTTTAGCTGCTGTGCAGTAATGCTTTTTTCCTGAAAAAACCAATTCAAGTAAAACTTAAGAAATCTGAATTCATAATTCTTCTGTAATCAGAGAGTTCGACATATTTTTATTTCAACAAGTGAATAAAATAAATAATATATTGATGAAAATTCTAACTACAAATGTTTGTGAAATATGTTTCATTAGATCGATATAAATCCAATAATTTGATATCTGATATATTACACGTAATATTGTCATTTAATTTTCATAATTACACATTGTCCCTTATTATGAACTAAGAGTTTATATATTTGATTTATGTTTAAATAAGGCTATACAAACTACATAGGATTGTATACCCAGCTTTGGTTGATCTGGTTTAATATTAATAACTATTTCTAACTATAATAGCAAATCGCTCTCAAACTGCGGTCATAAAAAGGAATTCAGCAGCTGTCGCTGTTGTTTGGTATCCCACTTGAGTAGTATGTCTAATTTTGCCACCGTTTATCTAACTATGCTTCTGTATCTGACGAAAATACTTCGGGGAAATATTTGTTCTCCCGTTCGATATGATGTGCATCGGGCAGTTAGTTGATAGCGGACTTTTGTATTTATTTTACGCAACTGGTGATTTATTGTTACGCAATTAGTAATTGCTTCTCTGGCTCTGAAATTGTTTGAATTATATCATTTGCGAATACGCTAATAATAGGGTTAACAACAAAGAGAAATCACATTTTAAACATAAATTATGAAAAACTTTTCTGACGTAAAGTTTGTTGTTACGAAATTTACCACCCACATTTTGTATGTATCAATTAATTTAGGTATTTTATAAGAGTTAATAAATATACATATATTACATAATTTAAGTTCTGCAGGAAATTCAAACGCAATGTTAACGCAATTAAAAACAATATAACAGATACTAATATATCAAAATTCGTTGTCCCCGTAAAAAAAAAAAAAATAATAAAATAAAATAAAAAATAAAGTGCATTATTTTTACAGAAAAATTATTGTGAATCTCGGTAACATAGATCCGATCATTCCTATTGAAAAAGTATGGACTGATTTCGTATATACCTATAAATACGTATTAACTACTTCTTATCAGATAATATTTTATATTTCATTCGAGAGTTGATATTCTTATTAACGAATCAAATTTCATTCCATTTTGTAGTATGACGTCATTAAAATAAGCTTCAAACAATTGCCGTCCGTAGACCGTAATATATTTCAGTTTTTTATTTTCTATACATAAACAGTTGTAATGCACCTCAGTTAAATATGCCAATTTTGTTATTATAGATATAGCAAAACAAATTATAACTAGTATTGAAATATTTTTCGACTATATTTTATCATGTATCCGAATGCTTTTCTGTCTCTCATTAAACGAATGATAAAAGATATAAATACCACTTTTAATAGAGAAATACGTGGATTTATTAGTATTTAGAAAATTAAACTGCCAACTGCTCTTTCTAATGATTCTATCAAGTATAAAAAAGAAAGGAAGATGGTGCGTTACACACAGATTATAAAACCCTTTCCCAGACCATGATAAATTTCTTATAAAATTTTGCATTAAAGGTACATTTCAAAAATATCATTGAACATCTTTCTCGCTAAAAGTAAATTATATTTAAAAATGTACATTGGAATATCACAAAAGCCAAAATGGATCTCACATGGAGAAGCATTTTCTTTCACTTAAGCTGTTTAAACATACAAAATACATAAAAACACAAAAGCAACTACAAAAACAATATAACTGGAGTCCTAAAGCAGACTGCCTGGTTTTAAAATTCAATAATTTTAAAACGGTGACAGCTGGCAAATAAAATTAGCAGGATAATAATGCAGATATCAGGATTTTTTTTACTGTGATTCTTGGTTTTAATTTGAAATGGGAAAAAGATGACGATGAAATTAGCAAGCGCTGAAAAGAGGCAGAAATAGAATAAAATGATGGGAATAATGGAGATCAAGCGTATTCGCCTATGAGCGTATTTCGCGTCTGATTCGCCTATGTAACTTTTTTATGACCCAATTTTGAACTCAGTTGTTATCATTCGGATATCGTTGGTGGCGGATTTGGATTTAAAAACAATATCATACATAATCGTATAGTCTAAATTCAGATCTGGGACTCGAACAACAAAAATATACCGAAGAATAGCACTCGATATGGTTTGATTTCTTCCGTTGGCACCATAACAGAGTGATTTCTGATTATGCCTGGCTTGAACTACTACTGATCACAGAGCTATCTTTTGCTTATAATTGAAACTAAAGCCAGGAATCCGGGTCAAAAAACTTCTGGAATCACATATTATTCTCCTGTAAGTATAATTTAAATCTTGTACAGTATCGGATAAAAAAACCTGTTTATTAAAGGAAATTGGTTTGTAAAATTTAGCTACATTTATGACATTTTGTTTTATTTTAAATAGTTTCCAGGAATGACTTTATTAAAATATATCTCAAAAATGAATAATTGTTTGGTAGAATAATGTAAAGTATTTAGTTTTTGTCTTCTCTACAGAAAATTTCCTACCTAAATGTCTTTCTATTACATCACTACATAACACTACCCAACATCAAAAATGTTTCGGGTTCAAAAATAGTTATTTCCGAAGTATTTTGTCTTACTAAACACGAAAATCAACATTAAAAGTTGAGATTAGCTCTTGTTTTCAAGATAGAAACCAACTTGAGAAATCTCACTATGACTGTTTTATGGGAATTGGAATGTTTGGAAGTTGGTACTCCTAATATCTGTAATTACCCTCAACCACATTTTCTGTGTAGAATCCAACCAGAAGTCAAGATCACAGAATACTGTGTGCGTCACAAGAATCTTCTTCATTTCTTTGAGAAGAAAAAAACATGTTGCTTGCACTGATGTTAATGGTTTGATTAATTCAATGAACATAACTCATGATCCATGGAAGTGATAGTTATTTATAGACTCCTCCAAACTTACTTTGAAAAGAGCCTGACTACACAAGGGCAGCATTATTCCTTCCATTCCCATTGGACATTCCGTTCACATGCAGGAATATTATGAAAATGTGAAATTACTTCTGGAGACAATCAAATACAAGGATCATAAATGGCAGATTTGTGGTGACTTGAAAGTAATTGCTTTACTCCATGGAATAAAATTAGGCTGTACCAAGTACTGCTGTTTTCTGTGTTTGTGGGACAGTCGAGATAGAAACACTTACTACATAAAAGAAACTCTGATTACATGGCCTTCAAGAAATCTAAATCCCGGGGAGATAAATGTCCAAAATGAACCAAGATGATCCGAAAATAAAATCTGCTTCCACCCCTGCACATTAAGCTGGGATTAATGAAGAACTTCGAAAAAGCAATGAACAAGGATAGAGAGATTTTCCAATACCTTTGAGCGAAATTTCCAAGACCGAGTGAATCAAAGGTTAATGAGGGAATCTTTGTGGGCCCTTAAATGCGCACATTAATGAAGAACCCAGCTTTTGGTAAAGTTATGAAGGGGAAAGAGAAAGCTGCCTGGGAAGCCTTCAAAGGTCTGGTATGGGGATTTCTAGGCAATAGAAAAGCCGAGAACTTCCAACATTTGGTGAAAGAATTCCTACAAATTACCAAGACCTTCGATGCAACATGTCTCTGAAACTTCATTTCCTCCACTCCCATCTTGATTTTCCCCCTAAAAACTGTTTAGCTGTAAGAAATGAGCATGGTGAAAGGTTTCAGAAAGATATCTCTGTAATGGAACGCAGATATCAGGGTCACTGGGATGAGTCAATGCTGACCGACTGCTGCTGGACTTTTACAAGAGATGATCCGGAGTTGACATACAAGAGGCAATTCAAAAGGAAACATTTGCAAGAATAGGCTAAAAACAACCACTGCTTTCTGAATAATGAACATTGTTTAATGAAACAAGCCTATTGTATTATATTTATAAGATAGGATTTTTTTTTCTTCTTCAATTGTCTGTAAATCGGGGTGTGCCTTTCTCTAAAGAGCTATATTGTATCTTGAAAACAAGAGCTAATTAAAAATTTTCATTTGCATATTCGTTTTTTTCAACCCAAAATTAGTAAGAATTGACTATCTAGAACCAGGAAACTGACAAAAATATTTTTTTTTGTTGGCTAGTGTAATCTATGGATAGCGAATCATGAACTGAAACACTTGATTTTCTTTTAAAAAAATTATGTTTACCTTTATTACTTATCTTAAATTGTGTTTATTTTAATGCACTTGAGTGTTTAACTTGGAGATTCAATAATATAAAATATTTGTTAAAAAATAAAAATAAAGTATTTATTAGTTCTGATCTATTAGTTCACATCTTACGATATTTTGTTTTCTTAAGTTATTATTATTATTAATATTATTATTATTATTATTGGAAATCTAAGCTTCACTGAGCACACCTGATAAAAAAATATGAAAAAATAATTTAAAATTAAATTCACATTTGTTGGAGGAAGTATTTTTTTTAATGTTCTTAGATAAGATTTTCAAAATGATGTAATAATTGCATTTTTTCTTTATGAAATCATTTAATATATATGAAAAATATAACAATGTACCTAAATAAAAAATTAAAAATATACAGGGTCTACGTAACAAAATATAGTCCATGTTCAAATTCATCTTAACATAGTATACTGTAAATCATGAAACATCTATGTATCATAAAAGACTTTCGAACAATAACAGAATGTTAAGAATATTACTAATGATTTTTTTTCTTATACAATGATAATGAGATAGCTAAATATGATAGTTAAAAAACACGCAACTCTGTAAAAAATACATTTTTCAGCAATTGCTTTCCTAATTAGGGAATGTGTTTTTAATTCTTTTGTGCAACAATATAGATATCATCTATAGACTTTATAAATCACTACAAATTATGAACTAAAGACTAGATGAGTTTTTAAACACGCACTAAGTGAAAATCTTGCATAATCCATCGATTGGTATGATCATAAACAATTCTGACACCCAATTCGTTTGTTCATATCTGTAAATGAGTTATTAAATCTAACTCTGTATAATCTGTATAAATCATGTAGTACTGCATTTCGGGAAGAGTTCAATGTGATTGCAGCATTGTCATATCATTAAAAAGCATGCAATTTTTTTTCGAATAGATCATAATGGAATGGAATTATTTTATACGTCCCTATAAACTGCTATTTTTTATGTTCTTGACAAAATATGTTGTAGTCCATATCATTGAGTTATTCTAATTAAACGTAACATCAGTAAAATGCACCTCAAATGATATATTCCCCCAAAATATAACGTTATGAAATTCTTTTAGTTGTTTTCGGCAAACCGAGTTATATATTATGCACTTTATTTTCGATATCAAATATAAACATCAAAACAAATAAAATATACATAGTATATAAATGTAATGTAATATAATATAAGTTTACATAGTACTAAGTAAGTATATTTATGTGTGTTAGAGCACGAAAATATAGAAGCATAGGCAAATTAAACAAATTCATGAAAACTTTTGAGCTCTGTTGGAAAATGTTAAAAACAAACTTTTAGAATATTGATTGCGTTTCCAATTGAAAAGTTTTATACATGGTAAATGAATTGTATAAATACGCATAATTTCTGTATTTTTAAACAGTTAAAATACAAAAGTACACCTTGTGGTTAGCGTTTATACCTCCAAAGATCACGAATTAGTGACAGACTATAACAATCAGTTAACTAGCACTTTTATTTACGGAAGTTATTGAAGGAGATTTCAACCCCCGGTCGGTTGCAATAGTATTGATAGGTACAACACACTTATTTCCGTTTTTCTGTCCACCGCAAGAGTGCTCAGAATTACTTAGTATATAAATGAGATTTTTTAAATTAAAATTTGAAGTATTCTTTTTTTTACGCTAATGAAGATCACGGATCAATTTAAGGGCATTAGAATTGCTTCAATTAATTGCTAATGTTGATTTTCCAACATGCGCCTGTCAAGCACATTGTAACCTATTTACGGGGTCCTAGATTTGAGACCGAAGGTGAGTTAAACCTTTATGAACCGACGTTATTTTAAAGTATCATTGAAGAAAATTTAATGCAAAATTTATTTCCTGAGTCTATTAAGAAAAGTTCAGTTTTCCTTCCACACAATATACATAGCTTGATCAAATTTAGAAAGGGTAGAGAAACAGTCGAAGTTTAATATTTACAAAAAGTGGTGATTTTCATAATTATTTACATAGATATAGCTTTTCATAAAAAAAAAATCTATGAAACATTTTAAACTGCAAAAGCCTTTCTGTTTACAGAGAGCATCATAATACATTTAAATACACTGCTTTTATAATAAGTGCGATATTTCCATAATAATATTTTTGGTTATTTAATCCGATTATTTATGTAAATATTAAAAAAAGGGTATGACTAACGATATATTTAATCAGTTTTAATGAAAAAACATGCATAAATTTCACATTATTGTTATTTAGAAATTTCAGTATACTTCCAGATGTTAAAAAAGATAATTATTGAAATGAAACAATTTCTTGATAAGTAATTCTGCATATAAAGGGCTAAACTGCCGATATAAAAACCATATAGACAGTTTCCCTTGCTCTGGGCTATGGAAAATTATATCCATGTAAATTTTAAAACTTAAAGTATGCATAGATTGTAAAGTATATAACTTTATAAGAAAAGTTGTGTGACTTTCATTGATACTCCTCCCCCTAACGCTAAAAAAACAATTTTGAATAAATTTAAAAAAGGCCATTTTTTAATTCTTTTTTTTCAATTATATTGTTCAAAATACACATACTATATACAAATTTCATATGAATTTACATTTCTTGCAAATTTATATCTAATTTATGTTAAACAATTCAGACATTCCAACAATTCGAAAAAGAAAAATCGGCAAATTTCACCTTTTGCTTTGTTTTAGAATAAAAAAAATACTGACCAATGAAACAGGGAAAAAATAATAAAGAAGGAAATCAAATGCTTCGAATAAAGTACTTAGATTGTTTTAGATTCTTTTGTACGACAATGCTGGAATCCTTTATCATCGTGAAACATGGAGGATTTAGGAATGATACTGCTTTCAGAAGATTTACTGCAGTAAGGTGAGGGTTTACAGTTAACGGCAATAGATGGCGCAAAAGATGTTAAGGAGAAGGAGAAATGCCAGACTTCTTGTTTTATTTTGTTCTAACCAAATATTCTGTTACTGAATTCTTTCGAAAATAGATTATATTTATAGTTACAGTTTTCGTGTACACCTATTTATTAGTGATAATTTTTCCATTATATATAAATGTATTTATTCATTTGTGTTTAAAAATTGAATTTATCTCATGCAAACAATTTTATTAAGAACATTAGTTACCAATTTTTTTATATGTAAAAACTAAATAATTTAGTTTCATTTGAAAAAGAATAAATAACGTTTTATTTTCTTCGTACTAGACTATTTAGTTGCGGATTTCTTATGAAAACAGATATTTTTTTCAATTTATATAGAATAAAAATGTATGCGTTAATTATTAATTTTTTCATTAAATAAAAATATATTTATTTATGCTTAAAATTGAATTTGTTTCGCGCCAATTAGGAACAATTATTTCTTTTTTTATGCATACATAAATAAACTAAATAATTTAGTTTTATTTAAGAGAAGGAAGAATAACATGCGTCTTGTTTTATTTTGTTCTTATTGGATATTCTAGTTTCTGAATTTTTACGAAAATAAATATTTTTTTCTAGTTATTTACAATAACAATTTATGTTTTTACCTTTTAATTAATATTAATTTTTTAATTATATATAATTGCCTTTATTCGTTTATGCTTAAAACTGAATTTGGTTCGTGCAAACATTTTTATTATAAACAATTAGTTACCACTTTTTCTAAACTATGCACTAAATAATTTCTTTTCATTTAAGGGAAAGAGAAATGCCACACTCTTCATTTCATTTTATTCTATACCCTTTTTTAAAGATACCTTAGTTTCTGAATTTTTATAAAAATAAATATTTAAAATGTATATTATTTTCAGTAACAACGTTTTGTATATCTGTTTCTTTTCCTTTTTTTTTTAATTAAGCACAATTATATTTATTCATTTACATTTTAAAATGAATTAATCTTGCTTAAATGATTTCACTAAAAACAATTAATTATAAAACTTATTTTCGGTTAAAGTAAAAAAAAGTCTCCTAAAACTTGATTACATAAATCAATTTTAATGAAATTAGATTATTCTTTTAAATCCTCCTCTACATTATTTTAATTACAAATGAAAAAAAAACTCTTTTATAATATATATATATATTGAGAATGAGAGTTCCAAACCTCGCGTTATCCAGAAAATGGATTTTGGGAAATCACGAAAAATCTTTGAATGCATCCGTTGGTTTTCATTACAAACCAAGATTTTACACTGCCAGAAATACGACATAAAATTCGTTTTTTTGTGCATAATATTGTAGTATTTTTTTGCAGGTTTACCATTTGGATGAGCAAATAGAAAAAAAAATCGATTTTTTTAATTTTGAATAAAACGATTTTTGAAACTCCTGTCATTATATAAATATTAAAAACAAGAAATTCTTTTTGACATATAAAAATTATTTTTTGACATATGAACATATTTTTTGTTCCAAGGGTTCCCGTTCCAAAAAATTCTGTTCAAAATGCCAAATTTTATAGCGTTTTCTGTAATATGTTATGCATTCGTCAGAAAATTGACAAGCACGGCACATTTTGTTGCTTCTGAATAAGAAAATTTATCAGTTTGACGTGTTTGAAGGCAAAAATTAACATTAAAAAATCAGAAATTAAGCAGTTTGGATTGGAAGAACCCTTAAACTATTAAAAAATGTTTATGATTTTAATGAGTTTCTAAAGCAGGATAATAGTTAATACGAGCTAAATATCTGTTTATTTCAATATGAATTTTGTTTGTAAAATTTCGAATATGAGTCTTTTAAAATTTATTTACAGTTACAGTTTATGTGTTGATCTGTTTATTAGTATTAACTTTTGAATTGATATACCGGGTGCATCATATTTTCGTGCAAACTTTCAAAATACATAATAAAAGGCTCGGAAAATTTTTCGGTTTGCTCGAGTATCATCAGACGGGTTTTGGATTTTTTTTCCATTTATAATTAAAAAGATTCTAAAAGTGACCAATAGAGGGCGTCAAACGTCATACTGAGGCGTTTTATGCAAATCAGACTAGCTAAACACACCTCGGAATGGATTCACCATTCGATATCGGCAGCATATTATCGGTACCTGATCGAGCGCTGGTGGTTAAACATTTCTACAAAAATGGTGAATCCATCACAACTATTGCAAACTGAAAGTTTCACACGGAAAAAGGACATAAGGTGCAAAAAAGCTCTATTTCATTGATTGGGATATTAAATTTTGTAGGATGTTTGGAAGAAATGGGCTTGTCTGTTTGCGTTTTCCTAATTCGCATAAAATGACTCAATCTGACGTGTAAGCGCTCTCTATTGATTTTTTTGAAACATTTTTTATTTTATATGGGAAAAAAATCCAAAATCTATCTGATCATCTTCGCGCAAATCGAAAAATTTTCCGAGCATTATTTCTTTATTTATGGATTTTTAAACTTTGCACGAATTTGTGACGCACCCTGTGCGCATATATATTTATTTAGTTACACTTTTTCAAAATTTAAATTTCTCTCGTTCTCAAAATTTTATTAGGAACAAATCATTATGAACCAATTTTCCCAAGTTAAATAATTTAGTTTCATTTGAAGAAAAAAGCTTTATTACTTTATTATATAAAAATAACAGAATGCTATTATTATTTTAAATATTACAATAAAATATTTTAATTATAAATTAACATATGCTAAATATCTGTTCATTGCAATATAAATATACATACCAAGAATATACATTCGTTATGGTAAAATTAAGAAAGAAATCTCTTTCTTATCAAACATGGTTATCTCTGAACAATAATATTTCTACATTGGTGTCCAAAAGTTAAGCATAATTGGTAATTTAGTAAGTAATGAAAGAAATGTAAATCATAATGCGGTGAAAGGCGATATGGGAGTATAAAATGGTTATAAAGTAAGGAAACTATTCAAAAGAGCGATAATATATAGTTTTATTATCCAAAGTAACAGTTTGAAAGAAAACTAAACATAGTAAGGGTTTACACTTTAAAGGAAAAATGAAAGAAAACATTAAATAAAATAGTGATGCTACAATTTATTAAGGCGTGTTGTCACCTCTGACAGCCAGGCACCCTTCATGATGATTCCCCATACCTTATATGAGATTATGAATGAGTTGTGGGCTCAAACAGCTCAAAGCTTCTTTGAGAGCTCTTTTCAGTTCTGGAACGGAGCTTTGTAGGTCCTAAAGCGCTTCAAAATACTTCCCGAGCATATCCCATTCATGCTCGATAGGATTTAAATTCGGGGAGTTCGCAGGCCACGATATGCGCTATATATTTTCTGTTTCAAGGAAGTCATCAACCAGTATCACACGGTGTTAAGGCACATTATCATCCATGAATATGAAGTCAGGACCGACAGCCCCTCGAAACAAACAAACATAAGGCTCAAAAACTTTATCTCTATATCTTTCACCAGTCACAAATCCCGTGTCAATGATTTGGAAGTCTGTGCGGCCGTCCAACGTGATGCCTGCCTATACCACTCCTCCCCTTGATGGAAGCATATAAAGATGGAAAGCATATAAAGATGGAAAAAGATGTCTTTCCATTATGTTTCTTGGTTCAAAAGGTGTTCCACGTTCTCTCCATATCGTTACCTGACGAGAATCACTACTCAGACTAAATCGGGATTCGTCACTGAACATCACATTGGCCCATTTTCCCTCATTCAAATGTTGATGTTTCAAACTCCAGTTTAAACGAGCGCGTTTATGTGCAGGCGTAAAGGGAATGCAAACATCTGGTCTTCTGCAATACAGGCCAGCATGACTGAGTCTCCTGTAAACGATTTGTCTCGAAATTCGTGTTCATGTGGCGACTGTGAGCGCCGAATCCAGTTCTCTGGCAGTACTGCTCCTCTGACGTCGCGCACGTATTGCCAGATATCGGTAATGGCGAAGGGTTCTGATTCTTGGTCGACCTAGTACTGGTCGTCGGGTAACATCTCCCGTACTTTGAAACCTCTGCCACTGTCTTGATACAACAGACTGTTCCAAGTTCAGAATTCCAGACTCTTTGGTTTGTGATTGTCCGAATTCCAGCATTCCAACGATTCTTCCCTTCGCAAACATGTCCAGTTGGCATCTTTCTGTCATCATCAATCCTGTTTGATAATAACAATGTATCTTGACACATCAGTTATACAAAATTCGTCTGAACTGCTTATACCACGTGAACCGGTTTATAAGAGTTCCGACATGCTCAGGTATTTCGCGCATGACGTAGTCGACTGATAAGTTTTGCATATACCCAATGTTTTTTCTTTAACCAATTAATCTCCACAAGTAATTTTGAATAATTTTACGAATATTTACTCCACGTTTTTAGAATTTTACAAATTATGCTTAACTTTTGGACACCAGTGTACATCACAACTATTTATCAAAATGTAACAATTTATTTGTTGTAATCCTTTGTGGCCAACGGTACTTTAAATTATTATAAAAATTGTTGTGAAATTTATTTACTACGTCATTAGAAGTAATACAGATTAGAATGGCCTTTAGATGGTTTACCTTAACTTGTTTCAAAAGCAATTTAAGTTGAACTAAAGTAAATGTCTTTAAAGGAATGATTCTTTTTCATTTTCATTTCAGCTTTCTTCAACATTCAAAGATTGTGGGTGAGAATTTTAGTTTTGAAAAATTTCTTAAAATAATAAGTATATTTCTTAATATAATAAATAAGCTTTAAGCTAAGATAGTTTTTACAGCGTCATAAACATTTTGTCAGTATTGGTAGATTTGAATGTTTGAAAAAATATGGGTCTGTGAAATAAAAATTCAAAACATGTATGGCAGTTAAGGAAATTTTCATATTTTTATTATTTTATTTTTTCCCTTTTATGCTTTATCTTGTTTTCATTTATTTTTAAATCTTCTTTATTGTTGAAAATGTAAAGAGTTTTAAAATAGAAACATAATGCTGTATGTTGATTTTCTAATTATTCTAACTCCTTGAAAGTCATATCTGAAGTGACGCATTAATGGGTATATTTTCTCAAAAGTATTTACTGAGATACTACCTTTATCTATTATTGTGCGACACAAAACATAATTATATCGTTATCCATGACGAAATATTATTAATATAGTATAAATAGAAATAGTAAAATAGAATAAAAAGCATCCAAATTTACTCAAGACATTTAATCTTAGGAAATAGACCGAAATTTCATGAGCAATAAATTCATTATGTGACTTTGTGTATAAAATATATATCTATGCAAAATGGGATGATGAAAAATTCTGTTATTTATAATATGTGGTAAAGACTTGGTATGTATATTCTTTTAATTAACAAGCGTGAAATGCTTTCCTTAATTAAAACATTGATTCAGCTGTAAATCTTATGTGAATGATATCACGGGTATCAACTAGTAAATACGTAAATGCAAATTAAAAACACAAAATATCCATTAGAATTCACAATAGAAAAATACAGAATATCCATGGTTAGAATAATGTCTTTATTAACTGTTTTTTTAAATATATTTTACTTTCTTCTTTCTTCTATTTTTACAAGAAGAAAGTATTGGATTTGTGAAATTTTTTGAAATCCGTAACACGTTTTAGCGATCAGAGAACCCGAAAAACATGTGTTTACTAAGTGTCTGTCTATGAGTCTGTTTGCCTGTATGTGATAAAAATTTTCTGGGCACTTTATCTCAAGAACTAATGCATGCAATTTCATAAAACTTTACATCGTGTTAGATCTTGATATAAAGTAGATCTGATCAGCTTTTGGTGTATATCGCTCACCAGGTATCGCTGCTATGCTGCATTTTTTACAATTTCCACAATAACCATATCTCAAGAACTAGGGAAAGGATTATCATATAACTTTAGACTTAGTTAGAACTTGATATAGCATGCACTGTTAAAAGTGAAGGTGACAAACGGGTGCCATTTGGGACCCGGAGGTGAAAAGGCCCTAGGGTCTATTGGAATCCGGGGCATTTGGAACCCTAGGGGGCCACAGGGACTTGGATATGTGGTTGCAGTGCCGACAGGTCTCTTACTGGGTGATTGGAGCTAAATAAGGTGCCATGCACTTCGTATTGGCAGCAATGTGGCACCTCATCGGGCGACTGGAACCATGCGCATGCGCTGTGACGTGTGTCTTTCTGTTTTCTGTGACGGCAAGCACAATCTATGGCTATGAGTAAATGAAGGTGAGCTCGATGGCCGAGTGGTTAGAACGCTGAGCTTGTAAACAGACGTTGTGAGTTCGAATCCTTCGACGGCCAAATGTCGGTTTGTATATATATATATATTTTTTTTTATTATTGGACACTCTGGATTAAGGGTGCCATCTCTTCACCTTAATTAAAGGTGTCATTCTGGCTCCTTTAGGGGTGTCACCAGTGAGACAAGCCTTTCACCCCTAAAAGGTGCAATGTGTCACCATTAGTTTTAACAGTGTGGTGTTCATTACGTTTCGGTGCCTTTCGCTCAACAGATGATGGTGTCATGGTGCGATATTCGTGATTATCGTTCAAGCTCTATCTCAAGAACTAATGCACGAAATTTCACAAAACCTTAGATTCTGCTAGACACTGATATAAACTTAACCTTATTTTTTATGTATATCGCTCTACAGGTGGCACTGCTATATCGCATTATTTACAATTTCCACAATGACAATATCTCAAGAACTAGTACATGGATTTCCATAAAAATTTAGATTTAGTTAGTACATGAATTAAGATGGTGCTGATTACGATTTGGTGAAAATCGCTGAACAGATGGTGCTGCCATGGTATCTATCTTAAGAACTATTTTTTTTCAAACTTAGATTCTGTGAGGCCCTAATCAAGATTGGTGTTGTTTAGATTTTGGTTTAAATTGTCCTACAAATGGCATTGCTATGTTGTAATTTTCATGATTTAGCAGTAGCTGTATCTCAAGAACTCATGCATGGATTTTTATCAAACTTCAGATACAGTTAGTACCTGATAAAAATTTGATCTTGATTAATTGTTGGTGCATATCACTCGACACGTGGCATTGTTATGCAGATTTTTTTAAAGATATTGCGATAGTTCTATCTTGAAAATTAAAACATGGATTTCTATCAAACTTTAGATTCAGTAATAAATTGACATAAGTTGTTGCTGACTAGATTTTGGTGTAAACCACCTAACTGACTGTGTTTTTATGTTATGTTTTGTTATGTTCTGCTTAAGATAAAAGAATGTTTTTGGATTGTCACATCTGACTAGTTTTATATTTGTATTTTAACAATATGTATATTAATCAAATGGTTTAAAAATAATCCATGCAGATCCGCGTGGCAATATTATAAGTTAATGAATAAACCCTTGATATTGGAAATGCTTCCATTATCAAAAATCGGAGATATGGGTTTTTCTTTTATGGATTTTTCCTTTTGAAAGAATAATTTGAAAGCTTTTTTTATTTATAATGAATTACGTAATAGATTTTATATTTGTATTATTTTCTTCGAACATTATACCTTTTTTTTACAATTTACGTCATTGAATAATAATCTTCTTACTGACTTGACTTGTTTAATCTTTTTAAATAAATGTATAATCGCTTGGAAAAAACTACTTACTTTTGAAAATTAAGCTTTTGCTATTTTATTATTTTTATAATGCTAAGATTTTTTTCAAACATTATTATTTTCTCCGGATCTTTTAATCGCCTTACCTTTAACAACAGCAATACAAAGTTTTGCATACATAGTCTGTGAGTTACTTGGTATTTTATTTTTTGTTTTTAGATAAAAGTTGCTGTTGTTGTTTTTCGTTTAGCATTTGAATGCCACTAATCTATTCTGAAAATAAGTCAATCGATATGAAACATTCAGATTTTTTCTTTAGTTTATTTTTTAAAGTAATAAATACTGTATTTACAGAATATACCAAATTTAATCAACTTAAACTTTTGTGGGGTAACTTTCCATTTCTTTAAAAATAAAAGCAGATAGTTAAGGAAAATGAATCTGAAATACTATAGTACCTTAACAATAAACATCAGCACGAAAATTTCTACACTGTGCTTATAAATCGTAATTTAATTTTATATAAAACAAGGTCTTATTATCATAATTCAGATTTTTATATTTGTAAACTTTTTCCAACGTAGTTAAAAAGTCTTGATTATCAGTTCATCTCTCTGTTGTTAGCTCTCTAAATTTTTAATATCCATTTCAAATTTCTTGTAAGTACTACCTGTTTTTCAGGTTGACAATCTGCCTAAACTTATTAAAAATTGAGAGTGGAGTAATAGATCGTTTACAGAAATGCACAAATGAATTCCGTTACATTATGGTGTATACAGAAAGTATTTGCCGTGTATTTTATCATTTTCCAGCTGAACTGTATTTTACTGTATGTAAGGTAAGAACTGTTTCGTAGAAATCCGCACAAAATGCTCTTTTCTGGAAAGCTATGATAAAAATGAGACAAACAACAAAAATAGGCACAGAAAGGTAACGTTAAAAAAAGCATTAATATATAAAAGTGTCATCGGGCTTCAATTAAACCGTTTCTTCAGACATTATCGAGTTTACGTTTGATGGTAATTATTAAACCTTGCTTAAAATGTAGGTCCATTTTTTGAGACAGTATATGATTCCCGATTGATCAATTTCTGGATTTTATGTACACTTCATCATTTAGAATACGCAATGAACCTAAGATATGATCCGAACTGCTACATTGATTGAATTTTGAAAACGTTAGCCGCGTTGTCGAACTTTCTACGAAAGCGATGTTTTGTTTTCTGAATTGGCTTTGAACGATTTTACAGTAATAACTACTGTTCAAGTCTGACCAGAGGATATATGAAACGCCATTGAATTTACTTCAGATATATGAGATGAAATAACGTCGGATACACTTGTTCAAATAAGGCTGTTTTTTGACAGTGAATCGAGGCTTTCGGATAAATAAACGACTCAAGCCTTTTGGGCCAATCACAATCCAAAAGAAGTTCTTGCTTCTGATATTGCTTTGTTGTTATTGTTTTGTTGTGAATTCAATCATAGGTTATGTCATGGAGACGTCATATGTGTAGTAGCTACCATTATCGTTAAAAGCGGAGTGATTGAGCTTTAAATGTTTCATCCAAGATAAATTTTTAATCAGAGAATTTTTTTAAAAACGAACACACTTTGTTTTCACTTCAGTTTTTTGCTTTCATATTCGTTTTGATTTTGACTCTTTTCGTGTGATATTTCATGTTAAGCGTCTGGGGGATTGTCTAACGTAGGTAACATGTTGAAAAAAATGAATTTAGCACTCAAGCAATGGATTCATACTCGGTCGTTTTTGTCAAATATACAATTAAATTGCTATAACTTTAAATTGGTGAAATTTTATGCCTTCCTATTTGACTCGGGTTATCTTTGGAAGCAAGCCCCTTCTAGTAACGTTATAGAACAATATATTTAGCTCGTTTGGAGATATTTTTGGTTAAAAAAAAAAGTTTCACGATGAACTTTTACCGAACAAGAATGAATATATTTTCTATTCATAAAGCATAAAGAATTTCCTATTCATAAAACTTATACAAGCGCTTATGAAGACATTCCTCTTTCCAATTCATTCCCTGAAAACACAGATTATTTAATGAACTCTCTGATAACAGTTGTGCCTTTAAATACTATAACGTAGCACTTCATGTATAAATTTTACTTGATTCGTATTATTTTCCTATTTCCATAATTGCAAACTTTGTGCCGATTTTTAGAAAATATTTCTTATGTTTGAAGATTTAAGTAAATTTGTATAGAGGGCTACGTATAAAGAATGGGGCACACAGACATCTGTGGGTGGTGATTGTCAGAAATCTGCTTAGAGTATACATTTTGTGTTAAATATAAGTATATTGTTTGTTATATAAAATTCGATACATTTATGCACGTAGCACAAAACAATATAAATATATCACCATTTATCAACAGAATTTGCTAGAATTGAGTTTTAAAATCTGTTATGAAGCTAAATTTTAGCATACCTTGTGGTGTATATAAATATTTATATTCCATATACAGACTTTGCATAGAAAAAAAATCGAAATTTTTACTGACTATATGCCATAATTATTAAAAATGTGTTTGCAATTGTGCATGAAATCCCCTCTAGCAACATGTTAAAAGATGGTTGAACGGTAAAAATTTCAGGAAGTATAAAATTGTTTCGTAATCAGTTGCAGATGCATAATTCTTGCAGTTTGATGACTTTTCTCAGTTACAGACACACAATGAAAGTTAATTTTTTTTTCATCACACATATTATCTCCATTATCTACATAGAAAATAAATTATAAATGGTGATATTTCTGCTTATATGTGTTATTACGCTTTAGAATCTTAGTTTAACTTCATGACACATAACGCATCACATTATAACCATTGTATAACTAGTAGAAGAAGAGGTACTTTTAGTATTTGCTTTACATGTGGAGGCATGAGAGATTTCCACCAAAAATTTGAAACCCTCTTTAACCATTTCAGGAAGGCCATTTCTTCACATGAGAATAATAAGGTTCTATCTGTGTTTTTCAAAGAAAATGACTTACTAATATAAAAATGTGTTATTTGTGTCTATGAAGGCATTCCTGGATTAAAATAATGTCATATTATGATTGTAAGGTCATATGTAAATTATGTATAACATCATTTTGATGAAAAAATGCCTTCATAGATACAAACAAAACCTATCTATATCGATAAGTCATTAAAAAAAACATAGATGATAGACCTTTATTATTCTCAGATAACGATTTGAATTCTACAAAAAGTTAAATTTAACGCTTAACCTGGTTAATGCCACCAGAATTATTTTAGTACAATTTCGATTTCAGTGAAAAAAAAAATCTTTTCGTTATTTTCAAATAAATTTCCTTGTAAATTGCGGTGTGAATTAATTATTTGAGCATTTTTATTGTAGAAATTCCTTGCCCTTGAAAGAACTAAAAAGGCATTTTTTAAAATTTATTTAAATGTAAAGAAATGTAAAAAAAATATGAAAATGTATGTATATGTGGGAGCGAGGCTGGGAAATTTAATCCTTAAAAACTTTACCTGTTTTAAACCCCTGGAGTTTGTTTCTGAATTTTATCAAGTACAAGCTTTGTTAAAAGCGCCGTAAAATGATGTAAATGAAGTTGTTTAAAATAAGCAATATATCCTAAATAATATTTATTTTAAAAATGAAATAGTTGAACTTCACTAACATTTCATAAGCTAAATTTGAGCTTTTAGCAAAATGTCTTCTATTTTCTTTATCGATACAATAAATCAAGTACATTTATAGTTTTTTTTTTTCAATATGCTCAAAGTTAAGGAAAGAAAATAACGATTCTATGTAAAATTATGTTGCATTTTATAGTAAAAATGTCTGTGAAATAACATTTTTACAAAAAAAAAAAAAAAAAAAAAAAAAAAAACTATATTGTATGTAAAGAGAAACAGCTCCACTGATTATGTTATAAAAAAAAACTTTCATGTATTTAAGTGGCTAGTAGAAGTATAACAAACAATTCTCTATTGTCTATACGTTTTACATCATTCAGAAATATTATTTAAGCCAATCTATGCAATGATATTAAATCATCAGATTTCAGAAAAAAGGTCCGCGAAAAAAAAAAAAAATCTTCAAATTCTAGTGAGACGAAATTTAATAAAATATAAAATTATGTTGATAAAAAAGTGTATGTATAAATATATTTATAGTTGGAAAGAAAATATAAAATAATAGATATTTGACTGTGAGTGTATGCGTACAAGTATTTTAATTATTTCAATGAAATGCAGTAATTAATTTAAAATTTGCACAAACAACTGTTAAACTGTATTCACTTATTTAAAAGGAAAGCTATTTTCTTTCATATCGCTTTATTTCATTTAAACGCACAGAATTTCACTTAGTTAAGTTTTGTTTGTTAATCAATAAAACTCCTTTTTTTATTATCTATTTTTTAAATCCAATTGTCTATAATAGCAACTACTTAACACTGAAATGTCAAACAATATTTGTGTACAAAAACGCACTATATAATATACTTTGCATACTATCAGTTTTAATTCCTAAATTGTTTCAAAGAATGATGAAAATGTAATAGTGAAAAAATGTATAAAATATGGGACGGGTTATACATAAAGAAATTTTTTTTCAAAGTTTAGTGGACAATGAATATAATGCTTGTGAAAAAGGAGGCGCTTCAATAATGGATATATAAAAGGTTTACTGAACCGCCAAATACTTTCAAAAACACCTTTGAAAATTTACTTTCAACCATGAGATCAGGATAGAAAACACCACTCGTGCTTGAATATCGCTGAATAGGAGAAGAACAAAAAATCTTTAAAACAAATTTCTTGGAGAAAGAAAAAAATAGTTTTATGAAACGTTGACGCTGAAAGAAAACTTCCTGCCTAGAATATGAGTGTTCAAAATATTTAAAACATATATAATTGAAAAATAATGCGGGTTTCCACATTTTATGCAAAAATATTATTTTTTATGACCAAAATATAGGTACATACATATAGGTATTTTTTTTTTCTTTACACCAGTTGATAATCATATTTAAGTTTAGTTTTTACTTTCATTATGTAATAGTAGTCAGTAAAGAATTGTAAGAAAAGGAGTAAACAATGGTTATAAAAGAAGGGATGATAATAAAGTAAGGTATATGCAACTAATATGACCACCTTTAGAATAGATTTTTTTAGCGATTGTTGTAAGTGATTTAAAAAATAAAAAAATGACCCAAAGAGAAGAGTCTTTTTAGAATTGGAAAAAAATAAAAGTTTAAATTAATCAAGACTTAATCTTGCAGAATTGTTTTGAAAAAAAAAGTCTATTTGATGAAATTAATATGCCCATATGCAGAAATATAATTACCATTGGTGAAATATAATGAAAATATTCATATTTAACGCATAAGAAACTAAAACCGCAGAAAATCAATTTTTTTTTTAGTTTTTACAAAAAAATAATGAAAAAAAAGAGCTAAATTTAGTATTTTATTTAACGTTATTACATTTTGTTTTTTTATACTTACTTGGTAGTAATATATATTTCTAAAAGTTTATTTATTTGGTATTTAACGCCAATAGTGCATTATTTTTTTTAACCCAGTTTTTTGCCGAAATAAGTAAATATAAAAAATAGGGAAATTTATTTACATGATTTCAGTATGCCATACATGCAGATAATATGCCCAAGGGCATATTATCAACAATGATAAGTTTTGAAAAAGTGTTCGTAATTTTGCCTGAACACTCAGGTGTTAGAATTCATTGTTACAGTTAAAAATGAATTTAAACCAGCTAAAATACTATGTATAACAATAAATACAATTATTTTGTTAAAATAAGAAAAAATACAAACTTACCAGAGAAAAAATTTGTAAAATTCCAACGCAACTAACAACAAATCCATAATGACTGCCCCCCTATGCACATGATCAAGGTTACGGTACTACACTATGCTGTTCGAATATCAGGTAATAGATCCACGCGTCATCTTTTGGATTTCACTGAAATTACTGCAGGTTGGCCATATTATCTGCATTGGCCATATTTGCATCACATACCTTATTTCTTCGAGAATCCGGTGAGTCAAAATAATGAATTGCAATTGCAAGTACAGATACATTTGAGCATTTAAAAGTGAAAGCGAGTAAAGATATTAAATCATGTGGATCACTTTGAATTTTACATCCAGTTCTATCACAAAATCATGTCAGTAAAATAATCATCACACTACTTAAATAAATCATATTCATCTCTGTGTTTCTGTCATAAATTTAGTGAACCATTGTAAATACAAAACGATACAATAGCGGAGTTCTGCTAACCCTCTGACAGTCTTTCAAAAGGGTAAAATTGTAATTTTTTTTCTCTTTATTCGTTGCAAGTGCTAAAAAAAAGACGATTTTTTTTAGAATAACCCGTAATATCTCAATTACGAATATGAAAGCAATCCTTGTGGGTTTTTATTATTGTAAAACTTATTAAAAATCCATTAAATCAATTGACATATATTAGTTTAAATATTGAATTCATAGCAGTGTAATCTGGATTTTAGTGAACATATTAACACGGGTTTGTCAGTGAGAGGCTTTTAATAATGTTACTTGACCATGCAAGAGTTATATGTGCTATACCTATTTATATCCAAGTATTCATAATTTTACATTTTATTAATATACAGGGTGATTCAGCTCGTCGGTGACAAACTTTAAGGATCGATAGAGCACACCTAGACGAACATTTTTGAATAGGGAATGTAGGGTCCCTGACGCGATGGTAAGGCGCTAGGCGCTTTCGAAAATTTGGGTGCCGAAATTCGAAACGTCATAAAAACTAGGGAAATGGTTAGATTTTCTTGCTTGTTGCGTCGAAATGATTCTGTTTGTTTAGACTTTCTTCAGTACCAATTTGATAAGCGTATCTCTTAAAACATGGATAGGGGGCGCTGCAGACTTTGGAGAGCTAGACAACAACTTTAAGCCCGTTATTTTGATAATTTAACACATGCTCGCCAAAGTTTATACTCTAACTTAAAGTTTGAACCCAAAAGTAGAGCCCTGCAAAAAGCGTAAGAGCCGGAATAAAATGTCAAAGTACAGGGTGGTCGAAACTCGAAGGCTCCTAAGAGATAAACAAACAGATTTCTTGACTTATGGCATGCATTTTCATGATTCTGTTTGCTGGGGCTCTCTGAAACTCAGTTGAACGGTACAAAAAGAAACATCGATAGGGGGCGCTTTGGGCAAAAAACATAATTCGTTGACATTTCGGACGCTAACTGGAAACGGGGCGCTACGATCAGTTAGTAATAATGAAAACACATTTTCTACCTCTGCTCAACACTTCTGAATAAATTTAGACCAAAAACATCAATGATACTGGAAATTTATTTACAAAAAATAACACTACAGAAGATGCTCGAAATTTCGACCTTGGGCCATGATGCAGGCTTCGCACCTCCGTCGCATTGAGGAGTGTGTGTTTCCAACAATGCCAGGAGTATCTCTGATCTGCCCTGCAGCTGCCACAATGCGCGCCACAAGTTCTTCAGCACTGCTGACAGGTGTATGGTATACCTCGGCCTTCAGGTAACCCCAAAGGAAGAAATCCAAGCAGGTGAGGTCTGGTGATCGGGCAGGCCAGTGAACTGGACCCCCACGCCCGATCCACCGCTGGCCATACCTTGCGTTTAGATGGAGACGCACGTCGTTCGTGTAATGGGCCGGAGCTCCATCGTGCTGGAACCACATCTGGCGACGCGAACCTTCGGGTACGTGCGCCTCCTCCAGAAGCTGCGGCAGCACTTGATCCAGGAAAATCAGGTAATTTCCACCTGTCAGCCGTTCAGGTAACAAATAAGGGCCAATGAGGCAATCCCCCAGAATGCCGGCCCACACATTTACTGAGAAACGCTCCTGGGCTGCTCGGCTTCTGGTTTCATGTGGATTTTCATCACACCACACATGACTGTTGTGGGCGTTCCACATTCCCTCCCGGCTGAAGGTGGACTCGTCCGTAAACAAAATGCTGTTTTCAAAACGGGGATCCCTGGATCTCATCGCCAAGTACCATCTTGAGAATTCCACTCGAGGGCCAAAATCCTGCTCTCTGAGCAACTGCACCCGCTGGATGTGGTAGGGGTGCAGATTCCGGGAACGTAAGATGCGCCACGCAGTTGCTTGCGAAATGCCAACATGTCTGGCGATATCTCTCGTGCTAAGACCTGGGTTGTCCTCAACCAGGTTAAGCACAGCCTCTTCGTTGTCGGGGGTGCTCACTGATCGCTCCCGTTCAGGCCTGCCTCCGTCGAAAGATCCCTTTGTGGACAACCTCTGGTGTACTCGAGCGAAGAAGGCATGGCAGGGGATTTGCCTGTTGGGGTAACGCTCGGCGTACAACCGCTGAGCGGCTCGTCCATTACAACCAGCAGCGCCATACGCCAAATGCATGTCAGCCAATTCAGAGTTTGTGTACCGTTCCATCCTACTACCGATCTGCAGACAAGTAACCCGAAGCTTAAGTAGGTACCGCACGTTCAAAAGACGTGTCTGCGCATACAACTACGTCATCTCGCGTTGTCGTCTACGCATTACGTATCTTTTGCATATCGATATGGTACGATATCTTTTGCATAAATCAGCAAAAAGCACCTTATGTAAATTTTATTGCGCGCATTGTGCATGATTGAAACCAGCTATGTTTGTTAAAAAAAAAAAAAAAAAAAAAAAAAAAAACTGCAGTTTTAATAGCTTCTTATGATAAGTAAATTACTCTCTTGTTTTGTTCTAACTGATCGTAGCGCCCCGTTTCCAGTTAGCGTCCGAAATGTCAACGAATTATGTTTTTTGCCCAAAGCGCCCCCTATCGATGTTTCTTTTTGTACCGTTCAACTGAGTTTCAGAGAGCCCCAGCAAACAGAATCATGAAAATGCATGCCATAAGTCAAGAAATCTGTTTGTTTATCTCTTAGGAGCCTTCGAGTTTCGACCACCCTGTACTTTGACATTTTATTCCGGCTCTTACGCTTTTTGCAGGGCTCTACTTTTGGGTTCAAACTTTAAGTTAGAGTATAAACTTTGGCGAGCATGTGTTAAATTATCAAAATAACGGGCTTAAAGTTGTTGTCTAGCTCTCCAAAGTCTGCAGCGCCCCCTATCCATGTTTTAAGAGATACGCTTATCAAATTGGTACTGAAGAAAGTCTAAACAAACAGAATCATTTCGACGCAACAAGCAAGAAAATCTAACCATTTCCCTAGTTTTTATGACGTTTCGAATTTCGGCACCCAAATTTTCGAAAGCGCCTAGCGTCTTACCATCGCGTCAGGGACCCTACATTCCCTATTCAAAAATGTTCGTCTAGGTGTGCTCTATCGATCCTTAAAGTTTGTCACCGACGAGCTGAATCACCCTGTATTTATTAATATAGTTCTCAATATAGTTCAAACGTTCTAATATAGTTCCCAATTTCTGCCCCCCTTTCATTCTGCTGTGTGTGATTGTATATGTTTCCGAACTATATTTTAATTAGGTGGACACATGCAACTTATTAAATAAGAAAAAGTAATTGAATTTTTATTTATTTAAATAATTTAGACATGAAATCTGGTTATGACTAATGTATTTTATTGCAAACGTTACGCTGAATTTCATAGTCACCATGTTTAATTAATCTGGAACCATTCATTTCTTTTTCCCGATATATTAATCAAAATTATGTATTTCTACTTATCATACACACCCAAACAAAAAGAAAACATGTTGTTTGAATACTTTATTTGTTGGATTAATTTTTGGAGGATAGCATTAAAATAGATTATGTTATTGTAGATATGTTATCTGCCATATTCCCTTTCTTTACAACTTCATGTTTAGTGGTTAGGTTGATGACTACTAGAAGAAATGTTGTGGGTTCGAATTTAAACTCAGGCATGAATGTTTGTAAAAATTTAAACCCCATTTTATTTCCTGGCCTGTTTAGCTCTTTTGCACAAAATGGGATCACAACACCTACACAAAAACAATGAACCTTTTCGGTACATTTTGCATGGTATTGTATAATTTCTTCAATTTATTTTACATTTAATGAAAACTCAATGTTATAGAAAGTCATAAATATTCTGATGATATTTTAAACACGCATTCACAAACGATTCTTGATTTCTCTAGAAACTTCATGCGACACAGCAGATTTAAATTTTCCAAGTGGGTAAAAAATATCCGGGCCATGATTCGAAGCAGGGATATACTGGCTGAAACCGCCAACGCACCCATCCCCGTCTAATACAGAAAGACTAATTCACCCAATTAATCTTAAAGATCACACAATCTGGTTGGATACTTCCTTGCCCGGACTTTTGTTACCCACTTGCAAAATTTACAACTGTTATATTTTACTTAACGATTAAATAATCTTGTTATAAAATTAATCTAATATAATTTCGAATGAAGTGTTTTCTGCAGTTCCATATATTGATTTTTGATTTATTCTGTTGAGCTGATCCAAAATATCAGACCAGATTGTGCGATTGTTAAGGTTAGTTGGGTGAATTGGTCCTCCAGATTCGTCCGAGATTACTCAGTTGGAGGAGCATTGGCGGCTTCAGACGTCCCTGGTATAAATACTGGTTCGGAGTTCTTTCACCCACTTAACAACTACTATAATTTATTTATAAATTGAGTAATTCTGTAATAAAATTAATCTAATACTTTATGGGATACCATGAATATACACTTAACATCGCATTTGCATTAATTAGCCTGGTTTAGTCACAAGACTATATTTACTGATTAATTATAAATTTCAATGTAATATATTTATTATTTAATTTTATACTACGTACTTACATAATAATAATATAGAATTGTTTAATATTCATAATTTTAAATTATGCAGTCATTAAAACTGAAAACCTTCTCCGATTTCATACACAGAGAAGGAATCGGGGTATTTCTTAAACACCGGACATTTCTGGCCATATTGCTGTAGAAAGCATACACTCAGGTAGATCTTTTGGGGAGGGGAGGGTGGAAGTAACCAATATTATTTCCTTGTATTAGGAAATCTCAGAAAACCATGCATAGTCAGCTATTAATGCTTTCTATTCCCTGATACAAGCTTATCATCTTGTAATAATCACATTTTCCCCATCACTGCAAAATATTTGAGTAATGTTACACCATAAAATGAATTGCACCTTTGCTGCCTCCGATTTTATAGAGTGATTTTTTTTTACCCATATATTGGTATAATGTAAATATATATTAATGGTGCAACATTACAATGTTACACCGGTTATATCTGTTAAAATAATCCTTAATGTTGGAAGAAGCAAGGTTACTCCATAAAACTGGAGCCAGCAAAGCTGACACCCATTTTATGGTGTAACGATGCACAAATGTTTTGCAGTGATGGCTGTGCAAGTCCTACTCATCTACATATTTTTATTAATTCATATACGTTGTATGCATAATTTGTATAAATAAAGATAGTGATTAACATTTCTTAGAAAATATCTTAACATGCAATAATAAATATCTGATATCTCTTTAATCGTTCCTATTTTTTTGCACTGCATATTTTTCAATTTTGTCTTTGGTAGTAAAACTAAACTGTTTTAATCTTTTTATATCCTAATGAGAAATCATTTCTGTCTGAAATTTAATACTATTAATCGACATTGTATTAAATTGGTCTGAAAATTTTAAAATTCAGTAACAAGGGTGTAGGGTGGCGGTTAGCTGAATCATTCTCTCTTCCAGGTGACATATGTGTCAAATTGTGAAAAGCGGAACTAAGCTTTTTTGTTTTTTACCTTAATAAGACCAGTAGATCATGCACCACGGCGAGAAGTGTTTAAAACACTCAAATATCTTGTGAAAGTTGATCAAAAATCAATCTCACTATAACCAAAGGGACGGGCGCGGGGTTTTTTGATACTCCAATACCGTGTTTTTGCATTGATGCTTTTTTACTATCTCACCAATAAATATAAATAACAATCATCATTTTATTTAGTGGGAGATAATTGTTACAAATTCTGAAATAAAATGAGTTGATGATTATTTTTACAAAAGTAGTGGTGGCAATTATAAAAACCATACCCACTCTGGACCTATCCGGCCCAACAAGAGTCTACCCAGATTAACATTCATTATATCTGGCTATTGAAATAAAAAAAATATATATATTTCTTCTTTGAAATTGTGATATTCTTTAGAAGACTGCCTGAGTATAAGACCGTTCAACGCCATTTAAAAGTGTTATTTTAAATTTAATCAAAAAAGGTAAGTAACGACATTTTTCATATGGGTAACTTCAGTAACTATGAGCGTTTATTTGTTAATGAAATTTAAAAACGTTCATCACATGTCAAGCCACCTGCTATAACGATTTCCAATGCATATAATATACATTTTAAAAAAAAACTCACTTCATAGGAAGAAAATCTGTTTATATAAATATTTGTTTAGAAACATCTTCTTTCACAGCATTACAGAGAGAATAATAAATTTCCAGTGATGTCTTTTCATCAAATTTGAAAGCACGTCTTACTGACATGTTTTTGAAGCTTACATAAATAAAAACACTATTCTTTTCGCAAAGAAATTTCAGATCTCGAGAAGCACGTATAGTCTTCTGGAAAAATTCAAATCCAAAGGCAAATTTATTTATTATGAGATAAATAAAAATATATCTTGTATTTACAAATGTTAATATGAAAATGACACGAAGAGAGAAAAAAAAACTGTTTCGAAAATATTGCTAGTACTTTTATGATTTCTATAATTGCAAATGAATACAAGAAAAATTAATGCAAAAGTGAAGTGGGATTGTGAGATCAGAAATTGCGACTTCTCTATATGTAAAACAAAATATAAAGATAGGATAATTATCTATATTTTTTATCAACATAGATAATTTTCTGACTTGAAAATATAGTGTTTATATTTTGGATGTCTTGGTCTTTTCATATTTTAATAATGACAATATTTATGAAATAAAAAAATTAAATTTTATACATTTTAAATACTCTGGTTCCATATATTAAACATAAACATCAGAGGCTAATTTTTGAACGCAGGTGATATTTATGAGTATTCAATTTAATTGTAAAATTTTATCAGATTATGTAAAATTAGCCCTAAATTTTATTTCAAGAAAACTTTTCAGTTTATTTGAATGCAAATTATGAATTTTAAAAAACGGTGAATTCGTTATACTATTATAGTGATATGTATATGATATTTTTTTCATAAGTTATATATTAATATATTGAAGGATATTTTTGTTTTAAGAAAAAGTTTTTTTTTTTTCAAAAGCCCACCCATCATGTATGATTTTCACACTTATTATGTATGAAATATTTTCTGGTAACTTAATATTACCAATAACACGTATTCCAAAATGGGTGAGCAAAATAATGTATTACTTCTTTATTATCACTCTAAAATTTGAAAATTCAAATAGGCTGGGATATTTTTTCTATTAATAGAAATTTGGAACTATAATTGATTTTGGAAAATATGTTTTGAAATTCCATTTGTAGAAACGTGATTTACGTATAAAGATATTTTCGTCTTTACACATAATACTTTCACTGCTCTTCAGAAATAAACATCTATTTCAAAGTAATATCTTCTCCTCAGATTTGAGTGCACATTTTATTGGAAACGTTGTTTGAATCTTATTAAAATAGATATGGCATTGTTACCGTGAAGATGTTTCGGATTTTGACATAAATGCAATTTAAAAATTTTGAAATCCGATGTCAAATTTGTTTACTATTAAATGAGCAAAAAGTACGTGTTCTATTTTCAAATGTATATACAAAAAAAATATAAAGAAAACGAAGAAAAAAAATTTCATTCACAAACATAAATAGAATTGTAAATTTTAAGATCTATTAAGAAGCTATTAAGGATCTATTTCCGAGTTGCATTTTAAAAATCTGCACAGATTAATAAACACTTTGAAGATTAACACGTTACGTGGTACGTCAGTCACTGGTGACCTACACTGACTATTCCATTTAAAGACCTTCAGTTACCGATGACTGACAGTTTAAAATGACATAACACTAAAACCAAATATATTGTTTTAAGTAATTACTGAAAAAATATTTAAAATTTGCTTAACGTTTTCTTTATTACAAGGTTATAATTTCTTAGTAATAGCTTAAAACAGTAATTTTTTTGTATTATATCATAATTTGCACTGTCCGTCACCGGTAACTGATGTGGCCTAAAGGGAATGTTCAGTGTCACTCAACCTGGCACTCAATGTGTTGATGCTAACTGCTTCGTGATTATTTTGCACGTATCATTGATACTATGTAAAACTATCCATTAGAAAACAGTGTTATAAGTGGATTACTTTTTTTTTTTCAATTCAATTTTATAGGCGCAACTTATCGAAAATGAAAAAAATTCCCACTGTTTCGTCCTAATTAATATATCATTATATAAGATTATAATTAGGCGGGTTTTACTATTTCATAAAATTTCTGCGATTCTACTTTTTTGAAAATTATAGAATCATTGGGCGAAAAAGGGGGAAGGTTTATAAAGTAGAACAATTAGTCGAAAATATATATAACGAAATTCTTAAAATTGAAAGAAATGTATATATGTGGTATTTCTGCAAATTTTAGAGATTTTAATTTAGAGATTTACACATGTGGCAGAATTTTTTTAAGCTTTCTGCGACAAGCCAAATTAACAGGAAAAGTTTTCCTGAAATGTGATATTTTTTATTTATAGAAATGAAGGCAAATGTACTATAAATAACATAATTAGGAAAATGAAGGACTAATGCATTGCCAACTAAGTATTAAAAATATTAATATGCATTTTTATATATCTATTTTAATATGTATGTAAAAGAAAGCCGAAATCTTAAAACAAATGAAACAGTATTAGAAGAATTATTTATCATATTTACAATAATTTATAATAAACGAATTTTCCCATTCTTTCTCATATTTTGTCCCTCACACTGTTAGCAAATCTTAAAATTTGTTGACAAAGTGTAAAGTTTTTAATGTCAGATTTGGCAATGCACCACTGTTTTCAAAACTATAAGTCGTACAATTTAAGGTAAATGCACAAATAGTGGGCCACTTAAGGCCATTTATCTAATTATTATTAGAGCATTAGTGAATTAAAAAAAATCTTTTTTTTTATCATAATACTTATTTTTATGGATAAGAATAAACGTTTAAATTTTTAAAATATATTCTCTAGAAAAAATAAAAAATAAAAAATGTTACTTTCCTCTATGCTTTATTAGTGGACCAACTAAATTTCTGATGCTCCAGTAGGGGCGCCCTAGAAGAGGGCCTCTCCATTCTTGAGTTTAATGCATACTGTACAGAAGTTATAATTTGTTTTACATTTCTACCCTTAAATATACACAATAATGAAATCATATTTAGACGTTTTGATGATTACGTAAAATAATTTTAGCTTCTATTTAGTTTTTTCGTATAGTCTGTAAAAACATCCTTCCAACTCAAAGACTATGAGAATAATGAAATTGTCCCTTTGCCTGATAGCAGATAAGAGTTCCAGCCAATCAGCAATTAGTTTGTTATCTGACAGGGGTGACTAGAAAACTTGCTTTTCAACTTTGAAAACTGGTGGCCCACTATTGGTACATGCCCCACTACTGGTATACTTACCATACAGATTTGAGGAAAGGGAAAAACATTTACTCTTATGCTTAATTATTGTAAGCGATTAAAATATAAATATATTTGTATGCATACGTATGTAATTTTTCTTCTTGTTTGAAGTTGAGAATGAGATTATACTTATTTTTGGTATAAATAAAAATAATAAACTTATCTCTTTTAAACGAGTGAATTTAAAGCCGATTTTTCAAAAATGTATGATATATTGTAAAACAAAGTCACATAGCTGAATAAGGAGATGTTTTCTTGCTGAAAACTTTAGTCTTCATGAAGCTTCGCAAACTTTACTAAATTTAGCTATTGTCAGACGTGTAGCTTTTTATGAATGATTCTGTTTTTGTATTCTAATCGCACCACTATATTTAAAAAATAATTTTCTAGTGCCTTTTCTTGCACATGTCGACGAATTACAAATAAAAGTGATTCATTATGGTGTTATTCAAAAGTGGTGTTGATGAATTAAAATTCGCGTAGGAGATGTAGATTTCAATATTCTGTGGCAAATAATATAGGACCGACAAGGTTTAACATTTTTAAGTTGGAATAAAAATAACAACTAAAAAATATTTTTATCGATAGTGGCACGAAGATGAAAGTTTTCTGCAAAGCGTCGTTCCTTTTCTTCGACAATACCACCGTGTTACCGCGTTTCTGCAATGGGGGAGGGGCTAATTAATATGTTTAATTTTTAAATCTAATTATCTTTTTCACTTTTGATTCTATACTAAATACTTCCCAATCTTTAATTATAATTATAATTATGTTTCATTTCTTTTATGGCGACTTAAATTTTCAAAACATCAAATTTATTTCTATACAGAACATAAAGCTGTCGTCAACTAGGAAGCCCAAGAAAATAATGTTTAACAAGGCATTTATTCTACTATACACTGTAAAAAAATCCGTTAAAATTACGGCAAAAACTGCTGGTAGCAATGTTGCCATCAGTTTTTACCGTAAAAATTACAGTAAAATTAGATCTATTTTTTTCTATTATATCTAATTTTATTCATTTTTACGGCAAAAACTGCTAGTATCATTGCTACAAGCAATTTTGTCGTAAAAATATCGCTTTTTTCTTTTTTAAGTGTAGCGTTAGTTCTAAATATCTCCTACTCTGCTACTTGCTAATAAAAGAGTAGTTTTTGACTCAACTTCAGTTTTGTGCCTGTAGGGATGTAGTATGAGCTTTAGCCTTCAAGTTGTTTCTTTTTTCAAGACCACATTTAACTCTGCAATTTACAGAATTCACTGTCTCTTCTAAATTCCACCATATATCGAGTGAATTTGAATTAAAGATGGCGAATTATATATTGCAGCTGCGCCATTTCACACTTTACTGTCCGATACTGTTTTCCTTCGTAGTGGTACTTCCACAAGTATTTTTATTTTTATGATATCGTATTTCTAAAATACCAAAATTATTGCTTTATAAAAATTACAAAAACATTTTCTGTCAATGAAATTTCTAGATTTATATTGTTATTTCTTATCTCTCTTCTAGTATTTTTGATTCTTAATTCTACGATCTGTTTCTAGTCATTTTACTTAAGACATTTCATCAACGAAACATTGATTAAGTTTTACTATTTTATGTTTGTTTTCCAAAATTTTCACATGATATAAAAAAATGACGTTAAAAAACATTTTTTACTTATTTTAAAATGGGAAAGTTTTCCTTTTTTCACGATTACCTATGCATGTTTTTTAAGAGGAGAAAGCGTTTCGTCCATGTTATTTTTTTATAATAATCTCTGTAGCCTTTTTATTTAATTTTTCTTATTCAAGGTACATATTTATGAATAAAATGCATTAAACGATATAAAAAATTATTTAATTTCATTAAAATAGTAAATTTACCTTTTGTAATGTGGATTAGAAAATTCCTTTCAAAAAAAAAAAAAAAACATTTTTTTGTTATAGATTTAAAAACTTACCTATTCTTTATTTTTTTTTAAAATATTCCTACATGAAATATTTTTTCAATCATGTTTTGAATCATCTTAATTCCATAGCTGCTAACCTTCCGCCTTTTTTTCAATTAAGTGTAATAAAATCAAACATTTTATAAAAGGAAAGATTTCATTAGAAAACCGTTTAGAAAATGTTTAATGAATTAAATATTTTATAAAATAATTATGTTTATTTGCCTTAAAAACCTAACTAGTTGTGTGTTTACTTCGTGACAAAACGATGAATTTGCTGCGTCAATGTCAAGTTTCCAGATCTTATTTTTAAAATAATTTAACGAAACATTGATTGTTGTTACAAGAAAAATCCGGATCTTCAGATAAATGTATCTAAAAAAATTCATTCCGCCGCTGTTTTTTTAATTACATTTTACTTTTTTCCAATACATTTATAACAATATTATGAAGAAGATGTGAAACGAAATCTGACTCGGAAACACAAGCAACGCTACCATTATATTCCGAAAATGGAAATGACAACAGGTAAATTCAAAGTAAATATAAAATGAGATTACAAGGAATAGAGATTACACTTCACTTTCTGCTAAACAAAATTGAAAGGAGAAATCGCTTTGTTTGTTTTTCATTACAGATCAGCTTATGTTAAGTTACAACAACTTTATTTTTCTTGCATGTTAACTTTTTTTTTTTTTTCATTTTGCTAATGGTGCAAAGAGTTTTTTGACAATATTTAAAGTGTTTTAATTCTTATAATTTAGAGATATTTTCTGCTCATGTCATAATAAGAAGTGAATAATAAATAAATGACTTCAAGTACACTGTAAAAAAAATCTGCAAAAGTACTAAACCTTTTCTAGGAAACTGGGATTCCAAGAACTTTTCTTGTAACGGTAACAGCAAAAAATTAAGTTTCAGAAGCGGTTACATGAATGTTTCCTGTTATAGTTACGTGAAAAGTTCTTGTAATCCCAGTTTCCTAGAAAATGTTTAGTACCTTCACAGATTTTTTGTTACAGTGTAGGTAAACACGATGTATGGATCATGGTTGTTTTGTTATTAAAGATGAGTTTTTATAAATTTACTTCTTTACAATTATTTCCAAATTTTTGTATTACTATAACAAATATATATTTTCTAAATACAGTATTTAGCGTGAACGATGACATCTTTCACCATGACGATTTAAACTTATTTTTTCGGAGCAGATTTTAATTAGTAAAAGCGACAGATGCATAAAATCACTATTTCAAAACAATCACTAATTTAAAATTCGGGAAAAATCCTGCTTGTTATGAGTTCCACAAAGTTAATTCTTTTTGTAACACTTATGTTATCTAACTGGCAGCCGATGTCACCATGCGAGGAAGAGAAATATAGTACTAAATTAGAGTCCTGTGCGGGTCAGGTTGTAACTGACCTGACCAGCAAAATACACTTTAAGTCAACCTGCAATCAAATTCAAACCCGACAAAAAAAGAATTACTCGTCTCGAACCCGCAATGTATAAAATTTCGGCAACCCGCAATTCGATCTGAACTCGCAATAAAAGAAAAGCTAATCATGTTATAATAACATTATGGAAAATAATCTTTAATTGTATCTCTAATACTATTTTTATGTTAGAAAAACGAACAAATCTGTATTCCTTATTATTTAAATACACACTGTAAAAAAAATCTGCAAAGGTACTAAACCTTTTCTAGGAAACTGGGATTCCAAGAACTTTTCCTGTAACGGTAACAGCAAAAATTCAAGTTTCAGAATCGATTACATGAATTTTTCCTGTTATCGTTACATGAAAAGTTCTTGCAATCCCAGTTTCCTGGAAATTGTTTAGTACCTTCACAGATTTTTTTTTACAGTGCAATAACACCTCTAAATAGCGAGCAACGCAGGATCATTGGATAGATTAAAGTATCTGGTAGATTTATCCTGATATTTGTTTTTTCGGCTCGGAATTAATCTAATTTTCTTTCTGCAGGTCGAGTTCACAGATGATATATTCTTGTGAGTTACATATAGGGATTTTTAGACACTCAGTTATTTAGAGTTTTTAAGAAAACTTTAAACACAATTATGTTTCAAATGAAATTAAATACATATTTCAATACGTATGAGGATATATTTGTTTTAATATATGAGAAATGTACAATATATTACAAATGTGATCATTCTTTCTTTAAGAGCCAAATACAAAATATGTTATCAACATTTTGTTTTTCATACACAAAAACAAACATGTATTGCATTTGTGATAGTGTATGCACACACACACACGTTATGTCTCTGTAGAGGGAAAGATGGCCGCTATTCAGAGATTTTATAAGCTTCCAATGATACAAAATTTGGGAGCTGAAAAAGTATTCCCTAAATAGAGATGTTATTGAATAAATCTTGTAAAACCAGATTAATCTTCTACGATAAAATATCTTGAAATTTATGATTGAGTTTTTAATATGAATTCTCTATATATTTAAAAAAAGAAAAAGTCTAATCCGCGATTTTAGGAAAATTATTATCTAGAATCGCAAAATATTTAAGCAAATAGAGGAAAAATTATTTATTTGTTTAATAAACAATATTTAATACATGTATTTAAAATTATTAAAGTTAAATTATTAAAGTTATTAGGAATATATAATGAAATGAGTTTTAAATTAAAAGAATGAAATGTTTGTAAGTTAAATAACATAAGTGCGGAACGACCAAGAAAATATTGGTTCGTTCGGTCTACAATCGATTAAAGGAAAAAAAGTAGCTAAAATTGAACATTTTATTTAATATTAAATTCTATACATATTCTAAAGATTGATAAGTGTCGTAAATATAAAGGTGTATATAATTTTGTATAAATTAGCGTATCAAAAATTTAGTAAAATATCATTGTACTACAAAATTCTCTCTTTACATATTAACTACTTACAAATTTTTGTGAGATATCTTCGATTACGTTAAAAACATAATTAAAATCGAACATATTTAAATCAGCGACATTTGTGTTGCATTATTAAATAATACTTCATCTCAGTATAGTTTTTGTTAATATTTAATCGTATTACACTTATTTATTCTATGAATATTTAGAATATTTCAAATCTAAACTTTATTATAAGTAGCTTTTTAAAGTAATATTTTATAGAAACAAAATAGTTTCGTTGCTATTCACACAAAAGGAATTCTAATCTACTTAACAATCCTCTTGTAATTCACTCCTTCTACTATGTGGCATATGACCTTGATTGATGTGACCCCCTTTAATCTTGCGGACACCTCTCCTTTTTATGTTAGGACGCTTTACTACAGATTTGGGTTCGGGGCGATGAAGCTACAGAACAACCCCAGCTACGTCATACTTACTAAAATGGGATTAAAAAATTAAATGATTTTGGCAATTTATCGCTTATGACAGGGGTAAGACGCCTCACTTTATCTGAAAGATTCTTTAGCCAGTAGCTATAGAAATACTAAGCAATATGACTGCAACCTATAAACTAACACATTATGATATTAGTCCGTTTTCTAATTACATCCCGTGTGCAATTTTATGATTAAGTATAGTGAGTGGTCTCATTTTGTTCCTTATGTCTTGTAGACTAAGAAAAGCGATGGTGGACATCTGGGACCCGCGACTGGGGAGGGGAAGGGGGAGGGGAAGGGTTGAAAAGTGCAAGGGGGAAAAATTCCATTTCATAAAAAATAAAGAAAATTATCAATAAATATTAATGTTTAAAACATTTATAGATTAGGAAAAATATTTGTGGACATCCAGGACCCGCGATTGGGGAGGGAGAGGGGGAGGGGAAGGGTTGAAAAGTGCAAGGGAAAAAATTCCATTTCTTAAAAAATAAAGACAATTATGCATAAATATTAATGTTTTAAACATTTAAGATTGGGTAAAACATTTGTGGACATCCAGGAGCCGCGACTGGGGAGGGGGAGGGGGAGGGGATGGGGGTGGGGAGGGGTGGAAGAGGAGAAGAGTTGCAAAGTGCGAGGGAGAAATTCCATTTCATAAAAAATAAAGAAAAATATTTGTAAATATTAATGTTTAAAACATTTATGGATTAGGAAAAACATTTGTGGACATGCGGGACCCGCAACTGGGGACGGGGAGGGAGAGGGGAACGGTTGAAAAGTGCAAGGAAAAAAAACTCATTTCATAAAAAATAAAGAAAATTATGCATAAATATTAATGTTTAAAACATTTATAGATTAGGAAAAACATTCGTGGATCTCCAGGACACGCGACGGAGGAGGGGAAGGGGAAGGGTTGAAAATTGCAAGGGAGAAAAATTCCATTTCATAAAAAATAAAGAAAATTATGAATAAATATTAATGTTTAAAACATTTATAGATTAGGAAAAACATTTGTGGACATCCAGGAGCCGCGACTGGGAACGGGAAGGGAGAGGGGGTGGGGAGGGGAAGAATTGTAAAGTGCATGGGAAAAAAATTCCATTTCATAAAAAATAAAGAAAAATATGTTTAAATATTAATGTTTAAAACATGTATAGATTAGGAAAAACATTTATGGACATCCGGGGCCCGCGACTGGAGAGGGGGAGAGGGAGGGGGAGGGGAAGGGTTGAAAAGTGCAAGGGAAAAAATAAGTAATAAGCTATTGGTCAGTTTTCGTCAGGTTTAGTTTTCCTATTGGTCAAGAAACTTATCACTTGAATCCCCATCCTCCCTATATATATATGAGCAAATCTTCACTATCTTTAGCACTGAGGAAGGTATGCTATATGCTACCGAAACCGGTATGCTTGGAATTCGAATATTCTGGTGTTCTAACGTTGTAAATAATTTTAACTTTACCATATTACACCAGGCAACAACCTATTAAAGTAATAAGCTAATTGAAAAGGAACTGAGTGATGATAAATACTAAATGATACATATTTTGCAATGCTAAATATTATTTATTATCTTTGTATTGTTATTCTATATTATACATCATATACCTAAATAGTAAAAACTTTCAAATTTTAAACTGCAAGTAAACTTTTAACTTCAGAACAAAGTAGGATCATCGATATCACTGTCATCATAATTTACATCATCAAGGCCTCAAACATTATCACATTTATCAGTCTCACCCGAGCATGAACACATTTCAGTTACAAGGTGTGACTATTTTGTGAACATTTTGTGAACATTTGTGAACATTTACAGGATGCTACACATCTTGACTTGACACACGAACAACGCACCGATTAAACCAGTTCTTGAGGAGCACATGGCATGTTACACATGACAGGTAGGTATTCTTTTTCCTTTATCATCCAACCAAAATCAGTTGGGGGTGGAATATTAGTTTTCAAAAGGTGTGCTCTTTGCAGGCCCTTATTACTGCATGGGCAAATCGGGACTTTGCCCATGGGCCCCGGACCTTAAGGGCCCCCCGAAATCCATACATTGAATTATAAAATATTTATTTTCTTTTCCCAATTCCATTTCCTCCATATGTTGAAGTTATTAAAATCATCTTAAAGTAGTATAACAAACTGCTAAATTTATATAAAATATTTTTGTTCTGTACTAAGGGAAACAAAAGGTGTACTTTTACTAATTAAGGTATTTAATTTAGAATTGATGCAAGTAAGAATTTTCTTCTATTTATATCCAAGGTGCGAAAATATGTTTATGCATTACACAAACACAATGAGTGACCATTAGTTCGATTTCAGCAATGTTGCATTGATTCGAAAGGGGCCCCGTAATTTATCTTTGCCCAGGGCCCCAATTAGTCATAATCGGGCCTTGGCTCTTTGCCATATTATTGCTTGGTAATGCGCTCTTCTTATGGCTGGGTAAAGGGCGGCTTGAGTTGGAGGCATATTTGTTCCTTCAGCTTGCTTTTTTTGTAAATAATCACCATCTTAGCTCACTCAATGTTTTAATGTTTAATTTTGGTACATACACTGAACATATGTATTCTTCAAGTGCAATATATATTTCACTCTCAAGGATAGCTGTTTGACCTTATGCGGCAAGTGCTTTCAGAATTCTGTCGTCAGCATTTATGAAGCTCTTCCAAAAACTGTTTTTTGATTTACCACTGAATGAACCAGTGGTGTCAGATCCTGAAAGAGAATGCAGTCCCACTAAAGCTTCAGATCTTTTTTCTTGCCCTTTTCAACCTTTTCCCCTCCCCTCCCCCTCCCCCTAGCCTAGTTGCGGATCCCGGATGCCCACTATTGCTTTTCTTATTCTATATATATATATATATAATTAAGTGGCACTTTTTTTCTTGCCTCTTTCAACACTTTCCACTCCCCTCCCCTCCCCTCCCCTCCTTTTCCCTTATCTCCGTCTTCCTAATCACAAGTCCCTAATATCCACCAATGCCATTCTCATTCTATAAATGTTTTAAAGTTTGATATTTATGCATACTTTTTTTGAAACAGAATTTTTTTTATTGCCCCTTTCGAATTCCCCTCCTCCCCCTCCTCCTCCCCAGTCGCGAGTCTCGGATGTCCACAAATGTTTTTTTCCTAATTTATAAATGCTTTAAACATTCATATTTATACATAATTTTCTTTTTTTTATGAAATGGAATTTTTGTACCTAGCAATTTTCAACTCTTCCCCTTCCCCTCTCCCTCCCCAGTCGCGGGTCCTGGATGTCCACAAATGTTTTCCCTAATCTATAAATGTTTTAAATATTAATATTTATGCATAATTTTCTTTATTTTTTATAAAATGGAATTTTTTCCCCTCGCACTTTTCAACCCTTCCCCTCCCCCTCCCCCTCTCCAGTCGCCTGTCCCGCATGTCCACAAATGTTTTTCCTAATCTATAATTGTTTCAAACATTAATATTTATACATAATTTTCTTTATTTTTTATGAAATGGAATTTTTTCCCTTGCACTTTGAAACTCTTCCTCTCCCCCACCCATCCCTCTCCCCTACCCCTCCCCAGTCGCGGCTGTTGGATGTCCATAAATGTTTTTCCTAATCTATAAATGTTTTAAACATTAATATTTTTGCATAATTTTCTTTATTTTTTATAAAATGGAATTTTTTTTGCCTTGCACTTTTCGACCCTCTCCTTCCCCTCCCCCTCCCCAGTCGCGGATCCCGGATGTCCACAAATGTTTTTCCTAATCTATAAATGTTTTAAACATTAATATTTATAGATAATTTTCTTTATTTTTTAAGAAATGGAATTTCTTTCCCTTGCACTTTTCAACCCTTCCCCTCCCCCTCCCCCTCACCAGTCGCGGGTCCCAGATGTCCACCATCGCTTTTCTTAGTCTACAATACATAAGGAACAAAATGAGACCACTCACGATACTTAAGAGCCCACAATAGTCACAGGAAAAGTACACAAAAAGACTCGGATGACCATGTAAAGTCTATGGGAGCGTTCTTTTCTAATATCTCGTTCAAATTTTAATATTTTGAGATGATTTTTTTTGCATAAAATAGTTCAGGACGATCCGCAACCGGGCTAGTTTTTACTTTTTCGATTTTGGTTATATACTTTTTATATTATGATAGCTTCAGTTTCAGAACCGGTTTAAACCGGTTTTGAAAATTAAAGTAATTTTTTTAAAAAAATCTAAAACCAAAATCAAAAAAGTAAAAACTAGCCCGGTTGTGGATCGTCCTGAACTATTTTATGCAAAAAAAATCATGTCAAAATATTAAAATTTGAACGAGATATTAGAAAAGAACGCTCCCATAGACTTTACATGGTCATCCGGGTCTTTTTGTGTACTTTTCCTGTGACTATTGTGGGCTCTTAATCATAAAATTGCACACGGACCTATGAAAAGCTGTAATTAGAAAACGGACTATATATGTATCAAGAATATTCACCAAAAACCAAACGATAAAAGTTAAAAATAAACAAAAGGCAAAAATATTTTTGGGGGAATAAAAGATGTATTTTTTTAATTAAAGGTTGTAAATATGTTTAATGTAAATTTTTATAACGACTGGGAATAAAAGAAAATCACTAGATTTATCAAATGTCCAGATGTCGAAAAACAGTGACTGTAGCAATTAACCCAATGGGGAATCTAACCCGGATTTGCCCTGACAAGGATTTAAAAAAAAAACAATAATTTAAATTTTAATAGTAATAAAAGATATTAAAAATGCGCTTTTTGCTCAAAATAATAATAATAATAATAATATGCGCTATTTTTTGAATAACGGAAAGAATTATAAAATCAATTTATGCCCTTCATTCCCTATATATATATATTTATATATATATACATATATACACATCGAAAATTATTTCAAATTATCGGTATATTTCGTATTAAAAAGACATCTATGTTTTTATACCACATACTTAAGAAAACTGATACTGCTGAACAGTAAAGCATCTTTGAGGGATTGCATCTAGTTGCAAGTAACTTAATAACTAGTCAACAGCATTAAATATCTTATGCTCTTAAGAGCCTCTGGGAAAAAAGAAATAGGATAGGTATACAGCATATATTAAATATTACATTTTAACTATTTTATTACATAATATTTTCAATAATGGAGTTACAATTAATTTTTTTTTCAAAATTTTATGATTCTATTTAACATTATATTTTTTAAGAAAATATAACGTGAAATTAATCACCTGTTTTAATCGTTATTTTGTTAGAATGGAAAAATCTGATTTTGTTGTAATCTTTATTTAACAAGATAAAAATTATCTCACTAATTAATTTTTAATCTATTTGTTAGTATTAAATTTACGTGCATTATTATTTTATTGTATTATTAGTTTTTTAACAAAAAATTAAATTTCACGCTTGCGATTATTAAAAGACTCTATTTTAATTATCGAAAAGTTAATCATACCTCTTAGTTTAAAAGATTTCCTGTATTTAATATCTTAAAAAAGCAAAAACAAAATTAATCATTGCAAATTTTTTATTGGATAAAGTTTAATAAATTTCAAAGTCAATATAATACATAAAATTTGGATACAAATATTTAAATGTGTCCAAGGTATTTTAATAGGCATTTTCTAAATTTTAAGGTATTACTTGAATGGACATACAGATAACAAGTAGGAAATTATAGGTCAAACGTAGCAAATGGAATGTATTCGTATTATGACGATGTAGTATTCAGATCTTGGTGTAATAGTATAGAATACCTCGGACACTATATAAATATTCGAAATCTTCTATGTGTCCTTCTAAATACTATCTGCTTTCTGTTATACATAATTATGAAGTAAACCTTAGCAACGTATATCAATTTTATAAAATATGAAATAGTATAATATAATTAAAATACGCCCCCAAACAAAGTTTCCTTTTATAACATTATGTAATAGAATAATTTTGTGTGGCCCTGTAAATTAATGCCAATTATTTTTTGGATTGCAGTTTGTACAGAATGCATAATTTGGTACATAGTTCATCAATGCATATCAATTTTATTGTGTTCAAAAGAGTACAATATTAGTAAAATGCATTAAAAACTATTTTTTCCCATTGACCGTAATGTAACGGAATAATTTTGATTGTCCCTATAATTAAACTATACATCCGATTTTCATAAATTTTAAAATTAGACGACAAATTTGTGCAACAATTACATATTTTAAATTTCAAACGATTCGCGTGGGTTGTTTCAATCATTATTATATGCGGATGGACAGACAGACGAACAGACGGGCGGACTGAGCTACAAGTATATTTGCATAATTACGAACACACATAAAAACTGAATTTAGATGAGATGGTCAGTTATGTGTCTAAAAATTTTTTCAAACCTTTTAAAATAATCAAAATTTGATTTGATTGAATTCAACACCTCGCATATTTTGACACAAATACAAGCTTCAATTTGCGACTGTCTAAATTTCCCTTTTCTAAAATCGATCATTTAGTCATTTATCATTCACTTGCTCATTATTTATTTATTTTTTTTTTTTTTTTTTTTTTGTGCAAAGAGAACCGATAATTAGAAGAGGAAAAAATGCGACTATCTTTTGGAATCGAAAAATTGCGGTAATGCGTTGCAAATGATCTGTTTATTTAAATAAGCGAGTAGAAATAAAATTACATCAAGTGAAACATTATTTCCAATGATTTAAATGTATTATTGTACTGTAAAAAAATATAAAAAAATATGTTTAATGTTATAATAAAAAATCATCGTGAAATAAAATAGACATGGAATCGTGTTTCAAACAAGTTCTTTCGTGTTGAAGGATAAAATGTCGACTTTTATAAGTGAGGAAATATTAACAGGAAAATAATTTAAAAATTAAATCTTGTTTATGAAAAAAAAAATTAATAAACGACGTTTGTTTGAAAAATATATCATTTATAAAGATCCTGAACGTGCTGCCTTTATACCATTGTGGAATGGAAATATTCTTTGCACCATAGCTTGTACAGAATATAGCTTTTCGTATATACTTCATTGACAGATAACAATCTTATTAGGTTTGGAAGAGTGTAACATCATTAAAATGCACACTCTTTTTTTCTTTTAGCCGTAATGCAACGGATTCCATTTGATTGTTCCTGTAATTTAAATTATCCATTCAAGTTTCATAAAATATGAAATGAGAAGACAAAAATAAGCAACAATTATACATTTTAAATTTCCAACGATTCTTTTGAATAGTTTTTACTCTATTATGTGCGGGCGGACAGAGGGACGGACAGGCAGACGGACAGATAGACGAACAGACGGACGTACAAAACGAAGGCTATAGGTACTACTTATTTACGAATTTATGATCTCACTAAAAGTTGAATTTCAATGAGATTATCTGTTACATTTGAAAAATTTTAAAATGTTTTTTCAGCATTTTTAAGTAAATAAAAATTCGATTTGGCTCGAATCAACGCCTCGCATTTTTTGCACTAGCACGAGCTTCAAATTGTGACTGTCTAAATTCCCCTTTCTAAAATCGATCATTTAGTCATTTATCATTTACACGCTCATTAAAATTTCTTTTTGTTGTGCGGAGAGAACCGATAGTTAAACGAGGAAAAAATGCGACTATCTTACTGAATCGAAAAATTACAGTAATGCGTTGCTGATGATCTGTTTATTTAAATAAGCGTGTAGAAATAAAATTACATCAAGTGAAACATTACTTCCAATAATTTAAATGTATTATTGTACTGGAAAAAGATAAAAATATACATTTATTTTTAAAATATAAAATAATTTTAGTTCTTGTGATAAATTAGACAGAAATAGTTTCATAAACAAGTTCTTTCGTGCTGAAGGATAAAACGTAGACTTTTAGAAATAAGGAAACATTAACAGGAAAATGTTTTAAAAATTAAATCTTGTTTATGAAGAAAAACATTGATAAACGAAATTTGTTTGGAACAAATGTATTTTATTGCATTCCTGAAGGCGCCCCAAACAATGTTATCTTCTATGACATTGCGTAATGGAATACCTTTGTGTGGCTGTCTGTATTGATAACAAATATTTTTTGCATCACAGCTTGTATATAATATGTAGTTTGGTATATACTTCATTAGTGCATATCAATTTTATTATGTTCGGAAGAATGTAACATCATTAAAATGCACTTGAAACTATTTTTTCCGTTAGCCGTAAAATAGCGGAATATTTTTTATTGTCCCTGTAATTAAACTATCCATCCGATTTTTGTACATTTGAAACGACGCGAAAAAAATATGCAACTATTATATAATTTTACTTTCAAACAATTCGGTTTGGTAGTTTTTGCTCTGCTATGTATGGATTGACTGAAGGACGGACAGGCAGACGAACGGACAGATAGACGAACAGGTGGACGAATTGAACGGCGGCTATAGGTACTACTTATTTACGAGTTCATGAACTCGCCTAAGTTGGATTTCATGAAATTGTTTGCTACGTTTGAAAGATTTAACCCCTTGTGGGACGCTGGTATATCCATGAAACCACTTAATTTTAATTATCAAAAGACCACATTGACGCCAGAATTTTGCAAAATAAATAAATAAATAATGGGCTCCCAAATGGTCCGCCAACTGAACATCAATATTTTCTTAGAAAGATTTTCGTTTTTAATTTTTTCCTAGAAATTGAGAAGAAACTTCTTCGGAGGTTGGTTTTAGCATAAATGCTGTAGAAACCTACTATGAAATTTTCTGTTTAAAAATATTGGTGTTCAGTTCGCGGACCATTTGGGAGCCCTGTATGCGTGAAATATAGTTTTTTCATATTTAGAAATAAATTTGTTTCCAAATTCTGATATCATTCATTAATTTGAACATCTTTGTAATAGAAATGGCCTCCACCGCAAATAAGTTAAAAATGGTTTTATAAACATTTTTAAATAAATAAAATTCAATTTTGCTCAAATCAATGCCTCGCATAATTTGCACAAACACGAGCTTCAAATTGCGACTGTCAAAATTCCCCTTTCTAAAATCGATCATTTAGTCGTTTATCATTCGCATGCTCATTAAAACTTCTTTTTGTTGTGCGGAGAGATCCGATAGTTAGACTGGAAAAATGCGACTACCTTACTCAATCGAAAAATTACAGTAATGCGTTGCTGATGATCTGTTTATTTAAATAAGCGAGTAGAAAAAAAAATACATCAAGTGAAACATTACTTCCAATAATTTAAATGTATTATTGTTCAGTAAAAAGATAAAAATATGCATTTATTTTTAAATATGAAATATTCATAGTTCATGTGATAAATTAGACAGAAATCGTTTTACAAATAAGTTCTTTCGTGTTGATCGATAAAACGTTGTATTTCAGAAATAAGAAAATATTAACAGGAAAAAATTTGAAAATTAAATCTGGTTTATGAAGAAAAATATTGATAAACGAAATTTGTTTGGAAAATATGTCATTTATAACAAATCGTGAACGCGCCCCAAACAATGTTATCCCCTACGGCTTTGTGTAATGGAATACCTTTATGTGACTCTGTAAATTAATAAGAAATATTTTTCGCATCACAGCTTGCACAGAATATATATTTTGGTATATACTTCATCGATGCATACCAATTTTATTATGTTCGGAAAAATGTAACATCATTAAAATGCGCTTAAAATTATTTTTTTTCCATTGGCCGTAATATAACAGACAATTTTTCATTGACCCTCTAATTAAACTATCCATCTGATTTTTACACAATTTGAAATGACTTGACAAAAATATGCAGCTATTATATATTTCAAATTTCAAACAATTCGGTTACGTAGTTCTGGCTCTGCTATGTGCGGATTGACAGACGGGCGGAGAGGAAGACGAGCGGACAGACAGACAAACAAACGGACGAACTGAGCGACGGCTGTAGGTGCTAGTTCTGTACGAGTTTATGACTCACCAAAAAATTGGATTTGGATGAGATTGTCTTCTACGTTTAAAAGATTTAACCACTTGATGGGCGCCGGTATATCTATGAAACCACTTAATTTTAATTATCAAAGACCACATTGGTACCAGAATTTTGGTAATTTTTCTGTTGTTGTTTTATTATATGCGTGAAATATACCCCTTTTTTATACTTACAACTAAATTTGATTTCAAATTCTGATGTCATTCATTAATTTGAACATTTTCGCAACGGAAATGGTTTCCGCCGAAAAGTGGTTTTGAAGCATTTTTTCATAAATAAAATTCTATTTAGCTGAATTCAACGCCTCGCATTTTTTGACACAAATTACGACTGTCTAAATTCCCCTTTCAAAAATCGATCATTTTGTCATTTATCATTTGCTCATTAAAAATTTTTTTGTCGTGCAGAGAGAACCGATAGTTAAAACAGGAAAAAATGCGACTATTTTTCGGAATCGATAAATTACGGTAATGCGTTGCAAATGATCTGTTTATTTAAATAAGCGAGTAGAAATAAAATTACATCAAGTGAAACATTATTTCCAATAATTTAAATGTATTATCGTACTGTAAAAAAAAATAAAATGCATATTTATTTTTTAAATATAAAATAATTATAATTCTTGTGATAAATTAGACAGAAATCGTTTTACAAACAGGTTCTTTCGTATTGAAAGATAAAATGTTGACTTTTAAAAAAGAGAAAATATTTTAAAAAAGGAATCTTCTTTATGAAAAAAAAAAAAAAAAAAAAACGTGTGGCACTCGGGGACTGCCACGGTAAAGCTATTGCATAGCATTTTTATCAACTTATGCAATTATAATTATTTATTTATTTTTTATTTATGCAGTTTTTTTTTGTCTTTGATATTAATTCAAGTTAAACATTTTGAGCGTGATGACCGATAACAATTTTTTTTTTGTATTGAACAAATGAGAAGTTAATATCGTTTAAAATATTTTTATTATCTTGCAATACATGTAAGTTAATCAGGAATTTTTATCATTGAAACTGTACGTTTATGGTAGCTGAAATAAAAAAACATAAGTTTAAGACTTGATATTCTCAAAATATCTGAAAAATACCGCGTCAATGTCTGCCGAAGTCTACGGAGAGATACCGTGCCGAAGTCTGCCAAACTGAAGCGACGTTAATGGCGTGTTAGGTTTTTTTTTTCTCGTTACAGAATTTCTTGATTCTTTCGCCGCGCTCAAAGCCCGCGATAAAAGCTATGCAATACCTTAATAAATTACAAACAAAATTTGGCCGCGCTACGAAAATTAGATCGTGAGTTATAAGCATTTTAAATTTTCCGAACCTCACCGTGGGGGTCTCCTGTCACCAAAAATTAACACTGTCTCATAATAAATTACGAAAGAAAATTTGGCCGCACTACGAAAATTAGATCGCGAGTTATAGGCATTTAAAATTTTTCGACCCTCACCATGGGGGGATCTCCTGTCACCAAAAATTAACACTGTCTCATAATAAATTACCAAACAAAATTCGGCCGAGCTACGAAAATTGATCGCGAGTTATAAACATTTTAAATTTTTCAACCCTCACCGTGGGGGGGTCTTTTGTCACCAAAAATGAACAGTCTCACATAATAAATTACCAAACAAAATTTGGCCGCGCTACGAAAATTAGATCGCGAGTTATAAGCATTTTAAATTTTTCGATCCTCACCGTGGGGGGTCTCCTGTCACCAAAAGTAACACTGTCTCATAATAAATTACCAAACAAAATTTGGCCGCACTACGAAAATTAGATCGCGAGTTATAAGCATTTTAAATTTTTCGACCCTCACCATGGGGGATCTCCTGTCACCAAAAGTAACACTGTCTCATAATAAATTACCAAACAAAATTTGGCCTCGCTACGAAAATTAGATCGCGAGTTATAAGCATTTTAAAATTTTCGACCCTCTCCATGGGGGATCTCCTGTCACTAAATATTAACACAGTCTCATAGTAAATTACCAAACAAAATTTGGCCTCGCTACGAAAATTAGATCGCGATTTATAAGCATTTTAAAATTTTCGACCCTCTCCATGGGGGATCTCCTGTCACTAAGTATTAACACAGTCTCATAATAAATTACCAAACAAAATTTGGCCGCGCTACGAAAATTAGATTGCGAGTTATAAGCATTTTAAATTTTTCGACCCTAACCATGAGGGATCTCCTGTCACCAAAAGTAACACTGTCTGATAATAAATTACCAAACAAAATTTCGCCGCGATACGAAAATTAGATCGCGAGTTATAAGCATTTTAAATTTTTCGACCATCACCGTGGGGGGTCTCCTTTCACCAAAAATTAACACTGTCTCATAATAAATTACCAAACAAAATTTGGGCGCGCTACGAAAATTAGATTGCGAGTTATAAGCATTTATATTTTTCGATCCTCACCATTGGGCGGGTCTCCACTCACCAAAAGCTACATTATCCTACCTTGTTTTATCTTAAGACGATTCTTTTCTACACACATTCTATCAGGAATTTTTATTATTGAAACTATAGATTTATAGTAACGGAAATAAGATATATAAATTTGAGACTTGATATCCCTTATAAATATCTGAAAAATACCGCGTCAATGTCTGCCGTAGTCTACCGAAGGATACCATGCCGAAGTCTGCCGAAGTGAAACGACGGTAGCCGAGTGTTAGGTTTTTTCGTTACGCATGTGTTAGGATATTTCTCGTTACGGAATTTTTGGATTTGGTCGACGCGCTCAAAGCCCGCGATAAAAGCTATGCAATAGCTTAAAATATTGATAAATGTTATTTGTTTGGAAAATATTTCATTTTTAACGATCTTAAAACTGATTCTAAATAAGTTATTGTTCAGATTTTAAAACATTGCAATAAAACATTGTAGATTTTTTTGTAAAATTTAATCCCATTAAAAAATCTCATCTAAAAAATAAGCCAAGTTTCGAGACTCTTTGACCGTAAAACGTTCTGAGATTGTGTGTAGAGCGAAATTTAACTTTCTTATTAACTCTGACATTTTATTTCGCAAACTACTTCCAGTCTCTACCATGCTCGATATCGAAAATAAAGAATGTAGTGTTCATAGTTTACTTACAGAAAAACTCAAAATTATTCAATAACTTTATTAACATATAGAAATATCGTAAACATATAAATATGTAGCTCTTATAGCTGTCGATTGGTTCGTTCGTCTTTCGCATAAAACAGCGCAAAATCTACACAATGTAATGCTTTGACATCTTATTCATGCATACAATTGAATTTTAACGTTTAATATGCATTTGGTATTAAGTATACAATAATATTAAATTTAATAGGTAATTGTTGCAATATTGTACCGTGTCATTTCAAATTTTATAAAAATCAAGCCAAAACATTAAAATTAATTAAAAAGGGTTTTTATATCTTATTAAATTCTATCACACGTAATTAATTCAGTGATTTCCCAAGATATTTAATATTTCTATTTCTCCATAGTGATTACACGTTATTTATGATAGAGTAATGTAGAACACCATTGTCTTGAAATATCACATTGAATAAGACTAACACCATTTTATAAATTTGATCCTGACATCGATAACTTTTAAAGTAAATTATATTTACAAATTAAACTATGTACAAACTATACACATGGACTAAAACATTATATCAATCTTTACATTTGTGGCTGTCTTCAACAAACACACATCAGCTTCATTATTTAGCCTCTACCGTTCTTCTTCTTCCGCGGAAAACACTATAGAACGTTCTTTTTTTTATGGTCCCAAAACAGCTCACTTTGCTTCTCTTTTGCCGCTCCAAGCCATGCTTTATCTTTTCAGCCGTTTTCTAGAGCGCCTGGATAATAAGAGTTTCTATACGATCACCAATCGCTCCTGCTAGGCGTTGTAGGCACGTAGCGTGTACAATATGCATTCCCACAGTAGTATTATTTTCCTATTACTGAATTTAATATGCATAATTGTAATAAGTTTTGCATGGAATCATTTTTGTATAAGACTGCAACTGCTTTTACATCAAGATCAGAATAATTATAAAACTAGTTATAATACGAAAACACCACATTTGCTAAGTCTAATGTACAATTTCATATTTGTTATTATCTTTAATCCATTTTTTCTAAAGTACCGCTACACAAAACGAAATGAATGTGGTTTCGTGATGAATATTAAAATAATGGCATTAAATCAAATCTAAAAATGTTTATGATGGTAGTCGAAGGCCTTTTTTGGCCCTCGTGAGACACAGAATATTAAATTTCTAATACTTACCGCCTATTTATGAGAAATTTAATTTAAAAAAATCAGCTGCATAGAACTCTCATTAAAAAGTCGAATCTGTTCGTTCAAGTGGAAAAAGCATTCGCGTTTATTCAAATGCCCTATTTAAACACTGGAAGGGCAAAAAGATTAGAAAAAAGCATTTTATCATAACTTATTAACTTCCATCGAAAAATCAAAAATAAACACGCTTAGAACATTTTTCCTCATCAAATTCACATCACAGTAATGTGTTGCGAATAAAAAAACTTTAAATATAAAAAAAATTAAATTGTGCTGTGATTGTGCTCTTAATATGTTGTAAAAGTTTCGATATATAGAAATGTGTTTTTCATATATTGCGACAGTACTGCTATATAGAAATATGTTCTAAAAATAGTATTGTTACTTGCGTTCAAATAGTGTTATAGTGTTATAAATAGCGTTAATGGAAACATGTAAAAAAGTTGTACTATACAACACTTTATCACTATATTAGCTACACGTTGTAAACACCACACAATTTAGAACACCATGAAAGAACACATGTAAACACTTTCAATACACTTTCAACATGGTGCTTTTAAAATTGCACAATTTTACAAATGAATGTTTTGAAAACACAATTTCTCCTCTTGTAATTTTTAGCAATACTTTTTGCGCAATCTCTTGATTTGGAATAACACATTCACAAGACAATTGAATACGATTTTATTTAGAAATGTTAATTATTATATTCAGTTAGTATAGCAAAGGTGTTTTACGAATTTTCAGTGCACTTAGTAAATTTAAAGACGAAAGACATAGTTTAAATGATCTTTCTCATTGTGTACAAATGTTGCAAACAATTTAAAAATATATCGCAATTAATCCCCCCCCCCTCACCCAAAGAAAATAGTGTCTTTTTTCCGAAAAATATGTTTCTTTTCTCGTAATAATAATGCACCTTCAGGGCTTAATTTATAAGGGACAATAAACCAAAACTATGCACTTGAATTTAAAATCTTTCCATGATGCAAAGTGATTTAAAAAACAGGTATTTTGATTTTTTCAAAAATATCGCCGAATACAGATCATTTAGCGTCTCATAGAACGTTTAAAATAAGAAAAAAAAATCCGTATGTTAACACAGTATTTTTAAAGCACATGATTAAGCTAGATTCATATCACAGATTTAAAAAAGAAATCGGTTGGGTAGAAATATTTTTTATAAAATAAAATGTGTGAAATCTTCAACAAATTCTGTTGCAACCTAATTTTATTTTTCTGTGTGTGTGTGTGTGTGGCTTTATTGGCTTTTGGATCGCATCAATTCTAAAAATCAAATTACGTAGAAAACAACATACCAAATAGCATATACTTTCAAATCAATGTTTTTTTCATTTAAAAATACAGTCGACTCTCGTTAATTCGAAATCGGATAATTCAAATCTTCGTTTAATTCGAACTAAACATGAAGTCCCAAAATTTTCAATGGCAGAATAACGTTAAAAATTTTCATTAATTCGAACTCATTTTCTCTCGACTTCATTTAATTCGAACTAACAAGAATTCCGATTTTTTATTTTTATTTTCTTTCTCACGGATTTCAGATCATTTGAATAGTTTTCTTTATTTGATTTTTGTGAAAATTGTTCCAAACGAGTATACATATAATCCAATGCATTTGATATCCACTTTCTTAGTGCCCTGTCTGTTCATCAGTGACGCTTTAAAATTTTTCTTCCATCGTGATTGTTTATAATCCCTTAATTAGTTTATGTATTTATATCTTTTAATTTGATATCAAGTCATATTATAATGATAACAGACAAATGAATTAAAAAAGAACTATAATATTAATTTCTTTGTACTCGTACCATATTAAGCATGTTTTTTTTCATACTTTCCATAATTCGAACTTTGGATAGTTCGAACATTTCTTGTGGTCCCGACGAGTTCGAATTAACGAGAGCCGACTGTATTAAGACAAAATCGTAAGCATGGAAATATATGGTTCATTTAATGATCTTATCACAAGGCGGGTCAGGCACTAATATGTAATTTTCTACAATACTAAGTGCTTTTTAGAAAATTATTAGCAATTATTTTATTATTATTATCATTCCTTTAGTTATTTTGGAAATAACCACGATCCGCCACGAAATCCCAAACAGTTTTCAATTGAGATGGAAGGTTTTAATAAAATATTAACATCATTTTAAACAAATTTAAGCATTGTGCACTTTAATTATATGGCGTTAGTCTACTATAATTATTTCTTTTTTAAAATAACGCAAAAATTAACGCTTTGTCCGTTTTTCTGTGATTTCTTTTCAAAAATCGATAATGTAGTCATTTATCATTCAGATGCTCATTAAAACTTTTTTTTTGCGGGAAGATATGATAGTTAAATAAAGAAGACATGTGAGTTTCTTCGAAATCGGAAAATTACGGTAATTTGTTGCTGATGATCTGTTTATTTAAATAAGGGAGTAGAAATGACATGACATCAAAAAGAACATTATTTTTTACGCTTTATAATGAGGCTTACCAAAAAAAAAAAACATTTTTTCCTTTTACAATATGGAATATTTATTGTTTAAACAATAAATCAAACATAAATATATTTTTCAAATATGATTCACCTTCAAATTGAATGAAGGATAGTAACTATTTAATTTATAAAACATCGACAGCAATTTAATTTTTTAAATCATTATACAAAAAAAAATCATGACAAAGAATATTTTTTTGAAAACTATGCATATTGTTAATGCTCATTAGCTAATTATTACTACTATCACTATTATTATTATCATTCCTACAATTATTTTGGAAAAGACCATGATTATAACAATAATGAAATTTATTCCTAAATAATCCAAATAAATTGTCAGTTTTAGGAAAAATACAATTTTTCTTGTAATTAATGATTTTTGTGTTTAATATGTAATGTTTTAGTAAAATTTTGAATTATTTATCGGTATTTTGTTACAAATGGGGATGTTTATATATATATATATATATATATATTATAAAATTTATATTTATTTATATTTATACTAAAATTTTATCTAAGGAATCATACTACAAGTCAATGACCATGAAAATTCTCACATTTTTGATGATTTCGAATTTCTTATTCTATATTTATAGCATGTAATTTCAGTTATAATTTAAATTTAGAGCTGGATCATTATTATGAAATGCATTTATCTTTTTTTTTAGAATCTTGTATTTCTTCCTTAAATAAGTCTTAAGAATATGCAGCAATCACTCCCGACGGCATTCGCAAACTAAATTTAAGCAGTTTAAATATATTTTGTATTTTTAAACAGATTTCGTATGAATTACTACCTATTGCGGTCGCTCCTATGTTGGAATTTCGAAAATCTTTTGCAGATCGGCACCGATCATGACCACTAGACCCCCAAACTACCATCAGTAAAAATGTTTATTTATCTATATATATATATATATTTATCTATATTACTTTTTTAAAATTTAACTTCTGTAATTCCGCTCACATCTTTTCCAAACTGATACAATCGGGGGAAAATGAACGGGGAAATTGGGGATAAAATCGCGGAAACTGAAAATCAAGGGGCATAAAATAAAAAATTAAGCAGTTTAAATGTATTTTGTCTTTTTAAATAGATTTCGTATGAATTACTACCTATTGCGGTCGCTCCTATGATGGAATTTCTGAAAATCTTTTGCAGATTCTACACCAAGCATGATCCCTAGACCCGAAAACTACCATCAATAAAAATGTTTATCTATCTATATATATATTACTTTTTTAAATTTAACTTCTATAATTCTGCTCACATCTTTTCCAAACTGATACAATCGGGAGAAAATGAACAGGGAAATTGGGGATACAATCGTGGAAAACTGAAAATCAAGGGGCATAAAATTTCGGTTAAGTTCGTTAAAGGGCAAAATCGGACCAAGGAGGTAGAAATAGGTAAGGGTTTGGTAAAAACTGAAAAGCCCCATAACTTCTTAATTAAAATAGTTATCGAATCAGTTTAAAGTTTTTAGTATTTTAAGAAATGATCCAAGAGTTATGCATGGCAGATTTTTGATAAAATTAAAAATGGGCTCAAGGGGCGAAAAAATAGGGTTTGGGGGTAAAGAAATTCATAGCTTCGTGAAATCTCAAGATATCAAATCGAAATAAATTTGTTCTAAAATTACATAATTTTATCTAAAACTTTTGTACATAAAATTTTTGTACTAAAAGCAACTCTTATTGACAAAAATAAAATAAAATAAAATAAAATAAAAATAAAAATAAAAATAAAAACAAAAGGAAGAATAAAAAAATCCACAACTCCGTCACTTCTTAAGATATAAAATCTAATTAAGTTTATTATCCAACTTCTCAGTAATATATTTATAATGACAAATTTTTTGTAGGAACAATTCTTTTAGTAAAAATATATTTAAAAAATAGGAGTTAAAGAAAAAATCTCCAATCAAATTGCTTTTATTCTGACTCATTTTTAAATTCATTTTGACCTCAAATACATCCAGTTGGCAGGATTGCTTGTTTAGGAAGTACATTATATGACATATTGGTTTAATGATAAGTGGTTTAGCAATAGTGATAAGTGCCAGTTTAGTGATAAAAGCTGAATATATTTAAAAAAATACTGTCAAATATGGATTTTTAGCAGAATTTCCCGAATCAATCATGATTGAAAAATTGAAAAAGTATTCAAATAACAAATTGTTTACTTTATTACTCATTTTTAAATTTATTTTTGTTCTCAAACGCATGTAATTGGCAGGTTCTGTTTTTCAAAAACTGCATAATGTGTCGGATGGGTCAGTGTTATATATATATATATATATATATATATATATAATGCTGTGAATGTGGGCATTTTGTATAAAATTTCCCGAAGTGATCGTGATTAAAAATTGGTTGAATTGAACAATTCAAGTAACAAATTACTTATTTTATGATACATTTTTAAATTCAATTTTGATCTCAAACGCATTCAGTTGACAGTTTCTCTTATTAGAGAGCTGTGTGCCGCCTATACAATGTGCCGTATTGGTCAATTTTTTCATAAAATCAGAATATATTTTTAAAAAAAAGCCGAATTTCGCTTAAGAATATTCTGATAAAATACTCTTACAGAAAAATGAAATTCAAAATTCTTCAAAAGTGGCAAAATAAAAATGTTAAACTGGGTTTATCGCTAATCATACTTTATTTTTTGTTGTTGAAATGAACACTTATTTCTGAAATCTACCTTTGCCTCTAGGCTAAGCTGACATAATTTTTTTTATTTCTGATTTCCATTTCAATATTTATTAATGTATCTTTTCGACGAGTTAGTTGATTATGTTGTTTATTTGTATTTTTCAAATTTTTAATTACGCCATAGCATTTCTGTCTACTGATAGTAACGCAACTGAATAATTTTCCTAGACTTTACAAAAACCCGTTAAACCTTATTACGATTTAAGCCCTGTCGTGATTTAAGCATAAAAAATATTTAGCACTGCACAACGATTTACATGAAATTCCAAAAATGCACTTCATACCATTATTGTTGAATGCGAGTAATAAAACTAAGAACGTCCCTGTAAATAAACAATAAATGTTATGCACATTATTTCTTATGAAAAGCAGTATTGAGTATAATAAATTAAGTATATGCCCATCTCGTAGATCAGTTTTGTAATGTTTGAAACAGTGCAACACTATTATAATGCAATTCAAAATATTTTCGTCAATAAATCGCAATATACGCAAATTCTTTTCAGTGTAAACAAATTATAGACAATGCATAAAACATTTTCAATTGAAATTAATCTATAGCTATTATCAATAAAATATATTCGTCATTTATGACAGTTGAATCGCATATATGCAGAGGAACCGAAATGATAACTACTTTTCAACTATATCGGAATATGTTAAAGATATAACTGATCATGAACTTATTTATTTTAAAAAGAAATTTTTAAAGCATGCTGTATTTAAATATTTAACAGTATGTAATTTTTTCCTTCTTTCGTCAAAAGGATAATTTACATAAGTCAGTTCAAAATATGGCTTCATTTTTCAGACTATGAGAATAACTCTGTGATGAACGGACATTTATTTTACAGGGCTCGTATTTAATAAAAATAAATGAAGAAATTAGAAAAACGTGTTGTACTTAAATATTTAAAAATCATTCTTTTTTTACTTTTTCAACAAAAAGATAGGTTCTGGAAGTCAGTTAAAAAATCTGGCGTCATATTTCAGACTATGGGAATAACTCTATGATAAACGGACATTTATTTTACAGGGTTTGTATTTTATAAAAATAAATGAAGTGTTATGTATAAGAAGAAGGTCTAAACTGTCCATGCATCATATGATGAATAAAATAATGCGATAATAAAAGTTGAAATAATGTCATGAATCTATTCATTATGCATGGATCTTTTAGGTGCGGCCGAAATCGCTTTATTCCCCTCAGATACATAAGTATATATACAATTCTTATAAGGACTTTTTAAGTCAAAAAACGAATGAAATTATGTTTGTTGGCATTATAAGGAATGATGAAAAACGATAATTTGTAAGGAATACAGTTATAAATAATGCATCAGAAAAAAAAAATCGAAGAGATAATACATATATTTTGTGAACAATTAATTCATCATTATTCTTCTTGATGAACAGACACTTATTTTAAAAAACTCGTAAAAAAAGTTTTAAGGGTGAGATGGAGGTCTTAAAACCCCAAGCATCATTAGATGAATAAAATAATGCGATGATAAAAGTTGAAATATTGTGATGAATCTATTCATTCCGTGTTGCAGAATCTTTTAGGAGAAAACGAGAAGCCAGTTGATAAACCATATCTAAAATACTTACAAGGAAGGTCTCCAAACTGGGCATACTCAGATTTTTTTTTGAAAAAAATACTAATTAATCTACTAATGTATTTAAAGGATCAGTGAAAATTAGCAGCGGAATTGCATTGGAAAACATGTAAAAAAAATACTTTCGAATATTTTGCGTGAAAAGACAAAAGGGTTACACAATTTGGCGAGCAGCTCTTTTTTCCAACAAAAGCAAACGATTTTAATACAACTGAAAACTTTTGACTTTTTTTAGAATTCATGTGAATAGTATTTAATGAATTTAAACATGAACAATGAGAGAGTTTAATACATTATATACATGTATACGTATTAAATTGCATATTTATATATTATTTGTTGCTGTAGTTATTTAATTTACCTCTATAAATAAGATTTTTATACATAAAACATTCTTATTTCTTTTCACCGCCAACCGATGATAAATCGCCAAGTAACGAAATTTTCATTATTTTTTACGGACAGCGTACAGAGGCTCCGCCGAAATTTTTTTATAAACGTATATATCCTCATGAGAGGAACATTCTGTTTTTGTTTCAGATTTTTCGGAGTATGCCCGTATGGAGATTTTCCCTAGTGAGATGCAGTCGCAATCCCTTTATTCTAGTCAGATAAATAAGTATTTATACAATTCTTATAAGGACTTTTTAAGTCATAAAAAGAATGAAATTATGTTTTATTGGTCTTGTGGGGAATAAAAAAGAAACAATGCTTTGTAAAGAATATTGTTATAGATAATCTATAAGGAAAATCATTTTCGATGCGATTATACATACATATTGTAAACAAATGTTACATCATTTATCATACTGAAAACAGACATTTATTCTACAGGGTTCGTATTTTACAAAAATAAATGAAGTGCTAAGTATGAGAAGGAGGTCTAAACTCCCCATGCACAGTATGATGAATAAAATAATGGGATGATAAATGTTGAAATAATGTGATAAATCTATTCATTACCCGTTGCAAATCTTTCAGTAGAAAACGAAGAGCCAGTTGATAAACTATATCTAAAGCACTCAGATGTGGTCGAAATCTCTTTATTCTCCTCAGATAGATAAATATTTATATAATTTGTATCAGGACATCTTAAGTTATAAGACGAATGAAATGATGTTTATAGGGATTATGTGGAATAAAGAAGAACAATGCTTTGTAAGAAATATATATATATATATATATGTATATATACCTTTGTAAGAAGTCGTCTTACAAATGTACAAGAGAAGAAAGAAAGAGCATTACTTAACATAGATATCTCGGGGGCTCCAGGCTTCTTTAAATACTTTCTATTACTTGAAAAGACGTCACTTACATATAGAACACTAACACACACACATTACATACAAATAAAACTTTTTACATAATTCTGGCGCACGCCATCATCACATGATCTTCAGTTCACAACCAACTTTTGAACATCACAAAGAATAGAACATTTTTAAATAGAACTAGTGTTGCCAGATTTTTTTAAGACGAAAAAATATTACAACTACATTTTTTTATTTAGCAAAACTGATGTCACGTGACGCGTGAGTCTATTTTTTTTCTTTCTTTTTTTCCTTTGGAAGGCGTGTGTTACATCCTCCCCCTATGTTTCCGATCTACGTCTCGGAGAGGAAACAGGATGCTTTTTGGGTCTTCTTCTTTTCTCAAGGGTGCAACTGGAATAGTTTCAGATTCTTGGAGGCAGAACTCAAGGCAACAAGGCAGAAACGTGGTAAGATCCAATTTGTTCAGTAGGATTTTCTAGACTAGCAATGTCATATGTCACTAGTGACTTTTGAGTCAAAATTATGTATGGCCCATCTCTCTTAGGCATAAATTTTGATGTTTTATTTCTACCTGCATTGCTAACTGGGTGTAGGTTAATCCATACTTTTTCACCAGGCTTGAAATACAATCATCTATGATTTTTATTGCAATATCTCTTCCGCTGGTCTTGCTTCATTTCAACAGGCTCTTTCACATCATTCGAAATATTTGCAAGATGTTTAAGATAAGGTCTTCGCTCCCCCTGGTTGAAAACATTTTTCATACTTTTTCGGAATATCTTTAAGTTTCTTCCTTTCATCGGAAGTTAAATTTTTGCCTACATCTTTACGTAAGGCATACGGACAAACTTCAACCGCTTCGGTACACGTACTATTTTGCACGTCATGTTCTTCTACAAAATAAAACTTTTTATGAGGTTTGTCACTAAAATGCCATGTTTTACTTGCAGCGTCAAACACTAAGTGCTTTCCTGCACTTATTAGCTTAGTGCAGGAAAATCATTCCTAAAAGAGTTCTATTACCTTTGGCATTTGGTAATACAATAAACCCTGTTTTGAAAACTCGGCCTTCAATCTTTACACGCACAGTGGCTGAAAGAGTTTTTCTAGCCATCGTAGTTCCATCAGCTAATGTTACTTCATGAGTATTAGGTTGGGTCGAAAAAATCGATTTTTTTCAAATCTACTCTTAATAGTGCGAAAAAGTTGCCTTTTGTAATTAGAAGGATAATGCAAAAAAAGTTTTTGAAATCGGTTAATATCTTTAGGTCGCGCATCGCACTTGAAGTTCGGAAAATTTGACCAAAAATGACATTTTTTGAAATTAATGATGAAAATTTAAAAAATTTCGAACCTACTTCTAATAGTGCGGAAAAGTTTCCTTTTATAACTAAAAAGATAACGCAAAAACTTTTTTTGAAATAGGTTAATATCTTTAGGTTGCCCATCGCACTTGAAGTTCGGAGATTTTGATCAAAAATGACATTTTTTGGAATTATTCAGGAAATTTAAAAAAATTTCGAACTTGCTTGTAATAGTACACTAAAGTAACCTTTTAAAATTCAAACATACTTTTTTTTCTTTTTTAAATCTATTAATACCTTTAAGTCCATTTAAGTTAGCAAAATTTTATGAAAATTGACAATGTTTCATATAAAAGATGAAAAGTCGTCTTCTTTTCTCATTTTTTTCTAATAACATAAAAATATTCCATTATGTGCATAGAAACGTAAATTAAAATCAATTTTAAAATTGGTTAATAATTTTTCATAATACATTGTTTATAAATTACGAAAAAAAATAGAAAAGTATATATTTTTAGCTATTTTATTTATTTAAACATTTATATTGAACAGATTTAGAACACTACTTAATGAGACATTCTTCAACAAAAAAAATTTAAATCAATTTTAAACAAGTTTTACTTATGCAATATTAGGCTATTTGCATTATAATAATTTTAGAAAATAGTTATTTTTCTTTTTACTTTCATTTTTTACCTCGTGTAAAGCCTTGTAGTGAGATTTATTATCAAATGTTGACATAAGTGATCGCGAAAGCAAAGATGATCTAATATAGCCGTATCTGCTATTAGAGCCACATCCTTTTTCAGAAGCTTCACTCACAAGTTTCACACATCATTCCACCGCCTATGTGTGTGGTACGGAAACGCCCTTATTGTTTTCATTTCCAATTCTGAGAGAGATTTCGATTCAATAAAAGAGAAAATTCTCTCTGGACTGATTCTGTGTAAAAAGTTGGTGAAGTAACTTTGCAGCTCGACCAATCAATTAGTTCAGTCTAATCCTTAGCGCCAAAATTTAACTTGCGTATCACAAAATCTCTCACAGTTGCCACTTGTTCTGTCACCAGTTTCATTGCTTTCAAAACTTGTTGTAATCCTAACTCTCGCACATGCTCCCTCTCATCTGCAATCATTGCCAATAGTAGGTTTTATGGATGAGTGAAGTAAGCGTTACCCTCAATAACAGGGTCTGTAACTTCCTGCAGACTTTTTGATCGGTAGCGCGATGTTGTTATTGTCTTGTGTATATGCTTTGATTAATGGGATTATTCTTCTTAATTTCAAACCATACAGGCACATATGTTTCTATGATGAATAAGCCTAACTGCTTCGTTTCAGTCCTAGGGTTTTCTGTGGATATATACAGTCTGAGAATTCGATTGGCTGTCGTTAGCCACCGGGAATGAGAAATTGTCCCTAAATCTCGAACAGAAAGATCCTCAGGACAGAAGCCCGATCACACAGCATTTGATATTTTAAAAATATATTTTTGATCTTTACTGAGGTCATTTGGGTTTTCATCAGTCACTATTGAGAGCAATGGATTGATTCAAACTTGATGACAGGTTGTCTTTCGCAAGCAGGTAGTTGCTTGCCTATAGGACGAGAAAATAATGCTGGCCGTTTGTTTTTATCTTCAATGCATGGAAACAAGTGCCTAAAAGGCAATTCGATGAAATGCAACAAGTAAATGCACCGCTGCAAGGGTCTGCGTATCTTCATTTCCAAATTTCGAACAACCCCTTTTTTCAATCCCGTATTGATAGAGGAGCTATCACAACCAAATACAAGGACTTCATCTAAGGAGATATTCTTCTGAGAAAGATATAAAACGATACTTTCACAAATGTTTTTTCCGGTTCCATTCATAGGCGTTAGATGACCAACATATTTTGATCATCCGGCTCCTGAATTAGAGAAATGTGCCCTTCCCTATTAGATCTTCGATAGCGTTTAACACCGATTTTCCCTTGATATAACGTAACTGTTTGTGGCAATTACATGACAAGCTTGAAAACCAGCTGTGTTCACAGCTCATATGCGCACTGAGCAATTGGAATAGAAAAAAATCGGTTTGTCAGTTGTTTTTGTAATCAGCCTATGTCAATTTTGATCATATTTTCCAAATTTCAGGTACGATGCGCGATTTAAAGGTATTAACAGATTTAAAAAAGAAAAAAGTTTTTTTTTAATTGTAAAAAGTTACTTTAGCGTACTATTACAAGCAAGTTCGTTTTTTTTTTTTTTTTTTTTTTTTTTTTTTTTTTTTTTTAATTTTCCTCATTAATTCCAAAAAATGTCATTCTTGATCAAATTTTCCAAACTTCAAGTGCGATGCGCAACTTAAAAATATGAACCGATTTAAAAAAAAATTTTGCGTTATCTTTTTAGTTGTAAAAGGAAACTTTTCCGCACTATTAGAAGTAGGATAGAAATTTTGTTAATTTTCATCATTAATTTCCAAGAATGTCATTTTTGGTCAAATTTTCCAACTTCAAGTGCGATGCGCGACCTAAAGATATTAACCGATTTCAAAAACCTTTTTTGCGTTATCCTTCTAATTACAAAAGGCAACTTTTCCGCACTATTAATAGTGGATTTGAAAAAATTCGATTTTTTCGACCCATCCTAATGAGTATGAGGTTTCATTGCAACACCAGCTTTCAAAAATGATTTATACATACGTTCTCTTGCAGTAGAACGATTCGCTCCTGTATCTGCACAGACTAATACCTTCTTATTGCAAATCGTAATAGGTATATTTAGAGCTGAAACTGTTGATGTATTTTAACTATACAGCTAAAGACGTTGAGCTTGCACTATTTGCTTCTTAAAAGTAGGGGAACAATCTGGGCATTTCTTCTTTATAAATCCAACTTTGCCACAACCATAGCAGAATATCTCGGATTCTGAGCGACGATTATCAAACGTGGGGGAAGATCTGTCTTCTTTTGGTGGCTTACTCTGCTTCCAAGTATTTTTTCGGCGAGAATACTCATTTTTCTCCTGGGGTACAACTGAATCTTTTTTAGAAAACGTAGACCTGATAGTATCATAAGCATCTAATTTTTCGGCAAGGTCGACTGGCGAATTTAAATTCTCCCAATCATCTAACATATGTTGTTTGCATTCGACAGGCACGCGCCTTTTTATCTGATCCCCTATGATCAGATCCTGAAGAGCTTCAAAAGACGTTACATTTAACTCTTTAAGCCAGTTTTCAATGTAAGCACGTAACTCGAAGTAATAATCTCTCCAAGTAATTTCTTTATCTTTGCAATGCGTGAAAAACAGATGCCTAAACCTTTCAGCGCTAATTTTAAACCTTTTTAGAAGTAGACCTTTAACATGTGAAAAATCTGAAGCGTTTTCTTCTTTTTCACGAGCAATAAGCGTAGATATAGAAGAGGGCACAACACTTAGTAAATAAGAAACCCAGAGGTGTTCTGGTACCTTCGAAAGCTTTAACTGTCGTTCCAGGAGCACCGGAAACAATGTTACATCATCTGTCTCTGGCTTAAATGTAGTCAACAGCTTCTGGATATCTATTTTACTCTCTGGATGAGACATTATCCCTGCCGCATTACCACCTACCGCTCCACTGGAAACACTTTGGCTCTAAGCCTGTAACTTAAGTTTCTCAAGCTCAAAATTCATCTCAAACTTTTTTAATTCCAGTTCTTCCGAACGACGCTTCTCTTCTAATTTACGCTGTTCTAACTCAGCTGCTTTTTGTTTTTCCTCGAAGTCTCGTGTACGCTGTTCTTCCTCGCGTGTTGCAATTTGGTTTCTGACTAACGAATTCACGAAATCAACTTCCTACGAGGGAGAGGATTTAATCTTATCACGCAATGTGACAACGGTCATAGAGGGTGGTACATCTAAATTCATTTCTACAGCGACCTGAAACAGGTGTTCTTTTCGTGCTTGATTGAGCTCGGACATTTTTATCTTTAGCAAAACAACAAGATATATACCCCACAAATGCTAAAAATTCGATTTAAATTGTTCCCCGGACGTGAGTTTTGCTTTACAACTCATATAAACAAGACATTAATAAAACAAAACAGTGAACATTAACGTTAGCAAAATATACTTTAAAAATAATTAAACTTCATTAAACTTTTAAGTATCTTTAAAATTTAAATTATTTTAATTTAATTTTATTTAATTTTATTTTATTTAATTTTATTTTATTTAATTTTATTTTATTTTATTTTTGAAAAAAAATATACTTTAAATTACGTGTCATTTAATCAAAACATTATTTTAACTGATATAAAACTAGTATTGAATTGTTGGCAACACTCGTAAACAATGTTCTGAATAAGTCAAAACATATATGAATAATTAAAATGTCAATCAATATTATTATCATATTATCAAGACAAGACTACGTAATGTAGATTTTTCAATATAACTTTAAAAGAAAAGAAAGTCTTATTTCATAAAAAAAAAATAAATGAATGCAAAAACTTACTCAATCTGTTTTGAAATTCATATCCAATGCTATTTCACAATATATCAGGAACTCTAAATTAAATGCTTAAAAATAACTAACAACAGAACACTCAAATAGAATTTCTAATTAAATTCTGTTATCTTGCGAAACCAACAACAAAACAAACAAAAAATAATAAACACATACCATATGACACTTGAAATAAAAGGTACAAATACTTTTTAATATATTTTTTTCCCTTTTTTCACTCTCAATTTATGACCCTGTTTGTAAAAATAAATAAATAAATAAATAAATAGAAATAACATCAACGTAAATAAATGCGTTTTTTATTATTTATCAACCCTTTTTTTTATTGTTTTTCTTTTTTATTCGAAGTAAGAAAAGTTGTTATTTAATCAAGATAAAAATTAAACATGCATGCACAGAATGAAAATTAAACTAAAGAATAAAAAAAATAAGGATGGGGAGGGAAGGGGAATTACACAATACATAAATAAATTGTAAAATAATCAATAAATTAAAACTAATATGTGATATGCAAAATGTTACAGACAGGTAAAACGTGGTAACTTGCGAAAAAAATTATGTAGATACTTTAAAACTAGGCTTATTTATTGAAAATATATGACAAAAGTATTTATCGAACTTTAAAATGTTCCAAAATAAACACACATTAGATGAAACGACGATGACTGAAGCAGAAAAATAAATTCAATCCGTAGAACATGTATCGTAAACAAATGAAAATGGTATTTGGCATAAGATTATTCCGTAGAAATTTTTTCACAAACGAAGAACGAGAACTTTAAAGGCAAAGAACATGCAAAACATTGAAGAACACATTTCACAAACAAACGAGCAACGACTGCTAGTGCCATTTTCTTGCATTAAACATGCATGCATTTTATTTCGTGCATATTTCACAATCGAATGATTTCACATCAACGAAACAAACTTATTATGTTAATCATTTAAAATATACTTCACAAACAGACGAGCACGGCCGCTCGAGCCATTTTTTCATTCTTATTAATCATATTTCATTATCAAAAATATCCAACCTTTATGGAACTAAGATAGCTGAATACTTTGAAATTGATTCGTGGCTAGACGTTGGGTAGCCATTTTGTAAGAAGTCGTCTTACAAATGTACAAGAGAAAGAAAGAAAGAACATCACTTAACTTAGATATCTCGGGGGCTGCAGGCTTCTTTAAATACATTTTATTACTTTAAAAGACGTCACTTACATATAGAACACTAACACACACACATTACATACAAATAAAACTTTTTACATAATTCTGGCGCACGCCATCATCACATGAACTACAGTTCACAACCAACTTTCGAACATCACTAACAATAGAACATTTTTTAATAGACCTAGTGTTGCCAGATTTTTTTTTAAAACGAAAAAATATTACAACTACATTTTTTTAAATTTATCAAAACTCAGGTCACGTGACGCGTGAGTCTATTTTTTTTCTTTTATTGTTCCTTTGGAAAGCGCGTGTTACACTTTTACATTATTTATTACATTAATTACATTTACTATATTTAAAGATTATATATATATATATATATATATATATATCTTTACATTATTTATTACATTTATTACATTTATTATATATATATATAATCTTTAAAAAAAACATTTTTGAGGTTATAATAAATATATTTTGTAAACAATTGTTACAGCAGCCCTGATAGATTTTCTTAAGCGTTGAGTGTTTTCTTTTAAACTTTTATGAAACTTACGATGGATAACGCGAAAATTATGACGCATGATTTTTTTAAGGAAAAGAAATTTACAATTTTTGAATTCAATCTCTTGTTATACTAAAAACTTTTATATTGTTAAACTAAAATCATCCATTTTTTATGCACATGCTAAAAATTAGAGTTTAGTTCCTACCGTAATTGTTTAAATTGATAAAGAGTGTAATGTAATGATTATTTCTCTTATTCGGTAGTGAATTTCTCAAGAGAAAACGAGGAACCAGTTGATAAACCATATCTATAGCACTTAGATGCGGTCGAAATCCCGTTATTCTCTGAGACAGATAAGTATTTATACAATTATTATAAGGACATTTAAGTCAGAAAACGAACGAAATTATGTTCATTGCCATTGTGAGAAATGATGAAGAAAATGCTTTTTAAGGAATAAAGCTATCGATAATGTATAAGAAAAAAAATTGAAGTGATAATACATAAATTTTGTAAATAAATATTACACCATTGTTCTTTTTGATAGTTTTCTTCAGCACTTTGTATTTTATTAACTTTAATCATTATATTATAATTAAATTTTCATTAATAGATATGTGGTTATACAATTCTTATAAGGACATTTTAAATTATAATACGAATGAAATTATGTTTATTGGCATTGTCAGGAATAAAGAAGAACAATGCTTTGTAAGAGGTATAGTTATAGATAATCTATAAGAAAAAACATTTATGAAGTGATAACAAAAAAAATTTTATAAATAATTTTTACATCATTATTCTTCCTGATAGATTTTGTTCAGCGTTGAGTGTTTTCTTTTAAACTTTTATTAAACTTAAGATAGATATTGCCAATTATTGTGAAGCCTGACGTTTTTAGAATATATATATATATATATCCTATGAACGCAATTTATAGCTAAATTGAAAACATTTTACTGTCCATTTACATATATATATATACATATATATATATATACAGGGTTGTTATAATTAAAGTTCGCCTATTCAGAAGGCTCTGGAGCCGGTTCTATTGCTCCAAACGAAACAAAATTTGACTAGTACATAGTTGAAGAGATGCGCTCTGCGAAAAAAAAAAAATTAGTTTTCCGAAAAAAAAATTGTCAAATAACTTGTGACTAGGTGGCGCTGCGCCAAAATTTAAGGTGATGTTTGCGGATTTATTATATCAATATCAGTCAATCCAGACGAAACACACAAATTTAAAAGTTTCAACAAACTTCGACGAACTACGAATTGTTATAATTAAGTTCATCTAATCAGACAGCTCTAGAGTCTGACCTATGACTCCAAACAATACAGAAAGATGAATATCAGTTCATGTGATGTAATCTGCATCAACAAAAAAAAAACATGTCGCTCGGCAGTAAGGAAATAACGAAGAATAACATGATGCATGCTCAATGAATACTCTGCCCTTTTTAATAACGCATTCCATTCTCAAAATTGTGCTTTCTAGAGCATTGCGTAAACTGTCCTGTAAGATTGAGCGAATGTGAAGTCTAATACTGTCTTTCAGATCAGAGATTGTCTGACATCTGTCTTTAGTCTACAGAATCTTTCAAAAATCCCCAGAAAATAAAGGAATCTGCAAATATTGGCTTAAATATTGGCGCAGCGTCACTTACTGACAAAAGTTTTAACTATTTTTTTTTTTCGATTTTCGCAGAGCGCATGTCTTCAACTACGTACTAGTGAAATTTTGATTTGTTTGGAGCCATAGAACCGGCTCTACAGCCTTTTTAATAGGCGAACTTTAATTATAGCAACCCTGTATATATATATATATATATATATATATATATATATATATATATATATATATATACATACAGGGTGTCCAGCAAATAACACCCTGATTTCAAATTTAAATTTCTCAAAAACAAAAATCGATAAAGCTATGCATTAAACGGTTTCTTTATTAGGTAAGCTGTAAAAAATTTTATACTAAAGTTTCGAACGGTGAATATTTTGAAAAGATTATTTTCTGATTGCAAAGAATGCTCGACTCGGCATTTTTCTTGCTATAGATTACTTGTAGAGAACAGTTCTTTGGGGTACTGAGCCATATTTTTAGAACAAAAATTTAGAAATTTCTGAAATTCCAAAACTTTTGTTCCAAAAAACTTTAAAATATGACGTTGTCCGCCCAAAATCGCATTCAAACCAAGCAATTTAAAGCAAGAAAAATGTTAAGTCAAGCATTCTTTGCAATCAGAACATAATCTTTTCAAAATACCCACCCTTCGAAACTTCTGTATAACATTTTTACAGCTTTCCTAATAATCAAACCGATTACAGCATAATTCAGTCGATAAATATCGACAGATTTTGCCGAAATTTAAATTTGAAATCAGAGTGTTATTTGCTGGACACCCTGTATAAACACATTAAAGAGTAGAGTTCGGTTTTTACTGTAACTACTTAAACTGATAAAAGTTGTGATGCGATAATTATTTTCCTTACTTGGTAGAGAATATCTAAAGAGAAAACGAGTAGTCAGTTCATAAAACATATCTGAAACAAAATTATTTTATTCTCCTCAGATAAATAAGCATTTATAAAATTCTTACAAGGAATTTTAAGTCATATAATGGATGAAATTATGTTTATGAGCACTGTGATGAATAAAGTTGTTATGAATACTTTTTGTAGAAAATCTGTAATAAAATACATTTTTATTAGTAAAATTACATACATTTTGCAAACATTTGTTAAATCATTATTCTTCCTGATAATTTTTCTTCAGCAATGAATGACTTTTTTCAAAGGGTCCGTTTACCTTAAATTGGTCAAAAAATCGTATTTTTTTATATTAAATGAAAGTGTTTTGAACTGTGACTATTTTGACGCATCATTTTTTACAATACTACAATCATATTTGAAATATTGTAAATTTTGTTAATACACTAACAAAGAAGATCTCTATACGGACATACTCTGAAAAACTGAAAAAAATATAGAATGTTCTTCTCGTGAGGGTATATTGCTATGGAAACATCTGGCTTTTATTTTTAATTACGTTTAGTTTTAATAAAAAATATTTACTGAATAAGAATTTTTTTAAGAATTTTTTAAAATTCATTAAATACCATTTACACGGATTCTAAAAATCTAAAAGTTTTCAGTTTCATTAAAATCGTTTGCTTTTGGCTGAGAAAACTGATGCTCGTCACTCGATGCAAATCGTGTGACGTTTTCTTCTTTTCACGCCAAATATTCGAAAGTATTTAATTTTTTTGCACGATTTCTACTGCAATTCTGCCGCTAATTTTCACTGATGCTTTGTTACATACATGAGTAGTTTAAGTAGTATTTTTTTTCAAAACAATTTGAGTATGCCCAGTATGGAGACCTTCCTTGCAAGTGCAATTTAGCCACACAATTTAAAAGTTAAATGGCTTTTTCTCCATATTTATATTTTGTTCACTTTTTTGTTTGAAAATGCTAAAGCTCTTTTTTTTTTTTTTTTTTTTTTTTTTTGTATTTGAGATAGTGAAATAATATCTTGAGTTGTAAAGAAGTCATCTTTACAGATATAATTGCCTGCATGGTAAATAACCATTATACAAGTTCTGAGGTATTTCGGCCACCTACTGTGAACTTTACGTTAACGAGAGTACCTTATTTCTCACACAGCAAAATTTGTAAAATTTTATACCAGTGGTTCTATTTTAGTATAGCTTAAAGATTAAATTTTTACTTTAAATACTTAATTAGGAATAATAAACAAATTAAATGTTGCTATTCAGCATAAAGTTGTTGATAAAAAGATGACAAAAAATAAACATATGAATAAAACATATTTCAAAGTTTCGTCTTATTCTTCTAAACAATCTTTGGGAAAAAATTTTAAAATATAAATCGATATGAAACAATCACTAAGGAGCATCAATTTTTTTTAACTTTTAAATTCATAAAAGTTTTTCTTGAATATGGTTTAGAAGAATAAACCGAAACGTTGAAATACGATTTATTCTTTTTTATGTCATCTTTTTATCAATAAGTGTACGCTAAATAGCAACATTTAATTTGTTTATGGCATTTGATATTACATTTTAAAGTCCTTAGTTATTAGTTATTAAAAACAAAAAAATTACATAAGGATTAAAATCCATTTTGAAATAAGTAGCAAAGCCCTGCCTTAGTACCGTAATACATTTGACTTCAAATGTATTATACGTTTCTTTGAAAATTATTATTCTATATTGTTATATAATAAAGACATCACAACTATACTTTGTGAAAGTACTTTTATATTTTAGTTAGTACTTATTAGGTTATAATCTACAAATTTATGTTCTATTGAATGCTTATAGGAGATATGAAAAGATGCCATTACACATAAATGGTGAAGACGATAAAAAGCAAACAAATCGCACAATGTTTTTATTAATATATACTCTTACTAGCACTTTTTTTTCGTAAGTATCAGGTCGGTAAATAAGTCGAAAATCTGGCTTCATTTTTCAGACTATAAGAATAATTCCATTTCGAATGGACACATTTCTTTTACAGAACTCGGATTTTATAAAAATAAATGGAGTGTTTAGGGAGAGAAGCGGGTTTAAAATCCCATCCATCATCTGTGGAGAAAAATAATTCCATGGAAGAATTCGCAATGCGATGAATCTATTGGTTTTGGGGTAAAGAACATCTCAAGAGATAAAGCAGAGCCAGTTACAAGATGATCTATATCTCAAAGACTTGAATGCGGTGAAAATCACTTTTTTCTTTTCAGATAACTGAATATTTACTCAGTTCTGTAAGTAATTTTTAAGTTTATAAAATGAAAGAAGTTCTGCTCAAAATACATTTTGATGAATTCATGACACACAATAGGATTACATTTTTACCCCCAATAACACATACAATTCATACACTTTTGATAAATCATTGTTCTTTTCTCGCAGATTATCTTCATTGTTGAGTGTTTCTATTCTTCTTTTAAAATAAGAAGGAAATCGCTAAATAAAATAATTTAACCTCTATATTTAACTTCTTATGTCCCTGGGTTCCTATTAGAAGACCTCCATTATATTCCATATAAAAACTAAATGTCTGGTTTTTTTTTTGCAATTTTGCATTTATTTTTGGTATTTGAATGATTAGTGTGTTAAAAGTGAAAGTATAAATTCTTGTCTCTAAGCTGAATTCTCATAAATGTTTTAAGGATGTTTGTATTTTTAGATCCATATTTTTGAACCTAAATTACTAATCGCCTAAAGGATCAATTTCAGAAAAGATATTTTTTCTGACATTTGTAGTGTTATTTTCTTTTAAAACAAAACAAAGCAATGAATGAATATTTGCGTTATTATTTTTGCTTTGGAATCGAAGAATATATTGAGGTACTTTTTTTATTTGTAAAAGTATTTATGTATGTATGCATACATACATACACACATATATATATATATATATATACATAGAGGGTGTTTTACTACCAGACCGACAAACTTTCAGGGATGATAGTAGATATGAAGACAAATATTATTAAATAGGAAACCATGCGGCACAAACTCTTCTGTAGGAGCTAGGGGCCATTAAAGTTTAAGGTACAAAACTTCAAACGATGATAAAAAACGGAAAAAGGGGTCGATTCGTTTGCGGTTTGCACTAAAATCATTCTTTATATCACAATTTTTAGAGAACAAATTTCAAAGATTACGTTAAAAAATTGTCAATAGAGGGCGCTTTAGACGTTAGAGCAGCAAACAACTACTTTTTACCGTTATTTTGTGCATGGGGTTGAATTTATTCTAAAGTTTAGACTTTAACTTAAATTTTAAGCCCAAAATCGGAATCATTGGGATCGGGTAATTAGCAAAAATTGATCTGTGAACAAAGGAGTAATTTTAAACACTCATAAACATATGACAAACTAACTGATTTTGTTACGGTTTGCATGTAAGTCATTCCCTTGGTAATTATTTTATTCGAAATGACATACAGCTTTGATGCCCTCATTTTTTGATAGAGGGCGCTTCCGACACATCTTCGACATTTCAAGGGCATTACTCCTGGGCGTTTTACTACCAGACCGACATACTTCAAGGAAATGTTTGGAATGCAAAGACGACTCGGAATCAAATAGGAATGTAACTTTGGAAATGCCTTTTTAGCGAGTTGCGGTTAAAGAAAGGAAAGAAAAAAAGCAGCAGAAACAGCAGAGAAAAACAACACGTTAATGTGACAGAAAACAGTTTATTTAAAGGTTTTATGACCAGACGTAGTCCGGCAAGTTTGATGGCGCTGCAGTTTCCTTGCGGTAGATGGCACTAAACGGTAATGCGTGTGAACAGCGAACACTTTGAAGTGATCATTCACGAACGGGTTTCAAAGGTAGCAGAATGAAGTATTTGAGCGATGAACAGCACAATGGAGCTCCTCCACATTTTACAAATGACGTTTGCCGACACTTCAAAGTATTATATGGATAGCGGTGGATAGGTCGTTGTGGCCCGGTAGATCACAGGACCTATCATGTATGGACTTCTTCTGCTCGGATGAAATGAAAAGTTGGGAGTATGAGACTCTCGTACCATCAGTTGACGACCTCGCAGCTGGTATTTCTGTAGCTGCCAGAAAACTATCAGAGCTACATGGAATCTTTCAAAACGTGCGGAATTCCATGCGACGCCGCTGTCAAGCATGCCAGACTACTTCTGGTCGTAATTTTGAACCCCTTTTGTAGTAAAACATTCAAATAAACTATTTTCTATCACATTAACATGTTGCTCTGTCTCTGTTGCTTTCATCTCTGATTGCTCGAACCGTAACTCGCAAAAAAGGCATTTCCAACGTTACACTCCTGAATGATTCCTAGTCGCCTTTGCATCCCTAACACTTGCTGGAAGTATGTTCGTCTGGTTGTAAAACACCCAGGAGTAATACCATTGAAATATCACAGATGTGTCGGAAACACCCTCTATCAAAAAATGAGGACATCCAAGCTGTACGTCATTTTGAATAAAATAGTTATCAAGGGAATTATGTCAATATGTATAATTTGGCTATGAGTTTGGCGATTTGTATAATTTGGCGAATTTGGTCGACGGGATAACAGAGTAGTACCGCATATTTAAACAAATAATAATAAAAATAATAAGTTAGCACATCTTTGGTCGATAATGAATATACTTAAAATTTCATTACTGACAAGTTTAACGCTTTTATACCATTTTTTCTTTGTAATAATCAACCGATGTTTCAGATAAACAAGATTTTAATTGTTCAAAAAGAGACTCTTGACGATGAACAATGCAATTGTGGAAAAAATAAGAGGAGCCATAAACCCTGTCTTAACGAGGGTCCTTTTTAGAATATTTAAAAAAAAATTATAAAAGATCTTTTAAAACAGAAGATTTTTATTTATTCAATCACAGAAATTTTATAGTCTATAAATAACCATATCACATTGTAACATTTTTATTTATACATTGCATAACTTTAAACGTAATTTTTAAACGTAAATTTTTAACGTAAATAATCTTTAAACGTAATTATAGATGTATTTTTTAACTTACAATTTTTTTTGGTTTATACTTTTAAATTTTTTTAAAGTAAATTTTAACCTTTTAATCAGTTTAATTACCAAAGTTATATATATACCTAAATGGATCATGCAATTAACAAGGTAGTTAAACTGTATCAGAATAATTTTTAAACACGTTTTTTCAATCGGTAAATTTATTATAACAGATGTAATTTTTCCATTTTTTAAATTTTGGTGAAGAAAGTCCGGGCCAGGATTCGAACCAGGGATGTATTGGCTGAAGCTGCCAATGCTCTACCAACTGAGCTATCCCGGACACGAACACAGGAGGACTATTTGACCCAAATTTCAAAAATGGAAAAATTGCATCTGTTACAATTAAACTGTAGATTGGCTGTAAGATTTACAAACTAAGAAGATCCTTATAGCAGAAGTAATTTTTCCATTTTTCAATTACTTCTGTTATAATTGATTTACCGATTGAATAATCCTGTTTCAAAATTAATCTAAGAAGATCCTTATTGCTGCCCCACAATTCAGCACTCTTGTATATATATCGTAGTTAACTGTTTATGCATCTTAAAGTTTATTGGAATTTTATCGGAAAAGTGACTTTTTGTGAGGAATTAGAGCTAGACCTTTCGGTAAGTTTTACGTCTGATCAGAAACTAATTCAAAAGTTTCTTTTGTAACTTTTATAACTTTTCTTTGTTAGCGTATTCCTATCATTTATTTTATTTTTGATAAATTTAAATTCTCTTTATTTTGAATGTATTTATTCTTTTCTAAGTAGTATTTGTCTGAGTAAAACTTCATATTCTTAAATGAAATTTTCTGATACTTGGTTTATTACAAATATTACTTTATTATTAAATTAATTGTTGACCCTCTAATTTTGCACACGACCAAATCTTCAGTAAAAAATAGAAAGTTACTTTTTGATTTCTCAAGGGCGATTCGTGTAGAAGTTATATAGACATTCTACAACCCGTTTACAACCGAGAGTATCTCGGCACTGTTCCTTGACTTTTGGAAGTCAATATATGGATGGAAAAAAGTGGAGTCTTTGAAGGAAACAAGAAAAAAAAGTTATATTACAGTTAACTTTCAAAATACTTTTTTATAGAAAACTAATGTACTTTTTGCATCTTTTTGCATACTTACTGCATATCTTTTCAAAAAATAATAGAAAGGTAATTCATGAATGTACAAAGATAAGTTCGATAAAAACTTAGAACCATTAAGCATTTTGGGAATAATAAAATCCGAATAGACAATAAAAGAGCTTAATATTTTTGAAACTTTTTTGCGAAGTTAGATAATGTTACACTGAAAAAAGTTTACAGTATTTTGTTTTTCAATCTAAAAACTACACAAACTTTTAAAATGAACTTTTTGTTTGGGTAAATTAAGGAAAAAATCTCTCCAGAGATTCTGCTAATGTATTTGAATTGACTGAAGGAATGGACCGAAATACTTTTAAAAATAAAGCGTAATGCAATTAAAACAATAAAGTATCTCAAATTTATGAAAATCAAGACTTTTTTATTATGTGAGTACATGAATTATATGTGCAAAAAATCAATTCATAGTCTTATTGAAGAGACATTGAAAATAAAATATGATGAGCATTTTGTCCTCTATAATTGTTTATAAAAAAAGAAAGCTTATGTGATAGTCTTTAAAAATATCCATATATAAATCTTTTAAACGCAAAATACAAATCTACGTAAAATTTTTAGTATAAATTTTAGCTTCGGATAAAACTTTCAAGCTATGTATTAAGGATATAAAGTCTTTGAAATCCTAATACTAAATAATTATTCCATATATATATATTTATTTCCCTATAATTTTTACACGCTTATTTTATGTGTTTATTATAATATTAATCTCTAAATATTGCTATAATTTTAAAAGATCTAATTAAAATTACAAGTAAAAATTTTATTATGTGTTTGTTGTACATAGTCAATTTAAATTCATATATTAATTTTCGATTCCGTTTTCAAATGAATTATTTAGAGTTCCAATAAAAATTAAATGTTTTATTAATATATCAATGTTGTAATGCAAAGTTCTTATTTTTGGGATTTATCTGCGCAGAAAAAAATATTTGATATTGAGTTTGTCACATATTGAATTAATCGCAGTTGAACAAACAGATATAAAAGCAATAGATATGTTTTTTATGCTTATGAATCGGCATATAGTCTGGTGACTTAGGTATCGAGATAAATGTTCATTTAACTGACCTTCACTTTAGATAAACCTATGAATTGTGGAAAATCAAAGTTTATTTTTCGCGTTCTTTATAAATAGTGAAGATTGGAAAGCAAGGAATTGGTCATTGGAATTTTTTAATTGAATTATTTCATAAAATAAATCCTAAAATTCAAATCAAAATGGAACAAATAAGAAAACACACGCATTATGCTTAGATTAGGAAACATTTTCAAACACCTCTTGAAATCTTTAACAAAACTTCGTTATTTAAGGAAATGAGGTGTTAGTGATTATGCCAAAATATCTATTCAAATACTTTTGAAAAATTTTGTATTTGATCTGTCGGTTATTATATAATAGGGAAATTTAGATATCTAGGAAACATCTTACAAATAGAAATATCTATTTCAGAAATTTATACTAATAGATGGAAACATAGTGGAATACTTTTTCAGGTCTGTAGTTTACCCAGTGTTTACCCAGTGCATTTATTACACGCCAGTATTTAGTTAAAATTTAATTCAAACTAAAGCACATGTAATATAGTTTTTAAAAAATTGCCAGAAATTATTATCCATAGGGACCATGTATTCAATTCTTTGCGTGGCCCCGTATATCATTTTACCTTTATTTTACAAACATTTTTTAGTAAACTGAATGCAGTTCAGCGTAAAAATGCTTATTCTATTTAAAAATAATTTTAAAAATTTTAGCTCATATTGAGAAACTTTTACAAGATCTTTTGTGTAATGTGTCGCCCTGTATATCAATATAGCATTTATTTCACATCATATAGTATGCATAAATTTTGTGAAACTTAAAAACGCAGATCATAATCAAAAACGCATTTCATCCATCCATCAACCATTATCAATAATATACAGTACTTCGGATGTATATACTATTTGAAATATTTTGTGTGTGCTTATAAATGCTATGCACTTCGTATTATGCGTGAAATAACTTATATTAAGCTTCAGCGACACATATCAAATTGTTTATAAATGAAATTAATTGCCGAAACGTCAGTGAAGGCTTACTTTGAAGACACGAAATTTTTTTGTTTCTGTCTGTCTGTCTGTGTGTCTGTCAGTCTGTCAGTCTGTCTGTTCCGCGATAACTGACATAAAAAGAATTCGATTGACTTCAAATTAAGTGGGTATGTTAGTGAGGTACTGGGATTAAGCTGTATTTTTGTTATATTTGATTCATTCGTTCGGAAAATATAGAATATTTTATTTTCCGCAATAATGCTTTTCTATGGCAAATCCATTGATTTTTATTTATTTTTTTTTCTTGAGAGAAAATGACACACTTGATTAATGGAATTCAATGATAAATGGATACTGAAATTTACCGTTTAATTTATTCGTATTGTTTTGAAATTTTGTCTACTCATTTGTCAGATTTTTTAAATTATTACTTTAAATGTTGAAGATTTTTTAAATTATTACTTTAAATGTTGAAGATTTTTTATAAATGTGTTCCAATAATATAGACTAATTTGTTTTAGAGATTTACTTATTTTCTCATATTGGTTGCTAAGCAACCATTCATCCTAATTCTTATCGATAATTTGAAAGCGTGTACGAAAATTTAAATGAAGTCAACATCAAAACTGATGAATTAATTAATGTCTTTGTATCTTTGCGTATAAATATAACATAGCGCAGAAAAGAACATAGGTTATGTTTTATTAATTTTATTCAAATATTTTCCTTAATAATTCAAAATTTCATTCTTTTTCATACACAATCAATAGAGACTTTTTAGATACAATTTGACCATTTTCCTTTTTCGTTACGAAAAAAAAAAAAAAAAAATCTGAAATAATTATTTTTCAACGACAATAAGTTTCAAATGAGCATTTTCCATTCGAGAAATTAAACTAAGAAAAAATAAATAAATATGACGTCAGAATTAAAATAAAAATAGATATAATACTTTTTGTTAAATATTGAACACGAATATTTGTTTCGTTAATAAGAATTTTTCTGACAAAAATGGAGACATAATTAGAAGTAAAAGAAATAAAAAAGAATTAAATTTTTAATAAACAATTCACTTGGTGAAATATGACGTCATAATTGAAATAAAGCAGGTATTTTATAGTAGTCGTTAAAAATACAAGAAACATGGATATCAAATAACTCATGAATAATGACGTCACTGCCGAAACTACAGTGAAGGCTTACTTTAGTGACTCGAAATTTATTGTTTATTCCGTCTGTCAGTCTGTTCTTCTATCTGTCTGTTCCGCGATAATTTCTGCAAAATGCAATCAAACTTTTGTTTTCGGAAAAAAAATTGTAAAACTCCAGATTACTAATTTTACACTTAAAAAAGTTCCTTATACATCAAATTTAAGTGTTTGTTGTTGGCAAACATGTAGAAGAATGAGGTTAATAAAAAATGCTTGTCCAAACTGTTACTTATCCTTATAAATCAAAATGTATAAAGAAATGCAAGATATACGACAACCATTAGCACACTTAATGGAAAGTTGAGAATTTAAATTTATGAGACTACAGGGTGTTCAAGGGGGCGATACCCCCTGAAGAGATCTACTATGTTACAATAAAAAAAACAAAAATAATAGATCATGAAAATTTCAGAATTTCCTAACATAACTAAAATTTTAATTTAACGGATTTGATGGCTGAAAGCTTATTATTCTTATTTCATTCTTATAAATAACTACGTAATTTGAAAATTTTAAATTACAGTTTCCAGAAAGTTGAATGTTGCCCAAAGTGTGTTTAAGAAAAAAATTATGTGCAAAGCTGACGTTGAGGCTCCTGATCTGCAGATTTACTAGTATAATAAAAATATGTCGCAAACAATTCTCCATTTACCATTATGTCATGGAATTCTTCTGTGTGGTCATGCATATGAATAATAACTATTTTTTTTTATCGCAGATTCACAGAATGTGTATTTTAGTGCACTTTGTAAATCCATATACATTTTACTATGTTTGATAAGATGTAACGTCTTAAAAATTCATTTGAAACGACATTTTTTTCCATATGACGTAATGTAACGGTAAACTTTTGACTGTCCTTGTAAAGAACTAATTGTACTAGAAAATTCATTTGAAATATTGTTCGTGCTAGGATAATTGTCAATAACTTCTTAAATTTTTAAGGTGATTAAACCATATGTATGAGAGTTAGAGCACGGATAGAGAAACCAAAATCATAAACATTTTTCAAATTTGTCGGAAAGTGTTAATAAAGGCCATATAAAAGGTGGGTTATTTAAACTGATGGATATACGAATACACCTAATTCAAACAAATATGACAGTGTTTGGGGCAATATGAGAAATGAGAATCATATGTAAATGTATGACTCTGAAGATTGCATTATCTGTTAGGAGTAGGAACACTTTTGGATGAATGCATCATTTGCAAATACTTAGCTACTGCTAAGTATTACTCGTTTAAATGAGATATGAAGTTAGACACATTTCCTGGTGACATTATTTTTAAATTTAAGTTTCCAAGTTTTTAATTTGCAAGTTTTCAATTTCGAGTATATTATACGAATATATTATTCCGAGTATATCATACATGTGTGAGGAACGTTTTGAGAAGGCTTCATAGTTAACTTGATAAATATTGTTTTAAAATAGTTTTCTCCCCTCTATAAAACAATATTATGAATTGAAATTCTTATGTACAAGTGGTTTTTCATTTTTTAAAGTATATTGGCGGCCTTCGCCCGCTACGCTGGTCTGTTTAGACGGACAGACGGGCATTAAATAGTTTAATAGTTTATTAATTACGGGCATTAAATAGTTTAAATGTTAGTATAAAATAGTTTAAAAATTTTAATATGCTTACCAAACAATGTCTCAATACATAAGTATGCAATGGAATACATTTGTGTGGCCCCATAAATCAATAAGAAATATTATTTGCACCACAGATTATACAGAAAGTAAATTATAGTATACACTTCATAGATGCATATCCACTTTATTAAGTTCGAAAGAGTGTAAGACCATTGAAATGCACAATAAACGTTTCCCCCCATTGACTGTAATATATCGGAATTCTTTTGATTGTCCCCTTAATTGAACTATGCATCCGATTTTCATAAAAATTTAAATGACTCGACAAAAGTATCTATTAATTATATATTTTAAGTTTCAAACCATTCGGTTGGGTAGTTTTTGAGTTTTTACATGCGAACAGACAGGCAAATGAATGGGCAACTCGGGATCCCGGGATTTTTCCCCTTCAACTCAGAACAAACACGATATTTCTTAGTTTCCGGGATCGGAAGAGATAGCGTCACATACATACATACATACATACCGTCGGACTTTCATAGTGTAGATTTAAACATTTAAAACATTTTTTAAAGGAATTTATAAATAGTCTATTTTGAATTAAAACTCTTTTTCACATTTAACCACGTTAAAGAATTTGCGTTATTCTGTTAAATGTTCTAATTTCCATATTTAAGCAGACACAAATTGGCTAAGTGCTTTTTAAAAGTAAATTTTCCATTTTAAACCTATTTTGAACATGTTATATATGTGTGTATGAGGAATTTTGAGAAACTAAACATAAAATTTCATAGTTAACTAGATAAATATTCTCTTTTTTATAAATGTTTTATCTGTTTATTTTCTTTTCCTCTATACAAAAAATAGTACGAATATGACTTTCTTACGACAAGTTGTTTTTTCATTCTTTAAAACAAAGCAAACCTTTCTTCCTTTTGAGAAAATGGTTGTAAAAACAATCTAATGTCAATTACATTTCTTTTTTTTCCTGTTAATTGTGTTAGAAAAATATTTGACGACTTATCATAAACTTAGCCACTTCCATCTTCTACCTTGATGCATTGGATATCAAGAATTGAAAATATATATCAAAACTTTCAAATATTTCGAGGCTTACACACATATTAAACTAGAATTGTAACTACTAAATAGCAAATAAAACTTTAATATTAGCTATTCAAAACACATTTTTAAAACATTATTGAAAATAAATACAATCATAATTCGGGCTATGTACTTCCAACATACTTACCTAAATGCAAACCCTTAAAAGGAAGCTTTAAAATAAAATTTGTTTAGTAACTAAATGTTTCAAAATAGGATTGCTAAAACTCTAAGTACAGATATGGGCTTGCAAACTACTAAATTCTTTTTAAATGGGAGACTTTCGCTTTTAGAGAAATGGATTCCTTTAATAAAATTATCATTAACTGATTTTTTCCAATTTCGCAGTTGCTCCTGAAGTATTTTCTTTATTTGAGGCACTCTGTTTGGATAATTTTTTTAAGTTTAAATGAATATTAATGTAATTTAAAACTATGTATCTTATTTTTTAAACATTTAGGCACTTCCTACTAATAGGTGCTACAATGGTACAGTAATCAAACTTTTAAAAGAAATATTGCGCTACAGTTCAAGTCGGGATTAACGGTAACGACCAATTAAGCTCAAAATTTTTAATGAAAAGTTTTTCGAATTGAAAAGCTAAACTGAAAAGTTTATATAACGATATTATTTATTTTAGTGTATCCCTGAGATCTTTGGAAGCACACGCATGCATTTGATAGATGTTTGCACATACGAAAGATACAGGGATGTATTAAATAAATAATATCTTGATATATTTTTTATGTCTTTTATCTAATTATTAGTGTATTTTAATGTTTATATAAGAAAAAATTCGGCACTATTTATTATTCTGAAATTAGAATAAATGAATGATTAGCAGTTAGATACACTCTCCCGTCCAAATACACTTATTCAGTTTTTAAATATATATGTACATATAAATGCCTCAAAATCTAGGCGTTTCCAAAACATATACACTAAACAGCTATTATAGAAATAAAAGCAAATCTCAGTTATTGTAAAAGGTAGCCCAGTTTTCAGTGTGTAAGTTAAGTCTAAAATTTGATAAAGTGAAAGATTCATTTATTCAAATATTCAGTTCTTAAGCAATTTTAAAATGTGTACAATAATAAATACTCTCATATATATATGTTTTTAACTTTTTGTAAAAAAAAAATATATATATATATATATATTATAAGTAGTCTGTCTTGTGAAACCTTCAAGAGTAAACATGCTCAATGGTACGTAAAATTTTATTTCAACACTGAAACAAATTTAAGGATGAAGGGAAAACAGGATTTATTTAGGGTAGTTTACATGTATTTCTACGTCTGTGCAACTAAGCTCTTTACTTATTAATCCTCACTGACTCCTTTCTCACAAACAAATAAAATTATGTAAGCAACATTTCCTGCTAATTTACTGTTCAGCTATACGGTAAATTAAAGAAATTTCTTTAATTTAAACTTGTGCTCCTGACACGTATTTTATCATCCGCTCACACATCCCATTAATCCAAAGACATAAATTGGGAACGTGGCTAGCCGTCAAAAAAATAATAAAAGTTACATACAAAGTTGAACTGCTAACGTAAAAGTGTTTTTCTAGTAGGGTACTGAAATAAGCGATAGAAAAAAAAGTGGAAATAAATTTACATTTATTGCTTCTGCGCCACATTTCGACATTCGCAATAATTTCATGGGCTGGTGTAGGATTTTCAGAAGTTTTCTACTTTCTCTAAAGCGTAAAAAATTAAGAGCAGAAAGTCTCAGAGGAAGATCGATTTACGTAGAAACTTCCAAATACTCATATGCGAGTGCTTAAAATTTTTACTCGTCTTGAACAATCGTTATAATTTCTTTTATGAAATTCAGTGGTAAAGTATATTATAAAATTGGGTACTTTTATATGAATGGGGTAATTTAGGATGGTTAATTTAAAAAACAGATTTATTTATATTTTTATTCTTTAATAAAAGGATTCTTTCTTTTTTAACGTAGGATAATCTCTTTTAAAATGTTTTTGCACATACACGGAAAAAACTGTTTTGTTGAAACTAGTAACTTTTGGTTGATATAGCCCCGACCAAATATTTTGTTTAGAATGACCAAATTGTGGTTAGACTAACCAAAAGATTTTGTTAATTCAACAAAATTCTGGTTAAAAATTGGTTATTCCTAACAAAATTTTTGGTTGGGGCTATATCAACCAAAATTTGGGCTATGTCAACAAAACGGTTTTTTCTGTGTATAATATTCAATTGCCAATTAAAATTGTATTGAAACGCAATTATTTTTTAATTCAATCATTCCGATTTCATGTTTGTCTTTACATCTTTATTTATAACAAACTTAAATAGAGCAAAATTATAGAAAAATTACATTAATAAAAAATAATAACAAATATTCTTTATTTAAAAATGTTCTTTATTTGTGTTTCCTTATATTTTCATAATTTATGCTTTTATATCAATAGTTCCAGATTTGAGGGATATGCAGCGTCTCAAGTTGATTTGGAGGCAATTCCAAATTTCTTATTCTGATCGATGTCATTTTTTTGTCTTCCTCTTTATCCTTTAAAAGATGTAAACTAAAATTTTAAATATTCCTTGCAAACTTTGAAAAGAAAATAAATAAATAAATGAAGGGAAACAGGATTTATTCAGTGTAGTTCACATGTATTTCTACATCTTTGCAATTGAACTTGCTAATTTATTAAGTATCATTGACTCCTCTCTCATAAACAAGTAAAACTGCGCGAACAATATTTCCTGAAAATTTCCTGTTCAGCTACGCGGTAAATTAAAAAAAGATATATATAATTTAAGCTTGTGCCGCTGGCGCGTGTTTTATCATCTAGTCACACGTCCCATTAATTCTGAGCCATAAATCGCCAACAAGGGTAGCCGCCAAAAGAAAAAGAACAAAATCACACACAAAGTTAAATTGTTTCATGCAGAAGTGTTCTTCAAGTAGGACACTGAACTAAATGACAGAAAAAATGGAGAAATAAATTTACCTTTATTGCATCTGAGCCAGATTTCGACACTCGCGACATTTTCATGAGCTGGTGCTGGATTTGGAAAACTATTCTACTTTCTCTAAAGCGTGAAAAAAATACAAGCGGAAAATCTTAGAGGAAGATCGATTTAAGTAGAAAACTTTCAAATACTTATATAGGAGTTCTTAATTTTTTTTGATCGTCTTCAACAATCATTATAAGTTTCTTTTATGAGTTTCAATGGTGAAGTATATGTCAAAAAGGACGTTCTTGTGTTATGACAAATCGCTTGCAAGTTTTTTTGTTATTGAAAATTAGGGTAATTTAGAATAGTTAATAGCTAATGATTTTTTTTAACTGAAAGGACCGTTCTTTTCCAAGCACAGGATAAATTGATTTAAAATCTTTAAGTGCATGTAATGTTTAATTTCCTATAAAAAATTGTACTGAAGCGTAAGATTTTTTTAATTCAATATTTCCGATTGCATATTTGCCATTCTAACTTTATTTATTTCAAAAAGCAAATAGGGCAATAATATAGGAAAATTACATTAAAAAAAAAAATAGCAAATGAGTATTATTTACACATCTTCCTTATTTAAATGTCCTTATTGTCCCTTATTTATTCTTTTATATCAATAGTTCCCAATGTGAGGCATACGCAACGTAGAAAATTGATTTTTTCATAAAAAATAAACAAAAATTTACACATTTTGAAACATTCAAACTTCTTTTATTCACAAAGTATACACTAAACCACCACAATAAATATAAAAACGAATTTTAACTAATGTAAAAAAATAGCTCAGCTTTTACTCTGTGAGTACAATTTTAAAGTAATTTTAAGTACGTAATTTTAAAGTATTTGAAATAATAAGTGCACTCATATTATTTTATAACTTTTTGTACAAAAAAGTTACTTAACCCTTTAAGTATTTAGCACGTAATATTCCATTCACTAAGCTTCATTTTTCAGTATAAGCAATATGTAGAATAATATAACTCTACAGATTTAATTAATTTCCAAACCATTGAAGAATAATTAATACTATCTAGGATTGCATTCATTTTTATATTTTTTTTATATCTATAATGTTGGGAGTATCATATTTTCTTAATATTTAAAACAAAAATCAGAGAAAATCACATTACATTTTTACTATTTTGCAAAACCGTTACAGGATAATATAAGTTGTCAACCTTGAAGCCTTCAAGATTAAACATACTCATTGGTACATGAAATTTTATTTCAACACTAGGTAATGTTAAAGGATAAAGGGAAAACATTATTTATTCAGTGTACATTACATGTATTTTTACATCTTTGCAACTAAACGCATTAACTTATTAACTATTGTTGACTTCTTTCTCACAAACAATTAAATTTAATGATAAAATTAAGTGAACAACATTTCCTGCAAATTTCCTGTTCAGATATGCAGCAAGTTAAATTAAACAAAGTTCTTTAATTTAAGCTTGTACCCTTGACTTGTATTTTATCCTCTAGTTACACGTTCTTTCAATTCGGAGACAGACATAAATCGCCAGCAAGGTTAACCGCCAAATGAAAAAGAATAAAGGTTAGATGAAAAATTAAACTGTTTAACTGAAAAGTGCTTGCCTAGTAAGACATTGAACTAAGTGAGAGATAAAAAAATGGAAATAAATTTACCTTTATTGTGTCTGAGCCATATTTCAACATTCGCGACATTTTCATGGGCTGGTGCCGGATTTGGAGAAGTTTTCTACTTTCTATAAAGCATGAAAAATTAAGAGCAGAAAATTTTTGAGAAAGATCGATTTAAGTAGAAATTTTCGAATACTTATATGAAAGTGCTTAAAATTTGTCCTCGTCTTGAACAATCATTGTAAGTTTCTTTTATGAGTTTCAATAGTGAAGTATATGTCAAAAAGGGACGTTTTTGTGTTATGACAAATGACTTGCAAGTTTTTTTGCTATAGGAGAAATAGGGTAATTTAGGATAGTTAATGTTAAAGGAGAAATGATTTTTTAACTGTCAGGATCGTTGTTTATCAGACACAGGATAATTTGATTTTAAATGTTTTTGCACATGTGATGTTTAATTTCCCATAAATTTGTAATGGAGCGCCAGCATTTTATAAAATTCCATCATTGAGATTCTATATTTGTCATTCCAACTTTATTTATTTCAAAAGCAAATAGAGCAATAATATAGAAAAATTAATTTAATAAAAAAAAGATAACAAATGGTTCTTATTAGCAAATATTCCTTATTCAATTTTCCTTACTTTTCCCTTATTTATGCTTTTATATCAATAGTTCCCGATGTGAGGCAAACGCAGCAAAGCAAATTGATTTTTTACATAAAAATATTACAAAAATTTACACGTTTTGAAACATTCAAACTTCCTTTTTCCATAAAATATACACTAAACCACCACTATAAACATGAAAACGAATCTTAACTCATGTAAAAAATAGCGCATCTTTCACTGTGTGAGCACCGTCTAAAATTTAATAAACAGATGTATTCATTTAGTCAAACATTCAGCTCTTACGTAATTTTAAAATTTGTTCAATAATAAATGCATTCATATTAGTTTATAACTTTTTGTACAACAAGTTATTTAACCCTTTATGTGTTGGGCACGTAATATTCCGTTCACTAAGATTCAGTATTCAATATAAGCGATATGTACGATAATATAATTCCATAGATTTAATGAATTTTCAATGCATTGAAGAATAATTAATACTCTCAACGATTCAATTCATATTTATATTTTTTTACATGCATAATATTGAAAGTATCATATTTTCTTAATATTTAAAACAAGCAGCAGAGAAAATTACATTTTTAACATTTTGCAAAACCGGCAAAGAGTAATATAAGTTGTCAACATTGAAGTCTTCAAGAATAAACTTTCTCAATGGTACATGAAATATTATTTCAACACTAAGAAAAATTAAAGGGTGAAGGGAAAACATTATTTATTCTGTGTACTTTACATGTATTTCTAAGTCTTAGAAACTAAACTCTTTAACTTATTAACTATTATTGACTTCTTTCTCACAAACAAATAAATTTACGCAAACAACATTTCCTGCAAATTTCCTATTCAGCAAAGCGGTAAATTAAACAAATTAAACAAATTTCTTTAATTTAAGCTTGTGCCCCTGATTTGTATTTTATCATCTAGTCACACGTTCCATTAAATCAGAGATATAAATCGCCAACAAGGAGCAGCCAAAAGAAAAATATAAAAGTTATATACAAAACTAACCTGTTTCACTTAGAACTGCTTTTCTAGTAAGGCATTAAACTAAGCAAGAGAAAAAAATGGAAATAAATTTACCTTTATTGTATCTGAGCCAGATTTTGCCATTCGCGACAATTTCATGGGCTGGTGCCGGATTTGGAAAAGTTTTCTACTTTCCCTAAAGCGTGCAAAATTAAGAGCAGAAAATCATAGAAGTTCGATTTAAGTAGAAACTTCCAAATACTTATATGCGAGGGCTTAAAAATTTTCCTCGTCTTTAACAATCATTATAAGTTTCTTTTATGAGTTTTAATAGTGAAGTATATGTAAAAAAAGGACGTTTTTGCGTTATGACAAATGACTTGCTAGTTTCTTTGCTTTTGCAGAAATAGGATAATTTAGGATAGTTAATGTTAAAGGAGAAATCATTTTTTTATTGTAAGTATCGTTCTTTTTAAACACAGGGTAATCTGATTTAAAATGTTTTTGCGCATGTAATGTTCAATTTCCGATAAAAATTGTATTAAAACGTAAGATTTTTTTTTAATTGAATCATTCTGACTCCATATTTGTCATTCCAACTTTATTTATTCCAAAAATAAATAGCGAAATTAAATTAGTCGAAAAAAAGATAAACAAATGGTTCTTATCATCAGATCTTCCTTATTTTTAGTTCCTTATTTTATTTAGTTGATTTATTCCATAAAAATGCTATAAAAAAATATGCGATACGAATCTTTTAAAACGTTTCGTATTCACTGTGTGAGTACAATCTAAAATGTGATAGGGAGAAGGATTCGCATACATATATATTTTTTATAGTAATCAATTTCTCAATTTTTTTTTCAGCAGTGAAATTACACCTGAAATTCTGGATACGTGAATATTCATACTTCTACTAAATTAGTATTACGCTTAGTAGTATGAATATTCATGTATCGAGAAAAATTCATTTAGTCAAACATTCAGTTTCGCAATTTTAAAATATGTATAGTAATAAATGCAGTCCTATAAACGCTTTATATTTTTTGAATAAAAAAATAATTTTATGTATATATCTTGAAACCTCTCTATCTTCAAATCTGCATCAGTAAAAATGCTCAATGTTAGGTTTGGTTTATTTTCAGTCCGCCGATTATCTACTCTAGGGATATAGGCCGTAGGGGGAGTGCCCTTCGTGGGGGTCATTCTAAGGGAACCTAACCCATATTTACGCAACGTTGAAGAAAAACCACGAAGACTCCGAACGGTTAGGCCGACGGCTGCGATTGTGTTCGAACCCAGCACCTTCCGTCTACCAGTTGAGAGGTCAGAACCTCTCGGCCACTGATCAATGGTAGGCTAAATTTTTATTTCAAAACTAAGAGTAATAAAAGTACGCAGGGTAAACAGGATATATTCAGTGTAGTTTACTAGTACTTCTACGTCTTTGCAACTAAACGCATTAACCTATTATCCACCATTGCCTCCTTTCTCACAAATAAATAAAATTACGTGAACAATATTTCCTGAAAATTTCATGTTCAGCTACGCGGTAAGTTAAACAAAATTAATTATTTTCAGTTTGTGTCCCTGACGGGTATTTTATCATTTAGTCACACGTCCCATTAATTCTGAGCCATAAATCGCCAACAAGGGTAGCCGCCAAAAGAAAAAGAACAAAATCACACACAAAGTTAAATTGTTTCATGCAGAAGTGTTCTTCAAGTAGGACACTGAACTAAATGACAGAAAAAATGGAGAAATAAATTTACCTTTATTGCATCTGAGCCAGATTTCGACACTCGCGACATTTTCATGAGCTGGTGCTGGATTTGAAAAACTATTCTACATCCTCTAAAGCTTGAAAAAGTGGAAGCAGAAAGTCTCAGAAGAAATTCGATTTAAGTAGAAACTTCCAAATACTTATATGCGAGTGCTTAAAATTGTTACTCGTCTTGAACAATCATTATAAGTTTCTTTTATGAGTTTTAGTGGTGAAATATATGTCAAAAAGGACGTTCTTGTGTTATGACAAATGACTTGTAATATTTTTGCTATTGGAGAAATAGGGTTAATTTAGAATAGTTAATGTTAAAGGAGAAATGATTTTTTTAGCTGTTAGGATCGTTCTTTTTCAAACACAGGATAATCTGATTTAAAATGTTTTTGCACATGTAATGTTAAATTTTCCATAAAACATTGTAATGGAGCGCGTGCATTTTTTAAAATTCATTCATTTCGATTCCATGTGTGCCATTCCAACTATATTTATTCGAAAAGTAAATAGAGTAATAATAAAAAAATTACATTAATCGAAAAAAATAGATAACAAATGGTTTTTATTAACAGATCTTCAATATTTATGCTTCCTTCCCTTATTTATGCTTCTATATCAATAATTTTGGATGTCAGCCATGCGCAACGTTGATTTTTTACATAAAAATACTATAAAAACTTATACGTTTTGAAACATTTAATCTTTTCTTTTTCACAATGTATACACTTAACCACCACTGTAAATATAAAAACAAATCTTAACCGATGTAAAAAATAGCTCAGCTTTTACTGTGTGAGTACAGCCTAAAATTTGATAAACAGAAGTCTTCATTTAGTCAAACATTCAGTTCTTACGTAATTTTAAAATTTGTGCAATAATAAATACACTCATATTATTGTACAAAACTATTGTTAAATGACTTTTTGTACAAAAAGTCATTTAACCCTTTAAGTGTTTGGGCACGCAATATTCCGTTCAGTAAGCTTCAGATTTCAATATAATCAATATATACGATAATAATATTCTATAGATTTAATGAATTTTCAGTGCACTGAAGAATAATTAATACTCTCAATGATTACATTCATATTTATATATTTTTTACATCTATAATGCTGAAAGTAGCATATTTTTTTAATATTTAAAACAAAAAGCAGAGAAAATTACGTTACATTTTTACCATTTTGCAATACTTTCAAAGGGTGATTTAAGTTTTCAACCCTGAAGCCTTTAAGAGTAAACATACAAAATAGTATATGAAATTTTATTTCAACACTAAGAACAATTAAAGGATGAAGGGAAAACATTATTTATTCGGTATACTTTACATGTATTTCTACGTCATAGCAACTAAACTTATTAAATATTATTGACTTATTTTTCAAAAACAAATAAGTTTACGCGAACATCATTTAGTGCAAATTTCCTGTTCAGCTAAGCGCTAAATTAAACAAATTTCTTTAATTTAAGCTTGTGTCCCTGACTTGTATTTTATCCTCTAGTCACACATCCCATTAATTCAAAGACATAAATCGCCAACAAGGTTAGCCGCCATAAGAAAAAGAATAAAAGTTATATAAAAATTAAACAGTTTCATTTAGAAGTGTTTTCCTAATAAGACATTGAACTAAGTGAGAGAGAAAAAAATGGAAATAAATTTACCTTTATTGTATCTGAGCCAGATTTCGACATTTGCGACAATTTCATGGGCTGATGCCGGATTTCGAGAAGTTTTCTACTTTCTCTAAAGCATGAAAAATTAAGAGCAGAAAATTTTAGAGGAAGATCGATTTAAGTAGAAATTTCCGCATACTTATATGCGAGTGCTTAAAATTTTTCCTCATCTTGTACAATCATTATAAGTTTCTTTTGTGAGTTTCAAAAGTGATATATCAAAAAGGGACGTTTTTGCGTTATGACAAATAACTTACAAGTTTCTTTGCCATTGGAGAAATGGAGTTATATAGGATAGTTAATGTTAAAGGAGATATGATTTTTTTAACTGTAAGAATCGTTTTTTTTTTCAAAGACAGGATAATCTGATTTAAAATATATTTGAGCATGTAATGTTTAAATTCCTATAAAAAATTGTACTGAAACGTAAGATTTTTTTTTAATTCAATCATTCCGACTTCATATTTGCCATCCCATTTTATTTATTTCAAAAATAAATAGAAGAATAATATAGAAAAATTACATTAATCGAACAAAAGATAATAAATGTTTCTTATTAGCAGATCTTCCTTATTTATGCTTCCTTACTTTATTCCCTTATTTATGCTTTTATATCAACGGTTTCCAATGTGAGACCTACGAAATGTAGCAAGTTGATTCTTTACTTAAAAGTACTACAAACATTTATGCGATTCGAATCTTTTAAGACCTTTCTTTTTCACAAATTATTCACTAAACTACCACTATAAAAATAGCAACGAATCTTAGCGGGTGTAAAAGAATACAGCTTTCACTGCGTGAGTAAAATCTGAAATTTAATAAGGAGGGGAATTCATTTAGTCAAACATTCAGTTTCGTAATTTTAAAATATGTATAATAATAAATGCAGTCCTATAAACTCTTTATAACTTTTTGTATATTAAAAAAAACAGGGTGGTCATAAAAAAACTTTGCCGATATATGGAGCTCTAGCGGCCAGTCCGTTCCTAAAATGTTTTCAATTCTTCATTCTTCATTGTATACTTAAAAGTTTTTGTAATAGTGCTAGGTAGCATATTACACATTTTTCGCCTTTTACTTTGTTTTTTAAAACATTTATTGCATAAAACCTCGCTCTGCTATATATAGTTTGAAGAAAGCTTTTCGAAACAACAAAGTATTAAAGGGCACATTTAAATATAAATAACTTTCAAATATTTAATTTAAATAATATTTCAATTAGCTAAAGAAAGTACTAATAACTTTGTGAAATTTACAGATCATCATTTAACTCCTTGAAGATCGATGCGTTATTATATGTCTTTTATAATTTTAATTCTCCAATGCTAAAGCGTCATCGGAATTTTGATCCGTAAATCATTCATTTCAACACCCTTTCAACATATTCACAATATAAATACTTTGTTCCTAAATGCCTTAAAAACGAAATAGGTAATGTTTATTCTTCTAATGCAGGCTTATTACATTGCATATAAGTATACATAACGTCACTTTAAAATTTAAAATCGTATAATACATTGCAGCTAACTACGAATAAAACCATAACAAAGACTAAGAAATATGTCTTAATGGAGAGTAATAGTCAATTAAAATTTAGAAAGTTGAAAAATTTGTTATTTTTTATGTATTTTCTATTGTGTTATGCAAAGAAAATTTAGTGCCCAATAGCCCCCCTCCCAGTTCCTACAAAATTATTGAAATGAATTAAACTTTGTGTCAATGTTATCAATTTTAAAAGCTAAATTTCAAAGTCTTATCAAAACATTTTATGAAGATAAAAATGCTGACCATAAAATACATTTCTTTAACGTTGTTATAAACTGGAGCAGAATATATACCTGAATTGTAGGGGAATTGTGATAGGAGAAGAAATAATATCGCTGTACTTGAAGAATTTATTTAAAAGCGCATTTTTGGCAATACTGGACGTGTTTGATAAATAAAAAAACGTGAAAAGAATAGTTGCTGTTAATGCTGTATAAGCTTGTTGGTTGAAAAAACGGTGACATTTTAAGAAACAAAAAGGTTATTATTATTATTATTATTATTATTATTATTATTATTATTATTATTATTATAAAATAATAATAATAATAATAAAATTAACAATTGATTAGGCCACCGCCTTTTGGGCAATATACCAAGCTCAAAGTTGATGCACGCTTGTTGCAGAATGAAAATTGCCTCATCGTTTTATAGCGGTTATCCACATGACTAGCATCTTCGCAGTTATAATGGAGTAAAATTTTTTAAACAGTTTTATTACTGCATTGGCTGGTACTAGTTTGCTATTAACTATGTTCTTTCGGTTTGTTTTTAAGTTGCCGAAAAAGGGGGAAATGAGGGTATGAGTCCTCACTCTTGTATAAAAATCATACGAGTTGCTATACATTCGAACTGAATGCCACCAAAAAAAGTGTGAAGATAACATTTAATATTTTTACTTAATAGTTTTAAAAAACCCTTCGGTTTTCAATATGGATGATGATAAGTTATTATCTTGTTGTATTTACTAAGTATTTAAAAATATTAAAAAAATATGTACCTTTTTTTAAGAACATTGGTGCTATACTTCCTACGAGCTACTGACACCATTCCCCTTTGATGTACCAAAAACACTGAAAACATACTAATTTCACTGGTTTTTAGAAGATTGCAAAAGTGTGAATAACTTTTAAAAATGACGATCTCTCTTTAAAGGGGTTTTCATTCATTTCCACTTTATTGAGAAATTTTAAGATCGAATTAGTTGCTGTTAATCATCTACGGGCTATTTACATGTTTGGTTAAATAAAATCTGTTAAACTGTTGAAATACACAGAATATTTGCTTCCTGATTTTTTTTAACGCGCTATAAGGGGATAAAAAATATGTAAGATATTTTGAATGTATTGTTTTAAATCTGATACTATTTTCACAAAATTTTTCTATCTCTTTTTAATTTTTACACGAAAATGCATTTGTTTTTTTAAGGAATTATTTTTTGTGTCGTCTTTAATCCACAACAATATTTAAAAAGATTATATCAAAATGTGAAGTAAATGTCTCAAATTTTTTGTCTAAAAATGTTTAAATTTTTAACTTTTTTGCACTATTACTTCGTCATTTTTAATAATGAGGTGGAATCCGTCGAAATTCAACGAAGGAAAAGGTTTAAGAAAGAACTGTTTCAATGATTTATAATAAATCTACAAAATTAGTTACAGTAAAAAATGCATCTCATATTGGTCAGTCTAACTCTCAAACAAATATTATTTTAGGCTAAAATTAACGAAATAATATTTCTATGAAACTCAGTTGTTCAAATTATTAAAATTAAACTTTAATTGCATATCTAATCAGCAAAATATAATAAAGTTCAATTATTATGATAAAGTTATCAATTGAGGCTCTTGTGTTTGGTATAAATGCGAATCAAAATAAAAATTATTCCAAATTGACACGATCACAGACGATAAATTTGACATAGTGTACGCCTTTTATTCTTTTTTTTTTCAATTTTAAGAGTAAATGAAGTGGTTCTGTTGCTACAATTACAAAATTTGTATTAAAAACTATTAAAAAAATTATATATCCAAAACAAATTGAGATACAGCTTTCAAACAAATCGCATTTTAAAAAAATATTTTTTTTTCTCTATTCGACAGTGTAAAAATTTTAATGTTTAGCAATGTATAACTTGCAGTAGCAAAAATTGCAAAATCGAAAATTTCATTGGAAAGTGTTACCATTCGATAAATGACGTATACGTTACGCACACATACGTTTTACCTTTGTAACATAGATACTTGCTGCTTTTATCGCATTACTTTTATTTGCTGTTTTTAAGTTATATTAATGAAATTATTGTTTAGAAATTTTTACAAGACTAAAACAAGACTAAAACAAGAGTTCTTTCCGCTTCCTAAGAATTGGCATTAATTAAAAATGTTTCAAATCATGTAGAAATATGAAATTTCTCCTAAAAATACATTTTTTTAAATTAAACTACTTGTAAAATTGTTATTTGGCTATTATAAATATGATGTAATTTTTTAACATTTATGGCATCCAAAGCATTTTAATGAATTCATTATTTTAAAAAAATTCTTTCAATTTTAGTATTCAAATGTAAATATTATGACGTAATTTTTCAATCTTTCAATTCTTTCAACTCTTTCAGTTTTTCCCGCTTTTTAATCACAGTCATTTAATTATCATTTGGATTTTTTTTCTGTTTTTAAGTCACGTGTAAATATATATATATATATATATTATTTGGAGGAAATATTATTCTTTGAACATTTGTGGCAATAATGTAAAACAATAACTTTTTCTAAAATATGCAAAAATTGTCTCTCAAAATTCTGAATTTTCAAAATTTAAAATGAAAATAAACAAATGAAAATAATCAAATAAAAAATGCTGACTGTACATCGGGCTCTTTTAACTAATATTTAGAAAAAAATGTTAAATTCCTATGTATAGTTTTTGCTCCTATAAAACGTCTTTTAAAACTTCTTTAATGGAGCATTTCTGACTAAATGTAGCATTAAATATCTCTTAAAACAATACCTGAAATGTAAAACTGCATGCATCAGTGTGTTTATTAAACACTTCTTATAATGCTACCAATTTTTATATTTTTGTGTGCTGTGCTTTTCATAATATTAAAGCGAGGATATACCCTTGGTAACAAACAATCCATTGTCAGCTGTGGTTATAGCATTAGTTACTTTTTTAGAATAGTAAGATGATACATGTTACAGGAAGAGGGATTGGTATAGCTATTTTACACATTTTTCGCTGACAATGAAAGTTTATGTACCATTACGCTAAATAAACCTGCTAAGTTTTTAAATGCTTGAATTATAATCATTTTCAAAGTTAATAAAAAATACATAGCCAATTTCTATTCCATGCAATAATTTATATCAAATATTTAGCTTTTATGAAGCTTTAGTTTCGTTTATTTATGCCGATTATATGGAGAATACAAAACTATATCTTTTCACACATTGCTATAATATTAAAGCGAAGAAACACACCTGGTAACAAAAAATTCATTGTCAGCGATGGTTATAGCATTAGTTACTTTCTTTAGAATAGTGAAATGATACATGTTAGAGGAAGAGGGATTGCTATAGCTATTTTACACAAGTCTACATATACTATTTTTGCTGATACTAAAAGTTTATGAACCATTATGCTTCATAAACCTGCTAAGTGCTTAAATGCTTGAATTATAATCATTTTCAAAGTTAATCAAAAATACATCTCCAATTTCTATCCCAATCAATAATTTATATGAATATTTAGCTTTTCTGAAGCTTTAGTTTCATTTATTTATGCCAATTTTACGGAGAATACAAAACTATATCTTTTCACATATTGCTAATTATAAATCAAGAAATAATTTATCTTCATTAAAATAAAAGGAAATGAAAGAATGAAAAAAAGCTTTAAATAGCCTTTTGTTTTAAAAAAACCTATTATCATCCAAGACAGTATGATATATGCAATTATTTTTTTATATCGATTTTAAGTAGTTGCACTCAAAAAAAAATTTTTTTTCAAAGAAATAAATGATTTTCAATAACATACAATTTTATCACAACGCTGGTTTACATTTTTTGCTAGTATTATCGATTATTTCAAACACTTGTATCTTTTTTAATTAAAAAACGATCGTTCTTCATGATATTTATTTAAATTATCATTAGATTAAACTGAAATTGATATAGACAATAGGAAAATATATAAAAGATTTTATATATTTTTTAATTAATCCATGCGTATAAAATAATAATTGTCAACCAAATACATATAAAGAGATATTAAATGAAACGTTGTTTATTAGTATTCATATAATTTTTCAGATTTTTTTAGGTAAAGACCAATTAAATTGTTATTTAGCAAGGAAGCAAAGAAATGAGACTTGTATGTTCTTTCAATTTGCACCATAATTTTACTTTCTAAGTAAATTAAAATATTGGTTAATTGAGAATTTAGTAGTGAAGTATAAATAGCATTTGCTATATTGGATGTTGAAAAGTATAATGTTTTCTCGTCAAGTTGCACGAGTATTTTTTTCCCCATTTTTGATGAACATAATATTTAATTTTTGTTTACATGCCATAAAAATATTTTCGTCTGTTTCCATAAATATTGGATTTTGTTGACTCTATACAAAGAAATAAGATTTTGAAAAATAGTAAGACCATAGATATATCGTTTCTTTGTTTCCTTCCTTAATCTTTAGTGTGTCTTTAACTAATAAATCTCTGAAAACTTACATACAGGCATTAGCGTGTTCTTTAAATGCTACAATAATCCTAACAAAAGATGTCATTGTGATATACAGCAGTACGCTCCGATAAACCGAACTTCAATTAACTGAAGCTTCCATTTATTTAAACAGAATATTTCTTCTTTTCTCTACCAAATTTCTAATTTTTTCTTCTTAAATTAGTCTCTAACGATCAAAAAATGTTGAAAAGAAAATAATAATAATAATTTTTAAAAATGAAAACAAAACAGCACTAACTGGTGCTGCTACCTCTAAAGCAAAATAAAGTGTGAAAGTTTTGGTATACACAGGTATATTCCTTAAACTGATTGTCCATTTAACCCAAATTTTGCTTATCCGAATTAGGGTCGGTCCTTACTTGTTTGGATAATTAATGATCTACTGCAATTTCATTCTCCATAATAAATTTTCGTTTGCTTTGGGGAAATTTTCACATTCAATCTGCGCAAATTAAATGATTCCTACTGGTAAAAGAGAAACCTGCAATAGAAATTTATTATTTCTGTTCGATTTTTAACAGTATACTATAGTCTTGATTTACAGATAAACAAATCATTTATTACACTGAAAAAAAAAATCTGTTAAATATACGGCAAATTGCCGTATAAATTGTAGTAAAGTTACATTTATATATATATATATATATTTAGTGCATCTAATTTTGATGCAAATTTTACGGCAAATACAGCTGGCAACATTGCTGCCATGTTACTGCCAAGTTTTAGGTAGATTTCGTATGAAATACTACCTATTGCATTCTCTCCCATGTTGGAATTTCTGAAAAATTTTTGCAGATCTACACGGATCATGACTCCTAGACCCTAAAACTACCATCAGTAAAAAAGTTTATCTATTTTTGGGATACTAACTCTCTATACTAATAGATATAGCTATCTATTTTATTTATATCAGGGTTTGGTGGGCGTTCAGAAACCTAGAACATTTCTATTTTTAAAGAGGGGGGTGGGGTTAGGTTTCGTCTGTCCTCCCTCTGAAGAAGAACAGACTGTTTTTTCTTGCCTGTATTTTGTTTATTGTTTTTTAATTCTTTATCGTTAATTGTTTACCTTTTTGACATACACTCTATCCTTGAAATTTTGAATTCTTATTGCATAATGTGAAATATTACTTGTAGCATTATATATGAGCTGTTTAAGCGCCAATGGTGCTGCAATTTTTCATGATGAATTGATACTATCTAACTATATATATATATATATATATATATATATGTATATACAGGGTGATCCAGAAGTTTCGGGAATTTTGAAATGTTAATAATTAGGAAACTATGCATAATATAAAGGTCCGGTTTTCAGATATATGCTCAGAAACACGTGGGATTTTTGTTTAGAATGAATTTCTTTAAAATATATATAGTTACAATTTTTAGCAACACGTGGCGCTGCTGTACAAGACTGGATGTATCTATACCATGCGTTATATAGACACATGAGTTCATTTCTAAGCATCTTTTCTAGGATATTGATGAGATTTTGTTTTAAGGGTGGTTTATGTTCAAACACTTTTTTAAGTTGTTGAAATTGTATTGAAAGGAAATTTTGATACAAAATTTGATGAGTAACTGCTATGTTTAGACATGCTTTCTTTGCATATCGAGTTGTTTTCTGATCGTACAATACGTGAAGTTAAAACTGCAAAAAAATTGATGGCGATTACAAATCTGAAATGTTATGCTAAGCAAAGTTTGAGAAAAGGGCTCATTGGAAGATCGTAATCGAAGCAGGAGTACCCAAATGCCAGTTGCAATCGTAAATGAGGTAGAATTCGTTGCCAATACTCAATGGAAGTCACCAGCTCATGGTGAGTGCGAATGCAGTACAATTGAAAAATCACGATGAATTGAAATTTCTTCTGGAATTTCTTTCTGCTCTGAAGATGCTGTGCACGCTGTTTTGCATCGGCTCACGGCAGTACTTATTAGCTATGGGCGTTATAATGAAAATTTATAACCTTTGGACACTAATTCTTTCTTTTTAGTGAGCTTTATCATACCATAAAAAATAATACTATCAATTTTATCGCCACCTGTTGGCAAAAAATGTAACTAACATAATATCATAACATATCATAACATAATTTCATAACTTACTTAGTGTTATCGAAAAAACAAATCCCATAAGTTTCTAAGCATTTCTGTGAAAACCGCATACATCCATTGTTTATAGTTTGCAAGTTATTAACATTTCAAAACTCCCGGAACTTCTTGATCACCCGGTATATATATATATATATATATTTCACTTTGTTCTAGACACAATAACTTCCATAATTATGCACAGATCTTCTTCAAACTTTTACATAAAATCGAGGGGCATAAAATCTCAGTCGAGTTCGTTAATGGGCAAAATCGGACCAAGGGGGTGGAAATAGTGAGGGTTTTTGTGAAAACCGAAAAAACGCGATAACTTCTTAATTAAAATAGATATCGAATCAGTTTAAAGTTTATATTACTTCCCAAAAATGGGCTAAAAGTTTCTGTATTTTAGATTTTTGATAAAATTAAAAATGGGGTCAAGGGACGAAAAAAAAAACAGGGTTTTTGGGAGAAAAAATTATAACTTCGTCAATTCTCAAGATATCAAATCCAACTAAATTTTGTACAAATGTTCTCAACATTATCTAAAACTTTTGTATTCACAAGTTTTTGATAAGACCAACTGTTACTGATGAAAAAAATTAAAAACGAAAAGAAAAAGAAAAAAAATCATAACTTACTCAATTCTTAAGCAATCTAATCTAATTAAATTTATTTTACATCTTCTCAATAATATCTACAACTTTTATATTAAGAGGTTTTTCTTAGGACCAATTCTTATAGCAGAAATAAATTAAACAGTATCGGAGTGTGAGAAAAAACCGCAAATCCAAACTGCTTATATTGTGACTCATTTTTTGAAATCATTTTTTATTTTAAACTCATCCAAATGGCAAATCCTCTTATTTAGGAACTGTATAATGTGACTTATTGGCTAGTGTTTTGGTAAAGGCAGAATATATTTCGAAAAAGGCTGTCAAAAAAGGTACATTGAACAGAATTTCCCTAAGTGGTCATGATTGAAAAAATTGAGGAAGTATAACAAATTGCGTTTTTTCTGAGTCATTTTAAAATCCATTTTTGTTCTCAAACGCATCCAATTTACAGGTTCTCTTATTTAGGAACTATATAATGTGACGGATTTGCCAGTTTTTTGATAAAAGTAGAATATATTTTTTAAAAGGCTGCCAAAATGGACACTTCGCACAAAATTTCCAAAAACGATCACGATTGAAGAACTGAGGATGTATTCAAGTAACAAATTGGTTACTTTATGACTCATTTTTAAATGCAATTTTGCTCTCAAATGCATTCAGTTGACAGTTTTTTGTTATTTAGGAACTGTGTAATGAGCTGTACTGGTCAGTTTTTTGATAAAGTCTAAATATATATTTTTAAAAAAGCTGCCAAAAAGGGCACTTTGCAAAAAAAATTCCCAAAGCGATTATGATTAAAGAATTGAGGATGTATTCAAATAACAAATTGATTATTTTATTACTCATTTTTAAATTCAATTTTGCTCTCAAACGCATTCAGTCGACAGTTATTTGTTATTTAGGAACTGTGTAATGTGCCGTATTAGTCAGTTTTTTAATAAAGGCTAAATATATATTTTTTAAAAGCTATCGAAGTGTGCACTTCGCACAAAATTTCCCAAAGCGATCTTGCTTATAGAATTGTGGATGCATTCAAATAACACATTGGTTACTTTATGACTCATTTTTAAATTCAATTTTACTCTCAAACGCATTCAATTGACATTTTTTTGTTATTTAGGAACTATATAATGTGCGTATTGGACGATTTTTTAAAAAAAAGTCAGAATGTATTTCAAAATATGTTGTCAAAATAGGCGTTTGAGCCGCATTTCGCTTAAGTTGATTTTGATAAAACCACTTCTTACAGAAAAATGAAATTAAAAATTTTTCAAAAGCGCTCAATATAGTAATTAAATTGGGTTTTTGGGTTTATATTTAATAATATTCGATTTTTTGTTGTTGAAATGAAAACTCTTCGAAATCTACCTCCGCCTATAGGCCAAGCCAACAGGGATTTTTTTTTTTTTTTTTTAGTTTTGGTTCCGTAACATTTGTATTATGCTGCATAATATTGTTCATAAGTGTAATAAAAAAAAAGCTTGTATCTTTTTACATAGAAGAAGAAAAGAGAATCGTATCTATACAATTGGACGCCAATTCTCATTAGGGCTTTTTAAGCATCGAAACCTCTAAAACGTACAAGGTAACTCATGAACTTAATATATCATATGTTTAAGGTTTTCACTATTTGCATGAAAACAAATAGCTTTAAACCAAGCACGGAAATTACTTATTAGCGCTTAAAAATAATTAATTCCAATGTATTTTAAGCGTCACGTTTTAAAACTCACGTATATGAAAATCTTAAAGTAAAAAATAAAGCCATTTATCGTGTTCACGTATATTCATTACTAGTACTTAATTAAATATATCGGTATATTAATGTAACAGTAAGACTAAATTAAGCTCAAACAACAGTTTTCTGTGCATAAGCGTTTTATCGTTTCTAACAGACTACTACTTAGAGTAAGAAAAACAGTGATCAAAGGACAAAGAATGACAACACCATGTAGAATAAAGTTGTATAAGCTTCCATCCATATATAAGGATAGCTACATGTAGCAGTTATATAGAGAGGAAGAGATGTTCGAATAAAATAGATTTGGCTAATTTCCTAGTTAACATTTGCTTAACTTGTCTCTAATTAATTTGTCCAAGTATTAACAATTTCTAAATACGAATTATCCAAATGAATATTACCAATGAATACTATGATTTGTAAAATCTATTTAATCATATCATACGTATTTAAATCGCTGATATACCATGATCGGTTGCAATGGAGATTACATCGTATTTAAGACGAAGTAATAGTACTACTATATTACTGATTATTTTTATATAATCGTAATAAATTTGTATTTCATAATTTTTGCACAAGAGTACAACAGCTATTGCAACAAGATCTGAATATTTATAAAATTAATTATAGCACGGACGCATTTTTTTCCATGATTAACGTACAATTTCAGACTAGTTTTTTCACAGGATTTATTTAAAAAATTCTACAGAAACTGTTAAATAAATTGTTTAATTTAAAAATGTATTATTATTTAATAAATGACATTTTTCTTATTGTGCCTAAAATTTCATGATACCGCATTAAAATAGATCTGGTAATAATAGCATGATTTAATTTTTCACGTTCATATCTTTTTCAGCTATGTTTAAAATCTTTGACGGATATTGTGTCTAGAAATCAAGATAATTTGTGTCATGAACTGCTTTACTTTTTTATCGTAAATACTTGATTAGCGTTCACTATTTTTGTGTCCATACCATTTTGATGCAACAATATGATAAAACTGCCATCTCTTTATATCCAGTTCTAAAATAATAATATAAAAAGTTTCTATTTTTTTTAATGCGTACATCAAAAATCATATATGTATTTTCGCTTCATTCCAGACATTACGAAGATTGCAAATGATACTGCTTCTTAATGTTATTTAGGGATCTATTTTTCTCGGCAGGAAACCGTATTAGATGTACATTTATTGCACCGAAAATAGATCGTTCTGTCTGGCTCCCGTTTGTCTTTCTGAGAAAAAGAGATTACTTCTGAGACATCGTAAAATTTCAGAGTCTAATTATGAGTAAATAATCTTTCAGAAAGAATTAGTCATTTCGTACGTAATATGAATAGAAAATCTTAGAAGTTATATTTTTTTATGTGTGTTTATTTTGAACATTGTTATAAAAAAATGTAAAATTTGAAATTGTTTACCTGTGTACTGAATTACAATAAAAATATGCTTCTATAAAAATTAAAAAAAACCCATATATTTAGTTATTAAAACTGTATTAACAAGAATGATTTCAGGCTTAGTTCTTTCTAGCAATATCAAAATCAAAACATTACTTCAATTCCTAAGATTTTAGGAATCACTGACCCGAGGTACCCATCCAAATTTGACGTAGGGTTTTAACCGCTAGGCGAAATTTCTCACGAAAAACCAATCAACCCTAACAAGCCTTTTTTTAAGACAAAAAAAAAGCAATGATTATGCCAAGGCATTAAAATATACAAAATAAAAAAAATAACTTTTAAAGACATTTTTACAGTTTGACATAGGTCTGTTTGTCGAAACAATAAATAGAAATTTAACAAAGGCTAATACAGAATTACATTATAAACAAATGCTTGTTCAAAAACATAAAAAAACAGTAAAGCTACAATCCGTATGAAACAAATACATACAAACTAAAAAGATATAGATTTAAATTACATTTGTTCAAAAAAATATTTCTAAGCTTAAAATACAATAAAACTACTATAAACACAAAAAAGCACCAGTCCTGATGGAAATGCCCTAAGCAAAAATTAGTAAATTTCAGCAAAATTCTGACAAAGATTCAGACCCATGTATGTCATACAAGAAGTTCAAATTCTATAGTTCATAGTCCTGTCAATGAAACTAAGCTGCATCATCAGAATTTGTAAGAAATGAATGTAAAGTTCACAATTAAATCTAAATTAACTGCACACAGTTTCTTATAATTAGAATGCCGAAAAAGAACATTTGTAATGTTTCACTCTATGGTTCTGTTTCTAAATAAGTCAAAGTTATCTGTTGAAACACAACAGCTATTAAATTCTATATTAAATTCAACAGCTATTAAATAGTGCGTGCTGAAGTAAAATATGCAGCCTCTTGTGAGCAAATTTTCATGTACAAATTTTTAATTTCTGGATCATATGATACAGAAATGCATTGTTTTTATTATGCATTACTTAAAACGCAAAAATATAATTAAAAAATATATAGATTTTTTAAAAAAAAATATTCAAACGTACCCCCCTCTTCCTCTTCCCTACTCTATGACGCATGTTTTAATTCATTTTTATTCGGAAACAGATAAAATTGAAAAAGAATTTATTTAAAAAATTAATCAAAGGACGTTTTACATTTTTTGTAAACACAAATAATGTTTCAGCAATTAACCATTAAAGTTTACAGCTTGAATCGAAGTTCCGGACGAAAGAAGAAGAAATGGATTCATTAAAGAGAAAAGCGACAAGTCAGTTAACACAAAATCAGTTGTAACTCGATAAATAAATTATTCTATTTTTTAAAGAAAACTTTTTTCGATTCCCTACCGCTTCAATAATTATGTGGGAAGTTCCTGCCTACTTTTAGTCCTGCATTATATCTTCTACACATTGCGACTCTGATAACAAGGCACTCCAATGACGCAGCCGAATGAAAGGCGTGGTTAAGAGCCAACGTTTGAAACTGAAGTGAAGAGGAGAAAATCGAACAGTTGTTGTTAGTTGACGAGAGAAAAAAGAAGTTCGACGGGCCTCCGTGGCCGAGTGGTTAAGACGCTGCTCTGATACGCTGAAGGTTGTGGGTTCGATTCCCGCTGGCTCCATTGCACACACACTTTGTGTGGAGCTCCTGGTTGTACTTCTCTAGTGATGTAAATTTCCTTGTGCTATCTCGTCCTTGTATCCTGACGATGATTTATAAGCAGACTTTGATATCGAGCACACAAGTCAGATGTATGTTCAAAAGAAGTTCGATGATGTAGACGCTATGTAAAGATTGATAATATATTTTTTCATTCGTGTAAATATTCGTATATAGATTTAATTAGTAATTATAATTTATCTTAAAAGTTATCAGTGTCACAATCTAGCTTTTTAAATGGTGCTAGTCTGAATTAATATGATATGTCAAGACCTGAACTTCTACAGTTAGCCCCTCGAATTTTGTGCCTTTACAATTAAAAATAAGTTATTAAACGTGTCTCAATATTCCGCTCGTGTAGAGCAGTGAACTTAGGAATAGCCTTAATTTTAAACTATTATTGTAAATAAAAATGTGAATGCAAATTTTAAGACATCATTAATTTATTAAATGTAATCTCTACATTTGTGTCACTTTTACAATTCATTCCCCAAAGTTACAGGTTGATACACTTGAATGAGACAAAACTTTCACTGTTCTTATGGTACATTTTATGAAGCTCCTAATTTACAAATTGAAAAATATCTTACAATTCATCAGACATACAAGTAAAAAATTACATAAATAAATGAATAATTAAAATTACAAACGTTTCGGGTTACGTTTTAGCCTCCCATTAGTGAAATAACTTTCAAATGAACAGAAAAGTACAGATCATGTTTACAGTTAATGCTGAAGAAAGCATAAAAACTTTCTTTATACTAATAAACTAGTAACTGACTTCTAAACTATGTCAGGCGTTAAACAATGTTTATTTATTATCCTAATTTATAGCTAATTTTGTATAAAAACAGTTATATACGATCTATCACCTTTTTGGTACTGGTTAAATTCCTCTGTACTTTTTATTCAATCTATTTCAAGTCAAAAGTGAACCTTTCTTAGCAGAATAGTACTAGTTAGAAAAATCAGAAAAGAAATTTTTCTTATGAAGTGAAATTTTTCTAGCACTTAAAGTGCATGAATTTTAATAGACTTTAAAATCCCACTCATGAATACATTTTTAAAGGGTAAAAATATGCTGATGTTACATAAAATAACAAATAAAGAATACTGCCCAGTTAAACTGATGGCATTGAGCTCACAGGCTACAAATACTAATTGTACATTAAAGCCTTATATTTTCAAGGGTTAATTCCGTTAAAAAATTAAGAAAGGGAAACAGCTCTCTTCTTTCCTCTTTTTTTATACTTAATCATTGAACCTCCTATACTATCAAAGACATGCTTTATCATATAAAAAATCTATATCCAAAATTCAGAGCAAATTAGATAATTCTTAATAAAAACCCATTTAGCATTTATATAATTTAAAAGGAGTTATCCCCCTCTTTTATACTTAACCATTAAACTTCCAAAACTATTCAGAGATTTGAACGAAATCTGAAAATTCTGCTTGAAAAACCCATTTATATAAATTAAGGGGGGGGGGGCATTAGAACCCCTGTTCCCCCTATTTATACTTATACAATGAACACCTAATAACAGTCACTGAATCGCCTCATCTGAATGATCCTAATCATAATTTTGAACGAAAACTTAATTCTGCATGAAAATCCCATTTATATCAACTAACGGGGGGGGGGATTAGAGCCCCTGTTCCCCCTATTTATACTTATTCAATGAACACCTAATAACAGTCACGGAATCGCCTTATCAGAATGATCCTAATCTAAATTTTGAACGAAAACTTAATTCTGCATGAAAATCCCATTTATATCAACTAACGGGGGGGGGATTAGAACCCCTGTTCCCCCTATTTATACTTATTCAATGAACACCTAATAACAGTCACGGAATCGTCTCATCAGAATGATCCTAATCTAAATTTTGAACGAAAACTTAATTCTGCATGAAAATCCCATTTATATCAACTAACGGGGGGGGGGCATTAGAGCCCCTGTTCCCCCTATTTATACTTATTCAATGAAAACCTAATAACAGTCACGGAATCGTCTCATCAGAATGATCCTAATCTAAATTTTGAACGAAAACTTAATTCTACATGAAAATCCCATTTATATCAACTAACGGGGGGGGGGGGATTAGAGCCCCTGTTCCCCCTATTTATACTTATTCAATGAACACCTAATAACAGTCACGGAATCGCCTTATCAGAATGATCCTAATCTAAATTTTAAACGAAAACTTAATTCTGCATGAAAATCCCATTTATATCAACTAACGGGGGGGGGGCATTAGAACCCCTGTTCCCCCTATTTATACTTATTCAATGAACACCTAATAACGGTCACGGAATCACCTCATCAGAATGATCCTAATCTAAATTTTGAACGAAAACTTAATTCTGCATGAAAATCCCATTTCTATAAATTAAGGGGGGCGGGGCATTAGAACCCCTGTCCCCCTATTTATACTTATTCAATGAACACCTAATAACAGTCACGGAATCGCCTCATCAGAATGATCCTAATCTAAATTTTGAACGAAAACTTAATTCTGCATGAAAACCCCATTTATATCAACGAACGGGGGGCATGAGCCCCCCGTTCCCCCTCTTATACATATCGAATGAACTCCAAAAACTAATCAGGGAAGCGCCTTGTCAGGATATACCTACATACAAAATTTCAAGTGGATCCGATATTTTTATCATGAGTTATCGCGTTACGCACATACGCACATACATACAGAACGGACGGGCACATAAGCTCTCAGGCTATGATAGCCTGTGAGCTAAAAAAGGAATTAATTACCAATACCTCATTCATCGTAGTATCTTCTAAAAGCAAAATATAATATTACATAAGCCGAAAATTTAAAGAAGTTTTAACACACACATACATACAAAAATTACACATAAAATCATATACAGTTATTTCAAGGAATCTTTGATCCTTTTCCTCAGTGATAAAAAAATAAAATGTGTTCCTAGTTTCATTATTCTGATTCTAAAATTATTCAAAAATATGATTGAGTTTTAGATCTAGACTTTTTTTAAGCATTTTATATTTATAAAGGAATTATTCCTTAGTGAATTTTATGACCAAAACCCTATTCTCTCGGTAATGTGGAGGGTCTTGCGCAGAGAATTCTTGTTTTCATTGTTTTCCGGTCATTTAGTCATATATTTTAGACATATAAATCTTGTTTCCGCCCTTTTCAATCAACTGCCAGTACTGAGGTTATAACCAAAGGGGTTTTTGAACCCATTTAAATTTTTCTTCACAATGAGGAAATGGATCAACGAGTCCTCGAAACAGCTGCAGGTAATTCTTCAAGGCATATCTGTATGTGTTTTCGCGTTAAAACACTGTTAATAGTTTTTGTCTTATGTATTGAAATTCACACAAAGTGTTTCATTTGTAAAAGATAATAATATCTTGATCAGTGCAGTTCATCTATTAAAGATTTTATAACGTTTAATTATCTGATCAAACATATTTGAAATGAATTGCTTTGTATTTCCATTTGTTAGCTAATCATCTATGCTTACTTTTGATATCAATAGATCAATACTCAGTTAATTATTTGAAATGAAATAAAACGAGAAATTTGTAATCTTTTTTTATCCACTTCTGAGATAATAAATTAATATTTCTTTTACTCTCAATATATATACTGTACGTCATAGAAATAGTCTGGCTTCTCTCCAGGGTTTAAGTGGATTGAAAATGATACTGTTTTATAATGCTATTATGGATGTATTTTTCTCCACAGGAGACTATCTGCTGTACTAGATATAAATTTATATCGGAGAAAATTGATTATTTCATCTGCATAATGTTTTGCTATCTTTCTAAAAGAAAGTTTGTTGGTAAGTTATAAAAATTTTACCTCTAAACAGCTGTAAGAGAATTATTTTCTAATAATAATGATATGCTGTTGCATTGTAAATCAAACTTCTTTTTTAATACGTGTTTTTTACCTGCATTTTTCTTAGAATACTAAATAATTTGTGCTACAGCTATTCCCCCTCTTTCGAATTCCTGAAATCATTACATTAAAACCTCTATTTCGTAATGCTTATTATTATTATTTTTCCCGCTCCTTTTGATCTTTTTCTCTCCCCTCTGGTCCCTTTCCACGTACGCTCTCCTATTGGCTCTTACTTGATCCTCTGCCATTCCTATTGGTTGTCATCAATCCTCTGTCTCTACTATATATATGAGCAGATTTCTACGTCCACTAGCACTAACGACGGTACGCTAAATGCTACTGAAACCGGTCTGCTGTTTATATACAATATTTGTGGTTTTAACGTTGCTAGTTTTTGCATTCCAAAATTGTTTACTAGTTAATTTTAAATGTGTAAACATTTCTTTTCTTTGTTTTTTTTTTTTAGTTTTTTTTAGTTAAATTGGAAATCTTAATTTATATATATGTTTTTGTTTCGAAAAGGAATTTCTATTTTTAGTATTAATACAGCATTACTCATGCATCTTAGGAAAGGATTAATTTCTCGCTTTTTTCTTCAAATTCTTTGAAAATTTAACTGATAAAAATTTTGAAGGACTAGTGAAATTTTTTTGTAAAAAAAAAAAAAAAAAAAAAAAAAAAAAAAGAGAAGTAATGTAATGTAACTAGACAAACATTTCTGAAAGTGTATACTAAAATCAGTATTTATAGACATATATTTATATCATTTTTAAAAACAGTCAAATAATTTACTAAGTTAATTTTGTGTATCTATCCTCGTTCATCGATACTTGGGTCGATATAGCTAGACCTATAGTCATTTTCGTATTTGAAATGAAATAAAAAGATACAATTTATGTGCCTTTCTATCCACTTCTAAAATAATTGCTTCATAATTTTCTTTTTATTCTTAATGTATACATTCGATATCATAAAAGCATTTTGGCTTCTATCCAGGCTTTACGAGGATTGGAAATGATACCCTTCCTTATTGTTATTTAGTAATCTATTTTTCTCAGAAGGAGACTATCTGCTGTATTTGATGTATATTTATTTCTTCGGAAATAGATTAGTCAATCTGGCATTGTTACGAAAATGCAAGTCGGAACACGTTTTAATGTACGTAAATGAATTAATGTTCCTACAAATAATGACTGACAAATACATAAAATGAATTACAATTTTGGTATTTATTGATCATACCTTCTAAAATATAAGGATAACAATATCGTTCTTGGTTTGGTTCATCTATTAAGAATTTTATGCCATTTGATTTTTTTTACAAATATTTTTTACGTTTACTTTTAAATTTTTTCACGTTCATTTTTGGAACAAATATTTCTCTAAAAGAAGATTTGTGTAGGTTCTGCTTGTTCTCTTATTCTTGATATTCGTGTCGATAGATCTTCATGCGTTTTAATCCACCTATAAGTTAAACACCACTTCATTTGAACTGAAATAAAAAGACAAATCTTTCTTCTACTTATATTAATCTTTAGAAATAATAACTTCAGTATCAGCTTTTCATTCATAATGCATACATATTTGTATTGTCTCCAACCTTGCACATTTCTTAAGTTCAATAAATATACTTGAAAAAAATGTTTCTTTAAAATTTAAATCATAGAAGAACAGTAAAGAAACAAGTCATTTTTATGAAATTAACATTTCGATATATTTTATGATGCAATGTATATTTTTAGACTGTAAAGAAAAAAAAACATTGGTAACTATTAAACTATATCATACACAAGACAATTATGTTCCTTTCCAAACTTTATAAGAATTTAAAATGATACTGTTATGAAATCTATTTTTTGTGACATGACGGATGGACGGATCATTGTGATTTAATATCACAAGATCCCTTAAGTATTGTACTAAGCCAAACAAATGGCATTAAAATTAACAAAAATATCTAAGAAGTGACTGCTAAAACTGAAATATGTAAAAATACAAAGTGAGTCACAAAAATAAGGTACAGTTGGCCTATACAGATAATATTCCATGCATACACAGAAATACAAATAAAGGTATTGGAGAAATTTAAAAAAGAAATAAGAAATTAGAAGAAATAGGAAAATGAAGAAAATTAATACAATAAATGCCTTTATCTGTAACTAAAAACCTGTGTATCTTAAAATAGATGAGTTTCCTTAATGTAGTTTCCTAATCGTGTTTAAATATCAAAAAGTGGGAAGAATTTCTTTAGGCACTTAGAAACGCTGGTTTGCTGAGCCTTAAAAATGGTGGTTTTACCCCGTTTTGGGTAAAAATCGGGCACTGAGAGAGGAGACTATTTTAAAATTCTAAATAGATAAAATAGAGTATCGGTTTTATAATTTTGTTAATCGAAAGACACCATCCACAAGTTGATACAACAATTTGGCACAAAGTTACATATGTTTTATGAATACAAAGTCAAAAATTATACTTTATGCAGCTAAAATAAGGTTTTTCAACTAACAACTGTTTGACAATAAATAAAATTTGGAAAGAACTTGTTTTGGCACTAGAAATGAAGACCCGATAATTTAACTTGACATAATAAAAAAATGCCCTTTTCTTCCTGGAGTAAATTTCCTTCCTTTGTCCGCACCCTCTACAACCACCACCAAAAAACTTGCAAACAAGTAAACAGTAAAATAAATTTGTTTTGTTCTGAAATCTAGACTCATAGGATCTAGATTTCCAGTACAAGTAATATGTAAACCATGTGTAAAAATTTCATTTCAAATATTACGCCATAGCATAACTCTACACTCTATTCTACTGCATAAATGACACTTTTTTAACTTTTATACCTCAATAAACGTTGGAATAGATGTATGTAAACCACATTTGAAAATTTAATTTCACATCAGGTATCATACCCCGAATTTTCTTTTTTCTTTGACCTAAATGATTATATGTCTATGGAATTGTTTTATTTCGAATGTGTCTATCTGTTATGTCACGAAAGAAGGTAGCCATTTAGAAAAGATAAAATACAATTTTATTAAAACAATATCAGATAAAACAGTAAAATAAAAATTAAGATATGAATTAAAGATGCCTCAACTAATTCTTAACTAAACTAAATGCAAATGTGCTAATGTTAAAACTCAAAACGAATGACTGCTTAAAATCATATCCAAGAAGGCTACTACTTTGAAGATTGATATCAGTGAAAACACTCTACATAATATTATTCAAAATACGCTAAATTTTGCCAAACAGCTGATGTCTCACAAATTCTTAAATTCACCCAATTTGGTGGAATTTTACAATATTTAATAGCGGGTTATACTAAGTAATACTTTTAACTTAAAAAAATGGAATGCTAGATATACGAAGCTGTTAAAAAGAGTATAATCTATATTTAGAAATGGTATGCAATAGTCACAGTATTGCAAGTCTTAACGTTGTGCATGAAAAACTTTCCATCTTGAGTACATTGTTTTATAGCGTGGTTTTAGTAATTATTTCATTCTTGGTCACATTTTTAGAACAGTTCACAGGGTCTTAAAAGATGTTTCTTTACGGATACCTATATTGCTGCGATTTTTTTCAGCTGAAGACCTTTTCTGTTTTACAGTATCAAGAGTGTCTATAGAATATCATCTTCATGATAAATTATGCACTACCTTACATAAGTAAACACTGACTGCACAACTTCGTGCCTACTTTGAGGATAATCGCTTTATTTCGAGAAGTTTTCCGAAAATAGGCCCGCCTCAATCATCCTACTTGAATCCCCGTGACTTCTGGTTCTGAAGATTAGTGAAAGAGTAGCAGATTAGTGTATGGAAGAAGTCCTTTGCAAGATTTGAAGGCATTTACACCACGTGTTTCTATAATTGATTGAGAATCAATTCATGCCATCATTTAACTCACTATAACAGACTTTGATCACGTACTTGACGCAAATGTGTATTTCTATAAAAATAGATCAGTTCATTATAATGATGTAAAAAAAGTAATCGTGTCAGAAATTTCCAATTGTAAAAACACACTGAAAAATTTACTTGTTGGTCAAAAAAAAAAAAAAAAAAAAAAAAAAAAAAAAACCGTTTTGTGATAAATATGCGCATTTTTCTGAATGCACCTAGATTAGAATGTCAGATTATGCAAACATTCATTAAATATGAACATAAAACATTTCCAATATGCCAAATCCAATATGCCAATATGCAAGTCGGAACACGTTTTAATGTACGTAAATGAATTAATGTTCCTACAAATAACTACTTTATATATAATTTATGCATGTGCAGTTATTTGTTTATCTTCTATGATTTAATTTGATAAAGTTGGATCAATACACTTTCGATTATTTGGAAAGGGACTGAAAGACAAAATTGTGATCTATTTATATGCACTGCCGAAATAATAGCTTCATAATTCACTTTCCTTTCTTAATGCATACATCTTATATCATACGAGCAGTTTGGCGTCTCTCCAGGTTTTGAGAAAATTCAAAATGATACGTTTCCTTAATGTTATTTAGGATTCTATTTTTCTCGGCAGGAGACTATCTGCCGAAATAGATTTATATTTATTTCAGCTAAAATTGATTATTCAGTCTGGCTCCTATTTTTATATTTTTTTATAAGATACATTGCTGAGACCATTTTAAAATTCCAATGTCTAAACATCTGTAAGCGAGTTTGTTTTTGAATAACAATCATTTTATATCATTCAGATGTATTTTTATGATTTTGGGGAAACCTATATTAAAAAATAAGTTTAAAGATATTCCTTTATATATTTATAGATTTTTTAATTAATAGTTCATTTTCCATTTTAAAATTTCAATGTTTAAACAACTGTAAGTGAGTTTCTTTTTAAATAACAATCTTTTTATATCATTCGAATGTATGTTTATGATTTTGGAGAAGCCTACATTAAAAATTTAGGTTAAAATACGTTTATACTTAGTTAAAATTAATAGTCCATTTACTATTTTAAAATTGCAATGACTAAACATCTGTAAACAAGTTTGTTTTTGAATAAAAAAAATTATATCATTCAGATGTATGTTCACTACTTTGAGAAAACCTATATTAAATAATTAGGTTAAAATAAGTTTATATATTTTGAACATTAATGATACATTTTCAAAAAAATGTTAAGTTCTGTATCAATAATAGTTTATTTAGTCATTAGAATTCTAGGAAAATACGATATTTTAATTCGATATTTCGATTGATTTATTAAGGGGTTATTGGCAGATTAAAATGGCTGAGGAGTGTAAACATTTGACTTTTACAACGCATAACAGAACTTATCAGTGGAGTACTATGCCTTTTGGATTATCAGGGGCGGCTGCTATGTTTCAGAAAGATATGAATGAGGTTCTTCAAGGTCATCGGAGGTATGCGAAAGCATATATTGATCATGTCATCATTTTCTCCGACACCTGAGAAGAGCATTGTGAGCATGTTAGGGCCGTCATTGAAGAATTTAAAATAGAAATTTTACGATTAGTTTGGATAAGTGTAAATTTGGAGAGAAATTGACTAAGTTTTTAGGTCATGTAATTGGGGGTAAAACGCATGCACCTGATGAGGAAAAAATAGGAGCAATAAGGGATTTAAAAATGCCAAAAACTAAAAAGGAATTTAGATCTGTTTTGGGATTAATGGGATTTTACCGATCTTATATTCCAAATTATGCCGAAATAGCTATACCTTTAACCGAATTAACTAAAGGGAAGGTTAAAAATACTGTACCATGGGATGAAAGGGCAGAAAAAGCATTTAATACTCTTAAAGATGAGTTATGTAAAGTGACGAGTTTGGCTACATCTATCGTAGGCCGAGAATATCAGGTCCACGCCGATGCTTCCACCTGGCAGTAGGATGTTGTCTTACTCAAAAAGATAAAAAGGGTTAGTTTAAACCGATAGCTTTTGCCAGTCAGAAATTGTCAGGGGCTCAGCGTGCTTGGCCGAGTATAGAGAAAGAGGCTTGGAGTGTTCTCTTCGGGTTGCGAAAGTTTGAAAAGTTGACATATGGATATCAAATTGAGATCATAACGGATCATAATCCATTAAAATTTCTTACTGAAACAACCCCAAGGTCCCCAAACTCACTAGATGGGCTCTTGCCTTGCAACGCTTGAACCTGAATATTTCTCATCGTCCAGCCGCTCAACATTTAAATGCTGATCCAATCTCTAGGCTACATAGAAAGAGCTGGGAAGAACAGCCAGTGGCTAGCCCACCAGCATCAACGATCAAGTAGTGGACAACCTTAAGAGGATGTCATCACATGTTTAATTTTTTTTGTGTATGTGTAAAAATTTTTGAATTTTGTGTTTATAATAGTGTATTAGCATGTATATTGTTTATGTAATAATAATATTAGTACAAGGTTCAGTAGAGATGTCAGTAGATAATGTTCAAACACCTGGAAATACCTATGTAATAAGCATAATGAAGAAATCTGCAAAGAGACTATTGAACTCTTCTGTGACATTATGTTTGGGGAAAATTAGCCCCTTAAAGGCATATTTTCAGCTAAGGTGGGGGATGTCAGGTTCTGAGACCACACCTGCTACAGATTGGAATTTCTGTTATTTCTTTGTCTTAATATTTTATGTATTGTAGTGGCTGTGTACTGGAATTTTCAAGGTGACATTCTTTTTTTGTTGAAGGGATAATTGACAGGTTATCCTGTACAGGTGGTGAGTGAGAAAGAGGCGATTGCTGAGAGGCGCGTTCATCCGTCAGGGATGTATGTGGATGATGAGCAAACAAGGAACATGTCACGGATCAAGAAAGTAATGTGGTATGTGTCCAATGAAGAAGCTCCACAAGGGGGTGTACATTGGGGAAAGCAGTGATTTGAGAAGAGCAAGTCTTGTCTCAGGATGGAGCAGTTCGTAGCTGGGGTTCGTAACGGGAAGTGTGTAGGACAGAGGTCCTAGTAGAGAGTGCTCTGTGTTTTAGAGCGTAGGCAGTTCGTATCTGGAGAGCAAGGGTCACAGACGTTCTGGTGTTGTGCTCTGGGCCGGTTAGCATAGGCCGAGTATCCATATGTTTGGAGATTCGAAATTGATCTCCAGTAAAGTGAATCTAACGTGCATTGAGTGTGAGGGAGAAGGTGTAATCTGAACAGTACACAGCCAACCTTTACTGTATTTAATTTAATATTGAACCGGATCATCTATATCCGAGTTGTAATTGTATATAATTGTAAATAGCGTATTTGTTGTGTACATATATTTTAAATAAACTGTTAATTCAGCTAATTGACAGCGTCTGTGTTCATTTACACAAGCCTCACAGTGGGTGACCGATATCACCTAATAATATCGGTGGTGGCAGCTATAACTACCACGGACTTTCTTCAAAGTTGTGCGTGCTGAGAGGAACGTCTGACAATCGGTATATAAGAAACGAAGTCTTTTATAAGTCTAGTAAAAGTAAAGGAGAAATAAAATAAGTAACGAAAGGAGCTTTATTATTTTTTTAACTTTTAATGACGTATTTTATGAAAAATAACCTGCTTTAGAAGTGTATTAAAAGTAAATGGGGAGACAAAAATTAATGAAATTATCTGATTTAGTGATTTTAAAATTTTATAAGTATTAGTATATAAGAAACGAAGTGTTTAAGAAGTCTATTAAAAGTAAATGGAAAAAATAAATTGAGCTTTCGAGATTTTTAAACTGTATGATGACGGATTTTATGGTAAACGAACTGCTTTACAAGTCTATTAAAAGTAAATGATTTTTTTTTTTTTTTTTTTTTTTTTTGAAACGAAATAGTGATTTATTTTTTTTAAAAAGTTATAAAGATTTATTTTATGAAAACAGAACTATTTTAGAAAAATGCACTTGCTACATTTTCTGAATGGTATTTTTTTTCCTAAGATTCAATCATTTATTAAAAATTCAGATTTTCATGTTAACAATACTTAAAAGTTTTAAATGTAATGCATACTTTTTAATAAGAAGACTTTATACTGAATAAAAACTTCTAGTGATATTTTTTCAATCACTTATTTACTTTATATCAGTTACGGTATAGTTTGAAATATTTTCAGCATTCTTTTTCATTACAAAATGAAATTCAAAAAATATATATACAAACATTTGTTTTTATTCTTTTCTGTTTAAATATAGTTATTCTGAAAATATTTCGCTTATCTTTGAGTAAACTTAACTTTAGAAATACGTACAAATGTAGTTATTCTAAATTTACTTTTTTTTTTGTATTTTAAACTTATATCATTCTTGTCTCTTAATCCAACATGAGTAACTGATTTTTCTCCAAGACACTAAAATATGCATAATGAAAACTTTTTTCAAAATTTTAGTACCTTTAGAAAGTTTTTCAGTTGCATTTTTGGAAAAATATGAAGTTTGAAGATGTTTTTCTTTTATCTCAATTTACATTTTACCGGGATCATCCTTTCTTGGCTGATTGCCAGGTGAGCTGACAATGCAATTAAACAAATTGAGGTAAAATCTGGAAAATTATCAAGATTAAAAAAAATTTCATTTAGAAAAACAATCGAGTAAATATTTTCATTTATTAATTTCTTACTGAAATGAATGTAGCTAATCATACAGTATCATAAAAAACAAAGACCTAAACCACTTGTATGAACATATACATTAATTATTTAAATGTTTGATAAATGTACTTTGTCATTGTAATAGTGTTTAAGTACTTTACGTTTTTATAATAAATTACTTATTCTAAATTTATTTTATTTTATTTTATTTTATTTTTGAAATTATTTCCTCTTGTTCTTTTTTCAGCACAAGTGCTCAAAAGTACGATGTTGCAATTCACCAAAATTTACAAAAATATTATTTTTATTATTATTCTCTAGAAAATTTTTTGGTATAAATATAAAAAAAGTGTCATTTTTGTTGTTTTGTTTCAATTTTAAATTTATATTTAACAAAATCATCTTGTCTCGTCTTTATAGCTGCCAACTTGTACAGATTTTCCCTCCCACTAAAATTTAATAGAAAATTTCAAATAAAACATTCGCCGAAGTCTATGGTTTTCAACGAAGAAGTAAGATAATTTTTTTTAATTGTACACACTTAAAATGAAAGAGTGGATTTGGGTTCTCAGGAAAGAGCTGTAAATTATTGGATCGTGAATGAGTTGTTTTATAAATGCTTTATTCATCTTAATTTAGATTACTTATTTCAATAACTCATCTTGATTTTAATTGTTTAAAAACAACTAACTCACTTTATTTGTTTCAACTCTTTATGAGAAACTGCTTTTCAAAACGTGAGATGAGCGAATTTCGGCTCAACTTGAATTATTTTGTGGCTGACATTTTAAGAGAGTAGTTGTGGGAAAATCCGTACAAGTGGGCTACTATGAATCTTACAGATAGCGGCGATTACAATTAGCAATAACGAACGGCATGGATATTAACTTCATTGCAGAATTTAACTAAGAAGTTGACAAATCGTATTTTTAAAATTTATATTTTTTTACCTTAATTTACATTACTATCTTTACAAAAAGAAACTATTGAAGTTGCAAAAATATTGGACTTCAGGTTTTCAACGGATTTGTTCATATTTACTGTATTGAAATAAAGGGATCTCTCATTATGTATGGCTATACTGTTATTTATAATTTTCCTTCTACCTTACAATACAAACTTTACATTCTATGATTAATTTAAATGTAGAACATTCTTTTATGACCAAAATAGCATAATTCAAATTAGTATTGCCTAGTATTAGTATTGCCAAATTAATATTAGTATATCCTTTTGCCTGACCAATTGTAACTCAGGGTATAGTCTCAATTTTAGCATTAAGTTTTTAGACAAATTTAAGTGGCAATATTGCAATAGATGAGCCACTATCTACAACACATGGTAAATTATAATTATTTGTATATCCATACACAATTAATTGTCAAACATTATGAGAAATATTTTGTGAGCTACTTGGAACAGTATCAGAGGATAGCAAATCATTCTTAAAAATACATTCCCTTTCCCAATGAAAAGAAATACTCACACCCCTATTTATGCTTATCCTACAGGGTCTTGAAGGATATGGTTGATTGATTGATTGATTGATTTTTGTCGTCCGATTATCTACGCTAATGGGATATAGGACCAGGGGGGGTGCCCTCCGTGGGGGTCTTTCTAAGGGAACCTAACCCGTATTTACGCAAGGTTCGAAGAAAACCACGGAAAACTCCGAACGGTTAGGCCGACAGCCGCGACTGGGTTCGAACCCAGCACCTGCCGTCTACCAGTTGAGAGGTCCGAACCTCTCGGCCACTGGTGGGGCCTTGAAGGATATGGATTCTGAAAATAATTATTTTGACAAATTCTAGTCCTTTGAAACTGAGATTGGTTTCGTGAAATCCAATTCCTAGGTATAATATTGTGCCTGACTGGCTGAATCCAGGCCCTAGGTGGTTATAAAGGTTGAAAATTTTGTCTAACCGATAGTTGATTTATTACTTGGTTTGAAACTTGTGGGGTGGAAGCTTTTACAAATTGTTTGACAACCCGATACCATTCAGTGGTACTACTAGGAGGATTGATAATAACATTGTTTTTGAATTCTAGTTTTAAACCATCAGTTAAACCTTGTAATAGTATACTTTCACTATGGTGTAATTTCCTACCAATTTCCACTTTTTTACGAAAATAAGTTTCTAAATCGTCTAAATTATCTAATTTCAGATTTGAAAAATCAGGAACACTTGTGATGTCTAATTCAATGAGTCTTTGTATCAAAATTTTCTTAATTTGTTCATAATCCGTACAGTTTAGGCAGCAATTTATATTAAATTTCTGCGATTCCCTTTTTAAATTTTGTGCAATAAAATTAATTTTCCATTCTAGATTTTTCTGTTCCTTTTCACATGTGTTATCAAAATAAATCAACCAAGACTGAATGTTCATTCCTGAGCTCGGGTCAAAGGGTACGAATTTAGGATCATCCATATTTTTTAATTCTTATTCATTAGAACAAATGAAGCAGTTCTATTTTCTCTATTAAATCCTGATCGTAAGATCATTTGCAATAAATTTCAAACTTAGTAAACTCTACCAATTACATAATTTTTAAATTACTATATCAGACCCCTAATATACAATAATAAATAAATTAATAAACAAATAAAATAATTAATCAACTTCATACAGATTACCCTCATCAATAAAATAATAAATAAATGCATAATAAATATTCTTCATAAATTCATAAAAATAAAAGAAATAATAATCAAAACATTTAATAAAATAATTCACTCTTTAAAAGAATTCCTCATCGAACACATTTCGCATACTGACCGATTCGAAATCATTCTCAAAAATTTGTCATTATGACCAGGGATACTTAATCACAAATTATACATCGAAAGTGACAGATTGATATCAAGTGTCAGGAAATCCACTATCAGACTCGAAGCGAATAGCTATTACTTGAGATCAGTATGTTTCCCAGCGTATACTTGAAAATCTTTAACAGGAACAACTCCTCTTCTGCAGTCTTTCAAGAGATCATGGCTTCAGGAAAAACCAGATGACTCAAAGCAAGTAATAATTCTTAGCTTCTTTCTTATAATTGATCCTGATCGACTAAATAAAAGACTGTGACATTTTGAAGTTAGAAGCCAGAAGAATCATCATCGGTTTTCCCTTTTTAAAGAACATGGCAAGAGTGAAAAAAAAACCTAATAAATAATTGTAGAAGATTCATTAAACAAAACATTGGCTGCTGCAAAATAGTTTATTAAACTGTAGTCATATAGAGCGGGAAATGTCCTCTTCGCAAACCGTCTGTCACCGAATCATCGAAATGAAAACAAAAAGGAAAAGTATTCCATCATAAAAAAAAATTTTCCGCAAATCGTCTTAACCGAATCATCGAAAGAAAAAGGAAAGAATATTTATCATCATCTCTCGTCTTCCTCACATATATTTAAAACCAAAAGCTTCCCGAACTTTCTATAGTCTCTAACCATGATTTTCCCATGTAAACAGAATTTATGGCCAGCAGCGTCGAGATTAACATACATTCTCGAATCTTTCAGATGATAATTTTTATTTTAAAAGATTAATATTTAACTAATTTATAATCGAAAACTTAACTCAAATATTCTTCAGACAATATTCAATTACAGACAATTAATTTTAAAACAAAAATAAAAGAAATCAATGCATTGATACGCAACAAATATCAAACGCGAATGAAAAATAAAAATAAATAAAAAGACTGATGTTTTTGAAAGGTATGGTTTTGGAATAAATTTGATAAAACTTTCTTTTAAAAAGAATTGATAAAAACAGGGGAAAAATGAGTTTTATTGAGTATTTTAAGAGATAAAGTTTAATTAAAAATATTTTTAATTTAGATCCATTTTTAAACTTACGCATATTGGAATAAATGTTTTTTAATACGAATTAAGATTTTATATCGTTTCTATAAAAATTAATAGATTAGATCTAGTAACAGGATTTTAATTTTATAAGTTGAAATAAGTACGGAATATTGAGAAAAGGAAATTAATATATAATGAGGTTAATTTTGGCGAAAAAAATTTTAATATGTATGTATATGTATTATCATAAAAAAGCTCTTTTAAAAAAATATCAACAATCATCCATTTGAATAAAGGAAAAGCGAAGATCAAACTTGGAAGTGGACTAAGACAATGATACACCATTTCAGTTAAGCTTTTTACTTCTGTTTTAGAAAATATTTTCAAGAAGATGGATAGGGAAAACGAAAGTATTAAAAAAAGTGGAGAATATTTAAAATATCTACGAATCACTAAAGATATTTAAATTTTTAATAATAGCCCTGAAGTATTGGAAAATATGCTAAATGGCTGGTTTAAACTGGATAACTAAGGCACCAGACGAGAAAATTTGGAAAAATCCGTAGGCGACCTACATCCTGCAATAGATTGAAAATGGTTGATTATTATGATGATGATACAGGGTGTCCCTAAACTTATGGTATATAAGCTAGGGGGTGATACAACACATCAAGACGAGTAATAGTAAATAGGAAACCAAAGGTCCCAAACGTTTTCTAAAGGAGATAGCCGCCATTAAAATTTGGGATCCAAAATTTCAAATACACATAAAAAAACGAAAAAATTGGTCGATTGATTTGCGGTTTTCACTAAAACTATTCTTTATGTTGATATTTTCTTAAAAATAAATTATAAAGATAAATTTCGAAAAATACCGATAGAGGGTGCTTTAGATTTTGGAGTAACGAACAACTATTTTTTACGTTATTTTTTGCATCTAATTAAATGTTTTCGTAAACTTAGATTTAAACTTAAATTTTGAGCTCAAAATCTGAATATTTGAGAGTCGTTAAGTAGCACAAACTGAACTGTATTCAGAGGGTTCAAATTTCAAATGATTATAAAAAACATAAAAAATTGGTCGATTCGTATGCGGTTTAAAATAAAACTATTCTTTAAATCAGTATCTTCTTAAAAATAAATTTTAAAAATAAATTAAAAAAAATTCCGTTAGAGGGCGCCTTAAGCTTCAGAGTAACTAACAACTAATTTTAATCGTTATTTTTTGTATCTAATTAAAAGCTTTCCAAAACTTATTAAATGTTTTCGAAATCTTAGATTTAAACTTAAAATTTGAACTCAAATTCTGAATCGTTGGGAGGGGTTAAGAAGCGCAAACTGAAGTGTGTTCAGGAGTTGAAATTCACCCCCTCCACTCGAACACAATTCACTTTTGCGCTACTTAAAAACTCGCAACGATTCAATATTTGATCTCAAAATTTAAATCTAAGCATTTGAAATCATTTAATGAGATTTAAAAAATTAACAATTAAAAATAGTTGTACGCTACTCCAATGTCTAAAGCACCCTCTATCGGCATTTTGTGAAATTTATCTTTAAAATTTATTTTCATAAAACACTGATTTAAAGAGCAGTTTTAGCAAAAACCGCAAACGAATCGACTAATTTTCCCGTTTTTTATAATCGTTTCAAATTTAAACCCTCTGAACACAGTTCAGTTTGTGCTACTTAACCGCTCCCAACTATTCAGATTTTGAGCACAAAATTTAAGTTTAAATCTAAGACTACGAAACCCTTTAATGCGATGCAAAAAATAGGTGTTCGTTAATCCAAAATCTAAAGCACCCTCTATCGGCATATTTTGAAATTTATCTTTATAATTTATTTTCAATAAAATACCGACATAAAGAATAGTTTTAGTGGAAACCGCAAACCAATCGACCAATTTTTATAATCATTTGAAATTTGAACCCTCCGAACACAGTTCAGTTGTGCTACTTAACCATTCCTAACTATTCATATTTAAAGCTCAAAATTTAAGTCTAAGCTTACCAAACCAATTTATGAGATGCAGAAAATTCCTATTTACTATTGCTCGTCTTGATGTGTTCTATCACCCCCTTGCGTATATACCATGATTTTAGGGACACTCTGTATATATATCAATATATATACATTACAATTCTCATTTACCAGGATCGACTAAATGCTGCGCCGATTATGAAGCTTTCAAACGAAATGAAGTGAAATAATCAATAATTTGCAAAAACAATTGATTAATTAACCCTTTATCGAGTAAATCATATATCCATCTAAATTGTTGCAAATATTCACCGTCATCAGAATATACAAACAAGTTTCTTTTAAAACAGCTTATTATACGATGTATGCATTATAAAAGCAATATATTAAAAAAAATCTGTACAAATAGATTAGTTTAAAAAAAAAAAAAAATAAGTGGTAATTATATTCACCTTACTCGATTGGCCCAGGGAAAATATACATTTTACCCTGCAAAAGGGTGAGTAGAAGATTTTATATTTTTTAATGTGTTTTTGCTGAGTACAGCATGGGAGAACTATGTTTTCCAACAAAATTTCTTAAGGCTAAATTTTTTATTGTGAAAATAGAATAAACTTTTGGGACTTTTATTCATTTTTTTAGATGCTCATGATCTGTTGTCGTTGCATATTATTTGTCAGTTGCAATATTAAAGAGGACAAATTTTTCTACTATTTTTATTTAAAAACCTTTTTGTACATTAAATAACACAATAAATAAATAACATTAAATAACAACGCTATCTCAAATATAAGGCATTTTTTTCTCAATTTTCTTAAAATACGCGAAAAACAAAGCTTTAACTTAATTATTCAAATGTTACCCCCGGACATAGTCAGGTATGTTGACTTCTTAAAATTGGTATCAGTAAATAATCTATTTATTGGTACAACCACATCTCTTTTTTCAATCTCTACAGACTTCTTATATTTAGTAAATTTATATCATTTTAAAAATTGTCCAGGATGTTGACAAATGAGACAATTTTCATGTTTAGACAAAAACTTTGAGTATATACCTTGTTAATTTCAAAGTATTTTTTAAAAGAATACTTCAATATTCAGCAACTTATGGACACGATAGTTTCAATTAAGAAAGAATTTTTGTTTAATTTCAATAATGTCACATATATTTTTAATTTAAAGATATTTTTCCAAGGATCAGTAATCTACATATGAAAATTTGCGTAAACCATACTTTATCTACACTACAAAGGTACATTTTATTCACCAATTATTGATAAGATACCTTTTTTATTTTCTATGTTAAAGATAGCAAGCATTGCTATCCATGCTAATAACACCATTTAAAAGGGGTGCCTCAAAAAATAAACACGTTTGTTTAGAAATACTTTTAATGTTAAAAAAAAATAGATCGTATAAAAGGACTACGGATTAGTTCACTAATTAATGTTATGTATTTATCTGTTGTAAAATTTAAAAATACTATTGATTAAATATTTGGCATAAAGTTTCCTAAAAATATTTAAAAGATTATTTAAAAAATATATTATCAAAATTTCTTAATTATATCAATAAATATAACAAGAGACTATATCATTATAACATGCAAAATCATAATATTTTAAGATGAACTATTAACTGTTTTAAAGTTCAAACAGAAAAACATACTTCGGTTGTTGAAAAATATACTTCGTGGGATATCCTCATCTTTTGCAATATGTACTGTTTAATGTATCATTAATGATCTTAGTGGTACCATTTATCAAATGAAATATCAAATTATTTATGATTCTAGACCATGTAACCATTTTTGTTTTCGCATTGATACTTTGTCTCATTCAATTCCGATTTCCATGCACAAGAATGTAAGGTACGACTGCATAAACTAAATGAAAAAAATACATAGTAATAATAATTTCTACAGGCTATTGAACAGTATTATTTTTCTTTCATGGCACTGTTGTAGGATTTTTAGATTTCCACTTTAAAGAAATATCTGAATTATATTCATCTAGAGTTATAAAATCAATAAAGTACAAAAGTACAACTTTAGATGTTGATTTCAAGTGTCTGATAAAAAGAAAAATTAAAAGTAATTTGGTTTCATGATTGATATAACTGTGAATTTAAACGCCTCAATACTACAATTACCGTAAAATCCTTGAAATCTAAATATGAAGAATCTGGACTTTAAAAAACAAACAAACAACAAAAAAAAAACCTTTTTATGAGAAAGAATGAGAACAATTTGGAAATTTCTCTAAAGCGGAATACATTTCGATTCCTTTTGGTTCATTTTTCAAATGTTTAAGAAATCAAAATTTGACAAAGCTGATTACGTTATTCAGCATTACTTATGTTATGATTACACACTTATAATATTCAAAACTCCGCTATTAGAGGTTTATAAAAATTCTCGCGGTAAATTTTATTTTTAAAGTGGGGGGGGGGGGGGGGGCAAGATCCATCTTTGTCCCGGGATCAATAAAGGCTGTTATTTCTCTGAAACATATAATTATCCATATATAGAGATTGGCAAACACTATTAGATGCATGGAAAACATTTGAATTATTGGGCAGAACTATTGTTTCACAGTTTTTAAGAAAATTTTAAAAAATTGTCTTATTTTTGAAATAGCGTACTATGCTTCCTATTGGATGTATGAAAAATTTGTAAGTACGAAAGGTGTAGAGATTTTTTTCATTAATATTATGATTGGCAAATAATATACTACCACAATAAATCTCAAATTATATGTTTTAAAAAATTTAATTTTTTAACCTAAAAAAAAAGCCTTTGAGATTTTGTTGGAAAACTTACGTTTTCCATGTTGAAAACATTATAAACAAGTTAGAAAAAACAATTTTTAACCTAGCTTTTTGCAAAGTAGACGTCTTTTTTCTTTTGGCATATTTCCTCTTGACTAGAGAAGCGGTTAATTAAATCTGCTGATGCTGTATCTGAATTACGAGCAATATAAACAATCTTTTATTGTCTAGAAGAAATAAGTTACCTAAATGTATAAGAAAATATAGTACATTTTTTCGCACTTTTTCATTACTTAGATGTTTAAAAAAACTTAATATTTTTAAAAATACAACAGTAACCCGAATATTACTTTTTTTTATTGCATTGAAGTTTTTTCTGCCTTTTTTACCATTCAGTTTAAATTTAAAATTCACAAAATAAAAGTTCTTTAAAATATGCATAGATATAATTTCTCACAAAACTTTTATTGCTTTAGAAAACTTTTTGCAAGCAAATAATACTGATAAAAATCCTGGTTAATATACGTTTTTCAATTTACATTTTATCATGATCGTCCTTTCCTGGCTGACGGCCAGCGGTTATTTGCCGAAACAAATAGGAGTGAGTTAATCTTTTGCGAATGTAATCGAGTAATTATTTCCTTTTACCAACTTGTTTTGTGAATTAATATTGCAAATCATTCAGTTTTCCATAAAAAAATAATCATTTGGAAATATAAGAAACTAAATTATAATTCACTGAAGGTTATAAAACTACTTGGTAAGATTAATTTACCGATAACTTTATATTATTAGATGTTATTGCTAAAAGCTTCACTTAATTGTAGTAATAAAGTGATTTTTTTAGAAAATTAAATAAATAAAAAGTACACAAGAATTAAAAATGTTTTGTTCTTTGGCCTCAAAAAAATTCAAACTTAATTTTTTTGGGAAGGAAACTTGGATTTTTCATGTTTGCAACATTATATACAAGTAAAAAAATTTTCAACCCGACCTTTTGCAAAATAACCGTCTGTTTTTTTTTTTTTTAATTTTGATTATACAAACGGTTAATTAATTTTGCTGATTCGTTATCCGAATTACACGTAACATGTAAAATCTTTTGTCGTTTAGAAGAAATAAGTCATCTAAATTGATAAGGTAATATCGTAAATTCTTCACGCACTTTTTCAATTTGCGTCTATGTTTAAAAAAAAATTAATACTATTAAAAATACTGGAATAATCCGAAAATTACTTTTTTAGGTACATTGAAGATTCTTCAGACTTTTTTACAGTTCAATTTAAATTTTGAAAATCACCAAATAAAACGTCATTAAAATATGCATAGTTACAAATTCTTTCAAAACTTTTATAGCTTTAGAAAACTTTTTGCAAGCAAATAATAATAACAATGAAGAAAAAACGGTTAATACACTTTTTCAATTTATATTTTATCATGAACTTCCTTTCCTGGCTGACGGCCAGCGGTTTCTTGATAACAAATGAAAGTGACTTAATCAATCATTTTCGAAACTAATCGAGTAATTAATTCCTTATGCAAACTTGATTTGTGAATTAATACAGAAAATCATTCAGTTTTCTGTAAAAAGTAAATCATTTGTATAGAAAATAAACTAAATTATAATTTACTGTGGAGTATAGCGTACTTTGTAAAGTTATTTTACCAATAATGTTATATTATCAGATATTATTGACATAAGCTTTAATTTATTACAATAATAAAGTGATTTTTTTAAAATAAGTAAAAACCAAATTGTTTCTTGAATATTTATAACCAGACAGAACGTATTAAATATCAGGTTATTTTATTCCGAAAACATGATTGGTAATTAAAAAATAAATAAATAAAAATCTGTAATATGTATAGCATTTCTTTAGAACCTTACTTCCACTGTTTCAACGTTATATCTTAAATATCTGCTCGCATAGATTCTGAAATTATTACATTAATAGTATGTTTTGTTTTTCAAGTAATCACTTAACTGATCAATATTTAAAAGAAAACATGTCTGTCATAGAATTACTAATATTTAATCACCTGTTTTTCAAAGCAATATTTTTTGACTAACTTAATCAGAAAAATGCTCGAATTAACAAATGCAAAATTTACAGTTAAAATTTACTGCTGAAAGTAATAAATTATTATTGCAATATGTATGTTCGTACGTAATACGCGCAAATCTATGATTGGCAAAAACATGTTGCCATCATACTGCATACGGGTAAACCAGAGAAGTGGTTAAAGCATATTTTATCTTAAAACTCTTTCAAAAATTAATACATATCTTTTTGTATGTCAAATTCTTAACCATATATCACTATTATTCCTCTTTTCTTTCCGTTCTTATGAATAGAATTTTGTAGCTACAAGTTTATCTTTTTTTTCCATTTTATCTGATGCGGCAAATCATCCATTTTGTCGAACGAAATTTAATGATTTGTGTCCATAATCTAACCCTCTGACACCTTTGTGATCATCCGTCTTATACCATCAAAGTTGATTTCTTTGAAAATGAATCGTGCATTAAAGTTAAATAAAAATTGAAACGATTGCAATACAAGAAGATTTTAGTCTAACATAAAATTTAAAGACTACACTTTACACCGATTTACGATTAAATTTAAAAATAACTAAAAAGCGAATTACTATGGAGCTTCAGCGGTAAAGTTTCAAATGATAATTTACACAAATTACATTGAGGATTACATCAAATTTACCAGTAATTGAGAAGATCTTATTACTTTCTGAGATTTACATTTTCGTTACAAAATGATCGGAACTCCCAAATTACCATCATGAATTGCATTTCTTTTTCAACCATATGCGTAGAAGTGCATGCTTATACAGGGTGTATCTAAACTACTGGGCTAAACTTTAAGGAATGATACTACACATCAAGACAAATAATATTAAATGGGAAACTATGGGTCCCAAACGTCTTCCGAAGGAGATAAGCGCCACTAAAGTTTAGGTTCCAAAACTGGAAATTATAATAAAAATCGGAAAAATTGGTCGATTCGTTTGCAGTTTTCATGAAAACTATTCTTTATGTCTGTATTGTCTTGAAAATAATTTATAAAGGTAAATTTCAAAAAATGTCGATAGAGGACGCTTTAGACTTTGGAGTAACGAACAACTATTTTTTACCAATATTTTTTGCATTTCATTAAATTTTTTTAGAAGTTTAGACATAAACTTAAATTTTGAGCTCAAAATCTGTGGTTAAGTATCGCAAACGGAACTGTGTTCAATGGGAATGGGTAGGTTCAAATTTCAAATGATTATAAAAAACAGAATAATTGGCCAATTGATTTGCGGTTTTCACTAAAACTTTTCTTTATGTCAGTATTGTCTTGAAAATAAATTATAAACATAAATTTCAAAAATTGTCGATCGAGGGCGCTTTAGATTTTTGAGTAACGTACAACAATTTTTTACCGTTACTTTTTGAGTCTCATAAATATTTTTTAAGCTTAGACATAAACTTAAATTTTGTGCTGAAAATCTGAATCGTTGAGAGTGGTTAAGTAGCGCTAACTGAACTGTGTTCAAGGGAGGTGGGAAGGTTGAAATTTTAAGTGATTATACAAAACGGAAAAATTTATCGATTCGTTTGAGGTTTTCTCTAAAACCATTCTTTATGTCAGTAATTTCTTGAAAATAAATTTTAAAGATAAATTTCAAAAAATTCTATTAGAGGGCGCCTTAAACTTTAGAGTAACCAACAACAATTTTTAACTGTTATTTTTTGTATCAAATTAAATACTTGCAAAAGCTTAGACTTAAATTTTGGAGGTCAAATTCTAAATCGTTGGGAAGGGTTAAGAAGCGCAAACTGAACTGTGTTCAGGAGTTGAAATGTTACCCTGCCCACGCTACGAACACATTTCAATTTTTGGCTACTTAATTACTCACAACGATTCAGATTTTGAGCTCAAAATTTAAATCTAAGCTTTTAAAACATTTATTTAGATTTAAAAAAAAATAACGGTTAAAAAAAGTTGTTGGTTACTCTAAAGTTTAAGGCGCCCTCTAACGGAATTCTTTGAAATTTATCTTTAAAATTTATTTTCAAGGAAATACTAACATAAAGAATGGTTTTAGAGAAAACCGCAAACGAATCGGCTAATTTTTCCATTTTTTATAATCATTTGAAATTTGAATCTCCCCACCCCATTGAACACAGTTCAGTTTGCGCTACTTAACCACTCTCAACGATTCAGATTTTCAGCTGAAATTTTAATTTTGTCTAAGCTTCTAAAAAATTTAATGAGATGAAAAAAAACCGGTAAAAAATAGTTGTACGTTACTCCAAAGTCTAAAGCGTCCTCTATTGACATTTTTAAAAATTTATCTGTATAATTTATTTTCAAGGCAATACTGGCATAAAGAATAATTTTCATGAAAACCGCAAATCAATTGACCAATTTTTCTGTTTTTTATAATCATTTGAAATTTAAGCCTACCTACTCCCATTGAACACAGTTCCGTTTGCCCTACTTAACAACAGATTTTTAGCTTAAAATTTAAATTTATGTCTAAACTTCTAAAGAAATTTAATGAAAAGCAAAAAATAACGGTAAAAAATAGTTGTTCGTTACTCCAAAATCTAAAGCGCCCTCTATCGGCATTTTTTGAAATTTATCTTTATGATTTATTTTCAAGACAATACTGACATAAAGAATAGTTTTCGTGAAAACCGCAAACGAATCGACAGATTTTTCCGTTTTTTATAATCATTTCAAATTTCGGATCCTAAACTTTGATGGCGCCTAACTCCTTCGGAAGACGTTTGGACCCCTTAGTTTCCCATTTAATATTATTTGTCTTTATGTGTATTATCACCCATTAAAATTTTGCCCAGTAGTTTAGATACACCCTGTATATTTGCAAATAACTGTATGTCGCAGAGGAATCCGAACTTAACAGTGCTCCTCAGAATGGCTCCAAAATAGAAATATTAAATAGAAATATAGTGTTGGTATGCCTTGTGACCACTTACTAGAGATGGGCATTATTTAACGTATTAGGGTAAATAACAATGTTATTATTTTATGGCGCATTATTTAGTAACAGATTAACGGAAAGTCCCTGTTAAATTTGGAACGCATTGTCTGCAAAAAATGTAAAAAAAAAAGGTTGAATGAACAATGTTTTAAGAATACATATTAAAATTATAGTAACAAAAAAATTTCCAAAGTAATTTTTATTTGTTTTTGATATTAATATAAAAAGAGCATAAAATTTTATTTTGAAATTTAAAAAAAATGTCTTTTTTTAAACGCTTATTATGACGCGCCTCGCAAAACGAAAGAAATCATGATCAACTGTAGACAGTCACAAATCTTCCTTTCGTATCCTTATCAGCCTTCAGTGCCTAAAGTATCATTCACTTTAATTAGTGCTAATTCTAATACTACTGATGCTGCAACTGCTTTTATTGAATAGGAAATTTTTTTTTTTAACATATCACTTTCATGTGTTAAAATGTTGCAATTTGTTGTGCAGATAAATAGTATTGTTTAAAACCATTTTAGTAGATAGTTTTCGTTGGAATAAAAATATGAAAGGTGTTTTTTAATAAAGGATGTGATTAATTTTGCTTTCATTCCATTGGTAGAGTCAGTTTCGTCAGCCATTTTTTTTTTTTTACTCGAGTACAATTGCAATTAATTTGAAAAAGTAATAAAAATATGTTTGGATAGTTTGCTTTTGATTAAAAGTTTCTAAATAATATTTTCAGGTTCTATTGAATATCATTGGATAGGCGTTAGTAAATATGCTGCAATAAAATCAGGATTCAGTTTTCTTTTTTTTTTTTTTTTTTTTTTTTTTTTTTTTTTTTTTTTTTTAACAAATCGTGTTGTTAAAGCACTGTTTATTTTTATGCAGCAAGTCTTTCCTTATCGTTTACTAAAAGCTAATATAAAATTCATTAGTTTTAGTGGTATAGTTACAATTGCAAAACTGTTTCAAATTTTGTTCTGTATCATAAAAAGTCGATTTATATAAAAATAACTGTTTTTTAAACACTTAAGAAATAATAATAATAAATACAATTTTTAGGTCTTATAACTTTCTCTGTGTTTTAACATGTAAAAAAAAAATATTCTTCTATGACGAAAACTTACTTAGTTCCGATTCTTGCATTTAAATGAGATTTTAGATTTTCAGTAAGCAACTATGGGAAAACATGTTATTAGTACAGAATTGTTAAACTGCATTTCATTAAAAATGCATAAATAATATTTTTATGGTCTTGTGGTGTTCGGCATGCATATGCATTGATACGTATGGCAACAATGAAGTCGGGAACAAACTTTAATTTTTTTTTACAAATTATGTTAAAACTGTGTTTATTTTTATACAAGGCGCCTCTTGTTATCGCTTGCACAAGTTAATTTTCAAACCGTTAGTTTTACCCGGTAAGTCTCCATCAACCTGAACCGCCAGTTCAGCGCTTAACTCTCAGTTGAATGCGAATCCTAATTTACCGTTAACTCAACCTGCCGAATTCGGACAAGAAACCAAAACAAAAGTTGAGTTACTCAACCTTAATATGGAAGAAAGGTTATTCGACCGCGCATGTGCAGTCGAAGCAAAGATGGCGGCTGTTTTGAATTGAACATTGGTGTATTTTTTTCCAAGAGAGCTGTTTGTAATTTATTAAGTAAACGAAATGTTAATTATAAAAGATGATATGAAAGAATGTGTTACTTTAAATTTTTGAGGGTTTTTTCAACATTTTGCCTCTGTAAACGAAAATTATATTAATTTGTGATGAGTCTCCAGCTTCGTAGGCTTCAGTTTGCCTAGCAATTTTGATATCAGGTAGCGCCATCTATTGAATGCCAATAGAAACAAAGTTCTGATATGAAACATTTGGTTACATAATTTAGATTTTTTTTTTTTTTTTTTTTTTTTTTTTTTTTTTTTAATAATAAAAAAGAAAAGCAGTTTTTTTTCCCACATTTCAGTTTCAGCTTTTTTATATTTGTTTAAAGCATGCAATCGTAAAAGCAAGAATTTTGTGATCGCAAAATAATAAGCCGTTGAACTATAATGCACTATACTAATTAATTTTCTTACTTGTTTTAAATAATTACTTTTGTTTAGAAGCATTTTTCAGAAAATTTATCTTGAAAATTTTCACATTTAAAAATTTACGCATCAATTACTTTAGTTAAATTAATTAAAACATTACATTTACGTTAGAAAAACATTAGAACGAATATTTGAGAAAATAGATGTATTTTCAATATTTTAATATTCGTTGAAAAATAAATAAATAAATAAACTAGCTCGTTTTTTTTCTTTTATTCAAATTACTATTGCTAGCCTGGTCATAAAATCGTTTATTAAATTTAATTATTAAAGAAAAAATATAATTTTCTTTCATCAAGTAACTTTTATGAAAAAATTTTACTGTAACGCAAAATCTTGTAAAAATAAAAATCTTATAACTGTATCGGTGTTTCTAATCTTTGAATCTAATTTTGGGAACGAATAAAACCACAAAATCTCAACGGTAATTTGAAATTTATCTATATAAAAATTAAGTACAAGTATGCATTTAAAAACTTGTTTTTGCTTCGTAATTAAAAGTTGGTGATACGTGAGTACAGAACTCATGAACGGGATACGCACGTCATGTGATTCGTTTGGCCAATCAGGCATGTTTATTTCAACCTGATGTTCACTAACCCTAGGTTGACTGATCTCGGTTCTGAAGTTAACGATGAATTTCAAATATTAACCGACGGTTAGATTTGCTAACCAAAGGTTTCTCAACTGCGAGTTGAACAGCGGGTTGAAGGTTGATGAAGACTTGCCCGGTTAGTGGTATAACTCCAATTACATAAAATGTTTCAAATTTTGTTATGCATCATTTAAGGAAATCAATTAACGCTAAAATATTGACGCTAAAATAATTACGCTTTGTCCAATTTACGCTAAAATAAGTTTTCTAATAGTTAAGAAATGTAAGAAAATTTACAATATCTGGATCCTATAAGCTTCATTCAGATTTGTTTTCCATGTTCTAATCATTAAGGCTGCTGTTTACTCAGAGACCGATTTCCCATCCATAATGTTAAATCTCTAGGTGTCTGATGCGTCCTTATACTCAAAATATCTAGTTAAAGAATTAATATTTTAATGTTCTTTTTTCAATGTTCTCTTCTTAAAGGATGTCTCATCTTTTCTAAGCTTTCAAAATATTTCTAAAATCTATGCATAATTTTATATGAAGTGTTAAATTTTATATCCTGTTCGTTATTTTTTAAAACATAAAGTATTAAATTGATCATAAATTTTAGAAATAGTTTGACAACTAAAAGACAAAGAGGCATTTTTTAAGAGAATATTGTAAAAAGAACATAAAAATATTTACTCCTTAAGCTGGCAATTTGAATATAAGAATGGTTTAGAATTTAAGAATTTAATATTACCAAGAAAATTCGGCCGCTGAGTGATTGGCACCCCCAAGACAGTAAAAATGCATTTTTCTACTGCTAAAACATACTGAGTTGATATAGTTAGAATTTTATGAATTTTCGACATCTTAATCACCATAAATAGAAAACGTGTTTTTAGTCTCAGAAAAGCTAAAAATGATTGAAATTAAAAATAGAATAATTACGTAAATTTTGCCCAGTAAAAATTAAATTTCAAACAAAAAGTGATATTATTGGTGTGGATTCATCTGATCAAAAAACAGCGTCTATACTGACGTCCCAAAATTATTTCAAATATTTTGTTAAATGCCTTCTAATTAAAACATCTGTTGACTGTATAATACTAAATATATGTTATAAAAATAACAGGTTGTTGGAATCTGTTACTTGTTGCAAGTGTTACTTGTTGCAAGACTATTGTACATCGTAACCTGTTAACCAAAAATAACTGTATTTCTCATTTCTACCACTTATTAACATAATGTACTTCCCTTGTCCCACCCTTCCCATTTTTTCCCTTCTGAAAGATACCTTTAATGTATTTTAGCAGAAAGTCTAGCAGAAGTCTATACGGAAATGATTTAAAAAGACATAGAAAAAAATCTATAAAAAATATTGATACCATACACTATACTTTTAGTTCCTGCTTCTGCCGCAAAAGGTGCTTATAATTCTTATTTATTTAGCTCGTTTTTCACAAATAGCAAAAGAAAAAAAAAAAAAAATCAAGTTTTTTATAATCAAACTCCCTTATTATTTTATACTTACTCGCGTCTTTTCTACTTTTTGCATCCAGGAGGGAGCACCGTCATAAAACTTTTTCACTATTGTTTCTCCCTTATAGACCACATTTGATTTGTTGGTTTCAATTAATTCTGTTTTTAGTTTCCCTGTATTTAATAAAATCGATTTCATAAACATCTAAAAACAATGATTTTTATAAGCGATTATAGATTTCCTGAAGTCATCGATGACTGTATCGATTTTGCTTTTTAAGATGACTAATTTTTTCGACTAGTAATTATTCGTGAATCATTCATCACTAGCCATATCATAGCACCAAATTTTGGTAAAACCATGAAATTAACGATAACAAACTTTTGAAAAAAATATTAAGTATTAATTTCATCAATTTCAGAAATTTCCTTGATTAGAAATTAGAAATTCCCTGAATTTGAAGATAATTAGTCTACTAAAACAAACTTAAATATGTATTTTTTCTATTTTAGAAATTTCCAACAAAAAGGGTTTAATGGTGTGGTCGTACTTTTAGGACATTTTGCTATATCTCAGCAGCAGTTTTAGGTAGAAACGCAAAGTTCAAGATATGAATTCTACTAAAAAATTGTTAAACATAGTGATTTTAGAGCTATTTTGCCTATTATGTCACCAACATCGGTTTTGAACCGGATAATGTGATATTATACAAGTAAGACATTATTTATGGATATTTTATTTTGTTTTATTTTTAATCTTTACTAGGTGTATTTAGTTTTATTTAAGATTGTATTAAAGAAGCGGGAGAAGGCTGCTAGTACGTATATAATATTTATATACGGGCGGAAAAAAATCCAAACACCAATAAAGACTTGTGTTAGAAAAACGAAATTTTGTAGGCATGTTTATACATATGAAAGATGACATTGATTCAAATTTTACGCTTCGCGCATAAGTGTAGCGCTAGTAGCCACACTAGTAGTGGCCACTCACAACTTCCAAGTCAGGTTTGCTTTAAATGCGTGCTGTAAAGTTCGTGAGCATTATTTATCTTCAAAATTTGACGAATTGTGTTGAGGTTGACCAAGAATGCCCTTAAAAAGACGAAAAAGCCATTATCATCAACTCCCCGTTTTGGAAAGAGGTCGTATAATAGGGCTAAGAGAAAGTGGATTTTCTTTCCGCAATTTTGCAGAAAGACTTGGACAGATTTTATCCACTGTGCATGAATGTAGGAAGCAATATTGAAGGGATGGTATTACCTCAAGAAGACCAGGTATTACCTCAAGAAGAAGAACATAAAAATATTTACTCCTTAAGCTGTCAATTTGAATATAAGAATGGTTTAGAATATAAGAATTTAATATTACCAAGAAAATTCGGCCGCTGAGTGATTGGCACCCCCAAGACAGTAAAAATGCATTTTTCTACTGCTAAAATATACTGAGTTGATATAGTTAGAATTTTATGAATTTTCGACATCTTAATCACCATAAATAGAAAACGTGTTTTTAGTCTCAGAAAAGCTAAAAATGATTGAAATTAAAAATAGAATAATTACGTAAATTTTGCCCAGTAAAAATTAAATTTCAAACAAAAAGTGATATTAATGGTGTGGATTCATCTGATCAAAAAACAGCGTCTATACTGACGTCCCAAAATTATTTCAAATATTTTGTTAAATGCCTTCTAATTAAAACATCTATTAAAACATCTGTTAACTCAGTAGTGACCACGTGGCACTACTGAGAGGGAAGACCGTCGTATTCGGCGTACGCCTGTGGCGCATCGTACTGTGCCTACGGCAGAACTTCGAGCCGCAGTTGGTACCACAAAGACACAACAAACTGTTAGAAATCGGTTACTTCAAGGACAGATCGATGCAAGGCATGCATTTCACTGATTCTAACTCATTGCCTTTTGCGACGCCAATGATGTCAAGCCAGAGCTCACTGGAGGATGGAGTGGAGATTTGTTGTGTTTTCTGATGAAAGCATGTTCTGCCTTTGTGCCAGTGATGGCCGTGTGCTGGTCAGAAGAAGGCCAGGGAAACGCCTGCAACCAGTCTGCGGCTTAATAACATTGGATCTACCATATGGAGTCATGGTCTAAGAAGCAATTTTCTATGAAACTAGAAGCACTGTCGGGGTTATCCCAAGCACATTGACTGCAAATTTGTACGTCAGTCTGGTAATTCAACCTATAGTGCTGCCATTCATGAACAGCATTCAAGGGGCAGTTTTCCAACAGGATAACGCTCCCTCTCATACCGCTGTTTTAACGAAACGTACTCTACCGAGTGTCGACATGTTACCTTGGCCAGCGAGATCACCAGTTCTGTCTCCCATTGAACACGTATGCGATATCATTGGACGACAACTCCAGCATCATCCCCAGCCAGCGCCGATCGTCACAGTATTGACACAACAAGTACAACAAGCATGAAACACCATACCATAAAGTGACATTCGGTGAGCATTTGTATGACACAATGATTACACATGTGAGGCTTGTATTCAAAATTCTGGAGATTATAGCGGCTATTAATGTAACACCATTTAACATTTGAAATGCATTTTATTGAGCTTAAATTAACCTATGATCTTGAAAATATAATCAATTAAACATGTTAACTAGACAAATGCACCGTCCAAATTTCATTACCCTACAGAAAGTTTTTCTTCGTGTTGGGATTTTTGTTCCCGTCAGTGTATATATATATATATATGTATAGCTTTGAGCGGAAAGTTATATTGGGTTCTAGGGGTCATGATTGAATACGATCTGCAAAAAAGTTTGAAAAACAATTCTAATATAGTCGAAAATGTAACAGGTAGTATTTCCTATAAAATCTACATAAAACCTCAACAATTCGGTATTAAAAGACTTGAGTTAGTTTACGTGACTGCCCAAAAAATTTTATAGAGTGTTTTGCTTTCATATAATAAATAATATAAAAATAATTAAAAGCTTAAGTCGTAATTTTAGAAATAAAATGTTTACTCTGACTAAAATATCACATGAATTAATGAGGACTTGCAATTTAATTCATTAAGTTGGAATATATTTTTTAAATATTGCGTGCTTTTTTTAATTGATTCCGCCCGCGTCAGAATGAATGTCTGTAAATTAAGAAACATAATGAAAATGAATTTATATAGCCATGCTAAGGAGTTTTAAATGCAATATTTTTGCATTTTATCTAAAAAAAATACAGTACATTTTTTACTGGATTAAAAAAAAATAACCGTATTCATAGTTACCTGATTTTTAAGAAAAAATAAGTTTAGTCAATCAAGCTAGTTCTGGTGAAACAGCATTGTTGTACAAACAAAAGGAGCATGAAAACTAGATATGTTTAATTAAAAAATTGAGTTAGATAATTATTTATATAACCAAGTTTCACATATGCACCATACAAAATCGATATGTTTATTTCAAAATCGTTGCTTCAGTAACATTTTACTCATTGTCGCATTGCTACAACGTTTGCAATCAATCCAATTTATTAGCAGAATTCTCAAGAGGAATTCTACTATTATATATTTTGAATCCGGAGTTTCATTTGTGTCATATCAGCACTTGATAATTGTTGAAATTATCCGTTTATGTTTAGTTGAATTAAAATATTTGGCGGTAACAAGAATATGTATGTCACATAATTAACTAAAAATTTTGTGCATAAATATTTATTTAGCTCTGGAAAATTTATATGATAGATAGAAATTATTTAGTTTTGCTCAACTGTTTGGTCGATAAAGCTTTATTCGCTTCTGTTATTCAATTTAAGAGTATATGATTAAAATATTCTGCTATGAAATTCAATTATATTTTTATTTAAATTTTACTATAAAAGATAAAATTTGCTTGTGTGTGCGCACGTACGTATGGTTTTTAGATATCTTTAAAAATAACTAGCCTAATATTATCAATTAATCATATTATAGAAATTATCTTTTATTATACTATTACTTACATATGAAACTTGATGATTTATTCAGTAATAATGTGTATCATACAAAAACTAAAAAAAAATGTATTATTTTTAATTTCTAGCATAACTCTAGTATAATATTTTACTTACGATCCCATATTTTCTTAAAGCATCATCAAATGTAATTTTTCATTTAAAATGCTACAATAATCCAAATAACAGGCATTAGCTTAATTGGAACTAAGCTATGTTCAATTTTGCTTAAACATTATTGTATTTCAAAATTCACTACCAATGTTTATATTTTATTTCCCTACAATGAATTGTTTCTTCTTAAGAATGTCTGGGATACATAAGTTTTCAAAATTTTAAAAATAAATAAATTAATAAATAAAATTGCAATAGAAATGAATTATGTAAAATGCATTAGAAAATTCTTTGTTTTCTTTTCCGCTTGACTCTTTCCGGTGCAGTGTGACCGGTCTGGACACACCTAATTTTAATTACAAACTTGCAATTGGCACCAATAATATTTTAATAAAATCTTGCTTTTCCAATAAAAGTCCATAATTTTTCTTTTATGGTGATTTAACAAAGTTTTTATATTTATTGAATATAAGGAGTTCTTGATTTCTTAAAAAGTCGTTTGTAAATTCCGCTATCAGTCGATAATTTCTCATTTTGCTAACAGAATTTGTCTGCTCTGGAATGGGTTAAAATGACGTTTAAATTTTAATTAGAACAAGATTGATTATTTTTTTTTCGTTTTCCCTTGTTTTCAAAATCCAGCTTACAAAAAATGAGTGTTATGGACACAGATTCTTGTGAAAATGCGTTTTTCTTCACGGTGGATTTTTCAAGATTTCTCGTGTTTAAATTGCCACAAGTTAATAAATGTTAATGGTAAAAGATTAAATGATGAGAAAATGTCTTTTCAATTATTTTACGATAATTTTGATTCAACAAATCAAAAAAATTTATATATTCACTTTTGAAAATATGATTTTTCTTAATTATATTATTTTTTATAATACTTATTTTAAATATTATGAATTTTCATTCAAATTTTATTTCAAATTATTTCTTTTAATTCAAATTGTTTTTAAAAATGTTGAATCAAAATTAAAACTTATATGTTATATGTTTATTTAAATGAAAAATAATTGAAAAAAAAAATATTTCAATTTATGACGATTTAAAATTATCTTATTTTTAAATAAATCTTAAATTTGAAAAAAAAAAAAGTTTTTCCATTTCTTTTTTTTTTTTTTTTTTACAAATAATATGGTTAACTATCACAATTTTTTCAAAATTATAATTTAATAAATCAAAAAGTATTTGAAAATGTGTCCCGAATCTTCTTAAGATTATATTATACATGTCGACTCTCTCATTTATGTTTCATTTATTTATAAAAATATAATAAAAAAATTCAAAATTCTCCTCAGAAGTTTGAGTAGTAATTTTTGGTTATTATGGTGACTAGTAGATGAATTCAGACTTTCTTGGTTACAAAATGTAGGTATATAACATGACATACAATAATTGAGATATCAACTTCTTTTTATCTGCACATTCTAAAGGCACAGTGGTAAAGGACGTAGTTCTTGAAAGATTCTGAAAGCAGATTTTGATGTAGTAGGGGAAATGTCCCTAATAATACACGATTTCTCTACATCGCACCCCTCAAGATCTCATCAAGTGTGCGCTGCTGCCTGGCTGAAGCTGTCTCAGCTAATATCTAGCTGCAAAGCATCAATTGTATGATCGCCTTACTTAAACACTCCGTTATGTTTAGTCTTTTTTTTTCATTCTTAACTATAGTTTGATGGAAAACTAAGGTTTTTGTCAACTTCCTAAGACAGTGAAAAACCATTATCAAAATAAATGCTGTTCTTAACCCTTTGGTGATGCGCGATCTGTATAAGGATTCCAGAATCCTTGATTATTCTCTTCAGTAAATTTCTATTCTAATTTTTGCCTTATTTAATCAGGATCTTTTTCGCCATTCAATAAGACAAAAGCTCTAAAAAACAGTGACAAAAAATTAAAAAATATGTAAAAGACACTCGTCTCGAAGAATAATTGTTATAATATAAATTGCATTACATAGTCAGATAATGTAACGATATATAGCTGTAAAGTTGTTTCTATTCTTAGTTTCACCGGGAGCATTCGTGGTATTGCGATGTTTTGTTTTTCTAATATCGTATCCATGTTCTAGTCGGTTCTATTCTGAGCAATTTTTATTTAAGAACGAATTTCTAAGACAGTGAATGTATTTTTGTTTTAACCAAACATTTTCCACCAGATTCTGCAGTGGGGTCAATCCATTTCAAGTGGTCCAGAAAATATTTTTTTGGTTGCTCAACCATTTTTTAAAAATCTGAAATTTTTTGTGCAACAATCCTAGCATGATGGAAGTTCAAAATGACTATTATTTTATTTTTATTAATTTTTGTCTGCGCATGGCAGTCATCTGTGTTTCATCGTTTGCAGTGATTTTCTCACATACTAGGTTATACAGAATTGTAAATATCGCGTCTTTTATTTTTCCAATTGAAATGGGGTTTGCAGCATTTTGTTCAAAATAAAATAAGCTAAAGATATGGTGGTAGAATAGCTTTTAAAAATAATTTTTTACTGGTAAAATTTTAGCACAAAATGTAAGGTTTTTTTATCCAAAATATGTCCGTTTACAAGAGGAAATTTTTCATACAAGGAAAACTGTCAATATGACACAATTTCTTTTAAAAAGAGGTCAAAGGCACATGTACTCGCACACCGATTTCCAGATCTAGGAGCTGATTTGTCTTTGCGAAAAAAATTCTAAAATTTGTCAAAAATTGCAAAAAACGCACTTTTTAGGCTTTGATATCTCTGGTGGAGCTCGAAATAAAAATTTGAAACTCCAGACTTTGATAGTATTGTATGAGAGTGTTATGTACAAAAAATTTCAAAAAGGAGATTTGACTACAACCTGAGATATGACGTGGAGAATGTGTGAAAACGATACTGCCAAAGTATTGCGTTCTACTATGTGTTTGTTCATACCTCCAAAATGTTATTTATGGTCCAAAGTTAAATGTTAATTAAAAATATCTTCTTTAATTGCGTGTGTGTTTTTTAAACAATTCAAAATGTATGCTAAGCCACTTCACTATTTTTCCAGATGAATAAAACCTATAAGAAATCATACTGCAACACTTTGACTCAGAAAACATTGACTCAGAAGCATCATAATATCTCTCGTAAATAGTGAGAAAATATTTCTCAGCTCTTTGTTGAGTATATTTAAATCTTAATTAATTAAGCATTTTGTTATTAAAGTGTTTTCAACATGCAATATTTTCTGTGTAAATATTTTTATAAAAGAGATAAATCTCATTTCTCTTAACGTACTTGCATTTTTTAACATTTTCTGACCTCCGTACCTCAGCTTTTCTTCAAATCTCCTTGTTTAATTTTTAAGTGCATAACACGACCATAAAATACTAACAAAGGCCAGAATTTCAGATTTGTATCTTGTACCACACCAGAGATATCAATGTCTAAAACGTGTGATTTTCGAAATTTTCGACAAATTTTATTTATTTTTTCTTCGCAAAGATGAATCAATATCCACATCTGAGATTTAGTGTGTCAGTACAAGTACTTTTGATCTATTTGTACAAGAAATTGTGTTATGTTGACAGTTTTCCTTGCATAAAAAATATCACCTTGTAAATGGACAGATTTTGGAAAAAAAAAGTATCACACGATGAAACAAAGATAGTCACCACTCACAAACAAAAAATATTAAAATAAAAATAAAAATCAATTTGAATTTTCATCATATTATGACAGCTGTACAAAAAGTTTCAGTTTTTTAAAAAATGGTCAAGCAATCAAAAAATATTTTCCTTTAACTTGAAATGGCTCGACCCAATATCATGTAGTAGGTATTATTCATATGGACATATAGTGCATTGACTTAGCATACATTCCCGATAGTTTAAATCACACGAAATCATTTGAAAATGATCTTTGTAATTAATATTTAACTTTGCACCATCAATAAATTATAATTTAACATTTTGGAAGTATGAATAATCACATAGTAGGTTACAGTATTTTGGAAGTATCGTTTTTACACATTGTCCACGTCATATCTCAGCTTGTAGTCAAATCTCCTTCTTGAAAATTTGTACATAACACTCTCATACAATACTATCCTAGGCTGGAATTTCAGATTTTTATCTCGGGCCCCACCAGAGATATCAAAGCCTAAAAAGTGCGATTTTTGGAATTTTTGACAAATTTTGGATTTTTTTCGCAAAGAGAAATCAACTCTCCGATCTGGAACTCGGTGTGTGAGTACATGTACTTTTGACCTCTTTGTAAAACAAATTGTGTCATATTGACAGTTTTCCTTGCATGAAAAATTTCCTCTTGTAAACGGACAGATTTTGGAAACTATCTTACATTTTGTGCTAAAATTTTACCAGTGAAAATTTATTTTTAGAAACTATTCTACCACCATATCTTTAGACTATTTTATTCTAAACAAAATGCTGCAAACTCCATTTCAATTGGGAAAATAAAAGACTAGATATTTACAATTGCGTATACCCAAGTATGTGAGAAAATCGCTACAAACGATGAAACAAAGATGGCGGCCATCAGTGGCGCAGCCAGATTTCGGTTCTAGGAGGGGATTTGAGTTTCTGATAAAGATGACTGCCGGTTACTAGAATCGCCGGTTAATGGAATCAGTACTAATTAAAATATTCACTGTACAATACTTAAATTGAAAAAGCATTTGTATGGCAGGAAATCATCATTTTTTTAGCATGATGCGTCTCAGAAAACTGATTTAGCTCAAATAACCAATTTTTACTTAATTAATCCATGTAATATGCACTTTCACAATTTTAAGTAGAATTTTCGCCATTTAATTAAATCACTTTATTAAATGAAATCTGATTCAATAAAGCGGCGAATTCCTAAATGTGCCAAAGAAATGCGCAAAAGTTTGGCTTTGATTCATATAAGCGGCAATTATATCGATTTTTCTTAGCATTGGGAGGGGTTTTAACCCAAAAACCATCCCCTTGGCTGCGCCACTGGCTGCCATGCGCAAACAAAAATTAATAAAAATAAAATAATAGTCATTTTGAACTTCCATCATGTTAGGGTTGCTGCACAAAAAATTTCAGATTTTTAAAAAATAGTCGAGCGACCAGTGCTGGACCACTTGAAATGGATTGACCCAGTGACTCAATCTGATGAAACTTCTTAACAACAAAAGCATTCATAATCAGAAAACTCTGTCTGTCCATGATGGACAAGTCGTCCAGATGAAAAAAGACAAATTTTATAGGAGCAGCCTGAGGCTCAACCTCTATCCAGTGATTTGGAACCACCTGTAAACAAAAGTGACAAAAAACCAGTTCGGCTGTGTATCCTCGTCGCTATCATCAAACTGTAACAAAGTTTTCGATCGATATTGTCCCTCTGCCATATCTGAATGGGAAATATGTTTGATTAAACCAAAGAGGACATCCAAGTATCTCAGCAATTGTTTTGTACTTTATATAAATTTAAACTTGCTGAATATCTTGCAAAAAAAGAAGAAAAAAAGGCTACAGTTGCAAAAAATTAAAAAAAAAAATTATGTATACATAAAAAGGAAGCTATTGAAGTGATGAAATAAAAAGATTAAATGAAATATTAAAATTAACCAAATTTACTCAAATAACAGAAGCAATGTACAATGGAGTTTACGTTAATTTGGCTGGAGCAATTTTGAGCAATCTCCATTTTTTGATAAAAGAGCTTGATATAGACTCATTATCAAGAAAACAATGTTGCAATTTTTGCAAAACATTGTCGATAGATGATTCCCGCGTATGACTTCAATTAGACTAACAATAATTCTAAATATAATTATATACTCGAGATTGATTTTTTAAAGCATTTTGTATTCATGTAACAAAAAAATATGCTATACGATGTGGTTTTGCTGTTTTGCTGTTTTAAGATTGTTTAAAAGTTTTCATTAAATCCTCTTTTTCTTACTTTCTTTTTTGAGTTTCCTTATTACAAATTATTTTCTCCATAAGTAGATTCATATTGACTGCCCTATTAAGGACCTGCTTCAGACAAGCAACAAGACCAGTTCGCAACTGATAATCCTATGGAAGAAATTAATAAAAATATCTCGGTTGCATTTCGATAATTTTAATTTTTATTTAATTTATTTATTTAATTTTTCGTTGTATGACTGAGATCGATCTATACAAAGACCGCTTTTTATTTAAAATTCATATTAAAAGCACAAAGAAATGTATTATAATTGCTTTCAGGTGAGTACATGTAATAAAACTTATTTAAAATATATTAAAAATATCTTCAAATATGTTAAAAACCATTAAATACTCCTAAAACTTTTTCAGCCATTACATGGGCCTCATGATTAAAGATTTCAGTGGAAATTATCTATTGACATCTTTTACTTTTCGATTTTTTATGGATATTTTCAATGAGAATGCTTTCATTTTCAAAAGTAAAAACATCCCTCGCCCCCACTCCCAAAAAAAGTTGGCAATCAAAATCGAAAAAGTAAAAAACGGTCTTTGTATAGATCTCAGCCACTCAATGCAAAAAGAAAAAAAAAAAAGGAAGATTTTTAAATCCTTCTTCTACTAGATTATGTGGATAATATTTTATAATTTGATATTATGCTTAAAACTACTGGTGACATTTTCTTTCTGCTTTTTCTATACTATATATAGTGCAAAGTATTATTTTTATTTTCAAGATGATAAGTAGTTATAAAAAGTACGTATCTCAAAAAAATTAAAAATCTTCTAAATTACTAATTAATATTCTTTGTGAAATTCCATTAAAAAATTACTGGATGATTCTTTATTAATGAAATATCATGCATTAAGTTTTTTTTCTCTTTTGAATAAATGAAAGAAAAGATTAATGATTCAATTATTTTGCTCGAGAAAGAAAAATAATAGAAAAACTTATTTTTTCTCTCTATATTCCTTACTTCCATGTATATATTGTATTTATACATTGGAATTAAATCTTTCTAGAAAAAATACCCGTAGATTAAATTAGCTAATCTTTGCTAAAAGAACCGTGAGAGTATGCGTGAATGAAAACCTGTCTATTGCAATAGTTTTATATATATATATATATATTTCTGTGAAACTGGATTCTATAATTTCAATCAGTATGAACCTTTATTTCCAATCTTTTTATAATTTATTGGTAATATGCGCAGAAACAATATGTCATATTATTAGTAAAACAATGTTATGGGTAATATGTTTGATAAATGACAACTTATTATTTTTTCAAATATGAAAAAAAGTATCTTTTCTATTTACATTGTGTTTTAGGATACACTAATACACTGATACACTTATCTTAAATTTGCTTTAAAAATTGAAAAAGGCTGAAAAACGCTGAAAATTCAAACCACCTCAAACTGGTTATACTGGATCAAATATTGGGAATAATATTGCTTCTTTTTCCGAAGGCAAGAAATTTTTTTGCAATATAAGTTACAGAAAAAGGGTTTATTTTAAAAAAACTTGTTATTTCAGTATGTATTCAGCCCCATGAATCATAAATGCTATATCTAAAAGCTATACTTTATTTGTACACTTTTTGTAATCCAAAGTATTCTTGCAAAAAAACTTCATCCATCACTCAAAAAATAGAGAAGTTAATGAGAAGATGAAATCAAAGCACGACAATTTGCAAAGCGGAGTTCTGTGTTTCCAACTCCGTCTGTTGCGGCTCTAAATACTTCTGTCATGAGTGATTTGAAAGAATTTATGACATCTTTTTCGAACCATCCGAAATAATTTTACATTATACATTTTATTCTAATATCAAATAAAAAATATATCTATTTTTCACTATTTTAAGATACAGCAGAAATCTCGATTAACTGAGCTTCTATTCATCGAGCTTTCTGTTAACCCAGCCGAAAAAAAATGGGATTTTTTTTTTTGTTTGTAAATGGGCTAGCTAGTTCACTGCCTGTGCAATTTTGCACCCCAAAACACCCAATTTCTAAGAAGCATTGCGCATTGAGAAGTTAACAGCAAATTGTTTTTTGTTTCGGCTTCCAGTGACCGTGTGTTTCTACAGAACATTCTGTGCAATGTGTTATAGGACAATTACATCCTCCGCACTTTTATTAAGACTATTAAAGACTATTAGACTAGAGACTATTTAAGTCATTATGAAGATATCCGAAAAGATATCACTAACAACTGCCCTAAAATATTTGGTGCAAAGATATTATGTTACCCCGATAGATCTTCCGTTGTTCAAAAATTGGCGTGGTAGAAAATCTGAACTTTTTCAACAAAAGGTAACAGACAAAAAAAAATTCATATAAATTTAACAAATTAATGTAATTAAATTAAAACCATGCATATCTTTCCTTGTGATCTTTTTTTTTTTTTTTTTTTTTTTTTTGAAAATGCATTTTCGAATATTTTACTTAGTAAAGTTAAAAAAAAACTCAATTTGCTTTTTTTTTTTTTTTTTTTTTTTTTTTTTTTACTGGTAGTTGATTTTCTTTTTAAATCTGTTGAGCTTTGAAACATAAATTTATATATTTTTATCATATATAAAAAAATTATCTTTTTTGTTATTCTACGAGGTGTTAAGTTCGCGAGTACAGCGAATTTTTATACACAATTTCTATCAACCGAGATTTTCGATGTCTAAGGTATTAGTGGTTCCATTTAGCTCGGATAATCAAGATTGCGCTGTACAGTCCTATATGCTAGATAAACGTTGCAATGGAACAAATACATTTCAAACAAAAAATATAGATAATATACATAGAGTGAAACATGAGAAGGTATAGATAGGCGTAACATTTGATTAAAGAAAAAATTTGGTTAAAAAAATATCGGTTTCATTCACTGTTTATGTGCAGAATTATTCGATAAATATTATTTACCTTTGATATCACATTCTATCACATATCTGATGAAATAATTTTATATGAAAATACATTACTAAATGCTAAAATAATACTAATTATAATAAGAAAAGGTTCCTATAAAGAAAGATTTAAGGAATGAAAGTTTGTACATTAAACACAAACGCGATTTCTCGTCCATTAATTAAAAAAATTCATCTCAAATTTTTACGCGTCAAAATAAATATGTAGCTCTTTATTTTGACTCATACACTATAGTACATTGTTACGAGATCTGAACACACTGCTGTGGAAAATTTGACAACAAAATAGCTATACGAACCAATCAAAAAATTTTCGCTCCAGCAACAGTAGTAATGGAACCAATCAAAAAAGTTCGCATTTTGCTGCTTAAATAATGACTTTAATTAGGGAAACTAAGAAATGACTGTCGTACGAAGAAACACTATATGGGTGATACTTGCCAAAGAATTCAATTTTAAACTGTGCAGTCAACCACATTTCTGATGAAATAATTTCACATAAAAATACTGCATGCAGTTTTAAAATTACTAATAATAACAATAAAATCTTACAAGAAAGTATAATTTAAAAAAATGCAAAGTTTACACCATTAAACACAAACGTCATTTCTAGTATATACACATTAATTTTTTAAAAATCTATCTCAAATTTTTATGTGTCAAAATAAAGATCTAGCTCTTTATTTCTACTCCTAAATTACAGCACATTGTTACGCTGATCTGAAAGCACTGCTTTGGAAAATTTGATTACAAAATATCGATACGAGCCAAATGGAAAAGGTCGCCTTTCCCTGCTTAAATAATGACCATAATTAGTGAACCTAACAAATGACTGCCCTACGAACAGACATGGTTGATTTTTGACAGGGAATCCATTTTCAAACTGTGCAGTCAACCGATGAATCGATTTTTCCGATGAAACGGAAGTAAAATTAAAAAATGCATATCATATTCATTTCAATGATTTACTAGAAAGTTGCGAAAATCGATATCCTTAATGGAATTATTCAACGATTAATTTGGATAATAAATCCGAAAAATTCCTAATTGAATTTGCATTGGTTCAGAGGAGACAATATCGACAGCTTAAATGATACGCAAACATGAGTTAAAATTTTATAAAACTTAGAGGTGCAATAAATACTTATTTTATTCTTAGACTGATTTAATGGACCGTAACGATCTAGAAGTAGACATACTTACTGTTGAGTTCAAGTTACTTTGCGCTTGAAAATAAATTATTTTTAAATAATTATTTCCATCACATATATACATAAGAAGTACATAATAAAAACACAAACTCGTGCTTAATGGTACGCATCAACAAGAATATTTTTTGAACTTGTACAAATAAAATTAATGATAAAACATAATATATAAGTTTCGAACTACTTCTTCAGTCGTCTTCAGCATAAATAGAATCATAAAATGCTTTAAGGTATGGGCAAATGTGAGATTTTTGCTCAGTCTTGATGAATTATACAGAAGTGAAAACTACTGTAGACAAAGTACATCGGGAAATAAAAATTGATTGTATTTTTAGAGGTAATTGTCCCGCTTATGTTTCAGCATAAAATTTAGTTTTTTGGGTATCATACTTTTATACATGTTGAAAGTAATAAGAATATTAGATAACTTATTTTTATGCTGATTCAAACTATGGATAATTTCGAAGGACGCTTATATATTTAATAGATCTGAGCTGCATATATCACAATAAAGTTTAGTTTCACATATGTATTAAGTTTGTGTAAAGCATGTAAAATGTATAGACTACGTAATACAATTTATACATGAAAATTAATTAAATATTCACTGTTTTAAGTTGATAATTTAGCATAATTGTTTAAGTTGATAATTTAGCATAATTGGTTATTGAACATGAAAATGTTTATTTGAAAATAGTAGACTTTTGAAAAACTTAAAGAAATCTTAAGAAAACTGATTAATACACTATAAAATCCGCACGGAATCAATGGTAGTAGAAAAAGCTGGTTTTTTTTTATTCTTCTTTAATTCTCGAAATTCTATTCATATCTAAAGATAACAGAA